>CM031237.1:1023975507-1024069292 GCA_018340775.1 Taxus wallichiana var. yunnanensis
GGCTTTACAGAAGGGTATGGGATGAAGTATGGGCAAGGTATGGGAAGGTGGGAGTGGAATATGGTAGGGTGGAGGCCAGTGGGATAATGGAATGATGAGGTGTTTGGTGAGGTGGCCAATCCGGTGGCGAGGTGAGGTGGCTAATGAGTGGAGGTAAAAGGGGAATTTAATTAGTGATGTTAATTAAATCCTTGGGTGTTGGAATGAGTGTCGCTTGTGATGGGCGAAAGGGTTGCGAGTTATTGATCGATGTGGGGGTAGATCGATCGCCGAGTGTAATAATGTAGTTATTAGGTTATTTTGGAGAAAGTGATGAAATGTGACATGTTTTTCAGTGTCTTTGAAACTTTAAACTAGATTCATCCACGTGGAGAAATTATACTTTGGAGTGGGCATGGAGGATGCCTTTTACATTTTGTGACTTTATAGAGTTTGGTATTTTTTACATTTTTGAGTACGCCTTAGCTTTTGATATAATCGACCGTGGCTTCACTTGAGTGGATAGCGAGTCATTCTAATCACTTTATAATTTTACCTTTTTCAATACGGGCTCAAAAACACAAATTACTCCGCCTGTCCACCCTCCTGATTTTGACCTTTAGATGCGCTTCTTTTAATATTTGACTTTTCACTTGGTGTGGGTGGGGGTTATGGGTCACTTTTTAACTCTTTAAGCTCCCGCTAAACGAAAACAAGGCTCAAATTCTCAAATCTCCCCAACCTGACCTGCTTCCCGTCTTGACTTTCTATTCAAGCTTAATATTTGACTTTCTCCCTTTTGTTTGATCGAGGTTATGGGTCACTTTATGAAATTTATCCCTTTTACAAAAAGGGCTCAAATCCTCAGTTCTCTCTGACCCACTTCCAGCTTTCTCACTCTTTTCGTTATGGGCTCAACATTTGAATTTGTCCTCTTGAAACAAGGCTCAAAATCTCAAAAGGCTCGGCATGATATGCCTCCTAGCACTTTGACTCTTTTGATGCGGGCTCTAACATTTGAATTTTTCCTCATAAGCATGATTAGGTGTGGGTCACTTTATGATTTTTATCCCTTTTTACAAAAAGCACAAAACCTCAAATTTCTCCATCGACCACTTCAATTAGATATTCCATGTACCCATGGATAATGGGGCAAAAAATTTTACTGTGGAAGAAAAGCACTCCATCATTCACAATCTTGTGGAAAATGCGAAGAAGAAAACTCCACCATTTCGCCTCGATTTTCAAATTTGATTTCGTGGAACAGGAATTGAGAACCCAATACAAGATTCTCGATCCATGACCATACCGAAAATATGGGAAATTTCATTCAAATGGAGGTTTGTAATATAATTTTCATCTAAATGCTAGATGGAAATGGAAAATTTATCAAACCATGAGGATCGGAGAGTTTAGAAACTTCAAGCATGAATTTCTCTATCTTTTCGAGACTTGCATGAATTTACTTCGAACACCTCTGCGAGGGCATGAGATCAAATTTTTTTAATTTGACTTAAAAAATGAGGGGGGATTTCTTTGAGGGTGACAACAAACCCCCTAAACTCTTAGAGTATTTCCTAGAGGCCTCCCTTCAGTGAGTTCATGTTTTTGAGATCATCAATTTTATGACCATATTTCCTTGTCTTATGCTTAGAACCATTTATTGAGTCTACTTGTCACAACAACCTTATTTATGAGAGGTGGTATAAGAAACTAAAATGGATGTGACATCTACCTTGTGCCTTGTAATGCATATTACATCATCTTCACAAAACCTGTTCACCTCCCCACATATACTTTTTCTCTTGAATGTTAATTTCTTACACTACTGGAAACAAATTTCACAATTCTCATATTTCTATATATGGTATTACGTAAGCGCTAGGGATTACCCACTGGAATTTGGAAAAATAAACATTATAACAAAAATTAATCTCAAAGAAGAAATGGAAGAAACACAAATAATATACCAATGTAGAGGTGTAGGATCGTAGATCTCAAATTTCTTGCAGTATCCTCCCTCTCGGAAAGAAAAGCTCTTTTCACTTCTTGGAATGGATATAAAATTTTGCTGAGAACTTCACAGAGTGTTCAAAATAAGAATAGAAACAAGGGAATGGCTAAAAACACAAAGGGGATTATCAATCACCCATTAAATATTTCTTATTTAGTTACTGAATGAAGTCAATTTAGCCTACGACTTTGTGACCTTCTTTCATTGATAATTGTTTACTAAGTGATAAACCTATGGATGATTTAAAAAGTGCCTTTAAAAATATAGAAGGTAGTCATCAAGCCTAGTGAAGGGTGTGATGTGATTTTAAGAAAAATGAAATTCATAAAGATTTGAGAGGTTATTAGCTGCAGATTTATAAATATCTATATCGTTATAATTAGAATCAAAGCAATGGTGTCTCCCTATATTCCAAAGGATCGGAGGACTACTAGGGTTTGTGGTAGGATTGGACATTCATGGCAATTATTAGTGCTACTAATCAATTATACGTCAGTTGCATCTCTGGAGAAACATTTCAAACATTGGACTAATCATCTTGGAAAATAAAAATTGAAACCTCAAAAAAACCTCTCAAATTGTTAGCTTACACAGCTGCACTTTAGACATATATCGAGCTTTGTTCTTTGACCATGAAACCTTCACTCTTGACTAACTCACAGACTTGAAAGAATTATTCAAAAGCGTATAAAAATTCTTTGATTTCAAAATTTTCTCTGATATTTGGAATTTAAAGTCCTCCAAAATATCAATAAATGAAAGACATCAAATTGCATGACTCTCTTTCGAAATGTTATTCTTCCAAGGGAAGCGATACACCTCTTTTATATTAAGTAATATATATAATACTTATATATAGAATGGGTATGACACAAAACATTATAAGTGAGTGAAATAATTTCATCTGATAGGAAATATAAGATAGATGTATTGGTAGCATTTATCTACCATATTTAATTGTTTCATGGATCTTTATCTTTATAATTCTACTGCTGAAAATATTAGCAGGATGAAGGAATCAAATTTTGATGGCTCACTTTGAATTTTCTTCCTCGAAAGAAGATATAGAAACCTTTTTGAATTCGAATACTTTCTTAGTCAATACTAATAAGAATGGGTAAGACATATAAATTTACAGGGTGAGTGAATGGGTAAGAGCCTAAACCGAGGCCTTAAACCACGAGCCCCAAACCCCAAACCCCAACCCTAACCCTAAACCCTAAACATCGAGCCTTAAACCCCTAAACCCTAAAACCTATACTCTAAAAACCATGAACATTGACCATTAAATCTAAAAAAACTAATCTAAACACTAAATCATAAACCCTAAAACCCTAAGCCCTCAACCCTAAACCTTAAACCTTTAGCCCTAAACCATGAGTCCCTAAAACCCTAAACATCTAATGATTTTATGCATAATAAGATTTCTATATCAAGATGTTTATCCATACTTTGGAAGAGGATGCGAGGACTGGTATAAAGCCTTGCGAGATAATTCCATTGATTCTTGGACTAGAGATAAGGAATGCATTTAGATTGCAGTATGGTGATAGAAATGACCCTAGGTTTCTTTGATAGAATTTGAAAACATAAAAGAATCCTAATGAGTTAGTACATGATTTCAACACAAGGTTTAATAAGACCTTGAGGAGATTTCCTATTAGGATAAGGCCATGTGATGAATCATGTTTGATCAAATATTCAGATGCATTTGATAAAAAGGTTGCTTACTACTTGAGAGAAAAAAACCCCACTAATTTGAGGCAGGCATTCACCATGGCTCTGTAGATTGAGAATAACATCAAGGAAATTGGAAAGCCTCTAAAAGGGAGGGTGTAAATTTGGTTAACCCAAAAAACCCAAAACAAGCAAGACTACATATTTGGAAGAAGTTGTGAAGACTTTGGTAGGGCTGTCAAAGAAATTTCATAAAATCTAGCCCAAGATGAGAAATGAATTGGGTAGATTTCACAAGTTCAACACAAGCAAAGGTCAAAATAGGTTCACAAATCACCAAAGATATGATGATAGAGGAAAGGGACCCATTGGATTTTGAAATAGGCAGTCCCAACGCTAGGAAAACATAATGATACTGATCCTTTGGCCTACATCGAGTGATTTGTTGTGGAGGAGATAGATGTCATTGATTGGTGTGAAAAATATTTCATGCCCCATGCTCCTTGTGAAGAAGATCAACAAGAAGAAAATAAGTGATGATGATGATGTATGCATGATGGGTTGTTCCACAAGCTCACAACAAGGGGCAACTTCAACTAAGGTGATAAGTGCCTGAATCGGCTAGCCATTTTTGGGATTGCATCCATAGGGTACCTATTCTTCCTCCATCTCATACTTTATAAGTAGATACTATACAAGATTTTGAATTTCCCAATAATGAATTTGAATATTTAAGGGCTTTAATGATAAATAAGTATGATGGAGGAATCCCATCGAGAAGATGATAGAAGTTACAATGAATATTGTTGGTGCTCAAGAGAAGGAATATAACAAAATAAGTAAGGCTATCAAAGGGACAGGGCCTCAAACAAATCCAAAAGCTCCCTTACTTTCAAACATTCCTAAAGAGGCTCTAAGAAAGATGCATTTGCCAAAAGCCCTACATTTCCAAACAAAAATCATACCCCTCCTCATGCCCAAGTTGTTAAAAATCTTGTGCCATCTAATGAGTGTGTCAATCTTCCTTCCAATTCTTCCTTGCCAAATAATGTCCCATATGAAATTGACCAAGTTTTAAGTGAAATCAAAGTCTCTATTCAATTTTTGAGTTACTTAGGATTCTGAGCACAAAAAAGAAATTTGAATGGGGTTGAAAGAAGAGAAGACTACCCTAGGTAGAAATGTAAACATTGTGGAGACTCCTCCAATCATTGAAGAGTTAGAAACACCACCACATTGGAAGAATTAGGTGAAACACCTAAGGTTTATTTAGGACATCCTTAGTGGACTCTTAGCTAAATGTGGATCCATTCTTCACTAACTTGATCATTAATGACAAACTACTACACAACTACATGTTTGACTCGGGGCATCATGCAATGTCATGAGTTTAGAGTCATGAATGAGTTGGGTATTAAGGTAATAGAATCATATGGGAAGTTGTACTATTATGGACTCCAGAGAGGTGCCGGTGGTGGGATGTGTAAAGGTTTTCGTGGTGCATTGTACAAGCTTACCCATGTAAAAATTTAAAACTTGATGTTGTCATTAAAATTACCTGACCCAAGTGGGGTATGTTGTTATCTAGAAAATTGGTCTGCAAGTGTTGGTGGGAGTGTCCAAATGGACATTTCTATGCCACCATCCCAATTGAGGGTATCCTTGTCAAGTTTGTATGGGAAAATAAGATTTTGCACCTTATTGAAGATCCCAATAATGCATCTTATGAAGTATTGTACACAAGTGTTGATGTTGATAATTTTGTAGGATTTTCTGATGGAAAAGAGCACAAGATTGAAGAATGCAAGTGTCTTGAATAGGATGAGCTCTCCTTGAACTCTATTTTTGATGGAGCTTGCTCCAAGTTTGGAAATGGTGCTGGTGTTATTCTATTTTCTCTAGCTCAGGAAAAGATTGTCTTTTCTTTCAAACTCAACTTTGAGTGCACTAATAACATTGCTGAGTATGAGGCATTGTTGTTGGGTTTAAGGATTGCTTGGAAATATGGTGTTAAAGACATCATTGTCAAAGGTTCCTCAAAATTAATTGTAAAACAAGTCAAAAAATTGTATGCCACAAAAAATCAATGAATGAAACAATACAAGCATGCAGTTTGGGATTTCATTGAGATGTTTATTCATTCAACATTGTGCATCATGATAGGAAGTTCAATGATTTGGTAGAAAAACTTATAGTGTTTGGGGTCTTGTTTGATAATTGTGTAGTGTCCCCATATTGTGAATATGATGTTGAGGTATTAACAAGACCATCTGTTGTCCTTGACAACATTAAACATTGGATAGGTTTTGATGATGATGCTTAGATTAGAAGATTTCTATAGAATAAGGGAGAGTTTTCTTATCAAAATATTGATTTAGGAGGCATTAGGTGTGTGTAGCAGTAGGGTAAGGAAACCTTGTTTGGAAAGGCATCATCCATCTAAAGACTAATAACATTCCTAGAGGGTTGGTTTCTCTTGTCTAATTTTGATAATGTTGATCGCATTATTAATGATGCATGTTACACCTCGAGGGATATTGAGGAGCATGACCTTGGCACAAAGGAGAAACTAAGGAAGATTTGGTTAGGAAGAATCTCAGCAAGGAGGAGAAGTAGTCCTACATCCAATTGTTGAAAAAGTATCAAGATTGCATGGCTTGGACCTATTCTAAACTAAAGGCATATAGAGAGGATCTATTTCAACATGAGATTCCCTTGGAATCTAATGCAAAACCATTCAAGAAGAAACAAAGGCCAATCAATCCACTCTATCTCTTAAAATGCAAGAGGAACTGAAGAAACTAAGAGATGGAGGGATTATTCAACCTACAAGGTATTCTTCTTGGGTTACAAACCTAGTACCAGTCAGAAAGAAGAATGGTGACATCAGGCTATGTGTAGATTTTAGGAATCTAAATAGAGCATCAATGAAGGATAATTATCCTTTACCAAACATGGAAAACATGTTGCAGTTAGTGACTAGGTTCTGAGCTACTTTCTACCTTAGATGGTTTCTCTAGTTATAACCAAGTTGTGGTGAAGGAATCAGAAAGAATTAAAACAACCTTTACCACTCCTTGGGGACTTATGTATATGTTAGGATGCCCTTTGGTTTGATGAATGTTGGAGCAACCTTTCAAAGAGAAATGGATGTTGCTTTTCTAGTTACATCAATGATTTTATTGCTGTTTACCAAGATGATGTAACTATGTTCTCCGGAAGAGAAGTGATCACTTGCTGCACTTGGAAAGATGCTGATAAGATGTAGAGAATATGACATTTCACTCAATCCAAAGAAGTGCCATTTTGGAGTGCAGAAGGAAAAATTTCTTGGTCACATTGTGTCACAAGAGGGGTGATGATTGATCCAGAAAGGGTAGAGGCCATCAATAAGGTTCCAATTCCAAGAACCAAGAAAGGAATTCAGTCCTTCTTTGGGCAGATAAACTTCATCGAGATTATTTATATCAAACTTTGCTGAGTTGACCATTCCAATCACTTCCATGCTAAAAAGGACTAGGCCATCAAATGGGAGGAGGATGTCATCCAAGATTTCAATGGGATTAAAGAGGCACTAAAGCATGCACCTATTCTAGCAGCTCTAGATTATAAGAAGCCCTTTCAACTATTCTCTTTTGCTTCGAGAACACTATTTCTTATGTCTATGTGCAGAAAGATGATGAAGGGGCTGAGAGGCCAATTGCCTTTTCAGTAAGGCATTACAGGGGGCTTGAGCTGAAATACACTATTATGGAGAAACAAGAATTTTCCTTGGTAAAAGCAACAAAGGTTTTCAGGCCTTACATTTTGAGTTCTAAGATTGTTTCTTATGTTCCCCACACCATGGTGAAAGACATCTTATCAGAGATGGAAGTCTCAAGAAAGAGGTGCAGGTGGGTGAACAAGTTGCAAGAATATGACATGGATATCCAAACCACGAATTTGGTGAGAGGTTTGGGCTTGGCTAAGCTTATGGCTGAGAGAAACTTGCAAACTATTGAGGTAAATGAGGTAGAAGAAGGTAGGGTAGATGTTTTAAAAATTGATGAGTTTAAGTGGTACAAGACATGATTTTTATCTCGGACATCTGAATTGCCCTTAGTATTTAAGTAAGAACCCCGAGAAAAAATAGCCCTTAAGTTGGCTTCCCAAAATATGTCATTACTGATTATGGGTTAGCTTGGAAGAACCACAGAGGGAGTTCTCTTAAGGTGCATTACTAAGATGAAGCCCCCAAGATAATTGTTGATCTCCATGGAGGATTTTGTGGGGGAATTTTGCTAGAAGAGTCACAACACACAAGATCTTGAGGGCTGGTTATTGGTGGCCAACTCTCTTCAAGGATACAACTCTTTTGGTTAGAAGATGTGAGATTTTCCAGCACTTCTCTAGAAGCATGAAAACTTCATCCTTCCTTTGGTAATGCAACATGTATCAATTGAAGCCCCATTCAAGCAATGGGGATGGATTTCATTGGTGAGATTTCAGACCCTTTAAGTGCTGGCCATAAGTGGATTCTTGTAGCCATTGATTACTTCACCAAGTGGGTGGAGGAAATCCCCACCAAAAGAGCAACACACCAAATTGTCATGGATTTTCTATTGAACCATATCATCTATAGGTTTGGGGTGCCAATCAAGATTGTTGCTGATAATTCCATGAGCTTTAGAGCTAAACCTTTGGTGGAAATGTGTAAAGAATATGGGATCAACTTGACATATGCATATAATTATAATCCCCAAGGAAATGGACAAGCTGAGTCCAGTAATAAAAATTTGTTGAAGATTATCAGAAGAACCTTGGAGCTGAACAAGAGAAAATGGGGTGAGCAAGTTGAAGTTTTTTGTTTGGGCTAATAGAATCACTATTAAAAGAGCCACTAGAAAGAGTCCATTTGAGTTGGTGTATGGAACTCATGCCCTGTTTCCCCTACATATGTAATTATCCTCATATCAGTTCATTCAACAACTAGAGATCAAGAAGTAAGTCCATATGATGCTTGCATTAACTAGATTGTTGAACTTGATGAAGAAAGGAGGGCATCCCACCAAAGGCATGTAAAGTTCGAGAAGAAGATAAAGAAGTTGTTTTTCGACAAGAAGGTCACCCCAGAGCTTTCAATATTGGAGATCTCATGTTGTTATGGGATAAATGGCATGAAGATAAGGAAAATCACTTTTTAAATTTGATGCACTTTGGATGGGCCCTTACTCCATAATATTTGATTGGTGAACATACCTTCTTATTTTAATTTGGATGGAGAATTACTTGTTTTTCTCAACTTGATATTAATGGAACATTTGAAAATTTCTTGGATTGATTCCCAGAACCAAGGTGAACATCATTTGCTTTGATTAAAGTATAGTTTTTGGTTTTGTTTTTACATCTTTCATGTTCTTGTTAACCCCGTGGCATGTGGCTATTTTTAATAGTAGAGATGTGGGCCTTTTTAGGTATAGTTTGATGTTTTTTCCTTTTGAAAAATGAAAATTTTAAATGGATATTTTGGAACATTTCTACCTTTTTCTTGTGGCACTGACACGTGGAGTTCCCATCCTGGTTAGAGCTGTTGGTGCTCAGATTTTCACCCCATTTGCCATTAAAGGGCTCCTCGATCACGTGTTGTGAAACATTTTGTCTCTCGATGTGGGTGTTATAGGTTTCACTTCCATTTGAAATGCCTTGAATTATTTGGAAATCCATTGTCATGTCCCTCCTTGAAGAAGTCTCTGAGTTTGCCTTGTTTTTGCCCTAATTTCTTCAAAATCCATGGGCTTTGCCATTTTCCCATTTTTCCATTCAAAGAAGCTTAAAATGATCAATTTATCCCCATGCCTTTAAAAATGTAAACCATGGTTGAAAATTTCAAAAGGTGGGGAGTCTCGGAACCATGATTCATTGTTTTTGTTTCAAAAAAAATTTTCATCATTAGAAAAAAACATGGCGTGAATGGTGATTTTAAAAACTTTGACTGATCACCGTGTCTTTAACCATGTCAAAAATTCCTCAACCATTTAGGCAATCAGTAACTGGCTTCTTTTGGTTAGTCATGTTGGATGATACCAAAATGTCCTTTAACTTATCATTATTTATTCTTTTTTGGCAAAAAGAAAATTTGGTCTCGTCATCCATACTCAAATCATTGGTTCTTTTGGTGCTTCTGGCTTTTCTAATTACTATGGGGAGGTGGGTTGTTTCTCCTCAACTTTACTTTTTGGATACTTTGGAAAAATATTTGCAACTCCCCACTCACCCTCAACCTTTGATTAAAGTAATTTTTAAGTGGTAGGGAAAAGTCTCTCATGGTTGACCTTCTTTTTAACAAAATATGGTAGAGATTATTCATCCAAGTTGGATGTTTTTCCCTTTTGGAAAAATGGAGTAAAATTCTAAAGTTCCTATGCCCCAAAATTGGATTTTTGAAGACTTAAGGTTTTTCTCATCTCGTTTACACATAGTCGAAGACAACCATTTGCTCATCTCACATCACATTTTTTAAACATCTCACTGTGCCATTGTGACACATCATTTGAAAAATGTCAAAGGGCATGTTTGGACCATCGGAGGCAACTTGGATTATTTGACAATTTTATGCTTGTACATCAAAAGGTTTAAAATCTCAAAATAAAATGTAAATGTTGTCAAAATACTTCCATTGAAAATGTCAAAAGGTGGGAGAACCGGGCCATCGGGGAAACTTGGATTTTGACCCCTTGATATTAAAATTTCCCACACCTAAAATCATCAAAAAATGACCCCTATACCTAAAAACTCAAAATCTTCCTCCCCGTCAATGGTGGAGGTGCGGACCTTCAAAATTTGGAAAATTTTCCTTTTCAAAAAAGTTAAAAGTGAAAACTAAGATTTTCCATGGGACCCACATTCAACATCAGTCAAGAGCGGAGCTATATGGAAAATTTTCCCTTTCCAAAAAAAAGAGGTGAAATGGCAGAATTTGGCCATACTAACTTCCTTTGGGACCCACCTTAGGACACGTTCCATCATGCTCATTTCTCAAAGGCGGGAGGTGTGGAGAAAAATGTGAAAAATTTACATTTTTCCAAAAGTTGTAAAAGGAAAAAGGAACCCACATGCCCGCTCTAAAATGGATCTCCCACATGGACGGTCCAAATTCAAAATAGAAATCAATATGCATATTGTGTCTACCTATTAATTTTTCTGCCATTTTCACTCTGGAGCTCCTACTATGCATATTCTTTTGGTTTTTAAATCATTTCTTGGAGTCTCCTGCATGCAAAATGAAGAGGAACATTAATCTTGTGTCTTTGGTAGGGGAAGGTATATAAATTTCTCTCACCATTAATATGCATCACCTATGGAAAATCATCCCCTTCCACCATTTTTCATTGGCATCATGAAAGACCTTGATATCTAGGTTTGGTGAGAAAAATCCCAAGATGTCTTTTACTATTAAGATGAGACTGACCTTTGAGCTTGATTATCTTCCATTTCTTCTTCCCAAGCACATGAAATCCAAACTAGATTTGATAGATAGGGGTGGAAGTGGTTGGAAACTAGGAGGGAAAAGTGATTTGCTCTAGAGGAAGGAGTTGAATGGGGAGATTTTCGAAGAGATCCCCCATGGGCACTTCACACTTTTCCATTACAAGTTCTTACTAGGAATCACGATCGTGATCATGGAACAACATGACTCTTAATCAAAACTGGCACTCAATGTCTAGATTTTTGGGAAAAGGCTTTGTGTAAAATGTTATAAATGGCATGATTTATCATGGAAAATGGTTAAGTTTGTGAATTAGAAGTATTAGGAGCCAAAAATACTTTCCCAAGAAAAATTTGATAGAGCTATCTTTTAAAACTATCTAAGAAACCTATTTATCTCACTTTATGTTACATTTGATCATGTCCTTGTGGTTGCGAGTGTATAAACCATTGAAATCTCTGAGATTGTTTAGAAACTTTCCCCATTTGAGATAAATTTAACCAAACTTGAGTTAATTTGTGTTATTCTTGGACAAAATTTGTGTTCATTGTTTTCACAATATATGCCCTCACGAGTATTTTTTCTTGTTCTGTTGCATTCTTACATTGAAATATGTGTGAATCACACAAGATCTTATCCTTTACCTAGTTTGGTGGCATTTAAATTTCATTTATCGGAAGAGCCTTCATTTGATAGTGAAATAAAAATTTAAAAATCACTTGTGACTCCTAACATGACTATAAGATTGTTTTTATCCTTTGAGGGTATCTTAGGCATGATGAAACAGAGATTGATAATGTTCAGTTAAGTTTTCCAATTTGAGCCTTCATTTTGGATCCTTGAAGTTTGTGTGAAAAGTGTTGATCTGGGCCTCCATTGAAGCACATATTCTCGTTAAAGGAACATTCTAGCTACTCTGAAAACATTTTATTGTTTGAGCTTTCCATTTTTGTAAAATTTCTCAAAGATTTGGTATAATCAACTTTATCCTACTTCACCTCCCACCAAAATTCATTCAAAACAATTAATCATACCCATCTTCCCCTTTTTTCATGTACCACTATCAAATGCATATTTTACTACCAAAACATGCGAAAACAATCAAGTTTTCATTATCTTTAGTGGCCTAAACCTTGCCTAGAAAATATTCCATCATCTAGAGTGATAATATCATGAGAGTTAGGTTTTGTTGCATTGATCATATTTTCTTCAAGGTCTTCTCGAATACTTCACAAGGAGGGATATCTCCATCTCCTCCATAAACAACTAGTTATGGGTCCTCTCACCTTTAAAGGACCATAAAGTAGTGAGGATAGGTCAAATCCACTTTGTGTGGTGCCCCCATTCATTCCACATTTAGTGACAAGAGAGCAAGCTACATTCATCCCAGTAAAACGACACACTACATGCTCTCCCAACCTCTAGATTCACGCCAAGGGTTGTGTTCTTTCAACCTTTCATCGAGGAAATTCAATTTGGGTACCTACATACCATTCAACACCTAGTAGTGTGATCAATTCAAGGACCTGATAACATTTGTATCACATAATTATTTCCATAGCAATTAAGGCATCTACCACCGCTTCAATCCTTCCTTTTCAAATGCCTCATCCACGAATATTGTTATATACATGTAACATTCCTATTTTAAGACTTTAGAAACAAGGGAATTTTTTTTGTAATGTTCTCTATTCTAAATACATAATTTAGAACACACATTCCATAACAATCATTCTTATAACAGATAACCATATGCAACTGTAATGACTCGGTAACCTACTGATCTATTCATTTCATGACTTGGTAAACTACCGATCTATTCATGTTTAACACTAAGTATTGAATACTTTTCTATATACTACATATACTTGGTTCTCTTAACCCTATTATAGGTATTGAATGATCTATCTAAGGAACATAACTAAATATTTATTTAAATATTCATCTGCATCACGATCCTTAGACTAGGTGACATAGGACAACACAATCAACAACTTGCAATACTTTGGCCAAAGATTTCTAACATAATGTTCATATTATTTATTCCTTGATGGCATACTCATCAATCTGAATATGTCCTTCACCCCACTCTATTTTTATCTAGAATGTCCTTTACTAATTTCCATCAGTCCTCTTGCCCAAGGTTTAACCCTAGTTCTGGTTAACAACGTAGGTTATGATAGGAAGGAGCTCACAAAGACTTAGGATATATTGGCATACTGGGTCAACCTAAGTCAACCCCGTGGGTACATAATTTACCTAAGTCCTAGAGAGATATTTCATATCGTAACTACACCACTTCCGAGTCCTAGAAAAAACTAATTTCAAGTCCAAAAGTGTGTAGATCTAGATGATCAATGCAGAAGGGTGTTTCCACATGTCGACTACAATGTTGTATCCTAGAGAAGATCCTAATCTTCTCGAAAGGTAAAAACCCTTCGGTGGCGTGTGCCATCATCCTAAAGAATAAAGCCTCGTCAAGATGTACATACCCCTAGGAGATTATTACTATTTAATTAATTTGGTTTCTTAAAAGAAGATTTCATCAACCCTACCCAAACCCTAATCCGACTCTCCTTAAGTTCTTTCCAAATCGGTTCTATTAACCCTTGAACAAACTTCCTTAACTTAATATTGCTTTTGATGTTCATTAACTTTGGCTTATCAAGAAACTACCACAAAGAAAGGACAACAACCTCTTAAGTTCCATTATATGTAACTTAACTATTCAAGAAAGTGTAACAACCACCGAGGTTGTAACTTAGTAGACTTTATTAAATGAAGTCTAATGATTATATATCATATCTTCCTTCTTGTTTACTTTTTCATAAGAGAGGAAGAGTCTTCCTCTTCATAGTTAAGTTCTTAGGGTTTACACACCCTTTATGTCCTTTACAAATTTCATAGTTTCCATTGTAAGTTCATTACATGTTACTTTAATAGTATGAATTTTTAGATAGGATCATTGAAATTCTACAACTTATTTAGTTGCATCACAAATAGGGAATTACTCTAATTCCCTTTTTCCTACTTATCCAAGAACACTCATTGAAACATATAAATAACATGAAGAATATAACGAACATAGATTCCATTTCTTTTTAACAATGGTACAAGATAATTTACATAATCCATGCAAGTAAATTCTCATTCTTCATTTTTTTAAAACTTATACATTTTATTCATTTCAAACATACTTTGCATGATTACAACCTTCATTCAAAAGAATATAACTTTTCTTTTTCAATACAACTTAAGAACAAATCAAAATTCTTCACAAGCATCAAACTTAGATCATTAATGCATCATATAAGGTTTTACCTTCTTTTATCACTTACGAATTCCATATGCAAAAAATTGCTAAGTACGGTCGATTCAATGAACTAAACATGATAAACACTAAGCCTTAAAATGAAGTGCATTCCACTAATTGTTCTAATAAAAACAACCTACCTTTAATGAACAATTAGTATTTATACTCCCTAACCATAAGTAATATAATAAAAGAAGCAATTATTAAACAAGTTTAACAAAAGAAGAACAAAATATAAACTATAATACATTGTCCTATAAATTAAAGTATAATTGATTCCATCAATTATCTTTACCAAACAACAAAACATAACATATCATTTTTCCAATCCTACCAAATATAATACAACACATATCTTTACTATAAGATACAGAAGTGTTTACAACATATTCCCTCTTGGATGTTTCCTCTAACTTTCAAGTAAAGAAGAAGAGAAAATCATTCCACTTTAAAAGTACATTTCCTCAAATGAAATAGTTTATATCATGATTTAAACTATTTTTAAAGGTCCTCTACTTTAAAATTCAACATTTTAAAATATTCTTCATCAAATAGATCTCAAATGAAAGAAAATCCAATCTTAAGAAATGATGGATTAATAATCAAATAACAAGTTTGCAAATTCTTTTACACCAACCTATCTTCAATCTCTATCTACTTCTTTTCAGTCAAATGACTAGTATAAAGACTAATAAACACTTATTTCCTTTTTCAATAAGAATAAAAATCAAGAGGTTCCAACCAACGAACTTAACCCAATTGTATTAGAAAAGGAGACCTATCAAAATATGATCCCAATTTATAATCATTTCTTTCAACTTATTTAACATTTTACATCTTCTCTCATATATACGAGTTTAAGCTCATGCAATAGTTCCAAGGAAAAAACAAGATCAACTTAAAGGAAAAAGGAAAACTAAATGCTACTTTCCCTTCCAAATCTTCACATTAAAATGCCTGAATTATGCAATCCATTGAAACATTGTAATAATGAAGTTCATACACAGCCATGGACACTAGAATTTTCAATTATCTTTTAAAGACTTAACAATATTTAATTGGACCCAACAGTTTGAAGATAAGAAATTTGAGTAGATGTTAACATTTCTCTTTTAAAACTTGATAATAAAAGCAGTGAATATTAAACACAACCCGCAATCAATTTTGAATCGTAATCAATCTTCCAAGACATAACATTCATTTATTGACCCAACAAGAGGTAAGAATAATTCCAGTAGATCTTTTTACACTCAAGACTTCCCAATAGTTTAGGCAAAGTAGAACCATCTCAACGGTATGAAAACTCATCCCTATGAACTATAACCATTCTTTCAAATAAAAGACAAGATCAACATTAAAAAAACATATAAAATACGCTTTAGGACTCAATTACAATTCCGAAGCACAATGCAAGCATAAACGCCATCAAAGGATCAAGACCATTCAAATATATGTAACCAAGTTAGGGTAACAACATGTTCCCTTAATAGTTTATAAAATAATCAAAAGACTATAATATCTGAACCAACACATCGTTCAAGTTACCATTTCAATTAAAAACACCAAGTAACAAATTGATTGTACAGTGATGCATCTCAATATCACAAACACAATTTCATAATACACCAACACCGTAATGCTAGACTGAGTACAATGAAATTACTTATACATACAGTTCAGAGTAAGAAAGAGCTTCCCTTCCCAGTTAACATCGAATCAAACCCATTTTCCCAACTTCAAACGGAAAGTAAGATGCTTGATAGAGCTCAGACCAAACAACTACAAACATGAAAGCTGAGTTCATAACAAACCTACAATAATAGTTAAATAGTCATAAGGAAATAGTTCACAAGCACCATGCCTTAAGCGGCTTGAACAACAATACACTTTATCCAAGCTAACAAACCCAAGTTTCAAGTTCGATACAGGTTCAACAACAGTCACAGTGTTCGTAAGATGGAATACAAAAACCAAGTCATATATGGTTTTTCCAGTGCATGCAAATTTTATGATAGTCAAAGCTTCCACAAGGTGAGATACAAAAACAACAAGCCATATACGGATTTATTCACAGTCCATTCAACTATGAAATAAATGCTAACACCATAGAGCTAAAAATCTCTATAATGGTTCCATCCACCGAAACAAGTTTCCAATCAAATAGTTCGAACCAGTTTGTAAGTTCCATAAGAACTAGAGTTGCTTACTAGCTCGGGTTCATGAAACACAACAAGTTTGCAAACACTAAACTCAACAACATACAGGAAGAACCTCAGATCCATAAACAATTTAATTTATCGGCAAGAAGTCGAAACCAACAACTATTTCCAACCACTAAAGAAGCTAAACAGAGTTACCAGGTTTTGTTCACGTATGCACAGTTCCTTTGAGAAAAAGGCAATGCAAAAATAAGCTTCCAACAGAATCATGTATAACATAGATTTGAACCCAGAATGCAAGTTTACAAAACCCATCAAACAATTTACCAGATAAAGCATGAAATGCACAAAACTCATCAGAGAAAGTTGTTTTAATGAAAACACTTAGAGGAAAGCAAAAGATTTTAACAGTTAGGGCCTATCATGCCTGATAGTGTCATTGTAAAATTGAAGAAGACCTCTAGCTGAACTCACTTCTTCTCCTCTTCTCCACGAAAGATCAAACAACCGATACTTCTTCCACAATGCCTTATACATTCCACGAAACAAAAATAGATTTGAAACCTCCAAAATAGCCATGCAGTGCATTTAAAGTTATTTTTCTAGTTTGAAAACCGTGAGTGCATGGAGAGAAAAATCGGAGAGTTTGCATGCAAAATGAAACAACCAAACAAAAATCCACTGGCATGCCTACCTAGGCGGTTTGGGCTCAACAAAACCAAAAACAATTAATTTCATTTACTCCATATCTCCGCCTATTCTTCCTTGCCACCGCCTTACTAATTCTGGTGATCTTCAAATAAAAATAACATGTATTTCCATTTTTAGAGATGCTGCCACCTAAGCCTTCCCAAACCAACTAACCCCTACCAAAGTTGGCAGTCCGTATGCATTTAAAAACCTTATCAACATCATCATAAATGCCTTAGGAACCATTGCCACTATGCATGTGACCCCCTTAAGTCCCAATTCATATCCATTAGTTTAGGATAGGTTAGATTGCTTAGGTTAGATCTTAGGTAGGATTTAAATTTATACCTTAGGATGTAACACTAATATCTAACCCCCCCACCATGGCCTTAGCAATTAAGTTAGCTAATCTCAACATAGGTAAACAATTCAAAGTACCATAGTTTAGAATACTAGGTTAGGTTACAGATCAACAATTCAACCAATCCAAACAGAATAAGGAGTTTTAGGTTAGAACCAGAATTCTATCCAGTATCATAGCTTAGACAGAATACATATATATTTTACCTAGCTTAGGATCCATGGGTTAGTCCTCAATAGGATCCCGGATATCTTTCTCTTGTGTTGTGAACAACTACATTCCCATCTTTATCAGCAATGACCTGTCATGGTCGATCTTCAAGGACCCAAGCCAAACAACCTACTGAATGGAAGTGCGTTCACACAGAAGTCAAAGAACTTACAACAACAAATTTTAGTCCAGCATGTAGCTTAACTCATGGAATGTTGATTTTACCATTCATTCAATAGAGTAGTTTTAAAACATTCCTTGGATCACTGAAATTGATCCAAGGATGAGTCGAGATAAAAAGACAAGTTTAAACTTTTAAACCAGATTGTAAATCACCTTCCAGAAGTGAAAAATGGATTTAGAGAAGTCATTCCAGTTCGGTCAAAGGATCTTAAGAGCAGAAAAGACTTATCCATATCAAGCATGATTTCCAATAATCAGAAGAACATATCCTTATAAGGAAAATCACATATCAACACTTGAATGCAAAGGAGGAAAATAACAATAGTCAAGGGTGTTACGAGAGGATCTCATTTTAGTAAGAAGTAGACAAACATCATAAAATTGATTTGTGGTCACCAAAGTGAATTATCAATTTTTTTCAAAATAAGTACCAATTCAAGCGTCGTAGGGCCAAACTCCAATCCGGAAGGTCAAAAACCTACAAAATGACTATATGTTTTCGCAAAACAAAGACCGAGTAAAATATATATGGTGTGAAAGTTTTAGGTCATTGCTGAAATTTTAAAATGAGTAAGTACTGACTAGATTAGATTTTGAAAAACTATCTTCTAGATTATAACTATCGAGCTACGAGACCATGTTCATAAAGTGCGAGTGACCCTAACTTCTTATAACTCTACAATATTTATTTTATTAGTTCTTTATAATTTTATTTCTTTTATTATTTCTTTATACTTTTATTATTTCTTATACTTAACATTTATTTTAGTAAATATGGCCCCTTCAGCCCTCCTAAACTTCATATATCTTAAAACATGTACGCATTTTATAGCACTAAAAATTCTTACGTGTTATAACACGTGCGTGTTTTAGGTTCGTGAATTCTTGAGCCTAGGAAAACATAATGCGATCCCATTTCGTTAATTTTCTATTTTTGTCCACTTTTTGGCCCCAGTTGGTGCACTTACCCACCAATATTTATCTACTATGCCATATAAGGACACACAAAGGATAGGGAGTTCTACCTCAAAAGGTATAATTACTTTTTACCAAACACCAAGGATAATGGAGTTGCCCTGTCCAATGTATGGATAGAATTACTATATGCCCATAAGTTTAAGAAAAACCTTATATGCTAATGCCTCTTGTTATCTTCGACTATGTTGAGAAGAATGGACTTCAATATTTTGTTTGTAGCCTCGTATTAACCACTTTGGACGGAGGGTAATAGAGAGAGAAGTGTGATGAGATATTTTAAATCTTTCACACAACCCATGTACCTCATCATTCTTAAATGATGAGCCATTATCAAAGATAATGACTTGTGGGATGACATACCTAAAAATAATTTTATTTAAAATAAATTTGGCTATGAAAGAATCAAGCACTATGGTTAGGAGCATCTCCTCAACCCACTTCGTAAAATACTAGGTTTCCATAATAATAAAATTATGATAGTCAATGGAAGTTAGAAAGAAGATTCATATTAAGTCCAAGCCCCATGTAGAGAAAGGTAATGGTGTAACTATAGGTTTTATATCTTGAGTCAAGATATGTATGGCATGTGAAAATTCTTGAAATTTTTGGTATCTCCATAAATAATCAATAATTTCATGCTCAAGAGTGGGCCAAAATAGCCCATCGATGAATTTTTCGAGCGGTCAAATTTTTTCCACAAATTCCACCATGGGATTCAAAAAGGATCTTCTCCACTTCTTATTCATCCAAACATATAAGTGATTTTCCATCATAGGAATTCTTCTATGATAACATATTTAGCGGTTATAAAATGGAGTCTTCATATTTTTTACAAGTTATAACCTCCTTTTAGGTAAGTTTGGTCCACAATATAGTTCACTATGTTAAAATACCATGGACATAATGAGATTGTGGGACTTTCCATTTGGAAAATATACTCGTTAGGGAATCATATATTGACTAGATCACCAAAATCTAATGGGTTATTGGCACAACCAATCAGAAATGATTTTCCCCTTGACTAAATTTTGATTCACGTAAGTAATCTCAAATTCATTCATGAGTGTTATGAACCTACCAAATTTCTTAGATAAGGCTTCTTAAGATACGAAGGCTCGTAAGTATGTTGGTTGGATATTTTTTCAATCCAAAATATGAGGTTCAACCACAGTATATGGGATTAAATCCCTCCTCAAAGACAGGTGAGGCTTCCTGCTTATTACTAATCTAAAACACAACGAAAACAATATATACAGTATTCACACTAATCTAACCATTGGGGGTTGGGATAGAATCCCGAAATCCGCATTCACACGATTCAAAGGTATTGCTTTCGTAAATGAACTGGGTTAGAAACTATTACAATGAAAGAAGCACAATGGAAAGGAAATGAGAGAAACGTATTTTCTTTCGAGTAAACACAGAGCACGAAATAATCATACGAGCTTTAGATCATAAATATAATGTCTGAGATGATTAGAAACACTAAGATGCTATGCAAAAGAATAGCTTAAGATCATGAACGTAAGAACAATGTCTTAAGAAAGATATATCCCACAACACAAAGTTTGCGAAATAATATCAACTCCTATTCTTTAAAATGATTGAACGAAAACACAAAGTTTTTCTTCTTTCCAATAGCTCTGAATATTACAAAAATCTCGACCCTTTGGAATGCATAAGCATCCCTTATTTATAATAAAAGGAATCGAGAGAAAATAGGATAAATCCTAGAAAATAGTGTTCTTTAAAAAGAGTTCTATTTTGCTTGACTCTCGCGCAGGAGACCAAGTCAAAATTTGCTTCCTATGTGACGAAACAGAAATGAAAAAGACATGTCAATTTCAAGATTGAAATGACATGAAACATTGGGACTTAATCTGAATCATCATCTTTCGCTCCTTCATCTTTCTCTTCCTCCAGCTGAGACTGTTTGTTCCAAAATTCTTGGAACTTTCGAATTATGCCTTGCATTTCATTTTCATCAGGCGCAGTGGAATGATCATTCAAAACTTCGCAGGTTTCATGGGTATCACTAGCAATGCCGGGAAGCTTTTTCAATCCTTTGCTGAGCTTTCTCAAGGCCTCCAAAGAATGTTCAATTCTTACAAACCGATCAATGATCTCAATATCAAATCCGTGCGTTGGTTCATGCTGAACAGACTCTTGGACTTGTTTGAAAAGATCATCTGCTGATAGGATACCTGAGTTTCCAACTGACACCTTTGGACAAATCTTCAGCAATTCTTCTTCCAGATCACTTTTTCCATCAATCAATTTATCCCTTGATTCCCTCAACTTACCGCAGGCTTCGTTGAGAATCTTCACCCTGAACCTGATGGCTTTAGTCAGCTGGAAATGCTTATCCGTATGTGGGATGATGCCTTCTTCTACCAAGAGATGTGATGGTATTTTCTTTAATACCTGGAGAGCTTCATAAGTCAAATCAAGATGTCTAATTTCTTGAGAGAAATCATCGTCCATCTTCTCTCCATCCTTCTGCATGTCCCCCAAAGATTGATGAACTTTCACAACGTCTTGAATCACTTCCTTCCCCTGTTGGAGCAGCCTTTGGATCCATTCATCGACCACCCTTCCTTTTTTAGCAATCTTCTCAATTGTAGGTACTGATGAGAAATCGAATCCGACAGGGACAGAAGAAGATGGTATGGATTCAAGGGGTTTTGAGAGTTTAAGCAAAACCTCAGTCAACTGCTCCACTTTTCCTTTAAGCTCATCTCTGTTGTCTTTTGTTTCTTTCAACTTCTGGCACAGCACGTTTGTGGCATCCCGTGCATCTTGTTGCGCCCCTTCTGCTATCACTCTTCCTAGAGCCACCCTAGTTATCTGATAATCAGAGGCTGTTATGTCCTCTTTAGTTTTGTCAGTCGTGGGAGTGGCGATCTCTGCGAACTTATCCTGAAGCATCCACCAAAACCCTTGAAACTGTTTTAGGTTTCTTGGCCAGATTTAGCAGTAGAAGCCTTGAGTGAGCTGAAATCAAAGGCTGGTATGGGTACAATCACCTTCCTCTTCCTCGAGTTTTCTCGAGTAGCCATTGCGGCGTATCAGAGGAAGTTGCCACTGTTGTAGAAGCTGGTATCCTACTCTCAAGGGGAGAAGATTCTACTAGTGAAGGGGGAATAGTTACCAATGTGGTAGTAGATCCAATAAAAAGAGGCATAGGAGGGCGTGTTGGTGATCACTTGGGTCCCAGCAGAGAGGGGTGAAAGTCCAGAGAAAATACTGGCCATTATTGAAGAAGTTGATGGAGAATGAGGAGGTAGGAGTGGTTGTGAGGGAGGAGGCGCAGATTCAGACTCCAAAGCCTGGGATGCAAGAGATAAGGTCCCTTCAGTTGGGCAATCAACAAATGATGAAACCAGAGGCTGGCTTCCTTCTTCTTCCAAAGTAATTTCTCCTATTTCTGGTGGTGTTGGTGATTCTGGCACATCCACCATTTCAACTGGAGAAATAATTGAAGAGATTTCTCTTTCTTTCCTCTTTTTGACAAACTTGACCTTTATAGGCCCCCTAGAAGATTTTTGTCCTTTTCCTTTTTGGAGGGCCCGCCTCTAAAGCAGCCAACTTTGAAAACTTATCATCTTTAAAACTCATTCCCCAAGAGGAGAGCCATGCTTTGGTGCGTGCAAGAATCAAAGCCGACCTATCTGTAATGGAGGCTTTTTCACTGATTGACCAATCAATAGGTGGGAAAACATATTGATCTTCATTTAGTCCATCATAGGAAAGATCCAAAACACTTTCATTGTCACTAGTACCTTCTGGTAAATCAGCAAGCTCAAGTGTTTGAATCTCAGCAATTGTCAATCTGCTATGATCCTTTCTACGAACAACAACCTCATCACGCAGATCAATCCAAATGTCCTCTATGCTTGGCCTGTGCAGGTGCAGGGTTCCATACGCCCTGAGGACTCCTCGAATGTCAAACCCGTCTCGGGGCTTCATATGCTTCCTCAACTTGTCCTGAAGCTCATGGATAACATTTTTAGCTTTCACCACTGTCGAACAAGTGTATCTTCCAATAGAAATTGGGAAGGATACAGCAGCCTTATGTTTACTTTGTTGGAATTTATGGAAATCCAACAGTTGCCTAACCAATTCCATCAATATCAGTTTATCCCCTGGATATCGGGGCAGACGGAAAGGATCCCCGAGTACATAACCACCCGAAGATATGTGAACTTCTTGAATTGTAAGAAGACACATCCCCATTTGGAAACTTCAGCCCAGGCCTCATCTGAGACTCTTGTCTTCCTCAATTCAGGGTTTAACCTGCAGATGTTTTCATAAAAGAAGGCGTCATTCACCCTTCTGAATTGGTCTTGGGACCCTTTTCTTGTCAGTTGAGGGAAGTACTGATAAACATGGTTCACCATCCTGCTTCCCTTGGTATCCAACCGGGATAGTTCCTCATCCCGACCCACCGTTCATAGGTGATATATGAAGACATAAAACTTCCAGTGGACAAGATCTTTGTTGTCATTTGGGAATCTATCTCATTACTAATGAGAGTGCCCCAATCAATCCCTTGCTGATTCTTCTTGATGGTGATCATGAATTGATACATCCACCCTTGGAAAACATTTGATTCGGGTAAGCCAAAACCCGACTCAACAGAGTGATGATGTCATTGATTTCCTGAATGAAATCACTCCTAGGGATAAGTCTTGGAAATCTGGAGACAGCCGGTTTGGCTTTGATCAGGAACTTCTTATTTACATGCTTGATATAATCTTCCTGATCATTGTCCCAAGCTTTCTGAGCTGACTTGATATCTAACTCTCCATATTCTTCAAAATTGGGCAGTTTGAGGAGGTCATCAAAGTAACCTCCGTCCAATTTGATCACTACTTCTCCTACCTGATTTCTCACAGAACGAGAAGCAGAGTCATAACTGGAAGCGCAGGCTAAGATGAATTCAGGGCACTGAGCGGACATGGGAAAACCCACTGCAAGAGGTAAGCCACTATCGGCTATCGATTTCATCCATGGAGTTTGGGAGGAACTCCTTACCCTACTCCAGAAATCCTCAATATCTATATTTCCGAGCTCTGTATCTCGGATGTCATAATTGCAATCGATATATGATGGAGACTCCACCTTTCTGAACTTGTATTTCATCCTTCCTGACTTCTCAGTCTTTTCTTAATGGACCGGAGTGGTCCAAGACATGAAGGATTTCGAAGGATGAGAGTTTCGGAGATCAGGAGGTGTTGCACACTGTGAAAATCCCGACCTACTGGAGATGCCAGGAAGAATGGAAGAGTCCGACACACTGAGGAGGATGTCGGGAATCCAGAAAACCCGATGCGCTGAGGATGTTGGAGACTTTGGAAGGCCCAAGCACTTTGAAGATGTCGAAAACTTTGGAAGGCCCAACTTTGAAGATGTCGGAAACTTTGGAAAGCCTGGCACGCCAAATCTTCTGATATACTTCGGGTCTTTGATACTGCACAACACCCTTCAAAACCCGAGAAGAGGGAACAGGGTTTTTGTTGAATTTAAAACATGCAAGCTCTTACTTTACCATTCATATACCAAACACATTTTAATTACAACAAAATTCTGGGGAAATAACACAAAGTGGTAATTCCAAAGAGATAAACCCTAAAACATAAACCCGGTTTAGAAAACAACCCCAAAAGGAAAAAGAATAAAAACCCCACAAACCTGGTAAGAAAATGGGAAGAATTCCATACATAATCAATCCATAAAAACCATGAACAAAGAATGGAGAGAGAGATACCTTCAACCAGAGCAAGGAAAGATCGAAAACGGACAATTCAATCGGGCACAGGTGAGTTTCGGGTTTCGAGGTTGGAGAAGCATGCGCGAAAATCCACGAGTTAAAAATACGTCCGGTAAAAATGACGTGGAAATCCACATATATATAAGAAAATTTGCAATTAATACACTTCAGCTGGCACGTGCCAACTCACTGACAACTCGGCATTAATGCCATGTCAGCATGCTTGGGAGGTCTCGAAAACCCGACACAAAGGTGTTTAGAGCAATTCAGGTTTCGGGTTGTGGGAAACAATCGACGCAAAGCATGAGATGTCTAGATGCTTCAAAGTTCTGAAAACCTGACATGAAGGACTAAATCGGACTTCGGGTATCGGAAGACAGGTGACACGGAACATGTTTCGATAAGGCATGTTCCGATGCGCCGAAGGTCCGAAAACCCGACATGACTTACTTGAAGCGGGTTTCGGTTTGGGAACACAAGACATAAAGCATTCAAAACACATGTTATCCTGTTTATGAAACCCGAAAACCTGATTTTCTCTCATAAAGGCAATTTTGCAAAACCAGCTTAAAAATTTCGTAGGGTTATCTGATAGTTTTGGTGTAAACTCAAACCGAGATAAAAAAGTACTGGATTTTACAATGACTATTATCTCCTAATTTGGTATGTAGCACCTCAATTATTTAGTTTCAAAGACAATGGGAAAACACTTCTCTACTTAGGTGTATTGGGTCTCATAATATAGTACACGATTAATGAAATAGATAACAAACTCATGACCATCATCATCGCCTTGTGCCAAAATATTTGTAATCAAGACGTCCATAGCTCTAAAGACTTAGAAGTCATGAGATTAGGTGGGGAGAGGAGGAATCATTTTACCAATTCAAATACGTCATGAAATTATTTTGTCTAGGTTTCACAACATGTTTTCTTTAGTATACCTTTAATAGGATGTATAACATGAATGAAATCAGAACAAGCCTTCAAATTTCCCCAAGTTTTCCTAAGAAATATATGATACCATAATCATTTGTAGGTGGAATCATCTCAATAATTACACAATTTTTGGACAGGTCCACATAGATTCCTTGTGAGGAGATGATGCAACCCAAGATCTTTCCTCCCGTGACTCTGTAAACACACTTATCGGGATTCAAGGTGACACCATATTCAATTAAGTGAGAAAGAATTATACGTATGACTTCAAGGTAATCACCCCTATTCCCATTCTTTGTTAACGGTCATCCACATGGGTTTCACAATTTTATGGATAAGGCCATAAAATATGTAACTCATTTCCTTTTGGTAAGTATCACTAACATTTTAGATTGAAAGGTATGAATGCGTACCAAAATTTCCCCCAAAGTGTGTGATAAAGATAATTTTGGTGTGAGCTTCCTTAGATATTTTTATCTGATTATATTCCAAAATTCATCCATAAGGGGAAACAACTCATACCTATCCATTCTATCAATGATGACATATATAGATGGTAGTGGGAAATCATCTTTTAGACAAGCCTTATTAATATCCCCGAAGTAGATATAAATCTTAATCTCACCATTTTCTTAAGGACCAAGATGATGTTGGATAACCACATAGAGTAGTCCACTAGATTTATAAACCCTACATGTAGGAGTTTTATTACATACTCTTTGAAAATTAAATCAAATTTAGGCTTCATTGGTCTCAATTTTTACTTGACATGTTTAACATCCGGTTTGGTTACTAGATTATGATTTACACCACTAGGATAAACTCTTATCAAATCCTTATAGGTGAATTTCAAATCTTGAGAATGATCTTCGAGGACCTTAAAATGATTCTCTACTACCTCCATGGATAGTGAAGAACTGAAATTAAAATTATTGGGATTCGTTTATGTTCCTCTATTGATACCAATCATTTCTTCTATCAAAGAAGAATTTCCTTCTTTGAAATATGATGGAGCAAGGGGGAGTTTGAAAGGTTCTTCCTCTATCTCATAGATTTAAAAATATCGTGAGGGTTAAGTAGGATCATTTATCACTTTGAATTAAGATGAAGGATGGGAACAAGAGAAAATAATTTCTTATGGTGAGTTGGGAGAGATCATTATGCGCATGCAAGAAATCCCCTGATTGCCCCATTGTTCTTAACATAGTATATGGTAAAAGTCTCACCCTTGTTCTTTACATATATAAGTATGGCTACATCCTGCATTTTCTACACATTTAGGGTTCATAACTCATGGATATAAAAAACTTGGCATGTGTTAAATTTTCATTTGAGTAAAAGTGAGAAGATGAAGCCATAGAGTCAACTAGTTAGTTTCTCTTCCTAGCAATGAATTCAATGGAGATAAATTCAAATATTTTTCTCATCTCACACACAACAACCTTGTAATGTTGGAGGTGTTCCACCCTAGTTTCATTGTAACACCTTGATCGTTGTTACTTCCTCCTAAGCATACAAGTGTTGATATGTGATTTCTTTTGTAAAAAGGATGTGTTCCTTTGGTTGAGAAGTCATGCTTGATATGTACTGTATCTTCTTTGCAGATTGCAGATCTTTGACTGAGTCTGAATATGATTAGACTCTTTTATTTATTTCATTTTGCATCTGAGTTTAATCTGATCTCGGAATGAATTATAGAGTTATCCATCTATAAGATCTAGCCTTGGATCAGTGGAATTGATCCAAGTATTGCTTTAAGTTATTCGTGATGAATTAAAAGAAAATTATAAACCTTTCACAGGTTGTAAGGTCTGAATTCGTTGAATAAACTAGTCCGGAGTATAACTCAGGTTGATCATGTGAAATGGATTGGTACCCGATATCGAAGTATATCTGGAAGGTCTTGGTCGTGGACCGTAATAATTCTGTTGTGTATAATTCTCAGTAGCCTAATGGCGATGACAGGAGTGAACCCTGTTCGAGAATGCATGTTGTAGGTCTTTTTTTGAGTATATGAAATGTTAGACCTAACTAGAATTATTAATGTTAGTAACCTAAAACTAAACTTAACCTAGGGGTTAGATTAGTGTTAATCTAACCTAGACCTAGGCTATGAGCTAATGTTCTAAGTTAGTATCTTTGTGCTAAGTGGTTAGACTAGGTGTTATCCTAAATCCTAACCTAAGTTACTAACCTAACTATTGAGCAAAGAATAAGGGGACCTATGGAAGGGGTGCGAACCATGGGCGGCAGTTTCTATGTTATTAAATGCGTGGATAAGTATGAAAGACAGGTAATATGGTGGAGGTTTTATAACGGCTATCTTGAGCCGACGTGGCAGGTCGCCAAAATTGGAAATGGTCTTGGAATTTCATTTGTCTATCGCCAACTATGGCGGTCGGTGGCAGTGGAGTTTGAGCGGGAAACTGGGAATTAATGCAATCAATGCACTCGGGCTTCGAGCTCGGATTTCTTGGGGAAGCATGCAAAATGGAAAGTTGATTGTTTGTTTGGTTTTGCATGCGCTCCGGTTTTCCTTCTGTCTGTTCACTGGTTCTTCGCACCAGTCTTCTTGGTGTTGCATGGCAAGTATGAGCGTAACTAGCTCTTTCCTCTGGCAAGGAAAATATATAAGTCATGGAAATAGTAAATTTCTGTTGGTGGATCTAACTTGGAAAAGAAGGAGAAGGTTTGAGCTCTTTCAGTGGTCTGCTTCAAAATTTTAAGCAAATATCCAGGCATGTTAGGCCCTAACCTTTAAAAATCTTGCTGTCTTTCAAGTGATTTCATTAGAACAACTCTGTTCAAATGATTTATGGGTTTAGATGATTTTATGGCAGTTACGGGTGATTTTGTTACTGTATCTTCTTGCTGTTCGATTTTCAAATTTAACCCTTGAAGGGTGTGTGTTGTATTTCGAACTGTTATTCTGTTTTATTACGTTTTACATTCCGGCGTAAGCCTGTGAAACGTATGCTTGAAGGGTACTTATCCTGCTCTGTGAGAACCCGTGCATGATTCCCTTGCTGGGTTCAGGCTACTGTGATGCTTGTTGATTGATTTTCGTAGTCGATGCTTGTTGTTGATACTTGCCATCAATGCTGGTTGTGGTTACTCGTAGAAAGGAATACTGATGGACTTTTGTTTGATTGCTCGTTTTATTGAACTATTTGTAAGCTCTGTCGTGATAAATGTTGGTTGTGGTTATAGATTCTTGTTGGGTTTCGTTTGAAATTTAAAGTTATTTGTTAATAAATAACTTGTTGTGTTACTGTATCTCATCGCGACCCTGTTGAGGTTGTTTTTCCTTGCGTTGTGGTTATGGGTTTCAACCCGTTGACAGTATGCAATATGTATATATTTATGTTTGTTGTAATCGAAACGACTCTGTGAAGTCGATTGAATGATTCATATATTTGGACCACTGTTGAAGCTAAATATAATTGAATATTGGTAATTGATGTGCCAGAGACTTGAAGGAATAACATGTATTACGACCTCTGTTATTTTGTAAGAATACCTTCGTGTTGCAAGGATTTTGTGGTACAGACTCTTTGGGTGTATTTTTACGTTTTCATTCTGTGCAAACTTGTGCGAAAAATTGATAAGGGTTCAGTCGGATTCCTTGTTTTGAAATCAGTATTTAGATTTACTTTTGCCTGATTTTTAAATGTGTACCATTGATTGGCACAGATGGAATCATTTAATTTATTTATCTTGTTACTGTTGTTCGGATTCAGTTGAATCTTGGAGGGTAACCTGTATTTTTGCCTCAAAGTAAACCTGATTTGGTACACTGTTGTTTTTGTCACTGTGGAAGTTCCGTGAGTATGGATAGTTATCATGTGTTCTGGCTCTGTTGAAGTGAGACGCGAATATCATACTTTAAACTCTGAATGCGTCCAGATGAGAATAGACATGTTATGTTTACTTTCTGTATATTCCAGTCAGTTTGAGGCTGTGCTTGTTGCGGGAATTCTGTGTGATTACCTCGGCATTGTCTTAGGGAAACATCTATTGCTCAATGCTAGGGAGTCTATTGTTGACTGCGAATAATTGAAGCTCTTTGATTTCGACCTTGGGTCCGAAAGCCTTGTAGTGTTTATTATGAACTAGAAGGGGACTGTAGGTTAATGTATGGGATTGTAGTCGTGTTTACGTATTCTGTTGCATGACTATCCTGCCTTGAGCTTGACTGAACTATGAGCCATCGACTGCACCTCGACGGGCGATGTGGGGAATATCTTCTTGTTGGCTGTTTCATGTGGCAGGTCATGTGGAGTCTGTTTGGTTGATAGTCATCACTGTTGGCGTGATAGCTACTGTACAGAAGTTTTGTTATATTTGATGTTAACAAAACAGTGATTCTTCTTGTGACTCGTCTGACTTTTTCGTATGCATGTAAGGTGAATGTTTTCCATTTAAGGAAATGGTACAGTCATGAACTTGTTGAAGGGAAATTTGTATGACTTGTTTTCTTTCTCTTCTGTTATGAAAATATATGTTGATATTTTTATCTAACCGTTGGAACTGTTTTGATCCTATTTATGGAATCATGATTTGTAATGATATTCCTTTTACTGTTGAATGAAATGATCTGTCTGAAGTTTGCTGTTTTTGGAATTCAGATGGATAAATGATTTGGATACTTTCGTTCTTCTTGATTTCTAATATTGTGATGAAATATTTGGGAAGTATTTAGGACTATTCTGTAACGATAATAGAGTTACATGTTTGTAGTCATTTTTGTATTACATCAGCATAGTCTGAAATATGTATACTTGTTTGGTGAATTGATCTCATTTAAACAGGTTGTTTAATGAAAACAGTTGGTGGATTGCAATTGTTTTAAGAGTTAGTGCTTATCATGCTCAGTTCATCGAACTGACCCATGTTGACTATTTTTGCAGATGGTTGCCGTGAGTGGTAAAAGCATGCAGATCTGATAGGATGATCAGATTGTTTAGATTTGATTTTAAGTAGAATTTCAGTTTGAATTTCTTTAAATGTACTATAAGAGGAAAGATGTTCTTCTTCCGTTGAGTATTGTATCAAGTATGCTGAATGCATAAAATGTATTTGATTAGTTCTGAAAGGAATGGAAATTGATATTGTTACTTATGTGTCTATATTCTTATCTTGATAGTTTGACCTTCTTCGGTTCAAATGATCTATAGAGCATTGTTATTATTATATAATTTGGAGACTTTTGTGATTATCAATGTAAGCTTTGCAAGAATATAAGACTGAATTCTTATGATTGTTTAGCAGTTCCGGTATGTTCTATCAGAAGCTAAATTGAAATTTAGGTAACTATCTTTTTGGAAGATAGGGTTAAAATATACCTAAGCAGAACGCTAAACAAACTGAATTAAATTATTAATCCCTAGTCCTGATTATGACAGGACAACATTTAATTGGATTCTGAATCATTTATATTTGATACTTATAAGTATGATATAAATTCAGTTATGAGAACTGATATAAACCTAATGGGGTTCAGATGGCAATCTCATGTGAAGTTTATGAGATATTGTCCAATTCCGTTGTTTTAGAATTATGTATATTCTATGAACTCCGTGATGAGACCTTGGTCTTAATAACTCCTCTGTGTAATGGGTTTTATTGCGAAAGGTCATTCTATGAAGAAGAATCCAAGGATCGGGAAAGGCTAACCTTTGGGGAACGTCTTTTAATTTAATTTAACTCTATGTGAGTAACGCTTATTAATAAGTAGATCTTTTCGAGGCAGATTTAAAGGTTGACGGCATAAGACAACTGCAGGGTTGTACCTTCAAGAAGATTAGGATCTTCTCGAAGATACCACAATGCAGGTGACTTATGACGACATCCTTTGCATTGATCGTTAAGATTTACACTTTTAACTCGTACAAGTTACTTTGGGATTGATTAGGTATGTGGTCGCATTATATGGCTGCCTAGGAGACTCAGGGTATCTTGACACACTGGTTTAATTAGGATTGACCCAGTATGTCATCTTATCCCTAGTCCTCGGGAGCATCCATATAACGTGGTCACCTTACTAATCCGTTCCCGAGTGATTAACTTGGGATAATAGGGACTGACAGAAGTCGGTATAAGACATTCTACATAACATAGGAATGGGGTGAAGGACGTATTCCAGATTGACGAGTATGCCGTTAAGGAATACGAGACATAAGCAGTATGTTTCAAATCTTTGGCCAAAGTATCGCAAGCTGCTGATTGCGTTGTCCTGAGTCACCTGGTCTAAGGGATGAGATGCCGATGAATAATGGTAATAGTTATTCAGTTAGGTTCCTTGGACAGAGCATTCTGAATCCCAGAATAGGGAAGAGAACCGCAAGAGTGATGTGTTAAATAATAACGCCAACTCTTATTACTCATGAATAGATTGGTAGATTACCGAGTCATGGAATGAATAGATCGGAGGTACTCCGAGTCATTACAGCTGCATATGGTTATCTGTTATATGAATGGTTATTCGATTTGTGAGTTCTAAATTATGTATTTAGAACCAGGATGCATTAAAAATAAATAAAAATTGACTTGTTCTATTGTCTAAAATGAGGATGTTACATTCATAAACTTTAGAAACTTGATTGGCTACAAATTGAGAATCCGATAGGATTATAATGTTTTTATTTCCATTCTCTTGAGAAAATGAGGTCGTGAAGTAAAGATTAATACCGTGCCCCATTTTTGGTACATTTAAATTCCAATTTAAAAGAAAATTAAACTATCTTACCTTACCTTAAAATTTAAGATCACCCCCGCACCAATTCCATACCAAAATTTAGCTCCATTGTAATGGAGTGTCCAATAGTCATAAGGGAAAATAGAGCCTACAACATCCTCATAATGTTTCAAACCTCTTACACTTGTATCATGCATATATCTACAAGATCATTAATAAGAAGAGAGGTAAGGCTAAGTAGATTACCAATACCTTGCGAGATCAAAAGAAAGAGTAATTGGTGAGTGATTCTCTAGGATATTTATAATTTTGATGTTGTTTTCCTTGACATGGTTTCTACCATAACAATCTTATTGTAACCCCTTTTGCAGCTTTAAATTACTTTTAGTTTATCAAACTTAGTTTTTGGAACCTACTTCATGGTCACAACCAACTCCTTTGACAAGGATGGTTTGTTTAATTGGTTTGTGGGGAATTCAAATTTTGAATGAACTCGAGAGTTTCGTTTTGAGGTTTTCCAAATTCATATGAAAAGGCTTAGGATCCCCTTGAGTGATTAATACCTCTCCCAAATGAATAAATCCAATCTCTTGGAACAACGTGGAAGGAATGAGCTTCATCCAATGAATCCATGGCCTTACTAGGAACATGTATTAGTTCATTTCCTATCTATAATGTAGAAGTTGGTTAAAATAGTTTTGGTCTAAGGAAAACCAAATTGAATATTTTTGGACAATGTGTCTATGTAGTTTTCATTAATTCTAAATGTCATTGATGGAAAATGGTATTTAGGGGTCTCCATGAGGTGTCATCCATGAGTTAATCTTGAAGGTTGATTGGTAGTGAAGAGGTGAGGTCATGGTGTCCGGTTGAGTAGCATGGTTCCTAGTACATGTCAAGATTATGTCTCAAGAGTTTTATGAGGTCTTCAAAAGGTCAAAAATGTTCCATAAGATGTGTTAGAAATGATAATGAGTCTGTAAGAATTGAATACAAGATCAGTTCATGATAAGTGTGTGTTGAGTCAAAGTTACTCTAGGGATAATCCTAGACCTAGTCCAAGTAGGTGATGTAGTAGTCCATGCAAGTATGAGGTAGATAAAGTCAAGTATGAATCATGAGGCATGTTTTTGGATGTGGTATAACATGTGTAGATGATGCATCGAGTCAGTTCTTAGCTGGTAAGTGCATATTTAAGGTCCTTGACAAGAAAGATAATGAAGAAAAGATAGGTAAACACAAGTAAGTATTAGTGTATGGATAGATTAAGAGGTTTTAAGGCTTGGATGAAACTTGGGATGGTTTAAGGATGTCAACATAGTGCTCTGGGTCAAATTTTAGGTCAAGGCATTAAAGACAAATCAAGAAATTTTATTTTTGTCATACCAAGCTTTTGAGAAGGAAAAACCATCTCGATGGTGAAATTCATTTTCTCACCCACATGTGTGAGCTCTACACGAGACCTTGAGGATTTTAGGGATATTTTTGGATGGAGATAAGATTATTTTTTTAAAAACATGAATCATTTTGGACTTCGAGATGTATGAACAATCATTAACAAGTCAACATGTCTAAAACCCTAGTTAAACCCTTCCTATAGAGTGATAGGAGAAATTTGAGTTGTATGGTATTCAAATAGATTGGGAAATAAAATATGAAGATTTATGGATGTAGATTATTCTTCAAGGCTCATGATGGTGGTGGTTTCATGTTCCAGTCAACTCGATAAGGTAGAGAAAACCCTTATTTTGTGGATATTTACAATTTTAAGGTTGAGTTAGAGGTTCCATGAAGAAAATTGAATTGTTCCAAGTATATTGGTATGCCTTATAAGTGGACATGAAAATTTTCATGTAGATTGTGTGAATAAATTTTTAGTTACAGGTCTATAAAGTTTCCTACCGCTAATAGGCTTATGTGTGCAAAACTAGTCTTGTGGTTTGAGATGAGTTTGATATATTTACATATTGTAGTAGGGTTTAATGGTCTTGAATAGTATGTTAGAATCTGACATGATGTGTTTGAAATCTTGGAATTATATGAAGAATTGGTTTCATGGTGATACCTTAGAATCCTAATTATCCCTACTAAGCCTATCAAGAAGGCCGTTGGATCAGGTGTACAAGAAAGGTTATCTCCAAATGGAATATGTTTGTTAACGCTTGAGGATGCATGTCTAATCCTTGATGATGTTTTCAATGTAGTGGTTGATCCTGAAAGTAATGGTTGAGGGGTTTGAAGCATGATTCCTCAAGACTGGTTCTCAAGTCCTTGGAAAAGGATTGAGAATTTTAGAGATTGAAGTGGTTGAATTCCTTGTGCCCTAATTTTGTGATTATCATGAATTGTTTCAAATATTAGAAATCATGATATTTCCATTTATGTGTCATTTTTTTCCTTAGTGATGTGATTTGGTGTTCTAAGTTGCTTGTTATTGGTGACCTATTTTTGGGCATGATCAACATGCTTAAATGATGTAGGAGAGATGGATGTCTTAGAGTGTTTTTCCCTATTTGGTGGTGTCTCATAGACCTAGAGAGTGATTTGGGGTCATGTAGCTTCCATTCATGTGCCCAAGAAGTCTTGATAGTTTATTTTTATGTGCAAAGTTATTCACTCTTGGGATTGGTTTTAGGTGTTTGAAGACCTAGTTAGAAGGGTTTGTTTCTTGGTGTACTTCATGGTGATGTTAGATGGTGGAAAACTTATTTTCCTTTTTGATGTTGTTGAGAGGATTTACTTGATGTATCATGAGGTGATGGATCCATGATGATGATGTGGTGTATCCTTGGAGTTCATAGTCCATTCGTTAGAGAAGAAGGCTTGTTTTAGGCATATTTGAGAGGCTTGATGCTACTTGTATTTGATAGGTTATTTCCGACATTCAAGGTTCCTTGGAGTGATTTTATATGATGTTTTAGGTGTGTTTTTATTTTTCATGACCAAAATTAATGGTCTTGTCTGACCCATGGTTGTTGTTATGATAAGTCATGTATAAAAGTGCATTGTATTTTCTCATTTGAGGTGTTGTGATGATGGGGATGTGAGTGAGCTAGAGGAATTGAAAGGAGAGTTGAAAGGGGTCAAGGGAAGATCTAAGAAGAGGCATGAAGAGTTGAAAAGAGTGGAGAAGAAGATTTTCAAGGTCATTATACCAAATTAACAAATGAAGGAGAGAGAGGATTGAGAGAGTTTTGAGTGAGAGGAGCTGAAATTGTGATCACAATCTATTGTAGGAACAAAAAAGATTTAGTGATCATTCATTTCAGGTGGCTAGGTTGGTGCTTAGTCATCTTATGGGGTTATAGCCTCCTTGTAGGTTGGGTTCCCTAATAAAATAGGGGTTGGTGCTCCTTCTGGGGTTGGTTCCTCACTAAATAAATCTTGTGTGATGTGTAATATTCACATGAGTCTTTTGGATTGAGTAATATATTCAAAATTTTTAGTGGGTTTTCTTCCCCTTGAGGGTTTCCCACTTTACATTTGGTGTTCATGTGTTCTCTCTCTTGTTTCATGTTCTTGTGAATGGATGTTGCACACCTAATAAGATCATAATTGAATATGCATGTTGAATGGTTTTTTTGATGATGTTGTAAGCTATGAAAAATAAAATGAATGTTTTGTAATATTGATTCATTGCCCTCTCAATCTTTGTACTTCTAAAAATTGGTATCAGATCAAGGTCCTTTTTTGAAGCAAGTTTAATCTCTTGGAAGATATTCTCTAAAGCAAAAGATGGGTAAAGATCATGAGAATCTATATGAAGTTGGTAGCATCAATGTGTATGATGATAATAGCAATGAAGAAGTTATGTTTGAATTGAAAGATGAGCTAATATTCCAAAGAAAGAAAAATATAAAACTAGAATCTATCATCAAAGAGCTTGAAGTTGAAATGAGGTCTTTGAAGGCTGAGTTAAATTAGGTATTCTACGGGTTAAAAGAAATGCAAGAAGATGTTTTTCCTAGTAGGAGGTTGCTGGTTCAAATTACAAAGATGATCATATGAAGAACAACATGAAATAAAAGTCCATTAGACAACCTAATACATCAAGGTATGAGAAGTTTTTAATGGCTATTGTTATTCATGTAATGAATTTGGTCATAAGGAAAAGGAATGTGAAAGAATATTTTCAAATGAATAGTAATGGGGTTATGGAAGATCCTTGAAAGGATAATGTTATGAATGTAATGAATATGGTCACAAGGCCATGTATTTTAGCTAGAACCTCAGCTCATACTAGTTAAGAGGTAAGAATAATGTTGTGTGCTATAATTGTTAGAATTTTGGTCACATAGCAAGGTTTTGTCTTAATAAATCATCTATACTGAGAATAAGGATGTTCAAAAGGATAGAAAATTCAAAGAGGTTTATACAAAAATATTTGAATCCATGAGTAAAGTGAAATATGAGCCAAAGCATGACATGAGGACTGAATGTGTTAAGATAATCAAGACATCGATCATGAAGGTCTTAACATATTTATAAAGTTGAGTAGCATGGTTAATAATTTTTGTTACATTAGGATTTTTTTCTTGGTCAATAACACCGTCTATGGTAACACCATGATTTAAATTCAAAAATTTGGGCCCTTGGTTATTATTTCTATTTTTGATTACTTTTTTGTTTTGATTGGGAGCTACCAACTTCCCATTAAGACGGTAAGTCTTACATCCATTATCTATAGTTGCTTGATAAATGTGAAGAGAACCTTATAACACTTCCTTACATGTATGAAAGGTAAATTTTTCACCTCCTCCATTTCTCGATTAAGTGAGTGAATGAAGAGATCAAAAAGGTATATTTGGTCCATATTAGGTGTGCTCAAGGAATAATAGAGAACCTACCGCCATCTATGTATGAAATGGGTAGTAGATTCATTTTGTTCCTATTTAATGTGTATGAATTCCTTGATTCCTATGTGTAAAAGATTATTCATGTTGAAATATTTGATAAATTTAGACATGAGTTGTTTGAGGACTATATGGAGGCTTCGGTATTCAATAATACTAATCTAGAGCAATCCATTTAAGGGTATTTGTGAAGATCTTGGATACTACCACATCATATTGGAGGAGTTATATAATTTCAATAGCTTAGGACTTAATGTGAGCATTGGGATTTCCTTCACCTTGAAAATTAGGAAGCTCTAGAAATGAATGAGGAAATATGAAACTTTGTATTATGAAATTCATGATATCTTTCAAGTACTTGGTGTAGGTTCTCATTGCATAAGACTCTACCATTTAGGTTACTTGAGGGATAGGAGGGGAAGAATATTCTTAGGTAAGGTGTAACATGAATGATAGATGGATCGTATGGGCATCCTTAGAATTGAGGAAACAAGCCGGGAATGTATAAGCATCTAGTTATGCCGACTCTAAATATATATGCATGTAGGGAGGGATAACATTTTAAAATGCATTCATGGGCATTGGGTTATAAAAACTTGTATTGTTGGGGGTAGCACATGGGAAGACATTTCCAATAGGAAATTGGGTAGGATAAGTGTAGGATGAGTGAGGACTCATTCCTAGTGTGTCGACCTCCCGTGAAAGGTCACTCAATTAAAATGAACACAATAATCTTGTTATATGTGTTTTTCATTGGTTGTGTGATGGTAGAAGGGGTGTAACATTTTTTTCTATCGGATAACCTATATTATTCCTTATTAGAGGAGTTGGAAGTGAGGTTTGAGCACTTTATAACTCTTTATTCCTCCCCACTAGTGTGTAAATAACATTATTCGATGAGGATTAACCTCTTTTTTTGGGCATATAAGGCATGTGATTTTGAGGAGGAGATGCATGATACCTTTTATGAATTGTTTATTTTTTTTTCTCCATTTTGATGTATGATTTCTAACTTTGGTAGAGTAGAAAAATGTTGTTTTGAATAAGGGTATCGATATACACTTGTAACCTATCTAAATATCCATATATGGTTTTAAATCAGTTATTGCTTTGGACAAACCATGGCAAGAGCTCATCTTCAGGTCATAAATAGGATGGATTAAAATTGTATTGCATACTAATCTGCAGCCTATTCAAGACTCGTGGGTAAAGACCTTAGTCTTCGGTGAATGTTATGTTATTAGAGATAGAAATTTCTTCCTATGGGACTTGATAGGATGATGGATAGTCAATATCTCCAATCTTAACAATGGAGGAAGGATTTGATGTGTGGATAAAAGAGACACACGATAAAGGAGAAATTTTATAATAGTTATCAACCCACCCCAGGACAAAAGGGTGACTTTTGAGACTTATGTCGAGTATAATATGCCTCAAGGACTATCATTTGGATTTCTATAATCCTGACACAACATATTTGGGGGTTTTATGAACACTTGAATAATAATGGGAGAGGGAGAAGGTGGACTAATAGAAATGGGATTAAAATAGAAATGAGAAGAAAATAGTTCTTTATTTTACGTTCACCATAATTTATACACAAAAAATGACACGGAATTCCTTGTTTAATTGAATTCCTAAGGTCGAGTTGATATAATCAAAATGTGGGAGATGTAATAGATGTGGATGTGTATAAATGGTAAATATGGAATAGGTGGGGATGGTTACATATTAATATTCAAACATTGAGAAATTTATAGTTGATCGAATTATAAGTATGAAACTAGGTTGCAAGGACAACAAAGGCTTGTATAATATTTGTATGTGGGATGCTACGATCAAGGATAACCAATGCATGCAAATTCCTATCTATGTCGATTAAACAAAATATTCTTGACATGGTTGCTGAGAATCCTAGGAAATACATGTTCTTCTCTACGTACTCCTCTTAAGAGAGTGTCATGCAAAGTTGTGGATGATGGAAAAGAGAGAGAAAAAAAGGTTTGGATTTATATCTTGGTTTTATTAGTTGGCCCCAAAATTCTCAACTATAGATAATTGTCCATTTAATGTATCAAACATGTTAACATCGGTGTGGGAAAAGGAGTAGATTGGAAAACTAACACTCATAATCCTAAATCTATGTCTCCTTAATATCAATTTATGCCTGATGGGTGGATGATTGGATCAAAAATCCTCCTACGAGGTTGGGCTAGATTAGTAATGGTCATGTATGGTCGTAGAATCGCGAGTAAGGACAATTGAAGCCAAATAAAATATTAAAGGATAAATATGGGATAAGGAATGGTAGCGTGAATTCCTATTGACTAAGTTTTTTTGTTTTGAGTTGGTCTTCTAAACTACACTAATCCTAGTTTTAAACAAATAACAAAAATAAGTCTAATTTAAACAAAAGACAACTAAAATTAATCTTTTAATTTACTAGATTCCTTCCTAGTTAATTAAATAAGAAAAATGTAACTTTTTATCCTATATTTTTTTGTATTTTTAACATGTTTTCTAAAGAAAAGGATTGAAAATGAACTAATAAAATAATCTTTTGTGATTTTGGATTATTAAAATAAAATAATATCTATTCCTACAGATGCGAAAGAAATGATTTAAACTAAATCTATTGCTTCTTTTATAAAAATCTAAAGCAGGAATAACTGGATGTTGTTATTCCTTTGTTGCATGGTTATTGTTTAATACTACTATAAGGAGGAAATAATCAAAATGTTATTAATATGGGGAAATAAACACTTCATCTAATAGAGATTATGCCTCAATTTTTCTAGAAAGGGATGTTTTTCAGAAGCAATTTCCTCTTTTTTCAATAAACCTTCCTCGGAAGAATCACTTCTAAATTAATTAAAAGAAATAAAAATAAAATAAAATGCAAAGATTGTCACACTTCTTCCTCCTACCATTTTCTCGAGTAGATCTACAAGGATAAGCCATGAAAAATTTATCAAGGGAAGAATATTTATGGAAGAAATATTTTGAAGGAAACATTGAAATGGAAACCAAACATGGGAAGTGATGGAACCTTCCACTTTTAATAACATTACAAATAAATTTCCTTAATTTCAATTATCAATGACTATACTAAAAATTCAAAGAATTGAATTAGATCCCAAACCTAGTCACTATAGAACTATGGTATCTTGTCCTAGTGATGTTTATGATGTATTCAATGTATCCTCAACTTCAAAATCCTTCCAATCTGAGTTCCAATTGATCTAGGTGAGAAAAAAATAGATATCAACAATAAATATAGAAAATAAGTGTTTGGTTCGGTCAAGGAAGGAAGTTGGAAGGTGATTAATAGGGAATAAAGATAAAAAAATAAATATCTATGTGAGAACGTTTCCAAAATCTAAAGCAACATAACACTTCTTTAAAATAAAAATTTCCCAACCCATGATACAAAAAGTGTCCATTTTATAAGTTGTTGGAGAAGAAGATGTCAAGAAAAATGTTGATCAAGAAAGGATGACTTAACCAAAAGGAAGGATTCAACATAATTTATTTTATAAAGATAGAAGGAGAAATCAAAGACTTTCCAATGAACCTATTTTCATCCAATTTGACCAAGTAATGCGAGAGAAAATCAAATTGAAATCAAAACACACGTTCAAAACACATGTTTTAATGTGGTTTAGACACTAACAAGAATGCCCCTATTTTGGGAGGGGTTACACAAACACTCCTATTTCAACAAGGGGAAGTTGTGTAACCGTGACCAAAAAAATAATGCAAAGAGCTATGTGTGGCCTTGCAAGAAAAATCGAAGTTTGGAAACAAAGTTATAGGGTTGAGTTGAGTCAAAAGAGGATGAAAAGTAGAGAGAGGAATTTGGATCTCATTCTTGTCTTAGAATGAGTTTTATCATTATTGGATATGAGTCACATTTAAATGTTTCACCATTTAATTTTTAGGTGCATACATATTGGCCCTTGGAATAACATTTTAGCCATGAATGGGTGAATTAATCTAATTTGAATTAAATCTTATTTGAGTAACTACTTCATACTCAAATTATATTAAGGGGATAATATACGATGTAATGTATAAGTAATAAGCATTCATTAATGTAAAACCCTAAGCATATGAAATGGGAACGAAGAATTTTCTAATTCCTTGTGAGAGTGATCTGGTGTATGTCTGTTTGGAACAGGTGAGAAAAATGTCATAAAGGCTTGATGAGGGTTTAAGAACTCGAGGATTGTGCCAAATAGAAGTTTCCACAGTGGACAGGAGCTCCTAGGCACTAGTGATTGATCTAGGCACATGTGTCTACTTAGATGCTTAGGTCATGGTCTTTTCTAGGTTGAAAGATCTTTGCTCCAATATTCATATTGTCACTTTGCCTTTTTGTTAGGGTTTTGATCACACCTGTAACCTAGAAACAAATGTCTACCTACACAAGTTAACAAACCACATCAAAACTAATACAAATATGGAGAATTTGGAGTCGAGAACCTTGATGGTCACCTAAAGAGTGAAATTGTGACCATGCACTACACTACATCTTAAGATATATGCAGTTCTTTGTGTGTGTGTGTGTATCCATGCCCTAGGTTTCCCTTGTGTAAGTTGCATGATGATAGTGGGCTAGATTTAGATTGTCACAGAGTATGAAAAATGTGTATGATGGAATATAATGAACTCCCTTCCTATATTGTGTATGCATATCGGGATAACCCTTATCGCTTGTATGAATGTGCTATATGTATGCTTTGTAGTTCTCTTGTGCCTTTGTGCAAGCTTAAGTGGTGATAGATAATGCTTATAGTGCTTGGCCCTTTATTTAGAAGAAGTAACTAAGTATATATATGATTCCCTTGTTTGAATTTTGTAATTGACAACTGAAAGGCTGACCCAAAGTGTTAAAAGGTGACCAAGAAGTGAAAAGGACCAAAAGAGTAAAAATAAGGAAGAGAGGGACAAGGGCACCCAAAAGGGATAGGAGCTCCTAGGTGCTTCATCCTAACAGGGGGCTAGTGTTCAATGCCATCAAAAGATAAATTAGTCAAGTGCTAGTAGAGATGTAAGATGTGTAAGGCCAGTAAAGTGTAAGATGTAAATCGACCAAAAGGATAAAAGGAGTTGTCAACCACTAGTTTTCTTTTTTAGGAATCATGTATACATTAGTATGCTTTAGGACCTATAAATGTACCCAAGTGCATATATTTTGTGTCTATATTTTCCCCCACTTTATTTTATTAAGTGAATAATTGACAACATTAAGTAGATAGAAGATGTGTACCTTGTAAATTGAAGAGAAGTGTAGCCATAACATGCAAAATGGACAAGTAGTTATATGAAGCGTGAAGTGATCGTACTGTGAAGCGTGACAACTAGGAAAGGGAGGTAGACCCTAAGTGTGAAGTGCATGTGTGGTAGCGTGTTGCTGGAGCTTGAGCTTGTACATGTAAGATGCTTCTTATTGCTTGTGAGGATGGACCTACAAAATAAGAGAAAGAGAGTAGTCAAATTCCTATATGTGAAAAATCATAGTAACGTATATATAAGTATGTAAAAGTAGTAGCTAAGGAAAGAGTGCACCTAATGTATGAGAGAGTAAAGGATAGAAAGTTGTCCTATTTGTCTTGGAGATGCTATTGGATGGGTTTAGGAGTGATCAATTCCTAACCAAGAAAGTGTCGAGCCATGCATTTGAGCGTCCTACCATCAAGGATGAGGTTTTGGGTGATATTTTTGGGAAATCTCATGGCAAAAATGATTTTTTTGGTTGATCTCACACGAGGATGAGGATTTTGGTGATCCCATGCCAAGAGAAGAGTGTTGGGAAGAGAGTTATATTTTTATCTCCTTCCACGATGCTTCGGAATGATAAGTGCTAATGCAAATTGGCACATCCCGATTTGTAACCAATTTGTATCCGATTGTAATCTGAATTTTAGCCAATTGAATGAGTTATGTAACTGAAGGAAAGTGCTTGATACTATAGATCCATATTGTACCCTTCTTGAAACTATGTTGAGTGAGAAATTGTTCGATTTTTCCCTTAGAACACAAGCACCAAGGTGGGACACAAGTGCCCATTGTTCCTTCCCATCTAAATGTTCTACTTAGGCGCTAGTGTTTTCTACATGTGTCATTCTAAACCGGGGTTGTGTCTAGGCGGTATGTTGATGGAGTTTAATGGAACCGATTATCATTGGGTCATTGGGGGTTGCTTAGTTTAGTGACTAATCTGACTAATCTACGGAAATACAATTCAAATCTACGGAATTTAAATACGGTTCTACAATTCAACTATTTGCGATGAAAGGAAACTAACTACTAATTTTCTTTGGAAAATGAAATACGCACACACTACTTTTTAACAAATGAAATTACAAGCTGTATAAATGAAGCTTAGCGAAAAGCGAGATTACTTGTTAACTAGATTTGCATAATGGAAACATTTATTCTAAGTGAAAGTGGTAATGAAGAAAACAATATAGTCAATCAAAGCATGCATGTAAGATTCTCAAACAACAATTGCAGTAAATCCAATCAAAGAACTGTATGCGTAAATGAACTCAAAATAACCTCTTATCTCCTTGGTCGAGTGGGCCCTTGCTCTTCCTTGGGATAGAGGGATTAACAACCTTTGATTCTCAAAATGTCATGTGACTTTCATTAACTCAAATAAGTTTCATAACATAGACAGTAGATAATAATACCAAAAAATGAATGCAGATAATCTCTTTCAGTATATCAAAAAGTAGTTCTCCTCTATATGTTTTGAAGATGAAGTCTTCATATAGGTACTGTTAGTTACAAGGCTGCCATAATAGGTGGCATTAATCACTGTCCACCAAATACTAATTAAAACACATAAATTTCTACGGGTAGTTAGGAACAAGCCCCAACTAATAGGTCAACTTGGTGGAAACAGTCTCCTACCACTTGCTCTAAACTTGGGTTCCATAACTACAGCAACATCCATCATTTCTGCACACATCATCACATTTTATCTCACAAAGATAGTTAGTAGGAGGTTCATGTGATAATCGGTTTTCATAAACTATAGCAAGGAAAATGCATCAAACCTACTAAGATATAACTACACAAAACATCCCCATGTATTAATAAGTCATATCAAAAGAGTATTTTCAGCTTGAAGAAATGATATCAATGAGCCAAACAATGCACTCATCATTTTCCCCTGACTTTACCTGTTGCATGTCCCTATGCAACTTATCTTCATCCTGCCCACACCTACCAAGTTGCTCAGCCATGTCATATTCTTCAAATTGATCAGCATATTGTTTGGTGGTGTTCTTACAGCCCTGAGTGTTGGAGGTAATCTCTACCCATGTTGTGAAACTATCATTTGACTAGGCCACATTGTTCTGCCAGGTAGTGAGAGGGCTCAAAAGGAGTGGTGGACGTACTTGGAGGCCTACCCATTCGTCATTGTACTGTTGGCTGGTTTGCTCTGTGGTCTGTCTTATAATGGTGATGAGGGCATCACCCCTGCGCATGCTCCAACTCAAGTTTTGGGGAGAGAGAACCTCCCTGCATTTCAAGGGCAGATCGAGTATCCCACCTCCTATCACATGCTTGCCAAGCTGTCCCAAAGTTCTCTTGATTGTAATTTTCAAAATCCATGACACATTGAATTAAAATCTAGGAAGTGTTTACCTCGATTCTGCTTTGATAGTAAAGTGAGTGAAAGTTTTTTCTCAGAGCTACATCAGTGTGATGAGTTGGATGGATGTGGAACCCAATGGACTGAGTGGTGTGATTGAAAATATCTATTTGTTGACCCCAGATGATCTGATTTTGTAATGCAGACTGAAAGGCCTTGATTTGGAAATCACCCACAAATAAATTGATTAAGAAATCAGGCACATTTGTAACTATCATGTTATGAAGGTAGAATTCACAAAGCAAATTTTGGATTTCAGGAGTACTGCACTTATAGACTGATAAGAAACTAGTGCCATTGGGAATTTCATGAGGAGCTTGACAACATAATTGGAACAACTGCCAGGAATAAAATTGTTCTTGAATGAACATGCTATAGACCGGAGAGGGTTTCTACAGGATAGAAGCTTGAGGGCCAAAGGATAGACAAAGTCTAAAATAGATGTCACTTTTTGCTTTTCCTCTTGTATAGATTCCATTTCCCTTTTCAATTTCTGATTTTCCTTCCTCAATTCTCTTTCTGAAGGGATAACTGATGGAATCTATCCAAGATGTTAAGACTCTTATCATCGTTGATTGAACTGAAACTACTTACTTGAAGTTTATAGGGTAGTGATTTCCCAAACCTTCTCTACTATTTTTGTGTAAATTCAGTTTGCAATAAAAGGTTTGTTTCTTCCATACCTCATAATTGAGATTTTAGTAGCGCGATTTCCTCCAAATAGTTGTGAGAAGATGTAGCACAGGGTGCCAAGCACTTCGGGAACCACAGGGTGAATTTCCGTAGATGCAGGAATAGTAGGTGTCGAGAAATGGCCAGGTGATCCTCCTCATGTTGTTCTTCCCGAATGGGGGCGGTATCATCAGGAAAAGTCTCTGATCGGGAACCACTAGACTACAAAAATGAACTGAGCCATCGAGGCCGTAGGTGCATGGAAGAAGATGGAGCCATGGTGCACTTTCCTTTTGAGCCGGAAGTGGAAGGGGATGGACCCTCGGGAGTGCCAAATGTGTCGCATGCTCGGGGGCATCAACTACCTCTTTGCTTTGGTTGCGTGAAGGGCAAGGGCCCGGTGCAAGGGTAGACCGAGGGTGCGAAAAGAGAGAGACCGGATTTCAATTGCTTTGGTCTGGACCCTTCTCCCACAACAAGTCCCTCGAGCCTCCACTTTGGTCTAAAGAAGACCTGATGTGAGCATAACAAATGAATCAACCCCGGGTGTTTAATGATAGACTTGCCTCCACCGGACCGGTACTTCTGGAAAACTTTAATAATGGAGTCCATGAGGTATTCAGGAGATTTTACCCGAGAGGGCTGGTTGACACATCCCTTCTTAAGGTGAATTAGCATTTTAAGTGCATCACCACCCAGAACAGAGGCCTGACCATCACATATGAAATACCGGTTGACCCACTTCACTATTTCACTCCAGATTCTAGGTAGACTCATCCACTTAACGCCCTTCTGGATACCCAAGGGGGTCAGGATGACTTTAGGGAATGCTTCCCCTTCATCGTGAAACAGAGCAAGCAGGATTTGTAGAGGAGCATTTTCATGACCTTCAAACCAAAGTCTGCAGGCCAGATAGGTCAGAAATGACTTGACTGGTAATCTCAACCCATCTTCCACCAACTTGTGAACAGGTGGACTCAAAATTGTCCAGAATTCCTCCACAATGCCTTCATCAAAACCTTCAAATTGGTGAATGAAATCCAGCCATCCAAAATCATGAAATACTTGTGAAAGCATGTGGCATTCAGAGTAAGGCGTCTGGTGAATCGGGCTCGATTTCTTTCATTGGTCCCATGTTTGAAGCCAAGGTGAGTAATACCAGTAGCGAGAAAGAACCGAGAAAAAAGCATATCCCCCACTCCCTGTTTAGTGATTGATAGAACTAATCATGCTTGATGCACATACAATGGTAAGAAGTAGTTGTAGAAGCATTAAATTTCAAATTACACCATATCCCTTGGATGACACAAAATCGAGCGAAGGTGGCGGTGGAAAAATAGTGAATAAGACCGGCCACCCATGTGAATTTAAGATATTTGTGGTGGCATATCCCACTGTTGAGGAGTGAGCGCCACCCATCCTACTTGAAGAATGTGACACATTCAAGGCATGCGGTGATTATGAGACATTACCCCTTTTATGCCATCATCCACGAACCAGGATTTGGAAAGAGATCCAAAATAAATATAGCAATCATTTCATGATGGCGTAATGATGACAAATGCATACATGGGGAAATGTTTTGCATGGAAATATCATTAGCAAGTTAGGATGCACTTACCCATGCCACGTTTAGTCGGCCGATATCCATAGATTCCTACGCCTGCTAGTTTGAGATGAAGCGTGATTAGTGGCTATGAAATAATGAAAATTCCTACATTTATTGAAAATAACAACAAGAAAAACTACTAAGGGAAGAAGATCGAATGCGGATCATCTTCCTTTATTGAATTTGTAAGATATTGATTACTCCATGTTTGAGAGGCAAAAGAGCCTCCTCGGCATGCATGTGTCATGCGTAACAAAATGTCATCATCGAAAGTCTTCTTATCCAGTGGTTGGTGATAAATCCGGAGCCTATGTCCATTCACCAGAAGAGTCCATTTGTCTCCATCAATAGGTAACAATCAAACAGAGCCATTATCAAACACTTGATTTACCTGATAGGGACCCAACCAATGTGTACGTAGCTTGCCTTTAAACTGCTGATAGCGGGAATCAAAGAGTAAAACCCACTGTCCCTCATGAAATGTCCTTTTTTATATGAGCATCATGCGGGTTTTCACGATGTTGTAGAATTTTATCTGTTGTTTTGTGCCTCCATCCACATTTCATCTAATTCATTCAATTGCAACACTCATTCGCATTGTGCTTCATCCAAATCGATCCCAACTTCCAATCGTTGTTCACCAGGTGCACAATTCAAACTCAACAGGTAACAGTGGCTTCTTCCCAAATACCAGCTCATAGGGAGAAAAACTAGTAGTTGTTTTCCAGGTCATGTTGTAGGCCCAGACGGCCTCAGGAAGCTTTGGTACCCAATTCTTTCTATCGGCATTGACCACCTTAGTTAGAATATTCTCGAGTTCTCGATTGGTTACCTCCACTTGCCCATTGGATTGGGGGTGATAGGGTGATGATTTTGGTGCCTAATTCTATAGATTTCCAAGAAAGCTTCAATCATATTTGAAACAAATTGAGGACCTTGATCAAATATAATGGCCCTTGGTGCTCCAAATCAGCAATAATATCGATTGTACAAAAAATCAGCAACAACATCCTCGTTGGCAGATGCCAATGCTTGAACTTCAGCCCATTTAGTGACGTAGTCCATGCATACCAAGAGATACTCCTTCCCAAAAGATGGAGGATCAAATGGTCCAACAAAGTCAATCCCCATTTCTCAAATGGTCCTAAAACCAGTTGAGGATTAAGAGGCATTTCCATAGAAAGTGTAGGTTTTCCCATTCGTTGGCATGCATCACACTTGCCACACATACTTTTTGACAGTCCTATGGAGGGAAGGCCAATAGTACCCTACTCCAAGGATCTTGTGAATTGTTCATTTCACTGAATAATGTCCACCTCCTGGCTCATCATGACAAGCTCACAGTATGTCATGTACCTCATCCTCTCGAACACACCTACGAAGAACCATGTCAGGACAACATTTAAATAAGAATCCATTACACCATTTATATGTTGCACTATTTTTAACCAATCACCTTCTTTCCTTATGAGTAAAATAGGTAGGAAACTTCCCTGTTGTTAAATAATTCACAAGATCAGCGAACCAAGGAGTCTTAGTCGAGATAGCAAACAAGTGTTCATCGGAAATTGATCTGGACTACTTCATCATCACCTAAACATTTAATCTAGAAAGGAAATCAGCAACAACGTTAAATTTCCCAGGCTTATCTATAATGGTGAGATTGAATTCTGCAACAAGAGTAACCAATGAATAAGCCTTCCACCAACCACTGGTTTATTCATCAAATATCGAATGGCAGAGTGGTCAGTGTAAACAAAATTTTTATATCCAGTGATGTAATGATGAAATTTATTCAAAGCATAGACAACAACCAAGAATTCTTTTTCCATAGTAGTGTAATTCCTTTCCGTAGGAGTCAGGTTTTTGTTGATAAAATAAATTGCATACATATGATCTTCTGAGTCTTTTTGCCCAAGGACAGCACCCATGGCTATATTAGAAGCATCAGTGTGGATATGGAAAGGTTGTCCCCAGTCAGGGCCACGTAAGATAGGGGCCATGGTCAGCTTTTCTTTGATAGAATCAAATGCCTGTTGACACTGAGGAGACCATTCAAAAACACAATCTTTGGTTAGCAGTGAGAACATAGGTGCAACAATTTTGCTAAAATCTTTTATGAATCGGTGGTAATAACCTGCATGACCAAGGAAACTTTTGATGTCAGTCTGATTAGCTGGTGTAGGTAATTGGGTGATGACTGATATCTTTTTGGGGTCCACCTGTATACCTTGGGCTGAAACATGGTGACCTAAGACAATTCCTTGATCAACCATCATTAGACATTTTTCATGACTCAGGGATAGTTGGTGTTGTTCACATCGACTGAGTACTTTCTCTAGGTTACTCAAAGATTCTTCAAAAGTGGATCCATGGATAGTGAAATCATCCATGTAAACCTCAACACAATCATTAGCAAGATCTGCAAAAATAGCCAAGACTTGCCCACTGAAATGTAGCGGGGGCATTACAAAGCCCAAAAGGTAAGACTCGGTAAGAAAATGTACCCCAGGGGCACGTAAAAGTAGTCTTATCTTGATCAGCAGGGGCAATACTAATTTGATTATACCCACTAAACCCATCCAAGAAAGAAAAATATTTCTTACCAGCCAAATTGTCCAGAACTTGGTCAATGAAAGGCAGGGGAAAATAATCCTTCTTGGTGGCTTTGTTAAGTTCCCTGTAATCAACACATATTCGCCACTTACCATTTTTCTTGGGAACAATAACTAATGGGGAGACCCATTGACTATCAGATATAGGATAGATGAAACCTACCTTTAGGAGTTTTTCTATCTCACTTTTGACTATGTCTCTCAATGTTGGATTGATTCTTCATTGTGGTTGCCTTATAGGTTTGACGTCATCGGTGTAAATATGATGTGTATAGATGCTAGGATGAATTCCCTTCATATCAGTGTAATCCCAAGCAAAAGCATGGGAATGTTTCTTCAGAACCTCAAGCACCCTAGCTTCTTGATTGACCTCCAAATCATTTCCTATGGTCAGCTCTCTTCCCATACTGACAAGCACCTGCTTGGTATCATTCACAAGAGCAAGCTCTGTACTAGTGATAAAATAATTCAATGGGAAAACATGGGGCTGAAGCATGTGTAGGATGGGTATGTTGTCAAAAGACAAAATCTTAGTTAAAGGACAATAGAAATCAGGAACTAAATATTTAGAATTATAAGCATAGAGTTTCCTACCAGACTCAGCAGAGGTAATGTCTACCAGAGAAATAGTAGAAGATATGTCTAATGCTTGGAGTTCTGGATTCCATAGCAATAGTGCTGATTTCCATAGTCATAGGGTCCTTAGAATCAGTCAGTGTATATGACTCCATAGCTTCCGCCATATGGTTGTGTACTGCAATAGTGGCCAGAAAAGAAGAACTCAAAGAGTTAGCATCCAAAGAATCCACCCATACCTGGTCACAATTGTTCGTATAAGGTTGGGTAGGAGGATATAATGAAATGTGTTTGGATTTCTGCCCATTTAGAATTGTCATGTTGCCTGACCTACAGTCAATGTATGCAGCAACCGTAGCCAACCAGGGCCTTCCCAAGATGACTGGATATCCCAACTTCGAGCTTTAGGCTGTAAAACCATGAAATCAACTGGGTACTCCCATGATTCAATAGTGACCATTATATCTTCAACCACACCATCAGGTACAACAATGGATTGATCTGCTAACTGCAGAACAGTGTTGGTAGGTTGAAGTCCTATTAAGGATAGCAGATTAAACATTTTTATTGTGATGACATTAATGGCAGCACCAAGATCCACCAAAATGTTAGATATTGACTAGTTGTTTATACAAATAGTAATGACAGGACTCCCAGGATCCCCATATTTTGGTGAGATAAGGGTGCCAACAACTAAATCAGCCAAATTCCCTTGACCTAGCAGTCTTTGGGTACTTCTTTTTCCTTCCCAGGTGTTTTGATACACTCATTTCTAATGGTTTGGTTTAGTTCAGGGATGTCCCTTATTGCTCATAGAAGTGGGACCTCAATATGTACTTTTTTAATTCCTGAACTAGCTTTGTTTCATCTGCAGTTTGAATGTCCTGTAATCGCTCAGGAAAAGGGGTTGTATTCTGTTTGAGTATTTGATCATCCGGTGTATCTGGTATTGGTGAAGGACCAATATTATCCTCAAGGGTTTCTTCTTTATCGGCATCGGTAGCGGGTAGTTACGTGATAACAACGGAGGATTGAATATTTTCCAGATCGCGAGGTAAATTACCAATAGTATTAACCTGCATGGTGTTACCTAGGTCTGTGTCATCAATTGAAGTTATCTATTGATTTTTAGGATTGATATTGGTTGAGCCAGAAGTTGTGTTTGTGTTGCTTGTCCTTGATGTTGGTAGGCTTGAGGTGGAGGCATTAAAGCTTGTTGTGGTTGCTGGAATCTGCGTTGTTGATTACCATTTTGTGGTGGTGCCCAGGACTGATTTTGGCTAAAATTTGGTTGAGGACCCCATTGCTGGTTGTGCCAAGGATTGGTTGTGGGTGGTGGTGCCCAACCTGGCTGAGTGTAGGGATTTTCTAGGGTGGTGGATATGGATAAGTCATCCGGTTTGAGTTTTCCCACTCGGTTGTCCCAAGAAGGCGAGAGGCTTGATTCGGCCATGACATCCTCCGGGATTCTCGAGAGCCGGCCTAGATGGGAACCCACCCTGATTGTTTGGTCTTTGGACAAAGTTTAATTCAGCACTTGTTTGAGAGATAGCATTCAAACCTCCCTTTAACTGTGGTAAGAATGTGCAATGTTTAGTGTCGTGGTCAGTAACTTCACAAATTAAGCACATGTCTGTGACATCCAAAGGACATTCTCTCAAGGGGTGTCTCTTCCACACTTAGGGCAATATATGTCCAATGGTTCTTTGGCAGGGCTGGTTTTTGCCTTGAGTCCATCTATGGTTGATGTTAATTGCAGCAGAATGTCCATTTTCATGTTGGCCATTTCTTCCAGAAGTTTAGAGGTACCCAAAGACTTGGATGTTTGTTTTCTTCGTATTCCTCCACGTGTTCTAGAGTATCTTCTACATAGCTCAGTGATTTGGTCCATGGTGAGTTTATGCACGTCTCCTCCTCCCATGAGATGGAGGGAATCCTTGGTTTCCTCATCCAGTCCTTTAAGAAAGATTATCTTAGTGATGTCTGCATGTAACTCATACCCACTATGCGTTTGTGGAGAAAGAGGAATCTATCCAGATAATCCTCTAGATTCTCATCTTCCTTTTTCCATATTTGGAAGAACTCTTCCTTCCTATCCCTTCCCCTACAATAGTCTTGGTATTTATCCAGGAAGGTTGTTTCCATGGCTTCCCAGGAATTAATGGAGTTAGATGGTAACCCCATAAACCATCTCATAGCAGAATCTTTGAGAGTGGAAGGAAACAGTTTGAGTTTTTGATTGTCAGTTCGGTAATCATATGTCTGGCACAGGATTTTAAATTCAAATAGAAACTGATCAGGGTCTTCTTTGGTCATTCCTCGAAAGATGGGGAGGATGGATGGTGAGATGTTTTTCATGGGTGCATCCTCATCCACATCGAGGACAATGGGATATGTAAAGGTTTTCCCTAAAGGTTGGTCTCAACATTCCCAAGGTCCCCCCCATTTTGAGTGGTGTGAAGAGGATACAAAATGCTCAGAAGAGGTTCTAGGCATTGAGTTAGAATCTATATCACTCTCAGTGTTTCTTCCTTGTGAATTGTCTAGAGAGATTTGTGAATATTATGTGCTATAAATCTCCCTTGGTTATCTCGTGACCTATGCATCAAGGTTGGTTGTTTTAAAATGAGGTCCAAGACAACTACTTGGTTTCTATATGAACTCCATTAACACCCATAGCATATGGAATAAAAATGATGGTGCTTATGGTTAGTCCCAATGGTGCCAAAAATGATGGGTCATTGTATTCTTCCAATCATTTAACTGACATAATCTCTGTCAGTGTCATTCTAAACTAGGGTTGTGTCCTAGGTAGTATGCAATGGAGTTTAATGGAACCAGTTATCTGTTGGGTTTGTTGGGGGTTGCTTAGTTTGGTGACTAATCTATGGAAATGCAATTCAAATCTATGGAATTTAAATACAGTTCTACAGAATTCAACTATTTGCGATGAAAGGAAACTAACAACTAATCTTTTGTTGGAAAATGAAATACGCACACACTACTTTTTAACAAATGAAATTACAACTGTATAAATGAAGCTTAGCAGAAAGTGAGATTACTTGTTAACTAGATTTGCATAATGGAAACATCTATTCTAAATGAAAGTGGTAATGAAGAAAATAGGTATAGTTAATCAAAGCATGCATGTAAGATTCTCAAACAACAATTGCAATAAATCCAATCAAAGAACTATATGCGTAAATGAACTCAAAATAACCTCTTATCTCCTTGGTCGAGTGGGCCCTTGCTCTTCCTTGGGATAGAGGGATTAACAACCTTTGATTCTCAAAATGTCATGACTTTCATTAACTCAGAATAAGTTTCATAACATAGACAATAATAATAATACCAAAAAAAATTAATGCGAGATAATCTTCTCAATAGTATATCAAAAAGTAGTTCTCCTTTCGTATATCTATAGTAGTTCTCCATATGTTACGAAGATGAAGTCTTCATATAGGTCTTATTAGTTCTGAAAGCACGCCATAACAGTGGCATTAATCACTTGTCCACCAAATACTAATTAAAACACATAAATTTCTATGGGCAGTTAGGAACAAGCCCAAACTAATAGGTCAACTTGGTGGAAACAGTCTCCTGCCACATGCTCCGAACTCGGGCTCCATAACTACAAGTATCCATCATTTCCTGCACATCATCACACATTTTTATCTCACAAAGACAGTTAGTAGGAGGTTCATGTGATAATCGGTTTTCATAAACTATAGCAAGGAAAATGCATCAAACCTACTAAGATATAACTACACACACAAAACATCCCCATGTATTAATAAGTCATATCTAAGACATAAAACATAGCTCGTAAAAATGGTAGATAATAACAAACAAGAATATCTTTATAACAATTCTAGATTCATCATATTCACAATTCATAAGATGCCCACTCCATCGGACATGGGAAAAATAAACTAAATGATCAAATTCATGATCCCGACATGATTCATGGAGAAGGGGTCAGGCTTGCTTAAGTTGCTAACTCATTTGGAAAGATTAGTTTCTAGAGAGAGTAATATCTAGACTTTCTATGGGGCGGGGGCACCCGTATAGATATATGGTGATTTATCGTAGAATATTGGTCACCCTGTAAGCCCCTCTATATGGAAAAGAAGATAAGATAGGGCACCATCGACCTAGATATATATCCATTTGTCGGGCCCTTTACTAACCCTCTCGATCTTTTGATGGATTGAGAGACTTCGAATTGATGTAACCCCTCCCCTATATAGATTTTAGATCGATCTTCACTTTGATCAAGCCCTTTATGAATTAGCTTTCGAGAGGGGTCTATCACCATATAGATAGTTAAGGGGTCAAAACTATTATCTATAGGTGCAGAGACTATCATAACGATTGCTTTTCTTTCTATTACTTCTAAAGTATCTATTTCAACTTTAGCTACTAGAATTTTTGATATTGTTTTATATTTTTCATTGAACAAACTATCTCACGATGTTCTAAACTCAAATCATGTACCAATTTAATGGGTGAACAATCCAACCCTTAGAACTCGCTACCACTCCGGATGGCAAGATCTAACATCAAGGTGTCAAACCTTCCGTCGATGTGAAATCTCTAGGAAGATCAACATGTTATCCCTCCCCCTCTCTATATAGATGGGATATTGATATTGATATTATTCCCCCTCTCCATATAGATGGGATATTATATTTATATTGGCCCGATCGATATCTTTATTTCCCATTTCAATTTAGGGTGGGCTTAAAAAGACCCCTTATAGATATAGGCCCCTATCTATGGGCACTCGATCGAGAGGAGAGATCCCGACCAATTTTAATATGTATACTATCACTCAAGATATATAGTATAGGCCCGGTTTGTTTTTTGTAGCAATCTAGATGGCTATGATTCACACATATATAAGTTAGCAAACTTCTTATGTATCGATTTATCCGATTCACTTTGTTGGTTTACATTGACATCAATATAAAGATAAGATATAGAGGGGATAATAGAACTATAAGCCTCCTTTCTATTGGGTAGGTGAACCCGATGGGTCCTATCTAGTTCTTTATATAGGGTGGGGATCATCCTTAGTCTAATCACACTTGGTTGCTAATACCAATCATAGACACCTACCCGAAGGAGATCCGTGATGTAATACGAAGCCTTGGTTGCCTATCTATCCAAGTGATAAATAACCATGGTTGTATAGAATCCTACTAGGAAAATTTTAAACATGAAGCACCCATTAGCATGTTTTAAAGATACATAGTATGTCAAAGCATGTATATATCAGCAAAAACTAAGTGATATTTCCAAGAAGTAGTAAATACTCTAACAGTAGGACCTATGATGTGTGGAGTATGAGAGTAGCAAAGTAGATTCCCCAGAGAGCCTCACGGGACTAGTAAATTGAAGTGTCCAAGATCATGCATCATGTAAGAATATGTAAAAGTCTTGCATTACCCTTAAGACACCATGTGAATGTACATGTAAAATATAATAACATATTAAGCATATGGATACCATAGGAAACAAAGTGCAACATGTAAGTATTATAAGTTAACAAGAGTAGTATGTAAGTAGATGTTGTGTGAATGTGATGATGTGCTATGATATGAAAGATGTGCAGATGAGAGGGGCCTCATTGGCCCCAACATATATGTGTGACTCGAGGTTTATTTAAGAATTTCTACCTCAAAAGTAAAGTATGAACTATAGAACAAGAGTGCATTATTGGGTAGCCAAGGTATTACATGTGATTGAGATTAGATGCTAGGAAAGATTTACCATGAAGCACAGAGCATGAAGTGTAGTAGATAAGATATGAGTAGATGATAGAGATAGCCAAGAGTTTTGGTGGGGAAAATTGTGATGCCCCCAAGTGTGCGAGTAAGGTTCATTTAATGCCCTCAACATTCATGTATGAACCTTGAGAACACAAGTGCGTCATCGAGTAACAAGGTAGAGTATGTAGTAGCAACATTGTGTTGTATAGATAGGAAGAAGTAATGGTATAAGAAGCAAGTGAGGAGGGTAAGTTTGATGCCCCCTAAGTGTGTATATCAAGAACTAATAGAAAATAGATGTGATCATTGTGAGCAAGAATAGCCATAATATGTATAGTGAACAATAGGATGTATATAAAGTAATATGTGTCTCATAAATAGAAGGATCCATAAGTAAGCATGAAGAGTGAAACATGTATGGAGTGGAAAGGGAATCCATAAGCATATATAGATGTAGTAAGGTGTGCTCATAATGTAGATAAGATAAAGTGTTTCTAGAAAGATTGACTTGAATTGTAAAGCAAAAGTAAGGTATAGGTGTGTATGTGAGTAGTATGGATAGGCAACTGCTAATTAGAACGTGTGACTATGGGGAAATTTTGATGCCCCCAAGTGTGTGAGTGATGGAGATCTATGTGATGATGTGAGAGAGACCATGCCATGGTGGGGATGTTGAAATGTGTCCCAGTCGGAACATAGTCATTATCTAGATTGAAAGGAGGAAGTGTAAATAGAATATTAGGAATTTGGTGCGGTATCTCATCTCGTGGTAAGGGTATTTCTTATTCTTCCTTTGATGGGTTGGATTTAGATGGGGCTTGTGGAAAATATTGCATTATTGGAGAAGGAATATGAGTGACTATTATGTGATGCTCACTAGACATAGAGGGATCAGATTTAGGAACCCATTGGGGTTTGGTAATTGGACATGAGTGTGTAGCAAAATGTTGTGTAGAAAATGAAATGAGGCCTTTATGTTCTAGTTTCTGATTCTTCATTCCAAAGAATATAAATCATTTTCATTATATAATAATTACAAAATGGGTGACCTTTATATTTTGTAAGCCAATAAGGAGGGTAGTAATGAGTAGGTGGCAAGGTGATCAACTGGTGATTGAGGAGCTTAAAGAGAATATCATGTTGCCTAACATTTCGATCAAAATTGAGAGGTGCTTATTGTGGTAAGACCTTGACCTTGCTTGTATGAGCACATGTAGTAGACATGGGATTAGGATGAGGTGTAGAAGAATAACTAGCATGGGAATGAGAAGCATCCTTGAGATGTTGGATTTTAGTTGTGAGGGATGTAATCATGGTTTTGTTGACCAAAATAAGCTCACACTTATTTTTGGTCAACTAACACCATTTTCCCCCTTTTTTTGCTTCAATCTAAATTTTTGTATATTTTAAGCACTTAAGGTCCCCTAAAATCATTTCCATCAGATAGGAAATTTCTTCCCTTTCCAAAAATATAAAGAATTCCTTCTAACTCATCATATTTTGCAAATGGTGGGCAATGAGCCTTGGAAGGATTTTTGCCAAAAGCAAGGGCAACGAGGCTGGGAAGACTTTTCGCCATGGGAAGATTGCAGGACTGCGGGGGATGTGGGAGATATTTTGGCACTTTGCACTTTTCACTAAAAAGTGCAATTTGTAATTGTGGGCCCGCGAGCCTACGGAGGATCTTTGCACCAAATAAAATAAAAATGCCTAAGGCCCATGAAAGGGACACGTGGCCATGTTTCAAGTCAAAGCGGGAAGGCGGGTCGTCGGAGGCAGTTTGAATTTTGGCTTTTGTTTTAAAAAAGGCGTAAAGTATAAAAGTAAGCCCACACCTCCAATGATGCATGAGAATCCATGTGTCGAGGCCTTTGTCACATGCGGGGGAAGCGGGCCGAGGAAACTTTGGAAATTTTGTAACTTTCTCAAAAAGTGCAATTTCAATTTTGGGGCCCATGCGAGATTTTTGGCTAAAGTGAATTTAGGGCTTGTAGGGCTGCGGGGAACTTTTTACTTTTGTATTTTTTTTTGCAAAAGGTGCCAAAGTGAATTTTGGGCCGGATCCATTTTGCAAAATTGCATTTTCACCATTTTTGCATGGTCTCGATGTAGAATCTTCAAAATTCAAATGGGCATATCTTTTGATCCAAAGCTTGAAATTTGACAAAGAGGACTTTTGGGAAAGGTCTTGACCTCCTCTATGCCATGAAAGCATAAAATTTGAATTTTAGGCATGCCTAGGTAGGTGAAATATTGGAAAAATTCTCTCATGAAAAATGCGGTTCAAGTATCCCAACCACCAGAAATTTAATGTTATGGTCCATCTTTCTTCTTTCAAATGCTTGAGTGCATTGGGAATGGATTTTGAGGCACCCTTGAATTTTGGGGATCAATTTAATGAATTTTTTAGTGGGTGGGTGCAAAAATAGAGTTTCTTTTCCTTCTCTCTGGTTTTCATCATTCTATATATTGTAAACACTTCTCATTTGAGAGGAGAGACATTTTGGGTGTGGGAAACTTTGTCAAATTTATTTCCCAACTCCATTTGAGTTGTAAGCCTTCTCCTATGCCTGAAAGTAGATTTTTGCCTCTAAGTATAAAAATGTAATGGTTTGTGCACCTTCTAGAGCAATAAACTCATGTTTTTGTGGTGTTCTTCAACCCTTTCTCATGTTTTATTGTTTCTCCATGCCTCTCCCTTTCAGATCTATTTTTTGTGCATGTATTTCATGTTTATAGGTGTAAGATGTCGTGTTTCATGGAGTTTTGATGGTGGATTAGGATCTGGGTTTGTGTCACTTCTGTCTGACCTCCCTCATCTCCTTTTTCCCTGTTTCATCCTCCCTCAATCAAAGTATCTTACCTCTTTCCTTTTTGGTGTATCACCACTTTAGTGTAGGATCTCTTTCACTCTCTCTTTCTCTCTGGTTCCTTGGAATGGTTAGATTAGGATAGATTAGTTTTTCCTGCATTAGAGTAGCTTGTGTCGGTAGTTTAGGAACAAGAACCAACTTTCTCTGGAGGTCCATCTCAAGTTTGCAAGTCCCACAGCTTGAGAGATGGTCCAATGTTATGCAGATCACACCGAATGCCCCACACAAAACTAGGCCATTCGGGGGTGTTGTGATTTTACACTAACATTTGGCACACCCGGTGGGACACTAAGGTTAGATTTTTCTCATCTTTCCAAGGTGTCTCATTATCAAACAACAAATCTAAGCCACCATGCTACCACACTAATAGTTTTGGCACGCCCGTGGGGGAGAGGTTTGAAGCACCTTACCACTTCATTTCACCAAGTTGATGTGTTCTTGGTGTGATTTACTTTGGAGGCACATGCAAAGCACATCTAGTGACTCCATCTAGTCAAATACCCATTCTCTAAAGTTTTAAACCTTTTCCATCCATTTCCACCCATCTTCATTCATCTTTCTTTCCACATCTTTCATTTCCTTCCATCCCATGAAGTTGTGCAATCATGACTTCATTTCCATCTTGGAATTCACACTTGCAGCACACAGGTGTAGTCCACCTCCAATGTATTTCACAACTCCTCCAGATCAACATTATGATCAGATCCAGAATAATCATGCTTACCCATATGAGCAAGAATGCAAATCAATTTGGTCATCCACCAAACTATGGAGCTTATCAAGAACAAGGGTATGCATATAATGATAACAATTACATGGAAAATGCTGATCTGTTGGAGAAGATTCAAAAATGGAGGCTGACATGGTTCAGTCAAGGGCTATAATACAAATGAAGGCATTCAGGATTGGTTGCGGGCACTTGTCCATGGGTTGGCCCTTTCCCAAGACATTACAACCCTCAAGAGAAGCTTGACTTCATGGTTGAAATGCTTCCTCAACTTGCACAATGGATTGAGGAGATTGAGGCTTATGAGTTGATACAAGACAACCTTGTCAATGGGTAATTCCACCACCTCATAGCTTTTATTTTCCTCTTTCTCAATCAATATCATTTCAAGTGCTAAGAGTCAAGCCCCTCACTTGCTGCCCCCAAATGTTGTTTTCCCTTCTCCATCTCCTAATCTTCCATCTCATCTCAATTCTTCTACCCTTTTCCCTTCCAAGCAGTCATTCCCTCCAAACAAACAAGAAGTTCCACTTCCCTCACCACCACAAACAATAGCAAAACTGGTTGAATCCCAACCTACCCCTCCTCTTGCATCCCCAAATCCATGTTGGGAAGATGAAAATCAGACAACCAACCAAGGGAAGCAAGAAGAAGAGCCAAGAAAAGAAGAAAAATATTAGAAGCTTAGTGAGCTTGGCTCTCAAATTTGGGATAAAAAAGATCCCTTGATGGTTAAGCCTACATAGAGGAGGTCAAGGTTGAAGAGCCAGTGGTGGCTAAGGCTGAGTTTGCAGCAAAAGAAGAACAAGAACAAGAAAAGATGATCAAAAATCAATTTTCTCTGAATGTAGTGCCCATGTTGGCACTTTATTTGAAGAAAATGTTGATCCAATCAAGCTACACAATCAGTCATCAAGGAAGAAGAACAATCAGCTCCAAGTCCTATTGAAGAGGAGCAAGCTGGAAGAGATCAAATCAGAGTTGAAGCCACTTGATGAAGAAAGCATTGTTGAATATTTTTTTCTTTCATTTGAAGGGCCTGATTTGATTGATGAATCCATAATGGAGGAGAACCATACGTTCAAGAGGCTTCAAGTACGAGAGCAGGCCATAGAAGAACCTTCAATTCTTCCTCCCACTTCATCCCCTTCAAGATCTAATGTTGAAGAAGAGTTTGAGCTTTCAAAATTCATGTTTGAAGATGAGGGGAACCATGGTGAGTGAGTTTCAGATCAAGAGGACACCATGGAGGAGGTTGAGCACATGCAACAGGACAATAAGGAGGTAGATTATTTGTCTGACTTGGAGGATTGCTTTGATGGAGAGGAGCCCATGGAGATCACATCATTTTCTCCTCCATCATCCACCTTCCAAGCACATGAGCTTGCTGCCATGAAGGAGAGCATTCAAGGACAACAACCTACATTTCACAATAGCCCTCTGAACCAAAGGTTGGAAGATATGAATCTTCCATGTTCTTCACAGAGAAGGAAGGAAAAAAGCAAGAGGATGTCATCATCTCTTCCACACCATCCACCCAGGAAGGTCAGCAGAAGACTCCATTTTTGGAGTTAAATATCAGAGAAGTGGGAAAATTCAAAGGACTAGACCTTTCCCAATCAGGTACTTAGCTTTATTGGATGCAAGGAGAAGCCAACACTAGTCATGCTTGCTTCTAAGCATGAGGGAGAGCCTCAAAGTGCCAAGGATCAACAAAAATACCTCTTGGAACCAAGTGAGCAGCATATTGAAGAGGTATTTATTTTGTTTCAAGTTGATACCTTGATGGAGGGAGTGGAGAAACAATTTGCAATTAGCCTTCCACTCCTAATAACAACCATATTCAATGCCAAATCATTTGCATGGCTGCCAATTGTAAGGAAGGGTAGTTATTTCTCATCACCAGTAGCAGTTTTGTTTGAAATTTCCCATCTCTCTGGTTAGAGTAGAGTAGGTAGGTTTGCTTTCAGCAGAAGAAGTGCTTGTGCACACTCTACATATCCCACTTGGGGTGTGTATGATTTCCAATTTTGTACATAGTGTGTTGTGGTGTTTTGTTGCTCTCATGCAAAGTGCATTGGAAATGGCATTTGGTGAGATCAGCTCCAGTTTCAGTGGTGTTCCAAGTGGCTCAGGGATCAGATTTTAGAGTTAAAGATCAGTATCAGGCTATCATTCATGACTCCATGCCTAATGGATGCTTCAAGGCAACTGATCATTTCACCTAGCAGGTAGGTGATCCCCATGAGTCACCAAATTGTTGACCAAAATAAGCTCACACTTATTTTTGGTCAACTAACACCATTTTCCCCCTTTTTGTGCTTCAATATGATTTTTGTATATTTTAAGCACTTAAGGTCCCCTAAAAGAATTTCCATCAGATAGGAAATTTCTTCCCCTTTCCAAAAATATAAAGAAGTCCTTCTAACTCCTCATATTTTGTAAATGGTGGGCCGGTGGGCCTTAGAAGGATTTTTGCCAAAAGTGGGTTGGCAGCTGGGAAGACTTTTGCCATGGGAAGATTGTGGACCATGGGGCTACGGGGAGATATTTTGGCACTTTACAATTTTCACTTAAAAGTGTAATTTTTAATTGTAGGCCCACGAGCCCAGAGGATCTTTGCGCAAATAAAATAAAAATGCCTAAGGCTTGTAAAGGGACACGTGGCCATGTTTCAAGTCAAAGTGGAAAGGAGGCTCATGGAAAGGCGGTTTTGAATTTTGGTTTTTTTTTGAAAAAGGCATAAAGTATAAAAGTAAGTTGCACCTCTGCCGATTCCCAGAGAAGCCACGTGTTAGGCCTTTGTCAACTACGGGAAGCGGGCCATCGGGGAAACTTTGGAAATTTTACAACTTTCTCAAAAAGTGCAATTTCAATTTTGGGCCCATGGAGATTTTTAGCTAAAGTGCATTTAGGGCTTGCGAGGCTGCGGGAAACTTTTGCACTTTTTTTTTTTTTTTTTGCAAAAGGCACCAAAGTGAATTTTGGACCCGTGGATCCGTTTTGCAAAGTTGCATTTTCACCATTTTTGCACGATTTGATGTAAAATATTCAAATGGCCATATCTTTTGATCCTGGAGCTCGATTTGAAAAGAGGGACTTTTGGAAAGGTCTCGACCTCCTCTACACCATGGAAGCATAAAATTTGAATTTTTGGCATGGGTAGGATGGATGAAATATTAGAAAACATCTCCGGCACGAAAAATGTAGTTCAAGTATCCCAACCACCGAAATTTAATGCAGTATGGTCTGGTTTCTTCTTCCAAGCTTGAGTGCATTGGGGAATGGATTTTTAGAGGTGCCCTTGACTTTTGGGGATCACTTTAATGAATTTTTTCGGTGGGTGGGTGCAAAAATTGAGTTTCTCTTCCTTTCTCTCTGGTTTTCATTGTTATATATTGTAAACACTTCTCATTTGAGAGGAGAGACATTATGGGTGTGGGAAACTCTACAAATTTGTTTCCCAAATCCATTTGAGTTGTAAGCCTTCTCCTATGCTTGGCAAGTGGATTTTTGCCTTTGAGTAGAAATGTAATGGTTTGTGTACCTTCTAGAGCAATAAACTCGTGTTTTTGTGGTGTTCTTCAACCCTTTCTCATGTTTTATTGTTTCCTTGTGCCTCTCCCTTTCAGATCTATTTCATGTGCATGTATTTCATGTTTGTAGGTGTAAGATGTCATGTTTCATGGAGTTTTGATGGTGGATTAGGATATGGGTTTGTGTCACTTCTATTTGGCCTCCCTCATCTCCTTTTCCCCTATTTCATCCTCCCTTAGCAAAGTATCTCACCTCTTTCCTTTTCTAGTGTATCACCGCTTTAGTGTAGGCTCTCTTTCACTCTTTCTTTCTCTCTGGTTCCTTGGAATGGTTAGATTAGGATAGATTAGTTTTCCCGCATTATAGTAGCTTGTAGCGGTATTTTAAGAACAAGAACCATCTTTCTCTAGAGGTCCATCTTAGAATTGCAAGTCCCATAGCTTGAGAGATGGTCCATTGTTGTGCACATCACACCGAATGCCCCACACAAAACCGAGGCCATTCGGGGTCTTTGTGATTTTACACTAATAGTTTCTATAGCTTGAAATTTATCTTGAAATAAAATGTATAAAGATTGAATTGACTTGAAGAGGAATTGATAAGTTGTGTTATCGGGAATAATAGGGGGTTGGAGATATGATTAAAAATTACACTTACTTGTGAAGGTGGGAGGTATATAGTGTGTAGGGATTTTTGAAAGAATCTTTGCAAATTGGGTGCTTTTGAAGTAATTGAGGCTAGGAGACTTGAGGAAATTTAAAGGCCATGATATCAAAGAAAAGGTAATTTACAAAATAAGAGTCGTAGAAAGTGACCTAGAGGATAGGACTAAGGATGAAACCTAGCAAGACCTATGCATATCAAATGCATAATAGATAATGGCTAGAAATATGAACCCTGATGCAACTAGGGTTTGGGGTTAGGAAAATAAAATATGATAGAATAGGAAAAATAAGGATCCGAATGGTCGATCACGAGTTAGGGTTCACCAAATGATTTAATCTAATTTGAATTAAATCTTATTTTAGAGTAATTACTATAATAAATGATATTAAGGTGATAATATATAGTAATGTCCAAGAAATAAGCATTCAACAATGTAAAACCCTAAGAAATGAAAGGGAAAGATGACTTAGTTGATTTTATGTGATTTGGACTATGTGTCTGCTGGAATGGGTTGGGAACATTGTCACAAATGCTCGATGAGGGTTTAAAACTCAGAATACAGAAAATAGATGAACCCATAGGAGGACATGAGCTCCCCAAGAACTAGTGATTGATCTGGGTGCATGTGTTTACTTAGATGCTTAAGTTCTCATCTTTTCGGGTGGAAGATATTCACTCTAATATTCTCATTTTCACTCTAATTCACTATTAAGGTTACAATCACACTTATAACCTACAAAAAATGTTTACCTGTGCATATCAACAAACCACATAAAATATAATAAAAAAAGATATGCAAAATGCGAGTTGGAATGACCCTATAATCACCTTAAGATGAACTTACAACCCGAGCTTTGCACTATATCTCCATTTCTCCTTAGATCCTAAATCTCGCTATCAAGATAATTTCCACTTCAATTTTTGCATTCTTCTAATTATTCATTGGGGATATATTTCTAAAGTTTATTCCTCGGGTTTCCTTAATTATAGAGAATACATTTCCAAATCCCGTTATAGATTGAATTCATTACCTTTATCTTCTTCCAAGAAAACATCTTTTCTATATTTAGAAATTATATTTATATATGAGCATGATTTAAACTTAGCCTCCTCCAATATTACCCTACCAACATTTGAGGATTATAAACAAAACAACCATACATCAGTGCATGCATGAAAAATCAAGACAATAATAAACACATCTCCATGTGTGCTTCATTATCCTTTTTCAAACTATACATCCTTAGGTAACTTATTGTCCTTCATATTTTGAATTTGAACACTTCTCCCCAAACTTGAACTTTTGAATCTCAATCTTGATGCTACCTACTATATCAAAGATTCTACAACTCATATCTACAATCTTTCCATCATTTATAGTGAAACAAACTAAAACCCCTCATTAGGAAATCATGGCTTAGACACCATAGAGCTATTTGAATCCTATCTCTAATACCAAATGTTGGGGATTTACAAACAAACTATGAAAGCAATAAACTAAACCATAACAACTAAAAGATAGAGATCTAACATCATTAATAATGTATAATAATATTGACATAATTTGTATTCTCGGGAAAATGTTTTGGGGATGAAATATAAGAAAAACCTTGATTATTTTGTTAACTTAAAGAAAACCTAAAAATGCAATATACCTTCTTCAAGGATCTATAAAAAGACTTATAAACACAATCCACCTATAAAATAGTATGTAGTCTTCTAGTGTAATCTACATTTTCCTTCAACATGTCAACTTGATTTACATCAATAAAATCTCCATGATAATAACTTTACAAGTTTTTCTACTAAACTTGACATGGCTTCTCAACATGTGCCTTGAATGGAAGTCACCATTTAGAAATATCTCTAATGAAATAAGCATGCACTTACATAAAATTTCACTTCTAAAAATATGAGTTGTTTGCATAAAAATTATCCTAAGGAAGCCACCTAAACTTATGATTTAAAGTTGAGTCCTAGCTTTTTCTTCTTAGCTCATATTAGATGGTAATATTAGATTTACCACTAAAATTAGTCCCACTCTTATTATTTATACCTTTTGATGCAAAATCATAGCACCCCTGAATGGCCTAGTTTTTGTGGGGCATTTGGTGTGATCTGCATAATATTGGACCATCTCTCAAGCTGTGGGACTTGAAAACTTGAGATGATCCTCCAGAGAAGGTTGGTTCCTCTCCTAAACTACTTGCCATAATCTACTCTAATGAAAGAAAAACTATATATAATCCTAATCTAACCATTCCAAGGAGACAGGGAGAGAGAGAATGCAAGAAAATAGAGCCTACACTAAAGTGGTGATACACCAGAAAAGGAAAGAGGTGAGATACTCTGCTGAGGGAGGATGAAATAGGGAAAAAGGAGATGAGGGAGGCTAGATAGAAGTGACATAGACCCAGATCCTAATCTTCCATCAAAACTCCATGAAACATAACATCCTACACATGTAAATGAGACATACATGCATGAAAAACAACAATAAAAATAGAGGGGAAAGGAGACACAACAAAACAATGCAAGGGTTAAAAGAACACCACGAACACAATTTTATTTCTCTTAGAATATGCACAATCCATTACATTGTTGAAATAGAGGCACAAATACACTTGTCAGGCCCATGAGAGGGTTTTTACATCTCAAATGAGTCAGAAACAAATTTTTATAGAGTTTCCCACATCCTGAATGTCTCCCTCTCAAATGAGAATTTTTTCAATATATAGAACGTCGAGGTGAGAGAGAAAGAATAAAAAATCAGACTCTCTCTTACCAACTAAAAATTTCATTAAATGGTCTAGAAAAGTCATGGGCACCTCTGAAAATCCATTCCCCAATGCACTCAAGCTTCTTGGAGAAGAAACCAGACCATACTTGCATTAAATTTTGGTGGTTGGGATACAATCGATCACCTTTTTTGGAATCTAGAAGACGTTTTCCAATATTTTACCTACCTAACCACGTCAAAATTCAAATTTTAGGATTCCATGGCATAGAGGATGTTGAGATCTTTCCAACGGTATAAAATTTGTTGAATTTTGAGCATTGGATCGAAAGTTATGCCCATTTGAATATTTGAATCGAATCCATACAAAAATGGAGAAAAACAAGTTTTGCAAAATGGATCCATGGGCCCAAAATTGAAATTGCGCTTTTGCACAAAAATTGCAAAAGTGCAAAAGTCTCCCTCGTTTTTCCCAGCCCAAAGTCCGTAAACCTTACATTTCCCAAAAGTCATCCCTGCCGGCCTCCTGCAAAAGTAATTTAGGCTGAAACATGGTTTCTCTAGGCATCGACGGAGGTGTGGCTTACTTTTATACTTTTACGTTTTCAAAATGAAATCCCACAGCCCCACAAACTTCAACTCTCCTCCGGTGACCCGCCTTCTCGCTTTGACTTGAAACATGGCCACGTGTCCCTTTGCGGGCCTTAGGCATTTTTTTAATTTGACGCAAAGATCCTTCACGGGACTTGCGGGCCGTAATTATAAATTATGCTTTTTAGTAAAAGTGCAAAGTGCCAAGATATCTCCCCAACCCCACCGGTCCACAATCTTCCCCTTTGGCGAAAAGTTTCCCAGGCCCGCCGCCTCTCTTTGGCAAAATATCCTTCCAAGGCCCACCGACCCACCATTTGCAAAATATGAGGAGTTAGAAGGACTTCTTTATATTTTTGGAAAGGGGAAGAAATTTCCTATCTGATGGAAATGCTTTTAGGGGACCTTAAGTGCTTAAAATATATAAAAATTCAGATTGAAGCACAAAAGGGGAAAATGGTGTTAGTTGACCAAAAATAAGTGTGAGCTTATTTTGGTCAACAATTTGGTGACTCATGGGGATCACCTGCCTGCTAGGTGAAATGATCAATTTCCTTGAAGCATCCATTGGGCATGGAGTCATGAATGATAGTCTGATAAACACAAATCTGATCATAATCTCTAAAATCTAATCCTTGAGCCACTTGGAACACCATTGGAATTGGAGCTGATCTCACCAAATGCCATTTCCAATGCACTGTATGAAACAAAAAAACCACACACACACTATGTACAAAAATGGAAATCATACACACCCCAAGTGGGATATGCAGAGTGTGCACAAGAACTTCTTCTACTAAAAAGCAAACCTACCTACTCTACGCTAACCAAAGAGAAAGGGAACTCAAAAAAATCCTACAATTGGAAGGGAGAAGTAGATTCCCTTTCTCAAAAGGTCAGCCATGCAAATGATTTGACACTGAATATGGCTGTTTGTATGAGTGAAAAACTGACTATAAGTTGATCCTCCACCCAAATCATCAAGGTGTCAACTGAAACAAGACAAATACCTCTTTTAGTTGCTTTGTATTTGGATTGAAGAGGCATTGTAGCTGATCCTTGGTACTTTGATACTCATCCTCATGCTCAGGAGTAAGCATGACTGGTTTGGCTTCTCCCTTGCTCCAATGAAGCCAAGTACCTAATTGGGCAAGGTTTGATCTGATGGGTGTGCCCTTTGCTCTAAAATTCAACTCCAAAATGGAGTCTTCCTACTTTGACCTTCTTGGGTGGATGGTGTGGAAGAGATGATGACATCCTCTTACTCTTTCCCTTCCTTCTCTGAAGAACATGGAAGATTCATATCTTCTAACCTTGGTTCCAGAGGGTTGTTATGAAGTGCAGGTTGTTGTCCTTGAATTCTCTCCTTCATGGCAGCAGGCTCATGTGCTTGGAAGGTGGATGATGGAGGAGAAAATGATGTGATCTCCATGGGATCCTCTCCATCAAAGCAATCCTCCAAGTTAGATAGATAATCTGCCTCCTTGTTGTCCTATGCATGTGCTCGACCTCCTCCATGGTGTCCTCCTGATCTAAAATTTGCTCACCATGGTTCCCCTCATCTTCAAACATGAAGTTTGAAAGCTCAAACTCTTCTTCAACATTAGAGTTTGAAGGGGATGAAGTGGGAGGAAGAACTGAAGGTTCTTCTGTGACCTTCTTTGTGTTTGAATCCTCTAAAATTGTATGGTTCTCCTCCACATCTAGAATGTGCTCCTCCTCTTTGAATGATTGTGCAACTGGAATATGATCATCAATATTTTTGAACAAAGTGCCATCATAGACACTACATTCAGAACATATAGATTGCTGATCTTCTTGTTCCACTACTACCACAAAATCAGCCTTAGCCACCACTTGGCTCTTCAACTTTGACCTCCTCAGTAGGCTTAACCATCAAGGGGATCTTTGTTATCCCAAATTTTAGAGCCAAGCTCACCAAGATTCTAATCATTTCTTCTTTTCTTGGCTCTTCTTCTGTTGCTCTCCTTGACTGGTTTTTGGAATCCCTTCCCCACATGGAATTGGGAAGGCAAGAGGAGGAGTGGATGGGGTTTCAACCAGTTTTTGCAATTGTTTTTGGTGGTGAGGGAAGTGGGATTTCTTGTTTCTTTAGAGGGGATGACTGCTTTGGAAGGAAAAGGGCAGAAGAATTGAGATGAGATGGAAGATTAGGAGATGGAGAAGGGAAATCAACACTTGGGGTAGCAAGTGAGGGGCTTGACTCTTGACCCTATTGAAATGATAAAGCTTGAGAAAGAGAAAATGAAGGACAAGGAGCTGGTGACTTGACTTACCCATTGATAAGGTTGTCTTGCACTTTGCTCATATGCCTCAATATCCTCAGTCCACTTGTGTAATTTGAGGCAACATTTCAACCATGAAGTCAAGCTTCTCTGAGAGGGCTGTAATGTCTTGGAAAAGGGCCTTCCCATGGACAAGGTGCCTTACAACCAATCCTAAATGCCTTCATTTGTATTGTAGCCCTTGACTAAACCATGCCAACCTCCATCCTTTGAATCTTCTCCAGCATATCAGCATTTTCCATGTAACTGTTATCATTATATGCATACCCTTGTTCTTGATAAGCTCCATAGCCAAACTAGTTTTGGCATTGCTCATATGGGTAAGCATGATTATTCTGATCTGATCATAATGTTGATCTGGAGGAGTTGTGAAATACATTGGAGGTGGAATGCACTGTTGTTGCAAAGTGTGAATTCTAAGATGGAAATGAAGTCATGATTACACAACTTCATGGGATGGAAGGAAATGAAAGATGTGGAAAGAAGAATGGGTGGAAATGGATGGAAGGAAAGTTATGTAACTCAGAGAATGGGTTGTTGACCAGATGGAGTCACCAGATGTGCTTTGCATGTGCCTCCAAAGGCTAAATCTCACCAAGAACACATCAAATTGATGAAATGAAGTGGTAAGGTGCTTCAAACCTATCCCATAGGCATGCCAAAATTGATGTAAAATCACAACACCCCCTGAATGGCCTAGTTTTGTGTGGGGCATTCGGTGTGATCTGCATATAACATTGGACCATCTCTCAAGTTGTGGGACTTGCAAACTTGAGATGATCCTCCAGAGAAGGTTGGTTCCTCTCCTAAACTACTTGCCACAATCTACTCTAATGTAGGAAAAACTATCTAATCCTAATCCAACCATTCCAAGGAGAGAGAGAGAGAGAGAGAAGAGAAAAGAAAATAGAACCTACACTAAAGTGGTGATACACCGAGAAAATGGAAAGAGGCGAGATACTTATGTTGAGGAGGATGAAATAGGGAAAAAGGAGATGAGGGAGGCCAGATAGAAGTGACACAGACCTAGATCCTAATCCACCATCAAAACTCCATGAAACACAACATCTTACACTGCAAATGAGACATACATGCAAAAAAAAACAACAAAAAATAGAGGGGCAAGGAGATACAACAAAACAATGCAAGGGTTGAAAGAACACCATGAACACAATTTTATTGCTCTTAGAATATGCACAGTCCATTACATTGTTGAAATAGAGGCACAAGTACACTTGCCAGGCCCATGAGAGGGTTTGCAGCTCAAATGGTGTTGAGAAACAAATTTTACAAAGTTTCCCCACATCCCAGAATGTCTCCCCTCTCAAATGAGAAGTGTTTTCAATATATAGAAGGTCGAGGTGAGAGAGAAAGAAGAAAAAAATCGAATCTGCTCTTACCAACCTAAAAAATTTCATTAAATGGTCCCTACAAATCATGGGCACCTCTGAAAATCCATTCCCCATGCACTTTGGCTTGTTGGAGAAGAAACTAGACCATACTGCATTAAATTTCGGTGGTTGGGATACTATTAATGGCCTTTTTCGATCCAAATATGTTTTCCAATATTTCACCCACCTAACCATGCTAAAATTCAAATTTTAGGCTTCCATGGCATAGAGGATGTCAAGATCTTTCCAACGGTATAAAATTTGTTGAATTTTGAGCACTGGATCGAAAGTTATGCCCATTTGAATATTTGAATTGAATATGTACAAAAATGGTGAAAAAAACAATTTTGCAAAATGGATCCGGGGCCCAAAATTGAAATTTCACTTTTTGCAAAAAAAAAAAAGTGCAAAATTCTCCCTCCTTAAGCCCGAAATTCCTTTCAACCTTATATTTCCCAAAATTTATCCCTTTTGCCCAAAAATTCCCAGTGCAAAAGTAATTTAGGCCTAACACGTGGTTTCTCTAAGTGTTCGGCAAAAGGTACAACTTACTTTTATACTTTTATTCTTTTCAAAATCAAATCCAAAATTCAAACCGCCTCTGAAGTGACCCACCTTCTTGCTTTGACTTGAAAAATGGCCACGTGTCCCTTTGCGGGCCTTAGGCATTTTTTAAAAATTTGGAACAAAGATCCTCCAGGGCTCATGCCCAGGCCATGATTATAAATTGCACTTTTAGTGAAAATTGCAAAGTGCCAAGATGTCTCCCCATCCCCGCTGGTCCACAATCTTCCCTTTGGCGAAAAGTCTTCCCAAGCCGACTCTTGCTTTTGGCAAAAAATCCTTCCAAGGCTCGATTGGCCCATAATTTGCAAAATATGAGGAGTTAGAAGGACTCCTTTATATTTCTGGAAAGGGAAGAAATTTCCTATCTGATGGAAATACTTTTAGGGGACCTTAAGTGCTTAAAATATATAAAAAATTCATATTGAAGCACAAAAAATGGGAAAAATGGTGTTAGTTGACCAAAAATAAGTGTGAGCTTATTTTGGTCAACAATACCACTACTTGAATATAGGAGTACATAGAAGTATGAGACATATGTTCCAACAATATTCCACTTATTGAATACTTCCATTAGAGAGACCATGGGCTCATTCTCCAAAAGATTTGGGCTACCAATCCCATATTTTCTTTGTACTAATAAATCCCCTCACTACACATTTCTTAAATATGTTACCTTCACCTATGTATCCACCCTCTTCAATATTTCCCTTTCAAAATGATAGAGTGGAATTCCTTTCTTTCACTAAGATTTTGTTGTAGTAAGTTCTCTTCTTGATATTAAAAGAAAAGTCAAATTTATTGCACATACCATGAATATTCACTCCACAACATTCCAATATTCCATTTCCATCTTGTATATACCTCTATGTGTTAATAACAACCACTATTTTTGAAATCTCAAGTCTTATCGACCATTGCAACTATTTTGTCTTGTGTCAAAACTACAAACTAGAAGTTACACCATATCCTCCAACTCTTCTTGTGTCTTGGGAAATTTTTGAAAAAATTTCCTAACCAACCATCAAGATACTCCTAGGGTGATATCTTCCTTTGCTACTCTTCTGACCCTCAACTAGCTCCTTTGAGTAATCATTGGGGATATATCTTCCTTTTTTCCATTTGTTTGTTTATATCTTCTCCAATTTTTCATGTGGGGTCACCTCCATAACTCCACTTTGTTGGCCATAGGTATGTCCTAGATGCATAAAGAAATTAATGGATGAACAAATCAAGAAAGGTAGTACACATTCATTGAAAAATACATGATAATAAATAAATAAAGCCATAAATGAAGAGATTTGTGTATCCTATATTATACGGTGTCCATGATGGGTAGTAATATGTACTTTTATTGCTAATAGTATTATTTCTCTAATGAAATGCAAATGGTTTCCTATTTAGAATGCTCCATCATGTAGACTAGAATATGAAATGAAAAATAGAGCAACATGTGAAAAATACACCATGGATGATTAGGTCTTTGTCTCATTAATTAAGTATTAATTGCTTAAGGAAGCATTGTATATCACATTCATGATACAAATAAAAATTTCTTTACATGACACATTGAGAATGAGAAAGGGAGATGTAAGTTGAAACATTGAGAATGAGAAAGGAAGATGTAATAAACATCTATTTTTAAATGTTACATAACCCGTTGGATATTATGTGTATTCATAACTTGATGTATCTTAGAGTTTAGATTTTCATTTATTAACGTTACATATTTTATTTTCCATATGACTTATCCCTACAATATATTTATAATACATTTTTCGTATTTAGTGCCCTTATTTCTATAATATTACTCAATTTAATTTTTTTTATTTTACATTAATTATTAATCATAGAGTTAATATCAAAAATTATATATTTATAGAATAAAAATATATTGTAATAGAAGAATATACTTTCATTTCCATAATAACTCATTAATTAACATTTTTATTGTATATTAATCAATAATCTAAATGTTAGCCTAGAAAAGCGAAGAAATACTCCGACATTTCTTCAAGTAAAAACCCTAGAACCATACAAACACCACTAAAGTAAAGCAATTAAAGTTGATCTAATAAATTTCTCGAAGATATGCAATACATAGCTCACACACTAAAATACTTTTATATTAAAACATTAGTTTATATTATTACCGTGTATAACAAAGTGTTAGACTTTAATATATTGAAGATTACATTAAAATATTAGAGATTCTTGGGAGTTTATAGGTGTGCGTAATTTATGCAATTTTCAGCCATTTTAAAGTCAAAAGACAAAATTTCGAGCAGCTGAAACTTTGTAATAATATTTCATTTATATCGTTCTTCCTATTTTAAGGGGAGGACAGACTAGTTTGCTTTTTCTGTCCTCTACATCATCCACCATTTCTTGTAAGGTCCACTTGTATATTCTAGCCATTAGCCATGGCTGAACTGCATACATATAACAGAACAATTCCTGCTATTTATAAGGATGGCTCCACTTCCACATGATTTGCCATTTTTTCAAAGGAGTTTTGCCTGGCGGAGGCCAAAATGGTCTTGTCTGCTACAATGAAATAAGCAGCTCCACCAGCTGCATCCACTCAAACATTTTTCACATGAAGTCAAATAACATGACCCAAAAGAGAAAAAAAAGTTTGTTACAGATAATAATTACAGTTCATTACCAAGAGAGATTATATGTGCATGCGCAGCATAATTGAGATTGGCTCTTGCCCAAGGGATAGCCCGTGCTCCAATCATCTGCAATTCTAAAAATGTCATTCATGCCATATCCTAATCATATAAATCAGGAAGACGTGAAGAACTACCAGTGACTGGTACTGACCAGGGGGATTGCAGTTGCAATACATGCAATTGCTGCAGCCTTTGCCCCTGCCTTCACTCCATCTGTACATGACTCAACAATATTAATATCATAAAAATAATAGTTCATTGATCACAGAATTTAGCGGAAGATTATTACCACTGGAGCATCGCTTTGCTCTGTATTGAGCATTAGCAGGCATAAAAGCCATGGTCATGTCTTGCCTACTCACTTCCCACCACTTTCGTACCGCATCCTTTGCAATACCCATAACTGTAAATGAGGGTAATTTGCTTACAGTGTTATACTATTTTCTATTGTGCTCTGTTCCGTTCTACCAATACGCTCGGGTTGCAGAACGGAAGATGCATCGAGGTATATAAAATCAATCGAAGCAGTGGGCAGGAAATGGGATTGAAGATAAACCAGGGTCCGCCGCAGAAAGTAGCATGTTGATGATATATTCGACATTCTGGTTTTGGCAGTCGCCAACCAAAAACGGTTGTTAAAAGAAAAGCAGTTGTGTTAAGTGAAAACCGCCCCGTACGCGTGAAAGCCACACCTTTTTTAACTTATTACGCCGAAGGCGTTTCTATATGGGATGCATCCCTTGACACTTTGGGTGAGATCAATGGTGCACATTATTAGGTCGTGCATGTGTTGAAATCTTTATAGTAGGAAGTGCTCCACATTTTCTGTCAGGTCTGATCCGATTTAGCGTACTCCCAGCCTGTGCCTGTTTCGTGTCAGAGACAAGTGAATCTGTTTCAGATACAGTTACAAATCTAGATCAATTTGTATGTCAACACATATATTATTTTTTAATTGTTAAACAACGGTTAGAATGTTACAAAATCAAGTAGTGAAATCCATCAATAGGGATGATATATTGTACTGACTAGTTGACGCTAAGACTATTCTGCACCGTCAATGTTGAAAATCTGTTGCTCTCCATTTTATACGCTACTGCAGAGGCTTTCTGCCTTGAAATGAAAATGAAATCATATGCGGGGGTTTCAGAGATACTCTTTCTCCATGTCCTCCTGCTTTGAACGAATGCGATACCTATTACCTATCTCCTACTTGCCCCAGTCCCACGACTTGTCATTACCTTTTTGGGTTGCTGCACCGCGATTACAATAAATGCCGAGCGAGCTCTCCTCCATTTTACGCATGCGCGCACACACACACACGCGCACTTCCTCCAAATTATATACCCGACGCCATTGCCATGATAGACACTTTATCACATCGCCAAATAAATATATGAAATTTTATTGTGATTTCACTTTTTTTTCCATGTGCGCGGTTGGATAGAGGAGGAAAATGTGACTACAAGCATCCTGTAAGAGGTGTCTAAGAGGAAATTTAATATATAATTTTGCATGCCTGCTTGTTTCACCGGATTCTTAGTAAATTAATGAAACAGATAAGGGTAGTAGGTCAAGGAGGAATACTTGTTTGTAATGTTAATTGAAGGTTGTGCACACGTTCTGATTTCTGATCTAAGTTGATTGCGAGAGCTCCCTTTTGGCTAGGAGGAACTACACTGTAAATGCAAAACAATACCACCAAATAGAGTTAAAAAAACAATGAGTGGAATGCCTAGTGGAAGCTAGATCCGGGAAGCATGATGCTTCCTAAATAGGTTGTCAATCCACTTTTTATATAACAATATTAATGTTAGTTAAATCATACATGAAGTAAAGATCCTATTGAAATTGAAATGATTTAGGTATCTCGTACAAAACAATAAGAAAGGTCAGGTAAAAGGTGATTGAGGTCAAAATGGGTCAAGTGATTGGTGGTGTTGAGTTGCAAGTTTGGTATAGGCTCTGGGTAAGGTCTGTAAAGATTAGAAATGGTTATGGGTCATCGGAAATGGGTATTAGCTCGTTGGTCTGAGGTATATTGCAGGCACACGAAAACGATGTTGGTTGGACGACGTGATGTCGATTAGGTAGAATGATCGATGTCGGTAGGGGCAATTATCGAGAGTTCTTAGAATTGGTTTTTTTAGATTCTCTGTGATTACACGAGAGGTTGGAAATGGTGAGGGTGAGGTCGTAAAATGGTCTTGAAGACTCAGAGATGGTTAGAAGAGGGTGAAAACAGGTAAAAGGGCCAGGTATGGTAAGGTGATAGGTTGGTGGGAGGAAGGAAGTATATGGGTGTGGAGAAAGATAAACTACTGAGATGAATAATAAATCTTACTGAAAGAAAACAAAGGTAAATGAAGAGGTGTTAGGTACTTACTGAACAATAGATTTAGAGAACATAGGTGATGAAGACGGTGAGGGCAGAGATCCAGAGAGAAGATTCGTTGTGCCAAAATGTCATGGCAGTTTGAACCTCCGTGCTTCTCTGTGTGAATCTGTGATCATGAAGAAGATGATGAATGCCGATGGTTGTTAGTAGTGCTCTCGTGTGTTTTATTTTTCTTAAGTGCTTCAGAAATTTGAGTGCTCCAAGTCTCTGTTTGTATGAAACCTCAATCGAATGACCAACCTATATAAAGGCTTTTGGAAATGTATTTAACCTAACCGGCGATGGTTAGGGGACCGACATCGGTTGAGATATAACCGACGTCGATTAAGGCGGGAATATCTAGGTTGGCCAAAAATATCCAAATTGTTGTTATTTTTGGTGTGATCTCCAACCTTCTTCTCGAGTCTTGAGTGATGGATCCCAGAAAGATAAGTAGGATTCTTTTTAGGTTTGTTAATAGGAGTTAAGTCTAGGTTTAGACTAAGTCCTAGTTGGTTAGGATAAGCTTAGACTTGGTCTTAGGTCATTAATGAGGTTTGAGTGGGTCATTTGAGTGAGGTGGCTAAGTGAGGATATTAATTAATTTAATTAAGATAATTAATTCAATTAACATGTGCACTAGGGGATATGAATGGGTAGGATATGGTTAATTTAATGAATGAGGTTTTAATGGAAGTATGACCCAATTTTGGTGTCTACATTTGCCCATTTTTGTCGTGTAGCTTGTATTGATAAGCAACGTTGACAAAAACAGGAAGTGGTTGCCCCAAATATAAGTGGGAGTGAGGTGATCCCCCTCAAACTACGAGCTGATGAGGTGTGAGACGGAATCGGTGAGTGGTTTGATAAATGGGTAAGTGATGAAAGTGAAGGTAGGTGAGTTGTAGGTAAGGGTATGGGCACTTTAGGTAATGGGTAATAGGCAAGGGTCATATTGGGTAATGGGTAATGACAATCGAATGCACGTGCACACGTATAGATTGTGACACGGTACCAAGTTGAAGAGCTTGCAAACTCTACATCATCTAAGGTTGATAAGTTTATTTAAACAAGGCTGAAGTGATTTAGGTATCTAGGGTACATGATATGGTCCGGAAACATGATGTAGGTTAGGTGCAGGAACGTTTAGGTATGCTCCGATACACTAAAGATTTGGTCAGGGTAAACCACACGACAATAGGCAAGGTAAGGTCATTAGGCTAAACAACATAGGTAATAACATCACAAGGTATAGTGAGTAAGATGATAGTTTGGGCAGCCATAAGATGTGCCTCCATATTTTCCATAGTACCATAGAGATGATGTGGAGACCTATGTCTCCACCACGTCTGAGTGTGTGCTTGATAGGGCGGGAGGAGAAACTAGTAGATAGTAGGATTGATGACACTGTGGTCACCGATGGATATAGGCGGTGTTGGGTAGCATAGCTACGAAACACCACCAAAACTAGGGCAGCAAGACTTACCCACCATCACAAAGTGTACGGGGATACCATACAAGGTCACTTGGCTACCCTTCAAGTGCAAATTACAATTTTATAGGGTTGGCTTACTAGGTTAGAGGCACAAGTTTCCATTTTACAGGCTCAGGTGATGGCCCTACAGGCCCGGGTAGTACAGGACAGCTTCTGCGTAGGGTGGAGATGGAGGACAGATTGGCCACCTAACAGGCGTAGGTAAGCAGGTTATAGGCGATTCGCCACTACATAGGCTCATGTTGTGGCCCTACGATCCCAAGTTGTAAATACAGATGCCTCCATAGGCTCGGGGACAGGTCCCATACTATAGATACAGATGGGACCGGGTTCACAGGATAAGGGTTGAGGCCAAGGTGTTAGCATGATAGAGCTCACGAGTTGTTATGAGACCTATGAAACCACCTCAAACGATGTCGATGACAAGGTTCGGGGATGCCATGAATGAGGCACATTACTATTAAGATCACTCGACAATTGTCGAGATATATGTCCCATTCGTATGTTGATTACAGAGCACAATCGGCAGCGAACGAGAGGACTAGATCCCGCACTCATAGCTTAGAGAGCGCATGGGGCGTCGAGCCTAGAGACAAGGTTAGGGTGAGGCTACGAGTTCACGGAGGCTAGTCCTAGTGAGGGTCAAGTGGAGATGAGACCAATACTCATGGAGGGTGGGGAGATATTATCAAGGCATTGAAGTGGAGGATAGGAGGAGGAGACAAATGAGACAAGTATGGATATCAGGTGGGGTGACGATTAGTCACCGGATATGAGCAAATGTATTAATTTTTGATATATACCGGTCTGCATGCCGATGATAGTAAGGCTATACATGAGAGTTTCAAGATTTTGAGTTTTATACCGCCTACGTGCAAAGATAGTGTGAGGATGTATCTAAATGATTGAGATACTTGTTGCGAATCAAAGAACACCCCTGATGCAAATCAGGTTTCTAAGTTGATGTTTCGAGGCATCCAAAGGTGTGATTGCACAACATTGAAACCTCCTCTCCAAGTGTGGGACTTGTAAAATGAGAGAGGAATCTCCAGTTAGAGGCTGGTTCCTCAAACTCCTCTCGATCGAGATCTATTATTTGCACAACCGCAGAGGTTCGAGATCCTAATTTTATCTTAATTTGCAAGGAGACATGGATAAGAAATGCAAAAATTAAAACTAAAGCGATAAGGGTGATACACCAAAGGAGTGGTGAGCACTTATTGCTCATGCAAAATGACACAAATCAGAAATTGCAACATAAAACATCATGCACAGGTTGATAAGTGTAAACAAGGGTTTGAAATGAAGCAAACAACACATACAAAGGACTGAAAGCATTCACAGAGCCTGCATTGTGATTTTCAACATCAAAATCCTTGTATTCCAACACCAAAGAGGCAGAAAAACCTGTTACAATCCCTGGAAGGTCTGATACTTGCCAAAATCACTTGTTGAAAGTGAAAACAGAAGCTTGCTGTGAAAAAAGTGTTCCCCCTTTGAAAAATGAGCCAAATCCGGCTTTTACAGTGCATGGGTCGAGCCCAGGAGAGAGAAAACATGAAAAACATGGGAGCCATTCCCCATTGACCAAAATGCATTAAAAATAGCATGGAGGTCCTTACAAACCCATGCCCTGACATTTTTGACCATGTTGGAGAAGAATGCGACCCATTTTGCATTAAAATTGGTTGTTGAAACGTCAGTTCTGTCCATGGGCGCGTACCAGAAGCATTTTTGATTTTCTCCTTCAAACTAAACCAAAATTCAAAATTGACCATGGAATCTTGTAGATCATTTCACCAGCTTTCCATTGATATAAAGAACGCAAAAATCTGAGCTCTGGATCGAAAGTTATGGCGATTTGAAGTTTTAGGGCAAAAATAGGCCAAAATCGGATCGCTTTGATATTTTTGACCTGGACACGTGGCGAGTTCTGATTGGCTGCGGACCTTGCAAGGGAAAATTTCCCACAAAAACTCCGCCGAGCCATAACTTGAAAAATACATGGAGTTAGGAGGAAATCTTTACCTTTCTAGAAAGTTGAGAAAGAGCTCTATCCAATGGTGTCATTTCCAGAAGGTTTTGAGTGCCTAAAAAGTAAAAATTTATGACTGAGGCACAATAGAAGGAAAGAATGAAAGGGAGTTAGCCACAAAATGAGTAGGGGGCACATTTGGATAACAATTTTGGTGACTCAGAGGGTCATCTCTGCTTGGATGAATGATCAGTAGCCTGAAGCAATCCATTGGGCATGGAGTCATGAGTAGTAGCCTGAAAACTGATCTAAACTTTGAAAACTTCCCTCTGAACCACTTGAATCCCACTGGACATGGAGTTGTTCCCACCAAAATGCCATCAAAACGAACTATGCAAGAGCGAAACCAGCAGCACCAAAACTATGTACAAACTGAAAATCATACATGCTCCAAATGGAACATGTGAGATCGTGCACAAGCACTTCTTCTACGAAAGCAAACCTACCTACTCTACTCTAACTGAAGCAAAGGTGAGCTAAATGAACCCCCGCAATTGGTTGTGCAAAATAACTTCCTTTCTTCAAATTGGCAGCCATGCGCAATGATTTGGAGCTGAGTATGGCTGATTGGATGAGTGGAAAATCAACAAGAAGTTGGTCTTCTACCCAAATTAGAAAGGTGTCAACTAAAAACAAATCCAATACCTCTTTTAGTTGCTCTGCATTTGGATTGGAGAGGTATGACAGTTGATCCTTGGAACTTTGCAGCTCATCCTCATGCTTAGAAGCAAGCATGACTGGTTGTGGCTTCTCCTTTGGCTCCAATGAAGCCAAATACCTGATTGGGAAAGGTCTGATCCGTTGAGTATGCCCATAATTCTGATTTTCAACTCCAAGAATGGAGTTCTCTTGTAGACCTTGAATGGATGGTGTGGAAGCAATGGTAGAACCCTTCTGCCCTTTATCTTCCTCCAATGAAGGACATGAAATATTAAAATCTTCCAATCTTGGTTCCAAAGAGCTTCATAAGATGCGAGTGCTGCAAATGAATACTCTCCTCCATGACAACAGCTCTTGTGTTTGGAAGATGGATGATGAAAGAGAGAATGGTGGAAACTCAACCAATTCTTCTTCAACAAAACAGTCCTCCAAATCGAGATATAGGTAAAGCGCCTCATTGTTGTGCTACTGCAAATGTTCAACCTCTCCCATGGTGTTCTCTTGATCTGCAACTTGATCACCATGGTTTCTTTCATCCTCCAACATTGAGTTTGAGGGATCAAACTCTTCTTCATCCTAGAACTTGAGAGAGATGAAGTAGAGAGAAGAACTGAAGGTTCTTCTATAACCTGCTTTGTGCTCAAAGCCTTTGAATCTGCACTTTTCTCCCCCACAGCTAGAATGTGCTCCTCTTCTTTTGGATTTGGAGCAGCTTCTCCTTCCTCTTGCTTTGTCCCTCATGACTTTTTTTGCAATTTGAATTGGATCAACATTTCCTTCAAATAGGGTGCTAACATGGACACTATATTCGAACAAATTGATTGCTGATCTGCAACTCCTTTTTGCTCTTCTTCTGCTGCAACAAAATCAGTCCTGACCACCATTTGTTTTGTAACTCCAACCTCTTCTGAAGGTTTCATCAGCAAAGGGATCTTCTTCATCCCAAATTTAAGAGCCCAACTCTTCAAAATTTGAATTTCTTCATCCTTATTTGGCTTCTCTTTTTGCTGTCCTTCATGACTGATTTTTGTAATTTTTTGTGGTGGTGGAGGAGGTAAAACCTCTTGTTTCTTTGGAGGAGAGGGTGTTTCATTTAGCTCTTGTGGAGGGGATGACTGTTTGGAAGGGAAAAGGATAGAAGAATTGAGATGAGGTGGAAGACTAGGGGGTGGAGAAATGGATTCAACACTTGGGACAGCAGATGGAGAGTTTAAAACTTGACACTGCTGAGATAAAACAGATTGGGAAAGAGGAAAAGAAAAGGCATGAGATGGTGTGCTTACCCGTTGACAAGGTTGCTGAATACTCCTCTCATACACCTCTATTCCTTCAATCCACTTTGCAAGCAATGGTAGCGTTGCAATCATGAAGTCAAGCTTCTCTTGAGGGCTGTAATGCCTTGGGAAAGGTCCCACCCATGGACAGGGTGCTCCACAACCGATTCCAAATGCTTTCATTTGTGCTTGAGCCCGAGATTGCACTATGTTTACCTCCATCTTTCTGATTTTCTCAACAGACCAGCATCTTACATCTGATTGTCTTCATTGTATGCACACCCTTGCTCTTGGAAAGCTCCATAGCCAAACTGATTTTGGCATTGCTACTCATATGGGTATGTATGCTGATTTTGAATTTGTTCAAAATGCTGATTTGGAGGATTTAAAAAACATGTTGGAGGTGGGAAACATTGTTGCTGTTGTAAATGTGAGTTCCATGATGGAAATGAAGTCATGATTGCACAACTTCATGGAATGGAAAAGAATGAAAGAGATGGAAAGAATAATGGATGGAAATGGATGAAAAACAGGTCTGCAACTTTAGAAATGGGTTGCTGATCAGATGGAGTCACCAGATGTGTTTGCAAGTGCCTCCAAAGGCTGAAATATTCACAGGAACACACCAACCTGCAAAAGATGAAGTGGAAGACCTCTAAGGTCCCACCGGTGTGCCAAAACTGTTGTTGCAAATCAGCAGCACCCCTGGATGCAAATCAAGTTTCTAAGTTGATGTTTCAGGCATCCAGTGTGATTGCACAACATTGAAACCTCTCTCCAAGTGTGGGACTTGTAAAATGAGAGAGGAATATCCAGATTAGAGGTTGGTTCCTCAAACTCCTCTGATCAGATCTATTATTTGCACAACTGCAGAGGTTCAGATCCTAATTTTATCTTAATTTGCAAGGAGACAGGGATAAGAAATGCAAAAATTAAAACTAAACTGATAAGGGTGATACACCAAAGGAGTGGTGAGCACTTCTTGCTCATGCAAATTGACACAAATCAGAAATTGCAACATAAAACATCATGCACAGGTTGATAAGTTGTAAACAAGGGTTTGAAATGAAGCAAACAACACATAAAAAGGACCAAAGCATTCACAGAGCTGCATTGTGATTTTCAACATCAAAATCCTTGTATTCCAACACCAAAGAGGCAAAAAACTGTTCTGATCCCCCGGAAGGTCCGATACTTGCCAAAATCACTTGTTGAAAGTGAAAACAAGCTTGCTTGTTGCAAAAAAGTGTTCCCCCTTTGAAAAATGAGCCAAATCCGGCTTTTACGGTGCATGGTCGAGCCCAGGAGAGAAAATGTGAAAAAATGTGGGAGCTATTCCCATTGACCAAAATGCATTAAAAATAGCATGGAGGTCCTTACAAACCCATTCCCGACATTTTTACCATGTTGGAGAAGAATGCAACCCATTTTGCATTAAAATTGGTTATTGAAATGTCGATTCTGGCCCATGGGCACGTACTTGTAGAAGTGTTTTTAATTTTCTCCCTCCAAACTAAACCAAAATTCAAAATTGACCATGGAATCTTATAGAGCATTTCAACAGATTTCCATTGATATAAAGAACGCGAAAATTCGAGCTCTGGATCAAAAGTTATGGCGATTTGAAGTTTTAGGGCAAAAATAGGCCAAAATCGGATCGCTTTGATATTTTTGACACTGGACACGTGGTGAGTTCGATTGGTGCGGACCTTGCGAGGAAAATTTCCCACAAAAACTCCATTGAGCCATAACTTTAAAAATATGTGGAGTTAGGAGGAAATCTTTACCTTTCTAGAAAGGCGAGAAAAGAGCTCTATCCAATGGTGTCATTTCCGAGAAGGTTTTGAGTGCCTAAAAAGTAAAAATTTATGACCGAGGCACAATAGAAGGAAAGAATGAAAGGGAGTTAGCCACAAAATGAGCGGGGGCACATTTGGATAACAATACTTGTATTTATTTTGTAGTTATGTGCATATGTGTAGATACACGACTTTCCTAGTTATATTGATGATGAGAGTTATTGGATGGATAATGTATCTATGTTTTAATTTCCATTGTTATTTGTATGTGATGGAAACTAGGTGAATTAGGCATGATTGAGTTGAGGTCATGTAGGCATGGTTGAGGTAGGTTAGTTAGGCATGGCAATGTTAGGTCGATTAGGCATGATGGAGTCTAGTATAGGCATGGTGGAGTCAAGGTCATGTAGGCATGATCGAGTTAGGTCAGTTAGGCATGGTGGAGTCAAGTATAGGCATGCTTTGGTTATGTTTATGGGTTTGATTTAATTTCCATGTTATTGGTAGTATGGAAAATAAATGATGATGTATTTTTATGTTATGGTGTAAATTTCAGAAATATTTGATATTATGGAAATGTGAAATGATTAATGTATGATATGATGATGTAAGAAATAGGTAGGTAGACATGTTTATATACGTGTATGTTTGTTTAATTTCCAAGTAGTATATAAGATGGAAACTAAGGTAGAGTGTGAATAGAAAAATGGGGGAGGAATTGGTTAGGGTAAAGAGTGGCTGAGCTAACCTCCAAGGGCCCCATACCCTCGAAGTGTTGCCTACATAGCCCCAAGGTGAAAAGGGGCCTCAGGCCGATGTAGTTCTCCCATAGGATAGGGAAGAATATGATAAGGTAGAGGGATGGGTTAGTAGGTTTTAGGCATGTTTGAGTCTAAGTCATTTAGGCATGGTTGCGTTTAGGTCATTTAGGCATTGGTGAAAGGGGAATCCTTAAAATGTAGGTGTCGATGGTCTAGTCCTATATAGGAGAATCAACAAATAATGAAGAATGTGTATGGTAAAAGGTGGCAAAAAGAGCCACCTAATTGATAAGAACCATAACGAGTTTATCATACCTAATATGGGCTTATGAATGTAAGACCCTAAAGGCGTTGCATGATGGACTATTCTAAGGTTGACGAAAGTCACATGATCTCGAAATGTCGCATTTGTGGCACATCCCTTGAGCGGGTAAGAAATTAGGGTGAAAAGGCGATGAAGTGAAATTGGTTGGTTTTAGCGTAACTTGGTGTGAGATAACATGCCTACTTAAAAAGATTCCCAAGATCAAAATAGGCAAGTCCATGACGAAAAAGTTAATCTTTTTCTTTTTATTTTTTGTTTTGTTTTTGTTTTGATAGACTGATCGATGTAGGAAGTCTATGTGGGATGAGTATATTTTCTCCTTGAGGTCTTCATGAAGCTAATCGATGCGGAAGCTTCTGAATATTTGATTTTATTATTGCAAGAATAGTCTTCTTATTATGATAGACTATGTACAATATGGCTAGCTTGGTATATTTGTCCTTCGAGGAGCAAATCTATTTATAGAAGCGAGATAGAAAGCATAGATGTCCCTTTTGAGGGAGTCATTTTTTTCCTGAAAGTTTGACTCAAGGAGTTGAATCCCATTTACTTTTGAAATTGTTTTTCTTTTGGACTTTTAAGTCATGGACAAGACTATAAAGAAATATAAGCTCTTGTTTCGAAGACAAAACTATAACACACAGAGGTTAACTATGAACGACCATGGGATTCCATCTTGAAAAAGATGAAAAGTATCCATGAGAATCATGCCATGAGTAGAGCCGTGATACTCATATTGAAGACAAGGTTGAAAGGTAATGGGTAATCACATGATCCTAGTTTAATCGTTGATCCTTAAATTAGATTAAATGAAGGTGAACGGTGCTCGAGGATGAGTGCTTAATAGACAAGAGGTGATATAGGGCTTAATTTAACAACGTAATGGTCGAAGATACAAGGCATTGAGAGTCTCAAGTTTGGGTTTACCTTTGAGTGAAGACAAATGATAAGCACATGATCCATAGGTATGAGTAACGATATAAGGTCCAAGCCAATTAGGAGAAAATTTTCCCGTTTACTTTTTTCCTCTTTTGTTACATGTTGATTTTCTTTCAGACAAGGTCGTCGACTTGGAAGGTTCATTTGTGGACACATTTATCGTAGGCACATTTGATACATTTTTGGTAGATTTGGAGATGGTCAAGAGAATTGAGATGATGTTTGTCTAATAACTCGATTTGCGCTTAAATGGTCTTGGAAAAATTCATCATCGTTGAGCATCTCTTTAAGCTAGATATGAAGAGACGGAATCTAGACTTCAAGAGGTAGATCTACCTATGTACTATAGACTAGAGAGAAAGGTGTGGTGGAATTTGATGTACGAATAATATTATGATAAGCTCATAAGGAAAAAGGAATGTACGTATGCCAATCATTTTCAAGATCGTCCACAAATTTCATAAGAATTTTATTTAAGGTTTTCTTGGTTGATTCAATTTTGCCATTTGTTTGAGGGTAGTAGGGTGAAGAAAAACTAAATTATATGCCAAAGGAATCACAAAGCTTCCGTAGGGTTTTTTTTTTCAACTATTTTCCATTATCAATGATGAGATGGTGAGGAACACCAAAGTGGAAAATGATATGATGATTGATGAATTCACATATTTTCTCGGCTTTTGTAGAAATAAGAGGTATGGTTTATACCCATTTAGTGCGGTATTCATGGCGGTAATAATCCAATAATGACATTGCGAAAGAATGAGGATTGATCTCTTCGACAAGATCCAAACCCCATTGAAAGAAAGGTGAAAGGTCTCGTGTGATCTGTGAGGAGTGACTAGGTGTGTGATGAATATGAGCATGTTACGGCACTTCACACAACATTTGGCATAATAACAAAAATCATGGTTTAAGGTTGGCCAATAATATCCCAGCGTAGAATGCATTTAGTGATAGCTAAGCCACTGAAGTAACCTCCACAAATTCCATTGTGAACTTCTTTGATGGTCTAGGGAATTTTAGAACTTGTATGAAGCATCGTAAGAGGATTGCGTCAAAGCCACATTTATAAAGAAGGCCTCCCATGATGACATAACAAGAGACACCTTTGAGAAATGCATGTTTTCCATTGTGAGTAAGATTTGGCGGTAGTATTGAAAGGGAAAGTTAGTCTCAGAAACCGCTTATACCAAAGGTCACATGGGTCAAAGTTAAACGGTTCTAATGAGTTTGATGTCTCACAATAGATAAGAAGGTGATTATAACCTTTGTACTTGTGACAAATATTTTTGAGTCAGAAGGTGAAGCGAGTATCGAGAAGCAAGGCAAGCCATGGTATCTACAAATTTTTAGTGGAACATGGGGTGGTTTGAAGTTCATAACAATCAAAGATAGTCAAAATTATGTCAACATGATGTTTGTACTTTTGAAGTATTTCGTTATGACACTGGTATATACCATTGACTTGATTTACAACAAGTTGAGATTCGCTAAAGATATTGATCGATTTAAAATCTAAGGCAATGACGGATTGAAAACCTATTTTGAGTGCTTTATATTTGGTGATATTGTTAGTACAATCAAATCTAATTTGAAATATAAAGTCACGGAGTTCACCATAAAGAGGAATGATGATAACACGACACCACCACCCCACGTTGAAATTTGGAACCATCAAAGAATAAGGTCATCGGGTAAATGGTATCGTCCAACGAGAGGGTAGTAATGGATTCTTCTAGGAAATAAAATTTGGAGGGCTGATCTCCAGAGAGAGATGTATATGTAATTTTTTCAGCAATAGTTTTGCCTTTGATAGATTTTTGATGAGTGAATTTGAGGTCTATGTCTGCATGAAGCATGAGCCAACGTGTAACACGTTGATGTTGGTAGCGTTTGGTGTACATGTAATGTAAGGCATTTTTATTGGTGACAACAAAGGTTTTGTGGTTAAGTAGGTAATGGTGAAGTTTGGTGGCAAAAAAACTAAGGCTAAGAAGATTTTTTCGGTGTGGGTGTATCGGGTTTCATAGTCCAAAATCATACAACTTATATAATAAACCGCTTGCTCCTTGTGTTGCTTGTTGCAATGAGCGAGCATGGCACCCAAGGAATGATCAGTAGAAGAAATGCAAAGGTAAAATGTTTGGTCATCCTTAGGAGGAATGATTACATGTGGTTGGAGGAGGTATTGTTATAAGGCCTCAAAGGCTTTGTGGAATTCATCATCCAATTTGAAGGAGACATCCTTTTGAGGAGATGATGAAATGGGTGGCTATGGTTAGAAAGTTGTGAAATAAAACAAAAATAGATTGCAACTTGCCTTACAAAATACGCAGTTGGTGAAGGTTGGTAGGTGGAGGAATTTTGAGAATAGCCTTGATTTTAGTGGGATCAACTTCTATGTCATGCAAAGAAATGATAAAACCAAGGATTTTTCTTGAGAGAACAACGAAGACACACTTCTTAGGTTGAAGGTGAACAAAATACTTGATGAGATGGTCAAAGATGTGCATAAGGATTGTAAGGTGTTCGGTTGAATGTTTGGATTTGGGAAGAAGGTTGTTTACATAATATTCCAATATGTGATGCATGATTTTGTGAAAAATATAATTCATGGCTCATTGATATGTAGCACCAAATTTTTTAAATCCAAAGGGCATGACTCGATAGTAGAAGGTCTCGTAAGGAATGATTAAGGAGGTTTTGTGTTGATCTTCCGAGGCGAGTAATATTTGGTTATAACCTAAGAAACCATCCATGAGTGATAGCATCTCATGGTCAGTGGTAAGATCAACTAATTGGTCAATACTAGGTAGTGGAAAATCATCTTTAGGGAAAGCTAAGTTAAGGTCATGGAAATTCATGCAAATGTGGAGTCCCCCTATCACTTTTGTGATAGGAACGATGTTAGAGATCCATTGGGGATAATCAATGGGTAGGATGAAGGAAACTGAAAGAAGGCACTAAAGTTATTCTTTGACAAGAAGGGAAATGCGAGGATGCATTTTTTGCAGCTTCTGTTTTACAAGTTTGGATTTAGGAATAGTGATGATATCGTGGACCACAATATTGGGGTCAATACCAAGCATATCAATATAGGACCAAGAAAAAGCATTGGTATGATCTCGAAGAATGAGGTAAAATCTTTCTGTTCAACAACATCTAAAGATTGGCCTATCTTTAGAATGTACGGATCGTCAGTGTTAATATTGATTTCGATGGTTAATTCATTTAGCATGGTTTGTGTCTCGAAGGCAATGACTCGATGAATATAAGAATCCTCCGCACCAAGATAGATGAGAATAGACTCATTATCCTAACATTAAATGATGTTAATAGAATGTGTATAATCATCGATCATGTCGAGATACAGAACGGAAGAGAAGAGGGAACCTCACCATCATGTTGATAAGTTAGAGGTCCCAGGGAAATGGTGTACATGAAAAATAATGTTAGGAGGAATGGATTCTGGATCCATAGACTCCATGGGTGAAGGTGGTGAAGTTAATAGATTAGGTGAGGAAGGTTTTTGTCCTCAATGAGTTTGAAAGGATATTTCTTGAAATATGGTTCGGCAAAGCCAATACCACTACGGTCATTGTGTTTATGTGTGGTGCACTAGATGACAAGATGGCTGACCTACTCGTAGAATACAAAGCGAAAGAACTTCCATGCACAATGATGGAGTAAATTTTGGCGAAGCAGAGGTTGGTGAGAGATTGAAGGTCGAAGAAAATGGTCATATTTAGGAAGGTGGTTCGGGCAAGTAGGTAGAAGTATCGAGTCCTCCATATGTTAAGTCGGTGCACGAAGGTGGGGAGGACCATAAGGGAGAACCTTGCATATGCAAATGATTATAATGAGGATGTTGGAGAAGGTTATCATACTCTTGAGGAGTAAGGAATGTGTCGATATTGTATAAGTGATACTCCCCAGAGTGAGACATTACAAAAAACCTTATAAGGGATCGTAGTTGGTATATGGGTAGCGGGAATAGATGAATCACTAGGTGATTGAGAATAAAAAGCATTGATTGGTTGAGAAGTAGATGGGTTAGTGGATGGGTCAGCTCAAAGGCTACATGGGTAGTGGGAATAAAGGGGTTAGGTGTAGGAGAGGTGGCGGAAACAATGGATGAGGCTATGGGTGAAGGAGAGGTACCAACGTTGGTAGATGCCTTGAACGATATAAGGATATCATTAGGATGATATAGCATGTTACAGGTTTTGAATGGTGACGGGTCGATGGAATGGTATAGTTATGTCCATCATGTTTAAATTTCACACAATGATGTAAGGTTGAAGGAACACAACCCATGACCTAGATCCAAGGTCGGCCAGAAATAGGCTCTACTAGAATTCTCCCTCTAGGTAAGTGCATGAAGTTGGGGGCCAAAGCGGACACAAAAACTGGAAAAAATCAAAACGCGTCGTGTTCTATTATAACATGATCACATTTTAAATTGTCAGGTTTGGGATTTACGAGAGGATAACACGTACGCATTACATAATGCGTATGCATTATAACGTGTCGCATTATGCCTACTATAAAGAAAAAAAGGAGGCCCGAGTGTCTAGCATTTTATCTCCCTGAAACATGAGTTTTAGAGCTTAACCGTGCCCTCGTGTTTTTCATTCAGCTAGATCTCAAGCTCAAAGGATCATTTCTGGATCGCTAGGAAGATCTGAATCAATGATGGCACCACGGAGAAGAGGTAAGCACAATTATTTTCTCAAAATTACATTGAAATATGATAATTATAGATTAAAATTTGAATTGAACACATATTTTTATTGTTACGGTCGAGGTCGAGGGAATCAACCAAAACCAAACCTTGTTATTCCTGTCATCCCTCCTGACACTTCCACAATTTCTCAACATCCCCGTAGTCAAGAAGATTTAGCAACACACATAGTTGAAAACAAAATTGAAATTTAGGATTTAATCAAAACAATGAGGGATTCACAATCTACAAACCCCCACCGCGCCTCTCTTGCAAACACATTAGAGGCATTACTTGTTCAAGTTGATGCGACAATGGGGAAAATTGATTGTTGGAAAAACTTACAAAGAGGGTTGTAGGGTTTATTATTCCAACAAATTTTCATATGTGGATGTAAAGAAAAAGAAATTTCAAAAGACCTCATATGTGCCTTATTCACGGACCCCCGCACTAATTTTCCTATTTCGTTGTCATGTAAATGGTTTCCCATCCATTGGTGCAATAATAATTTGATTAAAAATAATTTTTGGGACCAATGGTGGATGGTGTTTGATTTTCCACCTTGTAATAACAACGAGGTGCCACTATACTTTATGAGGAAACTCTATTGCGAGTTTATCCTCAACAAGATCCCAAATTATTTTGATTTCGAGATTTCTAGGGCCGAGGAAAAGGATCTGCATAGGATCGACTAGGTGCACAAAGTGCACTGCTTGCAGGTAGATTCCCGCATTGAAGCTCCTCACCCTGAGATTGTCCCTCAAGCAGTGAAGGAGACAGTAGAGATTGATACACTCCACATGCTTTAGGGGCTATCTGTGACCCTTTTTCGACATATGAGGGAGATTTCTAAGCCAGATGCTCATGGAGGTACACAGAGTATTCCCTCAGGGAGTACTAGCATGAGGCCACATATTTGCTTGTCATGTGGTAGCATATGTTTGGGGCCCGAGGAGGATGATACTTTCATGCGTACTGATTTTGGTGCACCTGTGCTAGGGGTGCACACGATAATGTCACTATGTCAGATGTCCTTTTGAGTGAGACATTTGGATTACATTCATCTGGCGTCACCTTTGTAGGTAAATTTGTTATGTTTTGTTATGTGTGTTACAAAAAGTTTGGAGTACTTGATTTACTTATATATGTTAAATTTTTGAAATAATTGTATTTGTACATGTATATGCATTGATATTACAGCGCGCAGGAGGCACATATTCATCCCGACCATAGGAAATGAGCACCATGCGTACACATACATTCACAGAGGTAATTTAGAATGTTAATTATGTAAAATTTTCACATACATGTGTGTGTGTGTGTGTGTGTGTGTGTGTGTGTGTGTGTGTGTGTGTGTGTGTGTGTGTGTGTGTGTATTTGCATGTATATATATATTAGTTTTGAAGTCAAATATATGTATGTTCTTGTATGTCCATCTAACTCACGTGATATACATGTTTGATAAAGATGGTGACTTCACTAAAACCCACCATCTCTATGACAAGTAGATAAAGGTGTTGCCATTGCGATTTCATCTACACAAAGAACTCACCGATGTATTCAAAAACACGTAAATTTTGTTAAATTTCTCGTGTAATTCATATTATGTTAAATTACATGTTAGTAATTTCTTTCATTGTAGAATTATTAGATTATGTTAATAATTTCCTTCATTATGTATATGCAGGAGTTACTCATGACAGTAGAACCCTGTTCATTTGATTCGAGAGGCATGGCGGGTAAAAACAATAGTTCTATATTGATAAAATTAGTTAAAATATTGTCATTATGTACATACAAGTACTTAGGGAACTCATATGATCTCATATGAGTTATGATCTGATGTTATATGTTATGATCTCATATGTATGTAGGGAACTTCAACCCCTCCATTTTGACTTCAAGGGGATGGACTCCTCCATCTCGCCGTCTTCGTTCCCCCATTCGTACTGTAGGAGCTCCCGATGAATAATCGAAGCGTGAGATGTAAATTTATGTGATCAACAACTTACGGTAAGTTTGTGTATTTATGTAAATACTTTCATTCTAGCATGGTCTTAAATACATGTTGAAAACATATATAAATTAAGTTTTGACTAAAAATATTGTTTGCATTTACAGGCTCATCTACAGGAGAGTATTCAACGGAAGAGGACTCGAAGCATGGGCTCGGACGATCTAAATTCATCTCATAGATCTCCATCTTTGTTTAAGGGAGGGCCTTCTTCGAGCAAGGCCAATAGAGGGATAGATTTTGATGAGTAAGAAATATATATGTCTTACATGACATTGTTTTTGTATGCCTATGTGCATGGCATTGTATGTACGCCTATATGGCATTTGAACTTGATGGTATATGACCTATTTGGACATTTTTGTATTTATTATGCACATTAAAATACTATTTGGAACTTGATAATTTTTTATGAGACCTTACATTTCTGATATTATTTTCACATGAAACTAATATGATGTGCACTTGAAAATATTTAAGATATTATGGATTTTTTTTCATTTATTGGTGATGTACATGTACTAGCATTTTTAATGTATAATATGCATCAAACTTTGGAAATCAATATTTATATAATGTATGTATATAAAGAGTTACCTAATCTGAGTAATTATTCATTCAATTTATCAATGTGTATATGTGTATTTACCTTACTTGCACTTCTTCTTGCTCATGGTCTCTTTGTACTAGTTCCTATCTTATCATGCACTTACTACATTCTTCTATGCTTCTTAGTCTTCTCCCTTGTTAAAACACCCGAGAGTCGTCACAATTTGATGCCTTTCATCTATTGATATTTTGAGAATGTCTCTCCATATGCATTACTCCAATGCTTGAGAATGTCTCCAGATGCAATGACATTCTGATTCAGACACTCAATGATTCTTGATTGTCTAATCCTATCCAATTTGTGTTATTACCTTTAAATTTGTAGGCATTTCAAGTTATTTGGAAATCACATCACACCCTTCACTAGGCTTGATGACTACCCCTATCCTTTTGAAGGTGCTTTTGAAAGCATCCATGGGTTTATCATAGCATAAATTATCAATGAATGGAAGGTCACTAAGCCGTAGGCTAGATGACCGCCATCAAGAACTAAACAAG
>CM031237.1:1024069392-1024276825 GCA_018340775.1 Taxus wallichiana var. yunnanensis
CTGATTTTAGGCTATGTGTTTATATTTGCATCATTGATACGATTTCTGTTTTTATTTCAACACATATTGTAGACAGGGTTTAGGATTATGTGTCAAATATTGCTGTCAGTTTAGAATACTTTTAAGACATACATTCCACATGAATTCCTTCATATTTTCTGCATTATCTAGCTTTGTTAAGATTTCCCCTTATTTTCAGTATATGCTAGTTACATATAGGGTTTAGGGTTTTGTGTTAAATATTGTTGTCAGTTTATAATGATTTTTAGACATACATTCCACATTAATTTCTTCATATTTTCATTATCTAGCTTTGTTAAGATTTCCCCTGTTTTCAGTATATGCCAGATACCTGGCTTAGGGTTTGGATTGAAGTTGTTTCAAAATTCTTAATCAGACTTGTATTTTTCAAATTGATTTCTTTAATATCCTCATATTTTCTGCATTATCTAGTTTTTAAGGATTTTCTCCTGTTATAGTCTATTCACTATGTGGTGGTTGAGGGTTTAGGCTGAGGTTGTTTCAGAAGGCTTTTGCAGATGTATATTTTTCAAATTGATTTACTAAGTTTTTTCTGCACTAGCCAGTTTCGTTAATGATTTCCCTTATTTTCAGTATATTATCATTTCCTCTATATGCTGCATTAATAACTTCGGACTTTTTTCCCTGTAGTTTTGAGTACATATTCATATTTGCTGCATTAACTAGCTGGTTCATTTACTTTCACATCTTATATTTGAGTATGTTTTGTTTAGGGTTTTGTGTCAAATGTTGCTACCAATTCAAAAATGACCTATGCAGATAGATATTTTTCACATCAATTTCCTAATATTTCTAGAGCATTATATAGCTTCTGTTAAGGTTTCTATTTCTGTTGCTACATATCAAGATAATAGTGAATGATATTGAATTCTGCTGTTTATGAGTTAGGGCTACTATGTTTTCCTCCCTTTTAATTTTTGTCTTACATTTTAAAATATTTTTTGTTGATGTTATACTCAGCCTTTTTCTCTTTGGATCTGCATTCCTCACTGAAGATTGAATTCTGCGAAGATTTGTTATGCAACAATGGGTTGGAGGTGGTATGTTGCTGGATAGTGAGTCGGCCAGTGCACTAATAAGGTATATCTGAAGAATCTGCACTTCATATTTTCAGTATCAGTGAAAATTTAGTGATTAGACACGGCCAGTGAATGAAACTCCTTTTTTGTATGCAGTTGTAGTCCACTTGTTGTTTTACTATATGTTCTCTATAAGTTGTAGATGATGAGGTTGAAAGTTATTAAGGCAATTCCTTTCTTGAGATAGGTCAGGCCTTTGAAAGAACTGAACTCTTTTAAAGTCTACTTTTCTGTCAATCATTTTCTTAAGGTTTAAATTAAGAAGTCCAAACCTGTTGAGGCAGTGTCTTACCTTGCAGACCTTCTCTTGTTCTTTTGATTTGCATATCAGTCATGTAAAGTTTCAGGTAGGAATGTAAGCTGATCCAACACACCAAATTGTGTAATGTCCCTTTCGGGCTCAAAAATGAAATAAATGGATATTGCACAAACCCCAATAGATAACAAACTGAAAATGTATGACAGCAAGTACAACAAACTGATTTATTTATAACAACAATCAGATTTTTGCAATTTCATCCCAAAATACTCAAATACAAATATACCTAGATGGTTCCAAAGCTTTAGAAATATTTTTAGAACACTTAGGAACAAGGAAATGATCATCCAAGCCACCAACTGATTTTATTTAATTAAATTTATGACAGCAACGAGTACACTCACAGATATGGCTGGAAATAATGATTCCAAGGCCCAAATACAATTCCAGGGAAAGTACAATCAGCCTCCAAAAATATGAAGAATCCAAATACAGGAGGAAAGTGAGTTGTTGTGCCCTAGTCAACAAACTTTCACCCCAAGAGAGGGATTTCCACCTCCTATAAGAGGGTCTGAAAACTCCCAAAAATCCCAAGCAGCCCTTTATCACAAGAACCCTCACTGAAATCACCAATTCAATTTGTTGAAGCCCAATGGAAACCCATGAATGGAGAAATCCCGGATTGAAGCGTTTCCCTTCAATTAGGGAACAAGAATGGTTTTCGTCCTCACTTGCAGCCCCACAAGAGGGTTTCTGTCCTCAAGTGCAAAGGAATGAGCGGCAACCCAAAAACCTTATGAAAATTATGATAAAGAATAGATGATAGATGCCCCAAATGAACCCTTTCATCCTCCTTTTTATAGCTTCTTTCAATTTTGAACTACAAACTACGTTATTTAAAAGTCACTTTTTTTAAATAATAAAGCATAAGTTGCCCTATATATAACATAAAGTTACATTTGATGGACTTAGTTAAATCATTAATTTTACTTTAAACATTCGAAAATACTTTCTATTTTAATAATAATATTATTATGAAGTTGCCCAAAATTAGAAATGACCAGGCCTAATGTAAATAATATTATTAATTATTTTAATCTAGAAAGGGGGCATTATAGTTTTCCCTTCCCAAATTTTCTTTCCTCGAGCAAATGCCAACTCATATGTGCAAGTATCACTATGTTAAAGTGATGAGTCATGCTGTAAGAGCCTTTGAGAGCCCGGACTCTCTGACTGCCAAATGGGATAGCTCCTGCCAAAGAACATAGTATGATATATCCCAAATGGATAATGAATGCCATTCTATAGGTCAAGTCGATTATCAAAATTTTTGTAGAAATCTAGAAACATCTGCATACTTCTGCAAAACTGAAGGCTGCCATATGCCCATGTCATTGTGTTGTTGTTGTCCTACTTGGCTCCTATGCAAAGAAGGTTTTGGGATACCAAATCTTTGGGTCCCAATGGCTCCTCCCATGATTTGACGGGTTGTTCCTCCCCATCTCATAAAAATCAGATGGTGGATAGGCTGGAGATGAATTATAACAGCCACAAATCACTTGAATTTTCATCCAACTAGGTACCCTGGTGGCTGCCATGAAGATCTTCTTCAGCTGAACCCTTTTTCCAACTTCTTCCATCAAAGACTTTTCCTTATTTTGTGCAAGCTTGCAGTTGTCCTTAGCTCATAACAACAGTCCTATACCTATTATTTTTATGACCAACAATACGAAAATTATGATAAGGAATAGATGCCCCAAATGAACCCCTTCACTTCATCCTCCTTTTTATAGTTTCTCTTTCCTCTTCTTTCAATTTTGGTGGCCTTACATTATTTAAAAACTCATTTTTATTTTAATAAGAAAACAGAAGTTGCCTTATATAATATAAAGTTACATTTGGCAGAATTAGTTAAAACATTAATTTTACTTTTAAGTATTTAAAAATAGTTTTAATTTTTTTAATAATAATATTATTATTAAGTTGCCCAAAGATTAGAAATGACCAGGCCCAACTTAAATAATATTATTAATTATTTTAATCTAGAAAAGGGGACATTACAGTCCGCCCTTCCCAAATTTGCTTGCCCTCAAGCAAATGCCAACTCATATGCGCAAGTATCACTATGCCAAAGTGATGAGTCATGCTGTAGTGCTCATAGAGCTTGGACCCTGTACCTGTCAAATGGGATAGCTCTTGCCAAAGAACATAGTATGATATATCCCAAATGGATAATGAATGCCATTCTACCTCAAGTTGATCCTCAAAAAATTGTAGATATCTGGAAACATCCGCATACTCCCACAAGACTAAAGGTTGCCATATGCCCATGTCATTGTGTTGTTGTTGTCCTACTTGGCTCCTCCTATGCAAAGAAGGTTTTGGGATACCAGATCCTTGGGTCCCAATGATTTGAGGAGTTGTTCCTCCCATATCTCATAAAAATCAGATGGTGGATAAGCTGGGGATGAATTATAACCGCCACAAATCACTTGGATTTTCATCCATCTAGGTACCTTGGTGGCTCTACCATGAAAATCTTCTTCAGTTGAACTTTTCTCCAACTTCTTCCATCAAAGACTTTACCTTATTTTGTGCAAGCCATGACTTGGGAACAGCTGTCCTTAGCTGATAACAACAATCCTATACCTATTATTTTTATGACCAACAATGTGGGCAATGTAGTGGCTGAGAACAACAATGTGGGCAATGTAGTGGCTGAGAACAACAATGTAAGGACTGAAAATACCATATTAACAGTCACAAATTGAAAAGAACTCCTTCCCCTGGCTGAAGGCACCTGTAAACCCATTTGTATTGGGAAAATGAGGTGATGTGGTGGTTGATAATGGTAATGGCAGCCATACTAAAAACAGACTCATTGTTATCCCAAGTGTGTACCCTTTACCCTTTGATGGTAGGATCCTATCAGCACTTGCTTCTTTCATATCCAAATGAGCTCATGAATGATAATATCACTGCTGTTTTGACCATTGGGAAGGCTTGTGATGAAGTCCATGATCACCGTTCCAATCTTGATGGGAATAAACAATGGTTGTGTAATGTCCCTTTCTAGGGCTGAAAGTGGAAATAATGGTTTGGCCTTAAACTCAAATGAATCAAATCTGAAATTGCACCTTTAAACACACAAACATAAATCTGAAACAACTGAGAATGCTCTTCAAACAATCAACAAAAAATATCAATCAGCCCTTTAGGGCAGCGAATTGCATATGAGATTCACATCAACATTTAACCATGCAAATAAAGTTGAAATGCCACCAAATAATTTATCCAACCAAGACAATATTTATCAATCTCAAATACATAAAAATATGGAGAAACGAATGATAAATCACAGTTGTAATTAATTTCCAAGACAACAACAATACAACCAAACCACTGAGGGCTGGAAAATAGATAAACTTCTCCAAAATCACCAAAATGTAGATTCTAGCCTTATAAAATATGAAGAACAAGAATACCAACTCAAAATACTAAAATGTTCCTTAAATGCACCAAACCCAACCCCTAAGCAAGTTGGTTAGGGATGGAAATGAAGAACAACTGCATAAAATCACTTTGAAGTTCCAATGTGACCTCTCGTGTGAGATCACCCTTGCACACAAGAGGGTTTTCGTCCCTAGTGTGATCCTATTGAAGGGTTTCGTCCTCAATAGGTGACCAAGGAAGGGTTTCTATCCTTCAATGGAAAGAAGAGAAGCTACTTGCTCCACCTCCAAGAGAAATCAATATCCAAAATAGCATTATGTTTCTTAGGCCACTTGATCCACCTTTATATCCTCCTTTTTGGGCATGCCAAGGATAAATTAGAAGAACAAAAGGAAGACTCCTTGGGATTGTTCTCCCACCTTTATCTTCAATGTAGGCTCCAAGAAGGCTCGACCTAATAAAAGAAAGTACTTTTCCATCTCTATGTAGGCTCTCAAGATCGACCTCTCAAGAGAGATAATTGCTCTTCTTTTCGCTTTGTCATTCAACTCATCACCTAGTCTAATCACTCCAAGCCAAGGAGAATATACTTACAATTATGGCAATGTTCACCCCTCCTTCCCTTTGCTTTGGAATGGAGCCCAAGGCCTCATTGACTAGGTTGGAAAAGGGGACTTTATCTGCCACCAACTATTATTATGCTCCTTGATTTGTTGGCAATGGTCTTCTCGACATTTGAGCCATCATAATTAGTAATGGCTGTATACGACATAAATCCAAAATTAGAAACCGTGGGGCTCAGTAATACTGTAAATACTTAGAAAAATCAGTAATGTTAGCAACATAAAATAAACAAAACAATCATTCAATTTTTATGATTGACACTTGTATGGTTGCAATGATGGCAATGTAAGCAGAACTAGAAGAAGATGATTTTAGCCTTCTAGCTAAAATTATTATGTTTGGGCAATGGCTGCCCCCATTATGTTCTTGGCTTTATATGGCAGACTCCAAAATTAGGAGGGGGCTCAACATAGATCATCCATCCTTGCTCTTAATTCAACCAAAAATGATAGGAAATGCTATTTGTAGAAACAAACAGAAAATCTTCAATTTTATGATTGAAAACACTTGTATGGTCAGCAAATGATAATGTAAAGAACTAGAAGAAGCTGATTTTAGCCTTTCTAGCTAAAAAAGTTTGGGCAATGCCACCCATTATGTTCTTTTTCAGGTAGTAGATCATCCATCCTTGCTCTTAATTCCTCTAAAGACTCCTTGATCACAAGTGTCGCATGAAATCACTACCCCCGGGATGCCACGTCCATTACACATATCCCTACCTCTCTAAAATGCCTGTGCTGCAGCTGTAATACTGAAAATACTTTGAAAAATCAGTAACGTTAGCAACATAGGGGCTGTAAACAACCAAACAATGACAGGAAATGCTTCATTTGCAGCAACAAACAGAAAATCATTCAATTTTATGATTGAAAACACTTGTATGGTTGCAAATGATACAATGTAGCAACTAGAAGAAGTGATGATTTTAGCCTTCAAGCTAAAAGTTTGGGCAATGGCTGCCCCCATTATGTTCTTCTTTTCCTTGGGAGGTAGTAGATCATCCATCCTTGCTCTTAATTCCTTGATAGCTAGAGAGACTCCTTGATCACAAGTGTCGATGAAATCACTACCCTGGGATGCCATGTCCATTACACATATCCCTACCTCTAAAATGCCTTTCCAGATGCATAAAAAAATTCCCTTACATTTACGTGTTCCAACTGCCCAAAAACTAAAAGAGTTGAAATTACAAATAATAACTATTGACTTTGGCAGTGTTAATCGACCACTCCTTTCCTTATAAGATATATTTGAAATATGATTCCTCAATCTCTTGCACACTACACCCCATTTCTCCTTCTAATGATTGACAAAAATGGATTGTAATTAATGAAATAACAGTTTTTCATTGGTTCCCCATAGTGTTTTCCCTGCCGTTGGACTTCTTTCCCTCAAATCCCCTCCTCATCGCACCCTTCCTCTTATTCGATGTATCCCTTTGGCATTTCCATCGTACATTTCACGTAACATTGCGAGTTTACCCCATGTGTGCGGGCAATGGAAAACGCCGATACAAACGTACAGAAATTAGAAAATCTCAGATTCTTGCTGCGAGTACTTAGTTGTACCCCCCTCTTGAAAAAAATGAAAACTAAAAAAGTTGTGAAAACATTCGAGGATCGAGAGTTTTGACGATTTATTGATACGAAGCAGACTGCGAATGATTGAAGATGGAAATCGAAGCCAAAATATACAACACCGGCAAGACAATGACGATTTATGACTGCATATGCGTGATCTTAATCCTTCTTTGTCAATCAAAGGTCACTACTGCACCATGGACTTGTGTTAATGGCCTTCATTACACTTATTTGGTTATTTGTGTGTCTGTGTGCAGCTACGAGACGCAAACTTTTACCTACGGTTCCCACATACTTTGGCTCCTCTGTTTGGATTCCGCTTCATTACACTTATTTTTTTATTTGTGTGTCTGTGTGCAGCTACGAGACGCAAACTTTTACCTACGGTTCCCACGTACTTCGGCTCCTCTGTTTGGATTCCGCTTCCAGTATGATTTTTTTGCTTCTTCCCATTTCCTGATGTTTTCTATTTTCCATAAATAATGTGGATTAGGGCAATGTTATTATGGCTTTTGTTGTTAGCTTTATCCCAGGTCACTGCCAAGCGAGACGCCAAATTTGGTGTATGAGATCCCCACCAAAAGGGAATAGTTTTTTGCATTTACCATATATATTTGTCGTCGAGGTGTACAACCCTACCCCACTCTGGATTCAAATCTGTGGCTCCGCTATGGGATATGCATGCCTTAAAAGATGTAGGATTGAGGGCTTCTCAGCATTTTTTACCACAGTAGTGAGCACAATTCTCTTGGGCACGAGTGGGACAGCTTACTTGATGAGATGCTAGTGGGCAGGAAGCTTTCTTAGCATCCCATAAGTCATCCTGATATTCCTTTCTTTTTGATTATTTGTTAATTTTGTAGATATGCAAATTACATGGCATAGAATGGACTTGTCGATGATATCTCAAACTATTAAAGTGAGTTTTGGGATTTTTTTTTAGTTTGATTTTGAGCTGGTCAGACTCAGGGCTGGCTAACCTATGCTTGCTAGGAATTAGGATGCCAAGTTCAAATTTCCGCTGCAAAGAAATAATTCAGCTGGGAGCATGTATGGGTCACTGGAGGGCAGGTGATCCTGGTGGCTTAGGGATTACACTTAAATGCAGGAGGAATTACCCCATTCCCATCAACAGTTAAATCCCAATAGTCTCACTTCTGTATACCTAGCAAGAAATTTCGATCACATTGGAGGAGTGGGCGACAGAGACCGTCATCTCGGGAGCAAAACATAGAGGAGCCATCTATGGGCAGAAAGTCAGTCCTAGGTTTATATAGACCCGTGCCAGTATTACATATTGCGGGGAGCACTTTCAATTGCCAGTTTTCTTTTGCTTTTATAAATTTCTGCTGACAGTTGTATGTTTGTGATGGGGAATAGGGGGAGGGGATGATTTAACCATGCACGTGTGCACATCCAAGCAGGAAATGAAAAACAATAAGCAACTACAATGGAGGATGGTGGAGGTTGTCAATAGGGAGTACCTAAATAATGAAACAAACCAATAGTTTTTAACTGTGACCCATGTCAAAAGAGGAGCCCAAAGGGCCCATGAAGGCCATCACCATTAGAGCTAAGACACTGGAGTTACCACCTTAGGTGATATCATCAGACCCAGGTTTATATTGGTCTGTGCTAGTGTATGATTCATGTGCTTTTGCTTATAATTAAGTACTTTGTGAGTTCCTGGTAGCCATCTCCATAAGGGTTTTACATGACAGCATTGTGTAATTGTAATCCAAGTTTGGTTGAACATTTTACTTCCAAGTAAGTCTTTTGTGTTTATTGAACCATCCTAGCTGTCTATGTTACTGTATTTCTATTAAGGATTTGGTGAATATGGTTCATCTTTTATTGTGAGTATTTGTTTCAATTATTTGCATTCTAAAATTTGGTTTCTGCAATTATATAATCTTAGATCTATGACCACCTTTAGCTTCTCGCTTATGACTAGAAATTACTCCATTACAGTATTCTGCTTGCAAAATCTCCTTATGTGCACGTATGAGATTACTCAATGCCAACCATTGATATATACTCATGGAAGATAATCCTCCATTTTCAACACCTTCTCCAAAAATGTTCTGTTCTTCCTTAACTTGAAAATGGTTGAGCTCTACATGGCTTTGTCCTGATGTTCTAGTTGATTATTTGAGAAGGTCCATAATATATTATATTAATGAAAAACTTGAGATTCTAAATATGTACTCTGCGGAAAACCTATTTACAGCCCAGCACGTTAAGCCAGAGAAAATAAAATGTTAAAACAACTGGTGGAAATGGGGAACAACTAGGCTCTCTATCCCCGCAGCATCCTCCTAAGGTTTAATGGTGAAATGACACCTCTAGCTAGAAGCATAACATGACATTTCATGATCATATGAGCTATATAAATGGACAGGATCTTGTGGGCACATCATTGAGATAAATGGAAAAATCTTCGTTAAATGGTCTATAATTATGTCCTTTTTCATTGGCTATATCCCTTTGGAAAAAACCTGTGTTTCAATGTAATTGTCTCCTCAAGCCTGCTTTGTAGCTGGTCATAGCAGCCCTCTTTGATCAATGCCAATCGACCTTAGTCCCCTTCCACTTGTAAGTATTGGATTGTTTAATAAGAGATACCTTAACCATTTCATTGTTTCAAGAAAGCTTCCATCTAAGCCATATTATTAATGGTCTTGTTTAAATTTAAGGCATAGAAATCCTTTGTTTTCCTTCAAATTTAAGTCATTGGCGGTGGATACTACTGATGTAGTTAGGGAATTATACCGTGATTTGACTGAAAAGTCGCCATCCTTAGACTCCATCCTAATTCGTCGGCACTCAGTCTGGAAAGAAACTTAAATTAACTGATGAAGACCTGCACCCAAGGCATACTATCATTTTGGTGGCATAAAACTTTTATCCGTAGACATCACTCGATTCCCATTATCGATCTCCCAAAGCAAGGCCCTTTGAACAAGATCTCTGCAATGGCAAATGAAATTCCAAATGCAAGAGACATTTGTTGGGTTAATGTATTAAAAATATTTAGTGTACAGAACTCTCTAGACTCTTTGCTATTAGAATTCATTCCATACTCATTGCTGTTCTTACAGAGTTTCCGTACCGACTTTGCTCGTACGGCTTTGTTTATCAAATAGCCTGATTGAAGCCTTACCCTTCTGAAATCTCTGGGAAGACATACTTTTCCCCGCGCAAGCAAGGGAATCTTCTTAATTTCATTGGTCCTTTGCTACGTAAAACCCTTGATATTGTTTCAAAAGCTTTCATAAAAGCAGGCAGGACTTTATGGACTGATTTAAGGTAGATCAGGATGGCTTGAAGCACAGATTTGAAGCTGAATTCTCTCACAATCTGTCAACCAGTTTGAAAACCATGCTGAATGTTTCAAACCGACTTTGCCATGGGTGTCTCCTTCCTGCTCTTACAAATAATGGGACGCTTAGGCACTTGCCGGGAAAGCTTTGTTTTCTCACAGCCAAAGAGTCTACATAATTTCAGTGCTCTTCTAATGTCGACATTCAAAAAGAAAAATCTTAACATTCCAAAGCAAATTTTGTGTCTGTAGTGTAGTTCATTGTTTGACAAAGTTGCTTTCAAAGATATGGCTTTAAGCTACAAGATATGATACAGATACTAATGCCGAGAACCATAGGTCTAACGCTTGCGATTATCACTGGGGCGGACACATGCCAACCAAAGGACATGAGAATGGATGTATAGTGCTCTTTCTAATGTCGACATTCAAAAAGAAAATGTTAACATTCCAAAGACAATTTTGTGTCTGTAGTCTAGTTCATTGTTTGACAAAGTTGCTTTCAAAGATTTGGCTCTAAGTTACAAGATATGATACGGATACTGATGCCAAGGACCATAGGTCTAACGCTTGCGATTATCACTGGGGGGGACACATGCCAACCAAGGGACATGAGAATGGATGTATAGTAACAAGGAGGAGACTATCCCGCAAACAAAGAGGATGGCATTAATTTTGGCACTAAAAAGGGGGGCCTTGTAGGACCAACCAGGAATACACATCAATGTGAGGTATACTTTCTAATCTTTTTTTTCTGGAAGTGCATAATAGTAGCAAAAATAAAGCCACTTGGAGGCAAAACTGTTTATCTATTTTTCAGCCATACAATTTGCCCTTGTTCTATACACACAAGTACAATGATCTGTATCTTTATGTCTGTCTTCTCTATAGAAGTGCACAATAGTAGCAAAAAAACCACTTAAGAGTCAACATAATTAATTAATTTTTCTCTCCACACAAGTACAACAATTTGTCTCTTTGTCTATCTTCTCTGCTATCGTTCTGATATATTATTCTTAACATATTTTGATGAGTTTTGCTATGAATCTGCCATGATCAATGGAAAGGCAAATCTATTTTCTGGAGATTACATGCATGACCCCTAGAAAGAATGGCATTAGGTTGGTGCATAAGTCTTTTCCCGGTAATGCTTTCGTGATGAAAGTAGAGAGACTGTGTACCCTCCTGTGTGACAAATTTGTGTGGGCTAGAACTTAGAAGGCTCCCTCGGTTAAGGTTGCATCGGGTCTGTCTGATTTTTCTTGGATTGGCAACTAGAGGCCAAAGAGCCTGAACCACGGTATCATATTGGCTAAATGGGTATTGCCTTGGAGCTGGAAATTAATTGCCAATGGATGCTGATGATGGAATCAAATAGTGCCTATCCATGGTTGTAACAGGTTTTCTGATGGCCATATGTTGGAGTGGTCATGTTCACATTGGCTAGTGGTTTGGGTTATTTCCAATCCAGTTTTGTGTTACCCGTGTTCACACCCACTATAGAGTTAATCTTGATTCGGGAGTTAGTAAGTTGTTGTGTGAGGAATATTTACACGTACTATTTGGTGAGTGCAAAAAGTCCGTCCAACTAATATTGGTTTCATGCAACAAATTATTGTTGCATGAAACAAATTCCTAAGCCTATTTATTAGGCACTTCCTTTGGAATCTCCTAAGTTGTAGAGAGGAACTTACAGATTGTATTATTTATGAGGCAAGAATGAAGAGACTATTGTGCATATTCTTTATCTGATTATTATGTGGGATTAGGATATAATGGCTTGGCTTGGCTTTGCTTATTTCCCATGGTAAAGGTTTGTTGAAGGAGAGATCATGTGGTTGCATGAGAAGTTGTTGCTTCTCCGATATGGTATTAGAGCACATCTGGCAGCTATTACTCGGCTAGGAGCATCTTGCTTGCGAAGTTGCAACAAAAATTTGAACAATTTTTTTCTATTTTTTTGTGAATCGACTGTGCACCAATTTATGCCTCCATTGAAGGATTCTGCTTCTCTGACCATGGATAGATCCCAATCTGCTTTGTTTGGAAATTTGGGATCGCCTCCTCCATGTGGCTTACTCACTAGTAACATCTTGCTTGCGAAGTTGCAACAAAAATTTGAACAATTTTTTTCTATTTTTTTGTGAATCCCGCTAGGCACCAATTTAGGCCTCCATTGAAGGATTCTCTGCTCGGACCATGGATAGATCCCAATCTGTTTGTTTGGAAATTTGGGATCGCCTCCTCCATGTGGCTTACTCAGCTAGTAACATCTTGCTTGCGAAGTTGCAACAAAAACTTGAACAATTTTTTTTCTATTTTTTTGTGAATCCCGCTAGGCACCAATTTAGGCCTCCATTGAAGGATTCTCTGTTGGGACCATGCATAGATCCCAAACCGTTTGTTTGGAAATTTGAGATCGCCTCCTCCATGTGGCTTCTTCTGCTCATAGGTATTCCAATGACGTCTGTGGATCCTTTGATACTTGGCTCACTTGTGTGAACGCTTTCCCAATCTTTCAAACATAGTGCTACATAGTAGGGAAGCTAATTTGCTCGGTGTCTTGCTTGCTTGGTGTTTCTCTCGTAGATCTGTGCTTGCTCTTCGAGAAACCTAAGATTTCGCTTGTCAAACATGATCAACCTGGCATACATTATGATGTTCCCTTGCATGATCTAGTTGTGCACTTTGCATCGAATCATCTTGAGGCAGCTTCCTCAGCCATCAATGATCATTTGGGATGGATCTTTGATCACTTGTGGTGAAAACGTAAGCATTCACTGAGAGGGCACTATGTGGCTCCTCCACTATTCAACGTCTTGATCCGTGCATAGCTCCTCCTACCTCTTGTTGCTCTTTTTCACAGTGAGCTTTATTTCTTGGTAGCTGTTTTTTTAGGAGCGACTCATGTTTTTTTATGGCATCTTCCATAGGTTGATAGCATTCTAGAGTTTTATGCATCATTTGGTGGTTTCTTGTTGGGATTATTTTTTAGTCGCACTGAGTTATAAAGTGCCACGGGGGTTTGTTATTTAAGCCTTGTTTACCTTCATGTGTTTGTGCTTTATTTTTTGGGCATTATTTCACTATTTTAGTTGTTAGACTCCCCCATCACCACAGGGCTATCTTCTTGAGAGATATTGTATTTTTACTATTGACACTTCTTGTCAGCATTCTAGTGTTCGAGTAGTGGAGTTTTTTTCACTCATACAGATTTTTTGCATCACTCCACCAATTCAGCAGTATGTGGGGGTGTTGTACAGATCCTGCTTCTTTGGGTGTTGTGTTCCTTGCTAATCCTTGGGGCCACATTTTTTCAGAATTTATTTTTGGTTACCTCTTGCACTATCGACACCACTAACAATCTCCTTGGAGGGAGCTATTCTGGTGAATTACAGAGTCAGTTGTCTTTTGTGATCGAGTAGTGGATCCAGACCACTCATGCAAGATTTATTTTTTGGTCCACCAAGCATCTACTTCAACATTGTGTGTGAGCTTTGAGTCATGCTTCTTGGGACGCCTTGTAGCATATGTTATCTCTCCACTTTGATGTTATTGCTGGTGTTTTGGGTACTTTGTGATGATATTTTTTCATCCATAGTAACTCTTTTTTATTTTCAGTTTGATTGTACATGAGTGCCTTATCAGGTGTTGTTTCCGGATCTATTAGTCTCTTGCTTCTTCTTTTCTCGCTTCTTATTCTGCGATTAAGGGAGGGTTTTAGAGTGGTCATGTTCACACTGGCTAGTGGTTTGGGTTATTTCCAAACCGATTTTGTTTTGCCACGTTCATACCCACCATAGGAGCTAATCTTGATTTGGGAGTTAGTAAGTTGTTTGAGGAATATTTACACATACTATTTGGTGAGTGCGAATAATTTTGTCCAACTAATATTGGTTTCATGCAACAAATTATTGTTGCACGAAACAAATTCCTAGGCCTATTTATTAGGCACTTCCTTTTGTATCTCCTAAGTTGTAGAGAGAGGAACTTACAAATTGTAATATTTATGAGGCAATAACAATGAGACTATTGTGCATATTCTTTGTCTAATTATTGTGTGGGATATAATGGCTTGGCTTAGCTTTTCATAATTCCTGTGGTAATGGTTTGCTGAAGGAGAGATCCTGCAGATGTATGAGTGCATTGTGCACTCCGATACCATAGTTCAATTTTCCTTCCATCTTACCCGTATGATTGAGCTCTAAGGAGAAAGTCATCAATTGGAAGGTATTAAGTTCCCCTCCTTACTCTGTTTTTCCAAATTCATTTCTAGATTTAACAATTTTTTTGAATAAGCTGAATTGGTATATGGAAGGTCTGCATCCTAAACCTACTATGATTGAGTGCATTGTGCACCGTGCACTCCGATACCATAGTTCAATTTTCCTTCCATCTTACCAAGATGATTGAGCTCTAAGGAGAAAGTCATCAATTGGAAGGTATTAGGTTCCCCTCACTGCTTTTTCCAAATTCATTTCTAGTTTTAACAATTTTTTTGAATAAGCTGAATTGGTATATGGAAGGTTTGCATCCTAAACCTACTATTGTAAGATACTTTTCCTTCTCTCAATCCTTGCAAGTTATTTACAAGAACATTTACATGTAAGTTCTAGGAATGTTTTGTGTATACATGAGATCTTCATTCCAATCGATGCAAAATATGATCATCACAAACAGACAACCATTGCCCATTTTCAAATGAATCTAAGTTCCTATGATTTTTTGAATAAAGGAAAACTGCATTAATAAGAAGAGATAAGTGCATCATAAAACCTCCTTTGATTAAGGTTGGATTTATCCAAAGCCTATGACAGGTGGATTGGCATTTCCTCTTCAAGGTCTTGCATAAGTTTGGATTTGGAGTGGATTGGACTAAGGAATGTGTTTCTTCAGTTTCCGTTTCAGTCCTTATTAATGGCTCCCCTACTCATCTAGTCAAAGCCTCTTGTGGGATATAAGACAAGGTGATCCCCTCTCCCCTTATCTCTTCATTATTTTGGCTGAAAGTCTCGAGTGGAAAGTCTCTAAAGATATAGATGCTAGACTTTTAGAGGGTATTACCATTGCTTGATGGATTATTATGCATTTGCAACTTGTTGATGATTCAATTTTAATGGGGCAAGCTAAGGTTACAAGAGGTGAGTAAATTTCAAAAGATCCTCACCACTTTTACACAAGCTATAGGACAACTGGTAAATGAAAAGAAATCCAAAATTATTTATTTTCAGTGTTCTCAAAGCCAGGAGAATTTAATCATGAAGAAGTTCAATTTTGTCAAAGCTTCCCTCCCACTTACTTATCTTGGTATCCTAGTGCAAGATAAGTGTCTGAAGGATTGGTCTTGGTTGATTCAACGAGTTAGAGATAAACTCTCTAAATGGACTAATAGGTGGTTATCTTTTGGAGGTAGAATTATTTTGGTTAAATCTGTTTTACAAGCTCTCCCTATTTATGTCTCTTCAGTTCTAAATATTCTTGCTGCACTTTTGCAGGTACTTGACCAATTAGTTATCAATTCTTATGGCGTGGCTCTTAGTAGAAACAGAAATGGGCTTTGGTGAAATGGGATACTATATGTCATTCTATGGTAGAAGGAGGTCTTGGGTTCATATCCATTGCAAAAAATGCTAAGGCTCTTCAGGCTAAACTTTGTTGACGACTTCTACTTTGGCCGAATGAATTATGGAATTATAATCCTCGGGCCAAATATGTGGAAGGTAGGTCTCCAGACAAGATTATCCATCTTCATCTTTAGAGTTGTGGGTCTCTTATCCTCTCCACTTTAAGGGTTGGTGAGAAAATGCTCAAGAAGCATCTCTATTGGATTGTTAAGAATGGTTAGCAAGCTAACTTTTGGATAGATTCTTGGGATGGTCATCCACCACTTGTCGAACAATTCCCTCTTTAGAGACCTATTATGGAGTGTCTCCATTCCAAGAATTGGATCAAGGTGGCACATTATTGTAGACCATTGAATAATATGGCGAAGTAGGTAGAAGTTGGATTCCACTTGATGATTGCCTATTCTCGAGTGTCTCCATTCCAAGAATTGGATCAAGGTGGCACATTATTATAGATTGTTGAATAATATGGCAGAAGTAGGTAGAAGTTGGATTCCACGATGATTGCCCTATTTAGTTGTCGGACAATCAAAAGCGGGGTATCTTTTTTGTAATCCAACGAAGGTCACTCTCTTGCTCGCAAGCTAAACATAATATTGGTTTGGGTATTCGGGGGACTTATACTGTCACGGGAGGTTATGATGCACATTATTGCGGACCATTGAATATATGGTAGAAGTAGGATTCCTCCTGATGATTGGCCCATTCAATTGTTGGACAGTCAAAAGTAGGATATCTTTTCTATAATCCAAAGGAGGTCACTCTCTTGCTTGCAAGTTGAAGATAGCATTGGTTGGGTATTCGTGGGACTTATACTATCACAAGAGGTTATGATGCTCTTTGTAGGACTACTCCTCATCCCCTAAAAGACATCTTTAAACCTCTTTGGTCTCAAAATCTTTGGCCTAAAGTTCGCTTCTTCATATGGCTATTGTTACATCGTAGAATTCTCATAGGTGAGCAATTGTTGAAGTAAGGGTTTTATGGTCCCTTTAGATGTGTTGGGGTAGTGAGGAATCTATTAATCATCTCTTTAAAGATTGTCTGCATTTACAATCAATCTTTGGCACAACCTGGCGAATTTGTTGGATATTTGTTGGTAGGGGGTCGGAAAAATGGACCAAATTTGGAGGGCTTGGATCAATCAAGTTCAACTTGATAAATATGTTCATTAGATTATGTGGATTAGTACATCTCTTCTCATATGGAATATCCGAAGGAGAGAAATCAACGAATCTTTAATCAAGAATACAGGGACAACTATTTTCTTTGGAACATAACTCGGGAAAATATCTAAGAATCTATACATGATTGATAACACACCCTCACACAGCTAGTCAAAGATGGGTTGGTATTGTATCTAGGCTTTAGATCTAGCATGTGCAATCTATTGATAGAAGAAGATATAACGAATAATAACGGGCAATGGTTTCCTCCGCTTGTTGGGATAGGTAAAATTAATACTAATGGGGCCTCTAGAGGCAATCTTGGAAAAGCTAGTATAGGAGGAGTAGGGAGGTCACATGATGGTGTTCCAGCTTTCCTGTTTGGGGAAAATTTAGGGTCTCTCCAATAATATGGCAGAAGGATATGCTATTTTGAGAGGGCTATAGGGGCTCTGCAAGTAGGCTGGCAACATATCAGAGTGGAATTAGAGTCTCAAATTTGGATTAAGCATCTCCAACATGTTACCCTGTGTAGCTAGGTAGATTGGAGATTGGGAAGAGTGTTGGATACATTCGATCACATTCAGCAAAAATTTCCGGAAATAGATTTCTTATGTCCCAAGGAATCAAAATAGAGTGGCTGATACTTTGGCAAATTAGGATTTGAACAAATCCTATAGCGTTTGTTACGGTCTCTTATGGCATTGGCGGTCATCACAGATCAGGGATGCTATCTACTCTTTTATTGCTTTAGATAATACCAAGATTTAGACGCTGCAAATGCTTGATGAATGTGGATATGTGGATTGTGATATATTTCCTGCTTATTTGTCTTTGGAATGCTAGAGTTTTGCACTACACCTCTCAGGCTAAGTATTGTGTAGCGTGTGTCTAGAAATCAGATGATGTAACTTTGTCATCTGCTCTTGAATAAAATAGCTTCTTTTTTTTAAAAAAAAACCTCCTCTGGTAAAGACCCAAAATAGATGGAGGTCAGAAAGACCAAGGAGAAAGCTACAAAAGTCTATGATATTACATTTTTAGAAGCACCACTCAAATTTCTTCTAAACCATTTAAACTACTTAGACAGAAAAGAACAGCAGGAACACAGAAAAATCTTCAAAGATTACTACATAATGCGAAGTTGGCAAGCGGTTAATCTGCATCTAAGCTTGTTGACTGCTTTGTACAGTAAGAGCTTTATGCTTATACTTTATATAAAAAATTGATTATGGATAACTGAGGCTATGTTTGATTTAGGACATGAAAAAGCATGCAAATCAGATATCAGTCTTAGGAGCCCATAGAAGAGTCCTCTAGATCCCCTGCATCAGGAGTGATTCTTGGCCCATCTTGATCACTCCTTTGGATTATCTCAGATTCCAACTAGTTGGGAAGCGGGGGCCTAGGTTGTGGGCAATGTCTTGGAGTAGGGTGATCACAATCATCATTGCCCATTCCATTTCCACCAGCTTGATATGCATGCCTTTTCGGTGGATTAGGGAAGAAGTCCATTTGAAATCTCTCCTTATACATATGTTGATGGACTAGCTCTCCTAGAAGAAGATTTTTAATAGCGAATTTGTTTGTGTTGCTGGTTAAACACATTGGCCAAGTACATAATACATTTGTCCATGTTAGCAAATGTCTCATCCAATTGAGGGTTCTCAACTCATGTATCCCTATAATGTCACTGAGGCCTCTTAGAGTGTTGTCCATGGCACTCAATTCTTTAATCATGGCTATTGTCCTTTGGTTGGTTCTTATCTCATGTATAGTTTTGTTGACGACCCCATCATCAGGATTGTGATTCACAAATTGAGGGACATGGTGGATTTCCTGATCACAGCCACCATGCTTATGGGGAGAAGGAATGGAAGTAGTGGAATGGTTCATGTGAGGAGCTTGAGTATTCCTTGGGGCCGAGCTAGTGTTAGAATGCAAAAGGCTAGCAGAGAGAGTATTGTGAGTAGGAAAAGGGGTTAATCGCCTAAGGGCTTCAAATAAGTTGACCTTAGTGGTTTATGTGGGATAAAGGGTAGAGTGATTTGGTATGAAAACCGCCTTGAACATCACATTATTTCTTTGTTCCGGTGCGTTCGACACCACCAATTTTCTCATTTCTCAATATGTTTGTTCATAGTGTGAAAAACATGTGCCTTATACATCCTAGACATAGAGCTATACTTGCCATTGTAAACACATTAACAAGCATGTTCCACAACGTCATCAACATCTACAATAATCAACTACTTATCCATATACTTCTGATTTGCCAAAAAATCAACCTTCGTAGGAGAATTGAATGTAGACTAATGCAGATTGCCTTGAGCTTTTCTTTTTTTACCTTAGCACTATTATATATTTTATGAGTTGTGACTTTCCTTTTACCATTCTCTTGTGCAATGACAACCTTTTGTAGCCATGGCATAAATCTTGGCATTATGTTTCTTACACATTGGGGCAAGTATCCTGGATTTAGCATGATGAATACCAGATCTTATAGGTGATTTCCCAAATGGGTCGATTAGGGTTTATTGGAGGAAAAGGTTATAAATATCCCTTTGGGGTCTTTTGGAGATCATTCACACATTCAACTATTTTTAGCTATTGCTATTTTCAACCTTTTTGCTTGTGGAGGTCAGATTCTGCAGGATCCCTAGCTTCGGTGGTGAGAGATCCATCCCTAGTTGGTAGAGCATTCTTCGGTGAGGGTTTCAATCCATATCCCTAGCTTGTTGTTCGCATGGTTCGATTTGGAGAATTAATCAAAGATTCGGATTCATAGAAGGAGGACAACCATTCTTCAACAAGGGTTTCATTTATTTTCAGATTTGGGGTTGTTGGGTGTCTCCCACAAGTGGAGCGACCTACTTGGGAAATTCGGGAAGCATTTTGAAGGGGTTTCCGTGGCCCTTTTCTGGAGATTTCAGATTTGGAGCTTGTTGTTGTCATATTGATGCCATAGAAAATTATTCCAATCATTTTCTATTGATATTCTGGAGTTTATGGTCAGCTGTACTTTTTCCTCATTTTTGTCATAAAATTAATAAAATAAATTCAGCATTGGCCATTAAAAATTATTTCTCAATTGTTTATTGTTCTTTATTTTTTGCATCTTTTGAAGCTTCTGGGTATTGTAGGAAGTGGTTATTTTGGAAGATATAATTTTTTTAGATTTTTGTACCTTGCTGTCCTGGAAAAATCAGAATTTCAGTTTGTGGGTTTTGATAAATTTCTGAGTTTTAAAGTGATATCCTAAAAGGGATATTTCAATGGTATCAGAGCCACCTTTCTTCCAGCTGTTGGGTAGTGAATGAAGGTATATTCCAAGAGGAATACACCTCAAAAGAAGGTCAAAATATGGTAGATCAGGAAGAGAATGTGGAAGAGCTCAATGAGGATTTTATGAAGAAAATGTTCATCAACATGGTGAAACAACAAGAGACAACCAACCTCTACTTGAGCCAGCTTACATAGAACATGAATCAGATCAGATCTGGGAATAATAGGGAAAAGGTGAGAACAGTAATTCGGGGCAGCAATCCCCCATTCTTCTAACAAGCCTTTGAGTCTTCATGAGCCCTCTTTCTTGAAAGATTCTGAAGCGTCACATGTAGGGGAGCCAACAAAGGTGATTGATGAGGAAATGTCCCACTTCCTGGGAAAACATGACCAATCTTTAGCCTAGGTGTTTCCCGACAGACTAATATGCCATTTCCAGGGAGACTTAAGTCCTATGAAGATTATAAAGAAGCCCAAGAAAATAAAATAAAACATTATAAAAAGCACTTATAATAAATTAATGGACTTAATAATAAAATAAACATATTTTGAAAAAGAAAATAAAAGATTTGAACATGTGTTAGCTGTTAAAATTGTATTTCCTACATCTTGAGGGAGATGCGATGCCTAGGGGGCATCATACAAAATGGAAAAAAAGGTAAATTGCTCATATGCAAAGTTTATTCCCTGGAGGTTAGTGGACAATGCTTAGATAGGAAAATGGAGGAAACAAAGATTTAATGTTGAAAGGAGTTGACTCAGTTGAGATAGATAGGTCACTTGGATGTGTGCATTATTCCTTTAAAAGGAGAAGTCGATTTGTGTTGAGTTCTTTTTTTATAAAATGAGTTAGAAATTACTTATTCATAACATGGTTGAGTATTTATGCTTTGGTAATTTCCGAGGACGAAACCCTCAAGAAGGTGGAAGGAAGAACGAGAACTCTTCCATTGGTCTCATCTTTTTGATTTCCACCTGAAGACTTCAGGATAAAATATGCCTATTGAATCATTTTTATGACCAGAGAGACGAGATTGATGTGGGTTGTTTTTGTAGTGTTTAAGAGATAGAAAATTCAGTTTTTACATCTGCTTTTTGAGGAGCTCATCTTGGATATTTCTTCTAAATTTTTAGAACCATTACATGGGGTTCCAAACCCTCTTTCCACAGCTGTAATCACAGGTCAGATCTGCAGCTTTCTATTAATAAAAATCAGGCTTTTGGATGCTCAGTTTGGGTACATTCTCTTGCATTATATTCAGAAATTTTATTGCTGTTATAAAATCAGAATTAGGTTGTGTTTGGGCATCAATTATTGCACTTCCCTTCTAGGATTCAAGTCGCATTTTCCCCTATTAATTTTTGATCTGCAGAAAATAATTGTTACATCTTTTATAAATTGGGTCAAGGGTTGTTGGATTTTGCTAGAATTCAGGAAATACAAAGTGTCTCATTTGTGGACATTACGTTGATGAGGAGTCTTGTTGGGAAAAATACCAATATTTGAGCGAGGGTTTCAAAGATAATATGTTATTTTCTAGATTATTGCATTCAGCATTGATGGAGATTGCAAAAAGCCCAAGAGAGACCATCATATCCGGCACATGAAATTACAAAAGGAAAATGAGAATGATTTCTATTCCACACTTTGATGGCTCTAAGAAGTGTACCGCATAATCATGGGTACAAAAGTTGAAGACCTATTTTGATTTGAACCCCATGCATGAGGAGGATGCAATTAAGTTTGCAATCCTACATCTTGAGGGAGATGCACATGATTGGTGGCATCATGGACTAGTGACACAAGGGCACATGCACATTACTACATATGTAGAGTTCACAGGAGGTTAGAGGACAAATTTGATAGGAGAGATCCTGATAGATTCTTTAGGGAGTTGACTCACTTGAGACCTTTGAATGCAGTTCTTGGATGTGTACATTGCATATTTTCAGAGACTCTTAGTGATGGTTCCTGATATTTTTGAGATGAGGTTGACTTCATTATTCATAGCAGGGTTAATAAATGCTTTGGCCGGATTTGTGAAGGCATTTGAGCCTCCTTCATTACATGAGGCCATTAGGAGAGCTCGAGATTTGGAGTCGTTTACTCCAAAGTCTAGATTTCCACCTAGAGTTCAACAAAAAATGCCTCGACCTAGACAAAATATGATGATGAGATAGGACTCAATTAGGAAGCCAGCATTGCACCAAAGATCGGGGAGGAAATTGAAGGCAAAGAAGCTATGCTTAAAGTGTCATCAATTACTACCTTGCTAGGCATGTGCAACTATGGACATAATTGCTTTTAGAAGGGAAAGGGCCATACATTTCAGGTCTACGAGGACAGTGATGATGAGGGAGAGGAGGTAGTAGACCTCATGAGCATGATGACAATGATGCTTTGGATAGTGCATGTGTTGAGACTATAGAGGAGACTTTTCCCACTAAGACCATAGCTACATTGTCTAGTACCCCAGGTGTAAAGGCATTCAGGGTTCGAGGAGTCATGCAGGGACAACGTGGTAGTGCTTATTGATAGTGGGGCCACCCACAATTTTATTGATGCCACTATGGTGGAGAGACGAGGTCTACAGACAAGACTTCGAGGGCTTCAATGTTGTTGTTGCCAATGGTGAGTCCATGAGATGTACACAGAGGATCCCACAGTTGAGCATCACTATGGGTAACTATACAACTTGGGATGAAGGATTTCTATATTGTTGGTATTGGTGAGACCAACATAGTGCTTGGAGTATAGTGGCTCCACTCACTTGGTGAGTTTCGGACTAACTTTCAGACGATGGAGTTGAAGTTTAAGTTCGATGGTAGGAATGTGGTCTTGAGAGGATTATCTTCAGATGCACCCAGAGTTGTCACAACCAAACAAATGGAGAGGATATTCAGCACAATGATGTGGATTGGGCAGTTCAGTGCTTGGTTTCGACCAAGAATTCAGACGAGGATAGACCAAAGTATCATGTTGATGTCCAGGCCCTATTGGACAAGCACAATGCAGTTTTCAGTGATATACCTCCGTGTACCTCCAGATAGAGGATTTGAGCATGTGATCAAGCTTGAGGACAACAAGCCCGTGGTCACAAATCCTTACCGTCACCCCAAATGGTTTAAGGATGAGATTGAGAGGACCATATGCGATCTTCTAGACATGGGACATATCGAGGCCTAGTTCTAGTCTCCTTTGCTTCTTTGGTAGTTTTGGTGAAGAAGAAAGATGGAACCATGCGGAATGTGCATAGATTACCGTGCCTTGAATAAGAAAACCATTAAGAATAAGTATCATGTGCCACGATTGATAAGTTGATGGATGAGCTACATGGTGCAATCTATTTTTCTAAAATAGATTCACGATCTAGATACCATCGATTAAGGTCGAGAGGGGGTGCAAAAGACAACTTTTAGATGCCACTATGGTCACTTTGAGTTTCTTGTGATGTTGTTTGATTGTCTAATGCACCCACTACATTTCAGTCTTGTATGAACCATGTGCTCAACCACCACTCGCGTGAAGTTTGTGTTGGTATTCTTCAATGACATTTTGGTCTATAACAGACATGGGAGGATCACATTAGACAACTTGATGAGATATTGGGTATTCTAGAGGCTAATTCACTATACGCGTGGTGTCCCGCAGAGATTTCACCCTGAAATCTGGGACCACCCCTTTCAAAAAAATTTCGTTCTTTTCAAAGTAATGGGTCGTTTTGTGTTTGTTTTGCTTGTAGTTGTTTGCATTGTTCTAAGATATCCCTAGAGAGTCATAAAAGCCAAATTCGCCAAATACTCACATGTTAAAACTCACTCTATCCCTTCGCCAAGTTTTGTCTGAGAGAATTTTATTTATTTATTTATTAAATAAATAAAGTTCTTTTAAAAATAGATTGAGCTAAAATTTGAGGATTTAAGTTATATAGAGCACTTCACTCCATCGGTATTACCGCATAACATTCATCCGGGGAAGAATTTTTGCAGATCAACTAATTAGAGAATTTTTGAGCAATTACCCAAATCGCTTTTTTTTTGTTTTATTTCTTTTTTATCTCGTGTTTTGGTTTGTTTTCTCCGGCAATTCTCGTAGCCTATTCATTCTTCTTGCAGATCTTTCCCGTGCCTAGGGTTTTGAAAAGCTATCCAAAAAAGTATTTTTAATTACTAATCTATCTACTGTGATCAAAGCTCAGTGGATTCTTTTAGAAGATTGCAAGAAGTTGCTTGGTCCAAAAACGTGCAAAAACAAGATTTTATGAAAATAAGAAAAATATTGCCATTAATGCGTAGAGCTCGAGAAAATATGCACTTTTAGAGAAAATGACACTTGAAACGGAGCCACTAAATGAAAGTTATGGCACATGCAAGTTTTTGTTGCTACATCTTCTCGACCCTTTCCAAAAATGACAAATTTTATTATATACTTGTGTTTTCTTCACCAAAAATCCAAAAAAAGGAAAGAAATGTTGTCTTCATGCCAATTGCAATTTTCAAGGCTGCCTTCCGTGTCCAATTTCCATGTTGCCTTAAGTGACGAATTTTCACGCAATTTTTAATGCAGAAGTCACAATGCAAGTCACACTTTTGGAAAATAGCTATTTATCATGCGAGTCAAACTTTTTGGAAGGGTTTAAAAGTATTTGTCGGGAATTTTGGCGCGTGTGAAAGAGCAGCAAAGGGAATTTCTTGCCTGCATAGCAGGTTACTTTTTCCCATGAAGTCAAAATCACTTAAGCTGCAATGGGAATATTAGAGGTGGCAGGGACGGGAATTTCTTACTTGCCTTGCAGGGTAAAAATTACCATTATAAAAAAAATCACTTAAAGCACCGGCGGGAATTTCTTATCGCATTTGCAGGTATAAAATTCTCATTATGAAAGTCAAATCACTTAAGTGAAAGATGAGATTTTTGGAGCTGCAGTGCAGGTGGAAATTCCCATTACTTTGACTTCCTATTTTTAGCAATTTCCCTTGCCAAAAAGTGCGACCCACCTTGGCATTAATACATGTATTTAATGATATTTATTAATGGTATTTCTAGCTAAGTTTGGCACCATAAATAGAAATAAGGTCAATGCAAGTGGATGAGCTAAAGAGAAGTCAAGGATGCATGCTAAAAATAAATAAAATAAATTCATAAAAAAACAACCAGAAGCATGCAAACTTGGGCGCACAGACGTACTCAAAATTGTAGGGTACCGCACCGCCAAAACAACGTAACACGTACCCAATGATGATACAAGTCTCTCGCAAGGTGTTCGGGATCCGGAAAAGCTCCCCAAGTGTGCATTAACATCCCGCATGCCCCGCTTAGCCCCGCATGCTTTTTTTTTATCTTTTTTCCTCTTTTCTTGGCCTTTTGCTCTTTCATTATTTAAAAACCGCCACTCGCTGGCTTGGGGCGGTCTCATGACCGTTGTCCTAATCAGTATGGCGGCGGTCTTGAACCGCGCCTGCTTTGTATGGCGGCGGTCCTTTACGCATTTTCCGTAATGCTCTTTTAACACGAATCACGAAAATTTCAACGATTCACCAATTTTTTCACCGCCATAGGCTTGCATTAATGATTATGGTTCCTTGGAATAGTGTTTTGCCATTGTTTATAGTTTAAGAGATCAAATTGGTTTTTACCTTGGGTAAATGCAAATGCTATAAATAGTTGGCTTGTGCTCAAGCAAATGGCCCCTCAAATTTGCCTCCTAATTTCTCACTGCGTATAGATTAGTCTTTCATTTTGCTTAGAATCCTTAGTTGCATTCATTGCATGCTTAGTTAGTGTTGTTTCATTGTTAGGAAGCCACATATCCATCTTGTGCAAATGTTGTTGATATTTCATCCAATCCATTAGAGTAAAATAGTTTGTTTTCAATAGGAAGCCATTAAAGTTGCAGGTTTTGTTCTTCAAATAGGATAGTTTCAGGTTCTGGACGTTTTATGTTACATGACTCGCAATAAATCCCGCTAGGAATTGCATAAGCCAAGCTCTGTACTCTTGCGCTATCTCTCTCCTACTCAGCATTGTATTCAGTCTGTATCCTAAGCTACCTTTGTCCCAATATCTACTTCTGTTGATGCTAGCATTACACGCTTTTATGGATCCACGTGAACACGAAGGAACGAGGAGATCACACTGAGGGGACAAGATCACACACACCATCGGATTCGCCACTATTCTGCAGAATCTAGGTTCTAGCTTTCAAAGTTCTAATTAGAATCATATCAAATAGAGTAGCCAATCACTTTATTTCATTCAATTTATTTTCGATATTGTCAAGGAAGTCATGGGGATTGAGAGTTTCTGAGAAACTATGATTCATTTCTCACTTCGAGGTAGGATCGAGAGTCTTTTAAATAGATTAGATCGATTATTTCGTTATTTAGAATAGGTTTACAGTTGCACTTGCACGCAACAAATAACTATACTCGGTTATCTTGTTTGTTTTAATTTGTTATTTTAGCTATCAATTCTAGATATATTAGATAGTTGTTCTTTAAATTCCGTTTAGTAGATAGATATATGAGATTTAGGAATATACATATAGACGTATCTTTCACAATTAGCTTATTCTCGTCATTAGTTAGATTTATATAACTTTCTTTTGTATGACAATCACGGGATCTAGAGAGCCCAGAATAATACGTATTCGAGCCAATTGTGCCCCAACCCAATCTATTCACAACCATAATTGATATAGATAAAATCTTAGGATCCAAGTCTTCCGAACAACGGTAAACTTACAACAAATCGGTTCCAATTGCAAGGGGTTAAACATAGAAGACGACCAAAAGCACACACGTTTTGGTCAAATCAACCAAACTACGATTACCCTAGATTCATATCCACATGACCGTAGAGAGGCTTGAAAGAGAGCAAATTCAGGTGTGATCCTTTGGTCCCACATCCAGAACGTGGGGGATACTCTCATGCATATAGATACTAACTTGAGAATTCAAGTTACACTGAACGCGTGTAAGATACTCGAGAATATCGCACAATTATTAATTTTGAATATAAAAGCTGAGAAAGCATACGATTATCGGATACTTAGGGATTAGGGACTGATTCCGCATGACCATAGTAGGTCCACAACAACCACTAATCTACGACAGTTTTGACCCACAAATCCTCACCCAACGAATCCATAGGTGAATCGACATAGATGCACTAGTCTACGTACACACTAGTATTCAAATCTACTCCACTTCCACCTATCATCATTAAACATTTATCCTTGTTAGACATAACAACTAACAAAGCTAAGGAGTTCGGACTAGGCCGAGAAAATCGCCCATAAATTTAGATATAGTTACCATCCACCCTATGACCTTATCTAGAAACATACACGAAACTATCCTAGGTCATTTTCCACGTATTCCACAACCCATAGACCGAATCACGCCAGAGCTCGATATTGATTGGAGCCTTCGAGCAATCATCCTTGTTGATTGATCTATCACACCAGTTCAGGTTAGGAGGGATTTCTTTGCCTTAGATTCGCAATTTCCATTAGTGCGCGTCGAAGACATCAGATTACCTAACTAGTTTTTCTGCATCCCATGCATATTCCATCCCCACCGGCTGTCTCGCATACCTTGGGAGGTCTGGGAGGTCGGGTGCGAGGAAAAGTTACTTGTAGATTCCCACGCTCGCTTGTCACTTTTCCATCGTACAAAATTGGTGAACCCGACGTGAACTTTCTACTTTCTGGTCCTGGAGTCAGATTTCTACTGGTTCTTTCAAATTAAAACGACTCTTTCATCTTTACTACCTCATTAGCTTTCACCATCACCTTCGCTCCTTCCCATTATTCTATGCGGTATTCATATACCCCGAATATGTCGGATTCGATGCATATGGTAGGCCTCTCTTAGGTCTTGAGGCATACTACGCTCAACTGAATGGACAATCATCACCCTCGCTCTCAGTATGGGGTGACAACTACTCAACTAACCAGTTGTCAACACAAACTCCAAGGGTCATATATAGCCCATCTTTCCAAATAGAGGAGTTGGATCAGCTCGCTCAAACACAACAAACAGAGCCTTTAGGCTCGAACAAAATGACGCTCACAGGAGAGTCTAGTTCATCTCCTCAGGTACTACTTAGACCACAAATTAGTAGACAATCAGACCCATATCTGGGTTTAGATGATGAGCATTCGGTACGTTATACCAGGAATGAACAACGTTCTCGAAATATGTACCCACCTATAGGAGGTTTACAAACACAACCCGAGGTTTCTTTCCAAGGAGATACCTTCATACCATTACATATAAAATGCCCTCGGGGAAACTTGGCAGGGCAGCGATCAATTCATATCAGGATATCACATGCCTATACAACACCATGATATACAACAAACGCGCTAAGGAAAATACCGTGACTTCACCAAATGAAGTCATTTCAACGTTAGTAGAAAAAGTGAGGGGGTTAGAACTTGCTCAGGCAAATCACCATTCTCAACTCATGCGGCAGAAATCCTAATCCACCACATCATCCTAGCCGTAGAACTCCTCACAGGATAGGCACGTTAGGCATGACCCCTCAGTATTCACAACAAACGCCGATTAGAACCACCATTTCTAATACCGCTCCAATACCTCCCGGTTTAGTACAAAATAATCCATTCTTGGATAATACCCCTTCATACTTAAACATGTATTCTAAATCACCACAAGGGGATATGTTCTCCTCTCCTGGCATATTTTCTCAAACACAAGGGTTTCCTTACGCCCCTACCAATGCATATGCAACGCCATGTCAACAACCCATTCCACCGCCACCCTTCAAGCAGGCACCATCAATGGTGAAACATATGCGATATGGGACACTATTCGAGAATATTTGAAAGAGCCCTTAGATTTCACCATACGAAGCATCATGCTTCCAAGACCTCTTCCCGATTTACCCAAATACAAAGGTGAGGGAGATCCAACGCACATATCAAGGCTTACGCTGCAGCCATTCGAGAATTACTCCCTTGGGATGGGGTTGTTGCTAAAATATTTCCCAAAACCTTGGAAGGTATCGCTCTCGATTGGTATTATAGAATACCTGAGGCTTCCATCCATTCGTTCAAGAAACTCGTGTCAGAGTTCATCAAGGCCTTTGACATGAACAAACTATTAAGGACAGGAATCAGGGAATTCTTGCACATTAAGAAAGAACACAATGAATCTGTCGCCCATTTCATCCAGAGGTGGCGCACAGTTCTTTATTCTTCGGAAAGTGCTCCAAATATGGATTAGATGGAACTATGTAATTTATTCCTTCATTCTCTCAATAGAAGTGAAGGAAGAAGTCCAGAAGTTCCCACTAAGAACTTATGATGAAGTACTTGAGAGTGCTCTCTGAATAGATCAAGCGGCAATTGATAGTGGTCGCAAAACATATGGAACAAATGGGAGGTTAATCACCACTAACCAGAACACTACGTCTTATTCTACTACCACAAATGTCAATCAAGGACCTAAAATCCTTAATAAAAATCGCATGGAGTAACTACAGATGGAGTAACCGATCAGGGTAAAAAGGTAAATGTTGTGAATACTCCACCGCTAATAAACAACCAACGAAACAACAACTTTACTCCAACAATCAATACAGTGGATTTTAATCATCCACAAACAACAACAACAACAATGGCAAATCCCTACACGGGATCCAAATCAAAATTCAACTAGGTATCAAAACCAGAATTCAAACCAAAGACAACAAACGCAAAATTTTAATAAGCAACGGTTTGATCAGAATTTTGGGCCACAATATACATCAAGCCAACAAACTAGGAATTACAATCCCAACTCGTATTGTGGTTTCCACAAAATTTGGGGCCATGACACTAGAACATGCCGTGACTACAATAAATTCATGCAACATTTGCCAGATGAACAAAGACAACTTTTCATGGATATGTTCTTGGCAGATCCTACGTCACCAGCACCGAATACTTTTACAGGGGTAGTTTCCCCTCAAAATGCACCCCTCAAGATCTTCAATGATCCGCTCCCAAATCACAACAATAACAAATTAAATCCAAGTGGGACAAACAAGGGTGTGATTGCAGGAAACAATGATCATGAAGCTTCAACTTCACTGAATCCGTTAGTTGCGCCACAATTAGGAAGTCAACCTCGACCTAAGATAGTCGGTTTAGTGGAGTTAGATGCCGAACTACCCATAGAAGCTGTAATAAGGACACAAGAGTATTCCTCTCAGCTAAGTCCAAGCTACCCGCTAGAAACAGACAATATCCAACAAGTATTAATAAAACCCGTAGGTGCTTACGACTTAATTAATGATCTAATGAAAACCTTCTCACACATCTTTTTTTGGATTTGTTGAAGAACTCCCCTGCTCACAGGGCTGCTCTTTTAGAAGCATTGGGTTTAGGTCATCTAATTAGCATCACTCCACCTCCCGAAACACAGGTAAATCATATAGACTTTGATATCCATCCTCCGGGGCAGCCGGATAGGGACACCGAATTCATATTCGAAATAAACAAAATGCCAACAGATGCTTGAGATTACACGCCGAGGTGATCCGGCCTTACACTTGCAAGTGTGGGTTTATAACAATTATGTGAAATGTGCGATGATTGACGATGGGGCAGCAGTTAATATAGTCCCCTTCTCTTTCCTTCAAAAGCTAGGGTATGGAGAAACCAATTGTTCCACGACTCAAAATACACTAAGAGGCTATGACAGCCTTAAAGCCACTTCAATTGGAACTATAATACTACCGGTCACCTTAGGACCCAAAACAATCCTAACTAAGTTTTATATTATAGATCGGAAACTAACTATAATATGATCCTTGGCCGACCATGGATACACCGTATGAAGGCAATCCCTTCTACGCTATTTCAAGAAGTAAGATTCTTGCATTTAGGAAAGGTGTTCATAGCCAAAGGTGATCCAAAACCATTCGATGTACACCTGGCCAACCTAAAGAAAAGACCAGGCGTGCACTTAGAGTTTGAACTCCCAACGAACCAACTTAATAAACCTACCGACGCGAAACCAGAAGAAAAGTTGGTACCTACGACAGATCTTGAAACTATGAGCCTAGCCAAAGTGACCCCAAACCCAAAGATGAGGCTAACATTATAGAAACAGTATCATTAGGAACTACTGCAAAAATTGTTGAATTACTAGAACAGGATCTACCAATGTTCCTACCATTTGATTCTGTAGGCATGGGGTGCACCCTAGGTGTCGGTTCTCTCCCAGCAGTAGATCTCTGCATGGTAGAGGTAGAAGATGTTAACACAACAAATATCCCAGCACCCATATTCCCAGCTAAGTATTGGACTCTCCATTTTGATGGAGCTAAATGTCGTTACGGAGCTGGGGCTGGAGTAATCCTTACTTCTCCCGAGGAAAAGTCCTACCATTTTCCTTTAAACTAAAATTCGAATGCACAAACAATGGCGCGGAGTATGAAGCCCTCCTCCTGGGCCTCATCCTAGCTAAAAGAATCGGTGTTGATAACATCAAAGTGTTAGGAGACTCGCAATTGGTAGCAAACCAAGTCTCTGAAGTATATGAAACCAGAGCTGAGCACTTACAGCTCTACAAAACAACTGTATTGAATTTGAGCAAGGAATTTGACTTCATATCAGTTGAAGCAATCCGCGTGAACAAAATCTTCTCACTGATTCAATAGCAACCTCAGCGTCACGCTTTACTCCAAACAGTAAGTTAGAGGATACCCGTTTCATGGTATCCCTTCGTGATGAACCATTGATAAAAACAATGTCAAATCCTCTTTTAAATAGAAATGAAAACAAATCTACTATCCTAGACCACATCGATAGTGATACAACCACTCTTGATTTCTTAAACGCCTATGCGGCATTACATCTCACCCATCACACAATAGATTTATCTTTGATCCCGCATTCATCTTCCTATTACGGGAATCCCATGACAGAGCTTCCCCCACAAAAGGAACTCAACATATACACAGTCGAGAATGGAGACGAGCTGGAACTACCTCCAGCCCCGCCTGAGTTTGAAGAAGGTAATGCTTCTCTAATCGAAGAAACAATTGATATTAACATCGGAACGGAAGATGAACCAAGGATATTAAAGTTAGGATCCTCGTTAACTCCATTAGAAGTAGAAATACACACTTGATCTCAAGGAACAATCAAGGCGTTTGCATTTAATTATAAGGAAATGACAGGAGTTGCACCCCACATTGTGGTACACAACCTCATCACTAAATCAGATGCAAAACCAATTAAACAAAAATCGAGACCAATGAAACCCAAGGTAGCTCTCATGGTAAAAGAGGAGGTAATGAAACTCCTCCAAGTAGGATTCATCAAACCAGTCGATTACTCTCAGTGGGTATCTAATATCATTCCGGTTCTCAAAAAGAATGGAAAGATACGCATCTGCATAGACTTCCAAGACATTAACAAAGCATGTCCTAAAGACGACTTCCCATTACCATCCATAGATGTCATTGTTGATGCAACAACTGGATTTGAGCTTTTATCTCTCATGGATGGATTCTCGGATACAATCAAATCAGAATATCCGAACAAGATCAAGCTAAAACCACGTTTATAACTCCTTGGGGAACCTATTGTTATGTTGTTATGCCATTCGGACTCAAGAACGCTGGTGCTACATACCAGCGGGCTATGACGTATATATTTCATGATCTTATTCATAAAATTGTGGAATCCTACATAGATGACTTGTTGGCCAAAGCCAAGAAGCATTGTGACCATCCTGGAAGTGCTCTGCGTCATTCTTTCACGTTTGATAGAATATAGAGTCATGCTAAATCCAAAAATGTGTTTTTGGTGTGACAGAGGGAAGGTCCTAGGTTACATCATATCATCACGTAGATCGATGTTGACCTAACCAAAATTAAGGATGTTCTTGAAATGGTCCCACCTTTGGATGAATATGGAATCAGATCATTTCTCGGAAAACTTGGTTCGATCCGAGATTCATCCCGAACTTAAGCTTCGCCATTCATCCAATCAACAATTTACTCAAGAAAGATTATAGTATTGATTGACCGAAGAGCTGCAATGAAGCTTTCAACGCGCAGATTAAGCGTTTCTTGTTATCACCACCTACGCTAATGCCACCTAATCCGATCGCCCATTAATTTTATATTCGCGAGCCACCAATGTCTCGCTAGCCTATATGTTGGCTCAAGAAGATGATGACAAGAGAGAACGTGTGATCTATTTCATTAGCCGGACATTGCTCGACTATGAAACATGCTACACACAAGTGGAACGAGAATGCCTCGCCGTAGTCTTTGCAACAAAATGCTTAAGACATTACATGTTAAATCAAGAAACAAAGGTCATTGTAAAAACAAACCATTTACGAACTTTCCTCACGCAAGGGTCCTTATCTAAAAAGGCTGGGCGCTTTATAACCTTAATGGGTGAATTTGAATTAACATTCGTAAATCAGAAGTCCGTTAAAGGACAAATCATCACAGATTGGTTAGCTGATAATCCATTAAAGCGGAGGTGATCTAGTAGATCTATACTTTTCCCGATGAATGCATATACTACATCGAAACCGCACCTCCTATCTCTTGAATGTCCTTGGTATACGAGATATTATTAATTATATCATGGACCATACATATCCAAGGTGTGCTACTCTACAACAAAGAAGGTGGTTACGCATTATCATAGCTAAATACGTCATTATAGAGCAAGTCCTCTATCGAAAGGCGTTCGATGGAATGCTTCTAAGATGTGTCGACATAGATTAATCCAAGAAGATTCTCCATGAATCTTATAGTGGAATGTGTGGAGGCCACTTCGGTGGCTATGCCATGCCACCGCTCGTAAAATACATCGAATGGGCTATTTTGGCCCACTCTAGAACACGACGCGGTAGAGTTTGTACGCAGGTGTCATAAGTGTCAAGAATTCTCCCACGAGATTCACATACCGGCACAAGCTCTACAACCAATCGCTACTCCATGGCCCTTTTCCACATGGGGCCTAGATTTGATAGGGAAATTCTCTCCCTCATCCATGAGATGGGCATAATTTTATAATCACGGCCACCGAATATTTTACCAAGTGGGTAGAGAGGCTATGCCTTTACTACCTGTATACTGGGTTCCTTAATCGCCAAGTTCATTTTGAACCAAATCATTTAGAGTACGGTGTCCCGCAAATCATTATCTCAAATAACGGGACTTCTTTTAAGAATGAAAAGTTTGCATGAATTATGCAATAAATTTAAAATAAGTCATCATATAGCCTCCTTGTATTACCCTCAAGCCAATGGACAAGCTGAGGCGACAAACAAAACATTAAAAGCCATTCTCCTTAAAACGGTGAAAGAAAACAAACGAGATTGACATTTGAAGTTATATCCGGCCTTATGGGCCCACCAAACCTCAATAAGAACACCAACATGAGCGACTCCTTTCTCGCTAGTATTCGGGCGAAGGCAGTTCTCCCGCTTGAGGTTGAAATACCCAGTCTCCGCATTTCATTACAAGGGATTCTAGATGAAGACGCTTATAGAGAAGCACGTCTCTCCCAACTAGAAAGCCTAGATGAAGCTAGGTTAGATGCTGAACAACGGCACAGAGTCTATGCTGACCGGATGTGCCGGCAGTATAACAAGAAGGTCTATGAACGCGACATATATGAAGGTGATCTAGTTCTAAGGCTAGACAACCGGATCGATAAAAAGACCGGCGAAGGAAGGAAGTTCCGGCCCAAATGGTTGGGCCCATACCGAGTCATGAAGGACTATGGAAATGGTGCATACCTCTTATGTACGCTAGAAGGTGAGGAATTTGGCAAAACAGTCAATTCCCTACACCTCAAACGATTCTACGCGTAAAGCAAATAAATTGCTGCTACTTATATAGCTATATCTACATCAGCATCTTCATTTAGTTATGATCATTTTGTCCACTTGTTTCCTACAAAGATTGTGATCAAGGAATTTGTTCTCAAAGCGTTTCATTACAAACTCATGATGTTGTGCTCTAAGCATTCTAATCATACCTCTTCATTTCCATGATATCATCACTATTTCGAATCATTTCATCAAATAAAGCTAGATATGACAAGAAGTCTTAATTGGTAACCATACCAAAATCTGCATGCTTGTTCTCACTTTTGGTTTCTTCTTAGGATAGGTGTCTGGTACGGTAGTTCTAGAAGCTTCATGGTATCACATCTATCTCGTATGTATATCTCTTTGGAAATAAGAACACGCTAACATTTTGCTCAAGTGAATGTCAAATATAGATCAAACATAAAAATTAATTTTACACATTTCCTTGCCCCACCAACCTCTGATGAGCTTGCGGATCTCTTACTAGTGACGTCAAGGGTTGGGAAGGATGGAAATGCCCTTACTCGCCTATGCTTTGCCCGGTGATAAACCCACGCTTCTCCTAGTAGTATGGGGCAAAGTGTAGGGGGTCCTCTTGACAAACAAATGCAAAAGGTCATAAACAAACAATTCAAATCTTGAAGTCTTGAGTCAAAATAAATGAATCGATGTCCAAAATTCCAAGAGAGTTCAAAATCCTAAAACCCACGATTTTTTCTACCATGTGGACCCCATAATCGCCATCTAAGGATCTAAGTCTAGATAAACCGTGGAACAAGATACAAGTTGCATCCCAAAAACTATGAAGTCACTCGAGTGGAGTAGGCTTGTGGCATCCTAATTTAGTTCCTCCAAAGATTTGTCTATCTTTCATCAATATCATTTTAACACATTTCATAACTTGCGCCCTTCCAACTCTCGGTGATGAGCCCCGCATCTTACTAGTTGCGTGGGGTTAAGTAGGGCAGTTTATCTCGCTCATCATACTATCTTCACCACTTTGAAAACAAATATGAAGTATCCAAAAATTTATGCAAACTAAGATTCAAAATCACATGTATCTACATTATCATATATCGTCATGAAATACAAAAGGAGAAGTAAACACTTGCATCATTTGTTCTCCGTTGCATACGTTCTAAAGAGCATACATGCATAACATCATAACTCATGAAGAAACATAAATGGAAACAAAGCCTAAAAACGCCAAAAGGGACCATTTTAGCTAAAAACAAGGCCTACCCAGTAGGCGCCCCCTAGATGGACCTTTTGAACCTAACATTTTCAAAAATTACCCCCCCATGACAAAGATTTTAGCATTTTTAAATTGAGGGGGTGAAAAGAATAAATTGAAGAAAACTAACCTGTGATCTCGCGGGTCGATGTTCCGCTCGTGAGGCATGATCACTATCCTGTCACGAACGTTTTGGCTCTACTCGCGCAAGAAACCGTCACCATGGGTCCCAGAGCTCAGAATCAATCAAATCAACTCACGTAAATGAATAGGAAAATGGGCCCACTTTCATATATATAGCAACCTGACTTGTTTTAAAATACTTTTTCGTAGGTTTGGAGCGCCGACGAAGGTAAGTTTTATCCTCGCACAAATGGTACGTCCTCATTTCCCATTATTTTAGCGTTTATTTTCCGATCTATTTTGTCTATCTGCACTTGATTCCTCTCTTCATTTTGCAGGTAGCGGGAATTTTGGATGGCGTCATTTCGACACACGGACGTATCAGGTATAATTTCTAACTTCCCATTTCGGGACCACCATACTCGGACCCACCGTTTTACGCCTCTTCATGGCTAAAACGCTTCTCCGAGGGGGCAATATGTACGTACCCAAAATTATAGGGTACTATACTTGTCGAACAATGTAACACGTACCCCAATGATGATACAAGTATCCTCGCAAGGTGTTCGGGATCCGAAAAAGCTCCCCAAGTGTGCGTTAACATCCCACATGCCCCGCTTAGCCACCGCGTGCTTTGTTTTTCTCTTTTTCCCTTTTTTCTTGGCCTTTTGCTCTTCATTCGAAACCGCCGCCCTTCTGGTGGCGGTCTTGACCGACCACCGCCCTAATCGGCCGGCGGGTCCGGTCCTTACGCATTTTCCGAGAATGCTCTTTCAACATGACTCACATAAATTTCAACGATTCACCAGCTTTTTTCACGGCCATAGGCTTGCATTAATGATTCTGTTCCCTGAATAGTGTTTTGCCATTGTTTATAGTTTAAGAGATCAAATTGGTTTTTACCTTGGGTAAATGCAAATGCTATAAATAGTTGGCTTGTGCTTAAGCAAATGGCCCTCAAATTTGCCTCTAAATTTCTCATTGCAATATATTAGTCTTTCATTTTGCTTAGAATCCTTAGTTGTATTCATTGCATGCTTAGTTAGAGTTGTTTATTGTTAGGAAGCCACATATCGATCTTGTGCAAGTCTTTGTTGATATTTCATCCAATCCATTGGAGTAGAATAGTTTGTTTTCAATGGGAAGCCATTAAAGTCAGCAGGTTTTGTTCTTCAAGAAGGATAGTTTCAAGTTCGACGCTTTATGTTGCATGACTTGAATAAATCCCACTAGGAATTGCATAAGCCAAGCTCCGTACTCTTGCGCTATCTCTCTCTACTCGCATTGTATTCGGTCCTCAGTATCCTAAGCTACCTTTGTCCCAATATCTACTTCTGATGCTAGCATTACACGTTTTTCGGATCCACGTAAACACGAAGGAACAAGGAGATCACACCGAGGGGACAAGATCACACATACCATCGGATTCGCCACTTTGTTTCGCATAATCCGATTCTAGCTTTCAAAAGTTCTAATTAGAAGCATATCAAATAGGTTCGAGACGATGGAGTTGAAGTTTAAGTTCGATGGTAGGAATGTGGTATTGAGAGGATTATCTTCATATGCACCCAAAGTTGTCACAGCCAAACAAATGGAGAGGATATTCAAGCACGATGATGTGGATTGGGTAGTTCAGTGCTTGGTTTCGACAAAGAATTCATGCGAGGATAGACCAAAGTATCATGTTGATGTCCGTGTCCTACCTTTGGACAAGCACAATGCATTTTTCATTGATATACCTCCAGGTGTACCTCCATTTAGAGGATGTGAGCATGTGATCGAGCTTGAGGACAACAAGCCCGTGGTCATAAATCCTTACCGTCACCCCAAATGGTTTAAGGATGAGATTGAGAGGACCATACGCGATCTTCTAGACATGGGACATATCAGGCCTAGTTCTAGTCTCGTTGCTTCTTTGGTAGTTTTGGTGAAGAAGAAAGATGGAACCATGCAAATGTGCATAGATTACCGTGCCTTGAATAAGAAAACCATTAAGAATAAGTATCATGTGCCTCGCATTGATAAGTTGATGGATGAGCTACATGGTGCAATCTATTTTTCTAAAATAGATTCACGATCTGATACCATCAGATTAAGGTCAGAGAGGGGGATGTGCAAAAGACAACTTTTAGATGCCACTATGGTCACTTTGAGTTTCTTGTGATGTTGTTTGGATTGTCTAATGCACCCACTACATTTCAGTCTTGTATGAACCATGTGTTCAACCACCACCTGCGGAAGTTTGTGTTGGTATTCTTCAATGACATTTTGGTCTATAACAGGACATGGGAGGATCACATGAGACATCTTGATGAGATATTGGGTATTCTAGAGGCTAATTCACTATACGCGTGGTGTCCCGTAGATTTTACCTTGAAATGCAGGGACCACCCTTTCAAAAAATTTCGTTCTTTTCAAAGTAATGGGTCATTTTGTGTTTGTTTTGCTTGCAGTTGTTTGCATTGCTCTAAGATATCCCCAGAGAGTCATAAAAGCCAAATTCGCCAAATACCCACATGCTAAAACTCACTCTATCCCTTCGCAAGTTTTGTCTGAGAGAATTTTATTTATTTATTTATTAAATAAATAAAGTTCTTTAAAAATAGATTGAGCTAAAATTTGAGGATTTAAGTTATATAGAGCACTTCACCCCATCATTATTACCGCATAACATTCATCCGCGGGGAAGAATTTTGCAGATCAACTAATTAGAGAATTTTTTTGAGCAATTACCCGCAATCGCTTTTTGTTTTGTTTTATTTCTTTTTATGCCTCGTGTTTTGGTTTGTTTTATCCGGCAATTCCGTAGCCTATTCATCCTTCTTGCTGATCTTTCCCGTGCCTAGGGTTTTAAAAAGCTATCCAAAAGTATTTTTAATTACTAATCTATCTACAAAGCATCAAAGCTCGGGATTCTTTTAGAAGATTGCAAGAAGTTGCTTGGTCCAAAACGTGCAAAAGCAGATTTTATGAAAATAAGAAAAATATTGCCATCAATGCGTAGAGCTCGAGAAAATATGCACTTTTAGAGAAATGACAATTGAAACGGACCACTAAATGAAAGTTATGGCACATGCAAGTTTTTTGTTGCTACATCTTCTCGAGCCTTTCCAAAAATGACAAATTTTATTATGTACTTGTGTTTTCTTCACCAAAAATCCAAAAAAGGAAAGAAATGTTATTTTCATGCCAATTGTAATTTTCAAGGCTGCCTTTCGTGTCCAATTTCCATGCTGCCTTTAGTGACGAATTTTCACGCAATTTTTAATGCAGAAGTCACAATGCAAGTCACACTTTTGGAAAATAGCTATTTATCATGCGAGTCAAACTTTTTGGAAGGAAGGGTTTAAGTCTGTCGGTGGGAATTTTGCAAAAGGATGTGCAGGAAGCGAATTTCTTGTCTCAGCATAGCAAATTACTTTTTCCCATGAAGTCAAAATCACTTAAGCTGCAATAGGAATATTAGAGGTGGTAGGCAGACGAGAATTTCTTACCTGCCTTGCAGAGTAAAAATTCCCATTATAAAAGAAAAATCACTTAAAGCACCGCGGGAATTTCTTACCTAGCTTTGGGGTAAAAATTCTCATTATGAAAGTCAAATCACTAAAGTGAAAGATGAGATTTTTGGAGCTGCAAGCAAGTGCGGGTGGAATTTTCCGTTACTTTGACTTCCTATTTTTAGCAGTTTCCCTTGCCAAAAAGTGCGACCCACCTTGGCATTAATACATGTATTTAATGATATTTATTAATGGTATTTCTAGCTAAGTTTGACAACATAAATAGAAAAAAGGTCAATGTCTGATGAATGAGCTAAAGAGAAGTCAAGAATGCATGTTAAAAATAAATAAAATAAATTCATTAAAAACAAACTGTAAGCATGCAAACTTGGGCGCAGACGCACTAAAAATTATAGGGTACCGCATCGCCGAAACAACGTAACACGTACCCCAATGATGATACAAGTCTCCTTGCAAGGTGTTCGGGATCCGAAAAGCTCCCCAAGTGTGCATTAACATCCCGCATGCCCCACTTAGCCCCCGCGTGCTTTGTTTTTCTCTTTTTCCCTCTTTTCTTGGCCTTTTGCTCTTGATTATGAACCGCCACCTGCCAGCTCGGCGGCGGTCTCATGACCGCCCCAATCGGGCGGCGGTCCTTCTACGCATTTTCCGAATGCTCTTTTAACACGAATCACGTAAATTTCAACGATTCACCAATTTTTTTCACCGCTTGCATAGGCTTGCATTAATGATTATGGTTCCTTGGAATAATGTTTTGCCATTGTTTATAGTTTAAGAGATCAAATTGGTTTTACCTTGGTAAATGCAAATGCTATAAATAGTTGGCTTGTGCTCAAGCAAATGGCCCCTCAAATTTGCCTCTGAATTTCTCATTGCAATAGATTAGTCTTTCATTTTGCTTAGAATCCTTAGTTGCATTCATTGCATGCTTAGTTAGTGTTGTTTATTGTTAGGAAGCCACATATCCATCTTGTCTGCAAGTCTTGTTGATATTTCATCCAATCCTTTGAGTAGAATAGTTTGTTTTCAATAGGAAGCCATTAAAGTTGCAGGTTTTGTTCTTCAAGCAGATAGTTTCGAGTTCGGGCGTTTTATGTGGCATGACTCGCAATAAATCCCGCCGGAATCGCATAAGCCAAGCTCTGTACTCTTGCGCTATCTCTCCTACTCGCATTGTATTCGATCCCAGTATCCTAAGTTGCCTTTGTCCCAATATCTACCTCTGTTGATGCTAGCATTACACGCTTTTCTACGGATCCACGTGAACACGAAGGAGCGAGGAGATCACACCGAGGGGACAAGATCACACATACCATCGGATTCGCCACCGCTTGCGGAATCTGGTTCTAACTTTCAAAGTTCTAATTAGAAGCATATCAAATAGAGTAGCCAATTACTTTATTTCGATTAATTCTATTTTCGATATTGTCAAGGAAGTCAGTGGGGGATTGATAGTTTCGAGAAACTATGATTCATTCCTCACTTCGAGGTAGGATCGAGAGTCTTTTAAATGGATTAGATCGATTATTTCGTTATTTAGAATAGGTTTGACAGCTTGTGAGACAAATAACTACACTCGGTTATCTTGTTTGTTTTAATTTGTTGTTTTAGCTCTCAATTCTAGATATATTAGATAGTTGCTCTTGAAATTCCGTTTAGTAGATAGATATATGAGATTTAGGAATATGAATAGACGTATCTTTCACAATTAGCTTATTCGTCATTAGTTAGATTTATATAACTTTCTTTTGTATGACAATCACGGGATCTAGAGAGCCCAAATAATACGTATTCGAGCCAATTGTACTGACCCAACCCAATCTATTCACAACAATAATTGATATAGATCAGAATCTTAGGATCCAAGTCTTCCGAACAACGGTAAACTTACAACAAATCAATTTCCAACCGCAAGGGTTAAACATGAGAAGGCGACTGTGCACACACGTTTTGGTCAAATCAACCAAACTACAGATTACCCTAGATTCACATCCATGATTGTAGAAGGGTTTAAAAGAGAGCAAACCTTTGGGTGTGATCGTTTGGTCCCACATGCCAGACGCATGAGACACTCTCACATATGTAGATATCACTTAAGAATTCAAGTTGCACGAACGCACTTTGTAAGATACTCTGAGAAGATCGCACAATTATTAATTCTGAATATAGAAGTTGAGAAAGCATACGATTATTGGATACTAGGGATTAGGGACTAATTCCGCGCATGACCATAGTAGGTCCACAACAACCACGAAACTACGGTTGTGACCCACAAATCCCATGGCCCAACGAATCCATAGGTGAAGCAGCACATAAATGCCGGTCTTCGTACATTAGTATTCAGATCTACTCCACTTCCACCTATCATTATTGAACATTTATCCTTGTTAGACATAACAGCTAACAAAGCTAAGGAGTTCTGGACTAGGCCGAGAAAATCGCCCATAAAGTAAAATATATTTACCATCCACCTATGACCTTATCTAGAAACATACACGAAACTATCCCGGTCATTTTCCACGTATTCCACAACCCATGTAGACCGAATCACGCCGAGCTCGATATTGATTGGAGCCTCAAGCAATCATCCTTGTTGATTGATCTATCACACCGCTTTAGGTTAGGAGGGATTTTTTTGCCTTAGATTCGCAATTTCCATTAGTGCGCGTCGAAGACATCAAATTACCTAACTAGTTTTTCGCATCCCACGCATATTCCATCCTCACCGGGCTGTCTCGGCATGACCTCGGGAGGTCGGGTGCGAGGAAAATTTACTTGTAAATTCCCACGCTTTCTTGTCACTTTTCCATCGTACAAAATTGGTGAACCCGACGTTAACTTTCTACTTTCTCGAGTCTGAGTCGATTTCTATTTACGGTTCTTTCAAATTAAAAACGACTCTTTCATCTCTACTACCTCATTAGCTTTCACCATTCCCTTCGCTCCTTCCCATTATTCTGCGGGTATTCATATACCCCTGGAATATGTCAGGATTCGATGCATATGGTAGGCCTCTCTTAGGTCTTGATGCATACTACGCTCAACTGAATGGACAATCATCACCCTTGCTCTCAGTATGGGGTGATAACTACTCAACTAACCAGTTGTCAACACAAACTCCAAGGGTCAGATATAGCCCATCTTTCCAAACAGAGGAGTTGGATCAATTCGCTCAAACACGGCAAAATCAGAGCCTTCGTGCTCGAATAACATGACGCTCACGGGAGAATCAAGTTCGTCTCCTCAAATACTACTTAGACCACAAATTAGTAGACAATCAGACCCATATTTGGGTTTAGATGATGAACATTCGGTACGTTATACCAGGAATGAACAACGTCCTCGAAGTATGTACCCACCTATAGGAGGTTTACAAACACAACCCGAGGTTTCTTTTCAAGGAAATACCTTCATACCACTACATACAGGAAATGCCCTCGGGGAAACTTGGCAGGGCAGCGATCAATTCATATCAGGATATCACATGCCTATACAACACCATGATATACAACAAACGCCGCTAAGGCAAAATACCGTGACTTCACCAAATGAAGTCATTTCAACGTTAGTAGAAAAAGTGAGGGGGTTAGAACTTGCTCAGGCAAATCACCATTCTCAGTTCATGCAGGCAGGAAATCCTAATCCACCACATCATCCTAGCCAGGTAGACCTCCTCACAGGAATAGGCACGTTAGGCATGACTCCTCAATATTCACAACAAACGTTGATTAGAACTACTGTTTCTAATACCGTTCCAATACCTCCCGGTTTAGTACAAAATAATCCATTCTTGGATAATACCCCTTCATACTTAAACATGTATTCTAAATCACCACAAGGGGATATGTTCTCCTCTCCCGCATATTTGCTCAAACATAGGCGTTTCCTTACGCCCTACCAACGCATATGCAACGCCATGTCAACAACCCATTCCACCGCCACCCTTAGCAGGCACCATCAATGGTCGAAACATATGCGATAGGGACTTACTCAGAATATTTGAAAGAGCCCTTAGATTTCACCATACGAAAGCGTCATGCTTCTAAGACCTCATCCCTATTTACCCAAGAACAAAGGTGAGGGATATCCGAACGCACATATCAAGGCTTACGCCGTGCAGACCATTCGAGAATTACTCCTTGGGATGGGGTTGTTGCTAAAATATTTCCCAAAACCTTGGAAGGTATCGCTCTCGATTGGTATTATAGAATACCTGAGGCTTCCATCCATTCGTTCAAGCAACTCGTGTCAGAGTTCATCAAGGCCTTTGACATGAACAAATTATTAAGGACATGAATCGGGAATTCTTTCACATTAAGCAAGAACACAATGAATCATCACCCATTTCATCCGAGGTGGCGTACGCTTCTTTATTCTTCTGGCAAGTGCTCCAAATATGGATCGAGATGGAACTATGCGATTTATTCCTTCATTCTCTCACAGAGAAGTGAAGGAAGAAGTCCGTAGTTATCGGGGAAGGTATCACTAAAATATCGGGAAGGTATCCCTTGGGATGGGGTTATTGCTAAAATATTTCCCAAAACCTTGGAAGGTATCGCTCTCGATTGGTATTATAGAATACCTGAGGCTTCCATCCATTCGTTCAAGCAACTCGTGTCAGAGTTCATCAAGGCCTTTGACATGAACAAACTATTAAGGACAAGAATCAGGGAATTCTTGCACATTAAGCAAGAACACAATGAATATGTCGCCCATTTCATCCAGAGGTGGCGTACAGTTCTTTATTCTTCGGCAAGTGCTCAAAATATCGATCAGATGGAACTATGCGATTTATTCCTTCATTCTCTTAGCGAGATAAGTGAAGGAAGAAGTCTAGAAGTTCCCACTAAGAACTTACGATGGATTACTTGAGAGCACTCTCCGAATAGATCAAGCGACAATTGATAGTGGTCGCATGAAACATATGGAACAAATGGGAGGTTAATCACCACTAACCGAGAACACTACATCTTATTTGTTTTTGTTGTTCTTCCTTTGGCTTTGCTGCTGGAGGAGAGCACCGCCGCCAGGGAAGAGATAGGGTTTTGACAGATGTTGTAGTTTCAATGCTGAATGGAAGGCCTGTTTTCTTCATGGATCTCCACGCATGGCATAAGCCTCCCCTTCCACCGCTTCACTTCTCCCTTCCACGGGTCCTTGGCATTAGCAATGGTTAATGGGTTTTGCGGCCTCCTCCCAGTCTTTCACCTTGCGCCAACATCCTCTCAGCCCGCGCCACATACCTGTGTGGACACCCATCAAAGCAACAAGGTAGAGGAACTTTGTCAGATGTTGCAGTTGCAAGTGCCCTAGTAGATTCTTATGCAAAAACGTGGAAGCATGTGAACTGTTCGACAATGCCTGAAAGAAATGTGTTTTGTGGACTGTAATGAGGGCAGGATGTGCAAAAAAATGAGTTTGTTGAAAAGGCCTTGGAAACTTTCAAGCAAATGCATTTGGTACGTGTAAAGCCAGACTCCACAACCTTTTTCAGCATCCTCCCAACCATGCCAAACTACCAAGCGTGGACTTCCATCAAGCAGAAAAGAGAGAAATTTTTGTCAGATGTGGTAGTTTCAATGTGCCTTGGGCGTTGTTTTCTGTATTTGACCAATGAAAGAACGAGACAGCTTCTAATGGAATAGTATTATTGTAGCGTACAGAAGACATGGATCTCCTCGTGAGGCGATCACTGCTTTCTTCATTTGCGCGGGGCACCAACTAAATCGGTTGCATATATAATAAAGGCATGCTTCCAGCGTGTGCCAAGATGGAAGCTTGGGAGTAGGGTATGAGCAATAGAATCTGTTTTTGTTTGTAGGATTTTGTTCTTGCAAGCGACATAGTGGATATGCATGAAAATGTGGAAGTGTATTCAAGGCATGTGAACTATTTGATTGAATGCCTCAAAGAAATGCGGTCTCTTGGAGTGCCATGATTTACAAAATGTACAAGGAGAGCATTTAATCAGTACAGAGAACCTTGTTATGCTCCATGTTGCTCTAAGAGCTGCCAAGGATATGGTCATCAACGGTGATGGGAAGTTGGAATGACTGGTGTGCTGGTCGAGCAGTGGAATAGGCACTCCTTTTGCAACAATCCTCATAAATCTTTCAACCAATTTGTTTGTTTCATTACCAGTTATGGATGAGGCTCTTTCAGGCAAAGATAAGCTTGATGACGTGTTGCACGCAAACCATTTGATAGAATGCCTAATAGACGGATGAATCTTTTGGAGTCCGAGTGAAATTGCTTGGATTAGCTCACACTCTGTGGGTTTGATCGGCTTCGCCCCACCAGGCATGGTTCTTCTTCCCTTACCTCTCATAATTCTCGTGTTTTAGTTCTCTTTTGCAACTAAATAGAATTTTAAATTATTAGGATTTTTAATACAGTTAAATGTCCCTTCAACTCGTTGCAAAACAATAAATTGTCGTGTCGTAACTCACGACGTCATTATAACTCGTCTACTTTAAACCATGAACTATTACCCTCACTTCGAGATGATTTAGAAAACTCTTACCCATCTTGATCGCTCCAATATTGTTTTATCGACTAGACGAATTTGACTCCCCATTGATAAAGTTGACCTTCTTCCTGTTTAAAATAGTTAAATTTTGCATTTTTCGAGACTCACTAAGTACCCTTTGTAACTCTGGAAACGAGATGTGAAGTTTCATTCGTGTACCTTGGTATACAAGGAGTCACCTTGACCTTTGGTTTGACCAAACGAACATATGACATCCTTTTGACGCTCTTATAGGAGCCTGTTACACTGGTTTACAACAATAGAAAGTTGTTAAATCTAGAAAGTTGGCTTTCGTTTTGAACCGCCATTTGAAACCTGAATGGAGAAATTACATCCCGTCTTCGCAAACCTCTAGCGTTTATACTAGACAAATGCATGGAAAATTCAGTATAGGAAAGAGCACTTTTCGGGATAGTTTGGTGAAGCCATTTTGTAGGCCTCCAGTCGTAGTTTGTGAGGTCAAACTGGACCAATTTCGTCTTGTCGCTCCAGAAAACTTGTTTCCGTTTAAAAATGGTTCTCTAGTTCTCAGTCCCGTCGACTCTGATGAATTCTCCTTATATAGGGGAACTAGTAGGAGATGTCTCATTGCGTGCTCCTCCATCAAATGTCTATTTTGGATGCGGTTTTCTGGGCCCTCAAGCTAACTTTTGTCATTTTACAACTGGGTGAACTACGACCAGTGGCCCCAAAAAACTAGCCGCCAAACGCAAACCGTTCACTTTTTCCCAATTCCGTCAGTTGCTTTGAATTCTTGGTATATCTGGGGACACGTAGAAAGTTAATCGTGGTGTGTGTTCTCATCGGAAGATAACTTTTAGAAGCGGTTTCTTAGCCTCCGAGCCTGTTTTGTACGTTTTTGTAGCTAGTAAGAAAATGTAAAAATAGAAAGTTGCGGACCCTCGTAGGGTTGCCAAATCACCCTGAAAATTTTAACACATGTAAATAACTGTTTAAAACACTATAATGTAACTTGTTGTGTGCATTAGATCTTTTGACAAAACAATGTTTTCTCTCTCTACCCTTCTCTTTCTCTCTCCTAGGTTAAAAAAGAAGCAAAATGAAATGTAATGAATACATGTCTCTAAACCTTTTTGTTTCGATTGCTAATTGTAATTTTTTTATCTTATGTAAATGGGAAACTGAAAAATGACAATTATGATTGATTAGGGTGGATGCCATGCCAGCGATTTATCGGCGATATCATGCTCACGTGAGTTTTGTAGGATGAAAGAATGACGACAAAAAGCGATGTGAAATTTAATTATTATTATTGTAATTTTTATAGGTCTAGTGACATTGTCGTGAACCCATATTTTAGGAATGACATGGTCCAACTTTATCCGTAGTATGTGGTTTTCTTCTAGTTTTGGTAATCGCGAGAGAATGCCCTCTCTTCAGTCCGACACCGGGTTGAGTGTTGAAGACGACCTTAGAAGTCACCTTATGAGTCCTTGTTCGAAGGAGCGATTAAGCGGTGCTACCTTGGTTTCTATCAAAATAACATCTTGGTATTTTCTTGAATGTGGTTTAGTATAAATATGTCCGCCTTGCCTTAAACTCTTATATAGTTGAGGCGTAGATCATTAAGTGAATTTTGGATGAAACCAAACCTCAGCTGATTAAGAGGTGTCACTTGTGGTTCATGTATAGTTTACAATTTTTCAAATCATGTACCCCCTCAAGATGTTAGTCAAATACTTTTGTAACTCCTGATTACAAAACAATGCTAATAACGAGACCATTAGTGCGATGTAAGAGCTTATCATATAAGATGAGAACGAGATTGGAGATTAGGATTAAGGTCACTCTTGGAGTCCTTATAACTTAATTAAACATTTTCATGCATTGCAAAGAATATAAATTGCCTTGGTGTGACCAAACTTCGAGAAAACAAAAGATATATAAATATAAATGGAAGTCCATAAGTTATTGAACTTTAACAACTATGGTAGCGAAATAACTATTCCGTGATCGATGGATGTTCTTGGGAAAAAAAAACTATCTCAAATCTATGTCTTCCTTAATCCCAAGATTTCACCTTGTCATCATGTTAGATTCACTTGTGTAGCAAGGGTAAATTTTATACATTAAATAAACATTTGAGAAGCATATTCTTAACATAAGAACAAGATAATTAAGTACGGTATATGTGATTTGAATTGTGCCAAATAAGCAAGTAAGTTATGGAAATTTCCGTGATGTATAAAGGAAGCCAACCTAAATTGGTCGAACTGTAAATTAAAAGTGGAATGAACTTAAGATCTTGAAGATGGAAAAAGGAGAAAACTATCCTTGCACAATAATGTTCTTAGAATGGTAATCGTAACTAATATACAAATAAAGAAATGATGTGTTGTGGGTTCGCCATTATTGAAGTCAGGTTCTTGTGGTTGGGTCTCCACTAGCAACCTTCCATTGGGAAAAGTGTAGCGTCGGCATACCTATGTTGTTTTCGTGTGTATGTGAGTCGATGACTTTTGTGATTGTCGTATGCGAGTCGAGTTTACGTACTTGGAGCCCTTGGCTTTGTGTTGTGAGTAGTGAGCAATGTAAGTCAAAAAAATTTATCCCGGTATTTTACATGTTGCAATTGTGTGTAAAGTGTTGGCACTACAATTAATTGCGGGGTTCATCACAGGTGCTCATATTAGTGAAAGGAAGTTCAAATCAATGTCAGATACATTGAATATCTCTTCCGAATCAGAAGAAATTGTCAGATCTACACAAATTGATCCAATTACAAGGATTCCGTAGAATTAAAAGAAAAAGAGCTTAGACAAAGATTGTTCCAGCCATGATGAAGCATGATGAAAGAGAAGGATCAATTGAATCATGCATAGCTTCCAGATTTGTTGAAGTCAATGATACAGACATAGGCCTTGAACCTATCACCAATTTAATTGACAGATCCAGATCTCATAATTGCAAAAGCTTCCAAGAAAAATTCATCCTCTTGTTTCTAGTGTAGCCCATGTAGAAGTCAGTGCATGGAAAATTCCTTCTAGGATCTTGTGCATGTGCTCCCAATCTTCCAGTTGAAGCCTTCATTGAATTTACTTGTATTTGCATTCAACCCAGAATTTAAAATTGCTCATATGCAATTAAAAATAAAAGATGATGAGTTTTGTCTGAATTGTTTACAAACATTGCACCGGTGCACGTACTGGAGAAGAACTACAAAATCTTCAAGGATAAGAGGGAAGACATGTCAGAGGCAACACCCGTAAGCAAAATCACATTCAACTGCTTCCAGATCCAGTTTGGTGAGAATCAAAGGCAAAAGAGTTAACCGCATGCAAAATATGGAAGAAGAACAAGGCTGGAGTGTTGCAACTTTCTTCTAATTTATTTTCCACTTTCTTCTTCTTTCTCTTATTTTATCCGACAAACTAACTGAGCAATGTTAAGTGATTGGTTTAAAATCTATTACTTGAAGAAGTCAATTACTTGGAAATAGGTGGTAGACATGCAAAATAGAAGGTTCTATTTTCAGTTATAAATCATACATGTCATGCAAAGAGGAATTCCAGGAGGGAGATTGCCAGTTGTTTCCTTTACAACTTTCACATGTGCCGCTCAATTATAGTTTCTTATTTGTAAATTGTCCTTTATACACTATAAATAGAGGAAGAAACCTATGGGTTAAATGATCATAATTTGTAATCAACATTCTTGTGTTCCAGACTTTCAGTTGAAACCCTTGATAGCTTTTTTTTGAAAGCGAGAGAATAGAAATGAGACAAATTTACAGAGAACTTTGTGTCAATGGTGCATTTGTTTCTTATTTCTTTTTAGATCTCTGCATAAACTTTGTGTTGTCTTAGATCTAGATCGAAACTTTCCTTTGCTTCAAATTTTGCATTTCAAGATCTATTTGTTTCATCTATGTGCATGTGATCAACTTTGTCAACTATTGGTTAGGTTGCACATCTCCTTTCTTCTCGTATTTAATTATTTCCCTTTCCTGCACATATTGCTTACAACTGCTTACTTGTTGCAAAATTGCCTAGTTATGGTTCATGAGCTACACAATTAAAGTAAAACCAATAGATAGATATTAGGAAATATAATTGACAAAATCTTACACAGGAGCCTCACCGGTAAATGAGGGAGATTTATCTCATGAATGCCTATGCTTTGTCTGCAGAAAATGTAGCCAACAACGCGAAAGTTTCTAAGTGTGAGTTTGGCATGTCAAAGTTGTTATACTTGGGCCATGTGATTGGTGGAGGCGGAGTCAAGGTTGATAGAGAAAAGATTCAGGCAATATTAGAGTAGCCGCCGCCAAAGGACTTTGACACATTTGAGAGGGTTCTTAGGTCTATGCACTTACTACAGGAGGTTTGTGAAGAAATTTTCTCGATTGACTGCACCTTTGACAAATTTGACCAAGGAGGGGGCTTTTGCTTGGTCAGAATCAACACAACAGGTTTTTGATCACCTTAAGGAGGTGATGAGCTCATGTCCAGTTCTTGCATTACTAGATTTCACTTGGCCATTTGTACTCGAGTGTGATGCATCAAGTGAGGGCATTGGATCGATACTCATGCAGGATAGGCATCCCATTGCCTATGAGAGTCGGAAGTTGAGTAATGTGGAGAGGGGGTACTCAATTTACGACAAGGAGATGTTGGCCATTATGCATGCATTGGCCAAATTCAAGCAGTATTTTGTGGGCGGTAATTTCGTGGTTCATCTGAGATCACAACAATTTGAGGTTTTTCCTAGGGCAGAAGGATCTCAACGACCGCCAACAGAGATGGGTGAACAAGGTACAAACTTATGATTTTGACATAGAGTACACAAAAGGTAAGAATAATGTGGTAGTTGATGCATTATCTAGGAGGCCTCACCTTACCTCTATGATTAGTTCTATGTCAGAGGTTTCAACTTTCAGTTGATTGGAAGGCTCACATACTTGTTGAGTATTCCAAAAATCAATTTGCATGTGAGATCATGGATGGAATTATTCAGGATGACAAATACAAAATCTTGGATGACCTCATATACTACAAGGATAGGATTTTCCTTGTACCCAGAGTCCAAGATGAAGGAGAAGATCCTTCGAGCAGTGCATGATACACCTCTAGCAGGACATCTTGGGTATTTTAAGACCTATAGGTACATTAAAGAGAGATTCACATGGAAAGGGTTAAAGGATGATGTCCTTAACCATATTAGGGAGTGTTTGGTTTGTCGAAGAAACCAAGGTGAGCATTCTATTCGAATAAGATTACTACAACCTCTTCCTATTCTAGAGCAAAAGTGGGAGAGCATATCCATGGATTTTATTACAAGGCCTTCCTTCAATGCATGGGAAGGATTGCATTTATGTGGTGGTTGATTGGTTGACCAAGTATGCCCATTTCTTTTATGTGCCTTCTAGGAGTAAGGCACCACAGGTAGCTCAAACCTTTTTCACAGGTGTTTTTAGGTTTCATGGCTTGCCTAAGAACATTGTTAGTGACAAGGATAAGATTTTCATGAGCACGTTTTGGCAGGAGATTTTCTGACTTGCAGGTACGGAGTTAGCTCCTAGTACTAGCTATCATCCACAGACAGATAGTTAATAAGTGGATAAAGGGCTATTTGCGTAGCTATGTTGTAGGACATCAACATGCATGGGTTAGATGGCTACACATGGGTGAGTATTATTACATTACCACCTACTAGATGAGTATTGACATGGCTCCCTTTCGAGCATTGTATGGATACAATGCCTCATCGTTTGTGGACCTGGTATTATCAGATAGCCGAGCTCCCAAAGCTTGTGATTGGTTATAGGAGAGCCGAGGATATTTTGAAGGCCCTCAAGGAGAATCTGCAGAAAGCATAGAATCGGAAGAAAATTTATGTAGATACATGGTTGAGAGATCTTTTGAGATATGGGATTTGGTCTTTCTATGATTGCAACCCTACATGCAATCTTCACTTAAGAAGAGTTGTGCTAAGAAGTTGAAACCGTGGTTGTATGGGCCATGCGATAATACTAAGGGTTGGGGCAGTTGTATATAAGTTAGAACTTCCAGAACAAAGCAGGATCCACGTCTGTCATGTTTCGTGCCTCAAAAGGGCACTTGGACAACATATTGCTTCTTCTACTGATTTGCCACCTTTGTATGATGAGGGAAAGTTGGTCTTATAACCAAAAATATCATTGAGGTTAGGCAAATAAAGCTTGGAAACCGGGTTATTACCGAGTATTTAGTGCGGTGGAAGGATTTACCACTTGAGGATGCTACTTTGGAGGGTGAGCAGATTTTACAGCATCTTGGTTTGCATTTGCTTGTGGGCAAGCGAATTTTGGGAAGGGACGACTGTAATGTCCCCATTCCTACACCAGAGGCCTAGAGGCTTATTTTTGTCTTAGCTTTGGTCATACCCAAGAGGCTAGAGACGTTGGAGGCTATTGGGTATGGGTTTATTTTGTTACCACCTTCACTTTATGTTATATTTCGTCATTGACTTAAGTGATGGGCGACTAGGTGGTACTTTATGCTCTATATTGGGACATCTTAAGTGTATTTTTTTAGCATGTGCACAATAAATTGGAGGAAAAAGGTTATAAATATTCCTTTGGGGTCTTTTAGAGATCATTTACACATTCAACTATTTTCAGCTATTGCTATTTTCAGCCTTTTTGCTTGTGGAGGTTAGATTTTGTAGGATCCCTAGCTTCGGTGGTGAGAGATCCATCCCTAGCTGGTAGAACATTCTTCGGTGAGGGTTTCCAATCCATATCCCTAGCTTGTTGTTCGCACGGTTCAAATTTTTGGATCAGATTTGGAGAATTAATCAAAGATTTAGATTCAAGAGGAGGACAACCATTCTTCAACAAGGGTTTCATTTATTTTCAGATTTGGGGCTGTTGGGTGTCTCCCACAAGTGGAGTCGACCTACTTGGGGAATTCGGGAAGCATTTTGAAGGGGTTTCCATGGTGATTTAGAAGATTTCAGATTTGGAGCTTGTTATCATCATATTGATGCCATAGAAAATTATTCCAGTCATTTTCTATTGATATTTTGGAGTTTAGGGTCAACTGTACTTTTTCCTCATTTTTTGTCATAAAGTTAATTAAATAAATACAGTGTTGGCCATTTTCTTAAAGCTTTTGGGTATTGTTGGAAGTGGTTATTTTGGAAGATATAAATTTTTAAAGATTTGTGTAACTTACTGTCTTGAAAAATCAAATTTCAGTTTGCAGGTTTTGATAAATTTATGAGTTTTAAAGTGATATCCAAAAAGGGATATTTCACTTCGATATGTAACACTAGCTTTGTATACTATGGAAAATACAAGAAATGAGGAAAATCAATACAAAACAAAATACAAACCTTGTTGTAGATCCCAAAGCAACCTCGGATTAGATCTGACTGAAAGAATGGGGTTTAGTGATGCTCTTTGTTGGATCCGTTTGATTTGTGAGCTATGGTTGATTTGTGGATGCTCCAAGTACTTTGAATGGAAGATAACTAAGCCATGAGCATGAAGATGTGATTTTGACGTGATTTGGGCAGCATAACAATATGAAAGATTGATTTGATTCACCAAATAATGCACAAAATAACAACATGAACTCTCAAAGCTTTTGTTGATTGATTTTCAAAGGAAGGATCATTGATTTATAGCTGAGGAAAGTGAATCCACAAGCTAAGTTGTGATTGATTTGATTTGGAGATAACTAAACATGACTAAGCTATTTAGTTGAGTTTCCAGATTGATTGAGTAGTCAAACTGTTGTTCTAGATTTGCATGAGTGAGTCATGGCTAAGTTGGCAAGGGTTGTACATGTTTTTGATTTTTAATTCCATATCTACTATTTTATTCACCCAAAAAGTGTCGTGAATAGTTGGCTTTTGGAAGAAGGTGGATTGATTTTGGATTGTCATGACTTGGAAGATAGCTTCAGTTAACTCAAATGCATGATTTGAGTCAATTTAAACACATCCTTTTGATTATAATAATGATTTTTAGCTTCAGTCATGACTTTAGTCAACTTGAGTTGAGGGGGTGGATAGGATATGAGGATTATTTAATTTATTTAAATGTGGAAGTGGACATGTGGATTTATTTATTTAATTTGATATTTAATTTAGCTAATAAAATTAGCTAAGGGGGTGATAGGTGCAATAGAATTAAATAAATTAATTCTAGATAGGACAATGGATGTAGTGGGATTTTGAACATTTATAATGTGTAGCAGTAATTTGGGGTGTCTACATTTGCCCCTCTTTAAAGTGTTATTACGAAGTAATAGCACTTTAAAGATAATAGATGCTTGTAAAATAGTGGACGGATGATAATGAAGTGTAAAGGATCGTTTGATTTTCACTTTGTTGAAGCATTTTGATGCCCCAACGAGTCGGATGATTATTGAGGAGTGCCCCCTCGAGTAGGTGGGAGACGTGACAAAGTGGCGGACAACCACTTAATAGGAGAGAGTAGAAGTCATGGACAAGGAGTATAAGAAATCAACGAGAAATTTATTTCATTGGCCACGGATGCCAAACGAGAGGAATTAGGGTTAGTAGGAGGGTATAAATAGATGGATGGTAGGGGTAGCAAATATCACAGTTCATTTTTGCTATTAGAGTTTATTTGCCCCTTGAGTGAGATTTTTGCTCGAGTTTGGAAACAAATGGCTCGTCATTCTCAAAGGCATACACATCGTGTGGATCACGCTTGAGAGTTTGGGTGGACAACAAACAAGGTGGGCGCATATATGTAGCTCACAAACTTTGCTTTTGAGTGTACTTATTGTTGGTTAGACGTAAAAGAAAATTAGAAAATGGTGCTAGCACACACACTTAGGTGCGCTTAAAATAGAAGATTAAATTTTAACAAAGTGGGCTTTGCTTGATTAGATTAAACGGGAAATAAAAGCAAATTAAACACTAAAACTGATTATGTATGAAAACCCGCAAGAAAGTGATTAAAAAAACTAAAACAATGATTAGAAAGTATTTACCACTTTGGAAAAATGAAGAAAATCGTAGACAAACAGACATAGAATGATAGCGCGTGCACTTGGAAGCAAGAATTAATGCTATGAAAGTAGATAGATAAATAGGTTTTTCCCAAGAAATGATGTAAGTGATGAAGAATAACTAAGAGTAGGAGGAGGACAACCAGAGAAAGCACATGAGAAACAATGGATGCCGAGAAGATAGACTCATTAGAGTTATCTCAAGGTTTGGTGGAAGAACTGAGATGGAAGTTTCTACCTTCTTGGGGAATTTTAACCCCAAGGAGTTGATATATTGGCTCACATGAATCGAGGAGTACTTTGAATTTGATGATGTGCAAGACCTAAGGAGAGTGAAAGTGGCATAGACCAAGTTGAAAGGTCATGCAGTCCTATGGTCAAAGGAAGTGCAAATGGAAAGGAATAAAAGAGATAAGGAAAATATTACCTAGTGGGGTAGAATGGTTGCCAAATTGAAGTGAAAGTTGTTGCCTACAGATTATTAGTTGGAATTTCTGAAAAAGTTCCAGAACTTATGCAAAGGGAGCTAAATGTGAAGGATTATATTGAAGATTTTTACAAGATAACCATAACATGGTTAGGTCACCATGATGTTAATCAAGAGAAAGTTGCAATATACCTCAATGGGATGAAAATGAATATACAAGATGAGAGAAGTGTGGTCAGTTTGCATGCAGTGGAAGAGGCATACCAATTTGTGTTGAGAGATGATGAAATGCTGTTAAGGAAAGACCAAATGGCAATATAAGGGAGGGGTAGATTTTCAAGGGGAAGAAACCAAACAAGTGCAGGAAGAGAACATACATACATGAGGGGAAATCGTGCATTGTATCCTACTAGAGGAAGAGGACACTATGGCAAGGGTAATTTTTTAGATGTGGAAAATCTGGTCATCGAGGTTATGAGTGCGCAAGAGCACAAAACAACAATATATGAAATGATGCCGGCACTCTCTGTGCAAGTATATGAAGATTTTGTGTGACCTGATCATTTGGATGAAACAAAACATAGTGAAGTTCTCATGACGAAGAAAGTGTTGTTGAAGCCGAGAAAAGTGGATGAACTGGTGCAAAGGAAGAATGTTTTCCTAAACGTTTGCAAATCCGGAGGCGAGTTTCGCTCAAATCCTTACACGGTGTTTTGGTTGCAAAAATGACATTAAATCTTGGCGAGTGAACAATGTTTGGTTAAATTTTAGATTGGTTCTTATACAGATGAAGTCTTGTGTGATGTTATGCCAATGGATGTGTGTTATGTGTTGTTGGGAGTCTGTGGAAATTTGATAGAAAGGTCGTACATGATGGTAGAGAAAACACCTACACTCTTGAGAAGAATGGAAAGCAACACATGTTGAGGCTATTGAAGGATAAATGGGAAGAAGTGGACAACAGTCCTTATGTTTTACTCATTTCAGGAAAACAATTCTTGAAAGAGGTAAAGAATAAAAAATCATGTTTTGCTTTCAATCCCAATCCCATGCAAGTTGGAATAATGGGTAAAGAAACTTAGAAATGAGGAATTTGATGCATGAGTATTTGGTGATTGTTTCCAATTATTCGTATATGGTTGTCACCCATGAAGAGCATTAGCCATCACATGGATTTGATTCCCGGTTCGAGTTTGCCAAACAAGGCAACCCATAGACTTACATTCGTGGAGCATAAGGAGGTGAATAAGCAAATGCAAGAGCTGTTGGAAAGAAGTTTGATAAGGGAAAGCTTGAGCCCATGTGCAGTTCCAACAATGTTAGCAATGTAACACCCAAGAAAGATGGGGAATAGCATAAATGCATGGATTCTAGAGCCATCAACAAGATAATTATTAAGTATAGATTTCCATTTCTTCAAATGGATGACTTGATGGATTGTTTGAGTGGAACCAAGTATTTCACAAATATTGATTTGAAGAGTGGGTATTGTCAAATCAGAATTTGGGAAGGAGATGAAGGGAAGACTGTATTAAAGAGTGGCTAGTTATGCCATTTGGGTTGATGAATTTAGAAATCAATTTCGTGAGACTCATGAATGAAATGTTGATTTGAAGAGTGGGTATCATCAAATCAGAATTTGGGAAGGAGATGAAGGAAGACTGCATTAAAGAGTGGCTAGTTATGCCATTTGGGTTGTGAATAATGCACAAAGAAATTTCATGAGACTCGTGAATGAAATGTTGAAGCTATACCTCGGTAAGTTTGTTATTGTTTATTTGGATGACATTGTGATGTTGAGTAAGTCAAAGAGGAACGTTTAATACACTAGAGGAAAGTGTTTTGAAGGTTAAGAGAAGATAAGTTGCTAGTCAACTTTGAAGATGTTCAATTTTATGAAGGCCAAGTTTGTTTACTTTGATTTTGTTATCTCGAAGGATGGATCTAGAAAATGTGAGAGCTAGAAGTTTTCATTGATTAGTGAGCTTCTACTGGAAGCTCATTAGAAACTTCAGTTTGTATATGTGCCCCCATCACCGAAACAATGAGGGGTGATAGAAAATAATTCAATTTGAAAACTGCATCTGATAAGAGTTTTGAGTTGTAGAAGGTCATTGAACGACATGTATTAGCATTTCCATATTTCAAAAAAGTATTCCGAGTCAATTTTAATGCTACTTGATAGTGGTAGGTATTGTCTTGAGTCAAGAGGGCAAGCCCATTACATATTTCAGCGATAAGTTGAATGACATTTACATGAAATATACAAATTGATGAACAAGAGTTCTATGCAATTTTGTAAGCACTCAAGAAATGGAGACACTACTTGCTACTAAAGGAGTTTGTTTTATAGATGGATTGTCGAGCACCGGAATTCATGATCAGTTCAAGTAAGCTGAACAAAAAGCATATGAAATGGGTTGAATTTCTCCAATCCCGTGTCTTGACTGTCTTCACTCTCTTCCCTTACTTTGTCTTGGACTCATGCCACCTAGTCCAATCCTGTGTCATAATCATAACTTGCAAGGGCTCCTGCAACTCAAGCATCATTTCCAACAAAATAAAATAGAATGCAAAGCGGGTGTCAATTGATTTGAGGAATTCCTTCCTCGAAAATCTTCGAAAGAGTGCCAATGATGTGTGTTGATTCCATGTGAACATTTACACGTCCTTGGCCTCAACCACTAACTTTTTGACCCATTGAATCTTCCCTATGTCTTTCAATGCGTTGTTCATGGCATGCATGCAACACAAGGTCCAATAAATATGATCGTAGATACCTTCCACTTGCTTGCTGTTGTTCTGCACACGAGCAACATATGTGATGACTTGTACAACATTTAGAGGTACAATCTCCTCAGTCACATGCTTCTTAATTTGAAACTGAAACTCAACATTTTTCCGCTTCCCAGAACAATCAATTGCTCTTAAGAAATAAAATCCATCTTTGTAAGGGAAAATGATATTGATGAGTGGCCGATGTCTAATATCGGTCCATCCATCCATCCATGATAATGTTGCATCACATGACATCCATCTGACCTTCATCTCCTCCATTACCAGATTAACCTTGGAATAGTTTTGTTCAAGATTGTTGTCTTAAGTTTGGTGTCTCCAGGGGGCACACAACTTGTACTTGCTTTTGCTACCTTGGCCATAGCCTCCTAATAAGGAGAGTGAGCGGCATGAAATGGGATCACAAGAGTAGCATAATTTTTTTCCCGATAGCATCATCCACCTCTTCCCTTCCCTTTGAATCAAACATCTCTACAACTGGATTGGGGGCAGTCCCCAAGGCCTTTCTTTTCCCTCTGCTTTCCACTTCTATCATTTCAAAACTAGAACTAGCCAAAGTATTCTTACCAATCCTAAGAGAGCTCAAAGGGGTGTTAGCCTCAATGTTAGTACCAATTTTTTTGGAATGTTGTTCATGTTATTTCCATTATAAAGTCTGACCAACTTTGCTCTTTGATAAAGTGAAAGAGCCTTACAAACGCCAACCACCTTTCTGTAAGGTGCAACAAGTGTGCATTGGTCTTGGTGATGTTGCCATGCCAAGTCTTTTAACATATATTGCACTTCCATAGTTTAGTCCCCCTCCAGACTTGGGGTTTGCAACTATGTGAGAAAATTGTTGCAATGGTTTCTTCTTATCAAATGGTCCCATGGCGAATGCGACCAACATTTGAGAGGTGTAATTGTTAGCACTACCAGTTGGCATTGCCACTACACTTTGTCTCACTTCTTCGCCCTCCACCCCCCTCTTCCCGAATAATGTCATCACCAACACTTCCACCTATCTCAACCCTCTCCTCCCTTGATTCATAATGAAACTCAGAAGAACACATTGTGATGATTGTTGTGGCTGCAATGAATTAAAAGACAACCATAACTATATGCAGTGAATTAAAAATCAGCCATAACTATATGCAATGATTAAAAATAAATAAAGCCACCATAACTATATGCCATAAATAAAAAAACAGCCATGACCATATGCAATGAACTGAAAAAAAGCAGGACATACGCCCATAACTATATGCAAAAAATATTTAAGAACAAAAACTTAGAAACAATGAAACATCAACATGTGAATAGGAATATTAAGTTTTTCATTTTTGTATCTACATTCGCATTCACGTGTATCAAAGTTTTTGTATTCCTAATGTTTTTAAGAATGTGTATCATGGTAAACCTTGCCAAACCTATTCAATAATTAAGAGTTATATATTTTTAAATTTAACACAAACCCTATGCAGTATGCATTTTGTAAAATCCAAACCCTATGTAGTATGCATTTTGTAAAATCCTAAAAACTATAAACAAGATTACAATGTGAATGTAGATACAAAAACTTAAAATAACAATTAAAAAATAAAAAAAACAATTTAAATTTTAAAAACTAGAGAGTTTTATCAAGTAAACAAATCAAATTATAAATACCTCTTGCTTGCTCTGTCTCTTTCTCTTACAGATTGCCTTTCCTCTTTCTCTTGCTCTTGCAATTGCTTTCCTCTTCTTCTCTTTGCTCACTTTGCTCGAGTGTGAATATTGAATGAGGCCATAGAATCATTTTATAACTTAGAATGTTACTTTCAGGGTTAGGGTTGTGTTATTGTGTTTCTTTTATGTCATTTTAACTTTCCATAAATTAAAATTAGAGAAAAAGTGTTTTTAAAACATATATGCAAAAAGAAAACGCCAATGCTGCAAGTGATCTGGATGTCCCTAGAATGTCCCTTGACCATCTTGGGGATGTCTAATAATCTTTAGGCGTACCCAAACAAGGGGATGTCCCTCAATATTCTGGGCGTCCCAGAGAGGCATCTCCAAAGATTTTTTCCTTTGTTGGAAACATGGGGACGTTTCCCCTGTCTGGGCCGCCCCCAAGTTGTCCTCGACACCTGGACTTGGGGGGATGCGTCCCCATGTAACACTAGTTCTTCCACAACCCAGGTGTCGATGTTTATTTCTGAATTTTTTGAACACATAGGTAACAAATAACAACCATTAGCTGATTGCTTAAAGATAGTGGAAACCTGAGTTACAGTATCATTTTTTTGATAGAAAAAGCTTATTCATGCTTTAATCTTATTACTGTTATTGCTGCAAGTACAGAACAGAATTTAAGAGAATAGGAAGGATTTTGCTTCCTTCAACAATTTTGCCATTGCTGTATTTGATGGAGAAAACTCAAAACATCAAGTCCAAACTTAGTCATGTGAAAAAGAAATGTCACGGGCCATCTCGAGTAATTTTTTTATAACGATGGTTAAAACTCTCTCCTACGATGTTTTTGTGTTAATGATGGCACCTCTTTTAACTTGAAAAAACTGTTCTTTGACACATCTGATTTCCTTTGATTTGGATATCTTTTCTTTTTAATTCTAATATATAAGCCATGTCATAAAATCACTAATGACTGTGAGTGTAGGTGTGTGGGTGTGGGCTTGTGCGTGCATGCATGTGGGTGCATGCTTGCAAAGCTATATACATAAAACACCTTTTACAAATAACTAGAAACATATACAAGTCCAAAAATGAATTTTATAATTGTTAATTGTGTGATTTTTTGGGTGATCCACAAGGAGTCTGTTTGAGATGCTTTTGTAGATGCCAAGAGATGCCTCTGATGTATAGGGTGTGGCAAGTGACATTATTTGGTGTCACCCAAGGTAATTTTATGACTACTGTACTAGGTACATGTCTCATACCTGGAGAGATGCATACCGTAATTTCAATGTTCAAATGTATGTTGGTGTTGATCTGGTACATTTACATCCAAGCTAATTAAGAGATTTGAAACATCACCTGAAAGTAAATGTGGGTGTCTGCGTGCATACTATATACGTAAAACACCTTTTACGAATAATTAGAAACATACACAAGTCCAAAAATGAATTTTAATTGCTAATTTTGTGTTTTTTTGGGTGATCCACAAGGAGTTCTGTCATGAGATGCTTTTGTAGATGCCAAGAGATGCCTATGATGTATAGGGTGTGGCAAGTGACATTATTAGGTGTCACCCAAGGTAATTTTATGACTACTTAAACCAGGTGCCTGTCTCATACTTGGAGTGATGCATACCCTAATTTCAATGCTTATATGGATCTTGGTGTTGATCTGATACATTTACATCCGAGCTAATTAAGAGATTTTGAACCATTACCTGAAATTAAATATTCAAGATTGATGCCCATGTTCGAGTCAAAATGTGCCCCTATATAAGAATAAATTATGTCATAGTGATATCATCAGGACTGCCACCATATTAGTTGGTAATGAATATGAAGGGTTTAAGAATTTGCAATCAGTGTCGGGTGGGGGTGGAGAGGGTCTGGTTTCCTTTGTCTCCCGGCCTTCCTCCATTCCACTGCCTCCATTGTGTAGAAACAAACTAACAAGGATGTGTAGGTGGGCCCTAACTGGATCCCTCCGCTCATTCTTCTGTAAAAAGTTAATTATGGTGTTAGGGGGCATGTCCCCTTTCATGATATTCTAGCCCCTCCCATAGGTCACATGAATTGCGCACCATAGGAGATTGTGGTTCTTAAAAGCACCAAAGTTGGCTAGAGTAGATCAGCTGGTCTATTTGCTTCTCAATAAGAGTGGGAAAATGAGATTTCAGAGAAGCGAGGTAGGACACTTAGAGCATTATCCAGTATGTTCTGCAACCTCCAGTTGGTCAAACCTTTTGAGTTCTTGGTATTGATGTTGAGGTGGGAGTCACCCTCCACCTCCAATTTGTTTAACCCTTTTTCATGTGCCACTTTAAGCTCAATCACAAAGTCACGGCTTCTGCAAAATTATTAGTTACTGAGGAATATGATAGGAGCAAGCCAATATCATAGAACCTCTGCTGTCTCTAATAATACCTCCCACTCCTGGCATACTGGGATTGCCCTTAGAGGTAACATCAAATTTCCATTTCATTTTTTCTTCTATAAGGGTTTGCGATTAGGCCTTCTTCCTCTTTTTCCTCTTTTGGGCTTACTCCACCAGTGGGGGTCAATATTCTTCGTAATCTTTGTAGCTGCTGATGGATAAAATCTTGGACCTCTGCATCCATTGCTCTGATGCCTTGAAGATTTTTTTTTAGCTATGGTCTTTTAGATGGTTTTTTTTTTGTATTGTATGATTTAACGGATTAAGTTTTCGTTGTATTAACTTAACATTTCTTCGATTCAATCATCAGTAAAATGTTGCTATTAATTTTAAATGGACTCTTTATTCTTGAATTTATATACCAAGAAAACATCTTGTGGAATGGTATGTTAATATAAGAGAAATAAAATTGCAGCAGTGGGCATTCAAACATCCTCTAGAGTGGGGCGACTTATTCTATAGTTGTTTTATGCAGTGACTGAGGTATTCTTCATGTTTGTTCATTATTGTATCTTTCAGCCTCAAATATATATCAAATCGATTTGGTTTGAATCAATTGCGTTTTGGGTTTTAGACAATATTTTGTTATCATTCCATCTGCAGATTTCTAGTTGTTTTTCCCTAATTATTTATCATCAGAAATCAATATTAAATTCACGGCTGAATTATTTATGAGGAAATCTGCCTGTTAAACCCTAGGCGCATTTTCTATATCCTCGCAGCTTGCGGGGTTTGTTTTATTTAATTTGTCTGTGCAGTATGAGAATGGTGTTCCATGATTTCTTTTGACATTATCAGTTCAGATCCAAGCTTGAGCAATATATATATATATATATATATATATATATAATTAGGAAACAATGTTTGGGGTTCTTTCAAAGGTATCGAGAAGTGTATCCTCCCAAGAGAGTAATTAAAAGAAAATCAGCTTTGAATGCAACATAGAGAGGTCGGGTCACACAGATACTACACCCACATGTGGGCACAACTCGAAGTTGGTATTGTAGGAGGTGACAATGGATTTCACGGGTGATAGACAGGGGGAGTCCTCGGGATGAGCATGCAGACCCACATAGAGACTTCATTAGGGATATGACAACCACTCAAAGGCGTTATTACAAACTATGGAGCACGTGGGCTTTACCTTAGACAGGTTAGCATTGATAGGCCGCGGACAAGCATGATAGAAGGGAAAGATCCGTGATCGATTGCAGTGGATCAGGAGTCTCGTAATGAGTTGAGGAGGAAGAAGCTTTGCTTTCATTGCAAAGATCATTGGGAGCCTAGACATCGTTTCCTTGGTAAAGGCAAGGTGCATCTCATTGAGGTGATTTCAGATGAGGATGATGATCACTCACCAGATACAGATGCAGGATGAGGGCAGCGACCATGATGCACAGGGGGAGCAGCCCCAAGTAGAGCTTGGCGAGGGTGAGGCATTGGATTCATCCGATGTCACTATTGCTACACTCTTAGGAGTTCCTAGGTACCATCCCTTTCAGCTGAAGGGAGTGCTTAAGGGACATCGATTGTTTGTTTGGTTGACAATGGAGCTACGCACAACTTCATTGATGAGGGGTTGGCTGCAAAGTGAGGATTACAGGTTGAGGATTTTGAGGGGTTTAGTGTACGAGTAGTAGATGGGTTTGCTATTAGTTGCACTAAGAGGATTCTGTGGCTTAGTATTCGGATGGGGACTACAAATTGACCGATGACTTCTATGCTATTGGACTTCGTGAGATTGATACGCTTTTAGTATTCGCGTGGTCAGTCCCTTACAGATATGTTCAGACTTTCAGAGGATGGAATTGGAGTTTATGGTGGATAGGAAGAAGATTGTTCTTCAGATCTTTTTGATGATGGGCCTAGAGTTGTTTCATCATGCAACATGAAATCTATAGTCAGGCATGGAGAGGTTGCATGGGCAGCCCAATGTTTCATTTCATCCAAACCTTCTTCAGATAGTGAGCAGCCCTTTCATATAGTTCCAGTCCATACTGGATAAACACGGCCCAGTGTTTGGTGACATTCCTCCAAGTAGACCACCGGATAAAGGGTTTGAACATGTTATGGAGCTTGAGGAGGGTGTTAAACTTGTGATGATCAAGCGCTTTATCGCCATCCTAAGACATATAAGGATGAGATAGAAAAGGCCATTTGATAGCTCTTGGAGATGGGACACATCCATCCTAGTTCTAGTCCCTTTGCCTCTTTAGTTATTTTGGTGAAGAAGAAGGATGGGACCATGAGAATGTGCATTGACTACCATGCACTAAACAAGAAAACCATAAAGAATAGGTATCCTATTCCTCGCATAGATGAGCTTTTAGATGAGTTGCATGGAGCTATCTATTTTTCGAAGATTGATCTTTGATCAAGATACCATCAGATTCGTGTTCGGGATGAGGACATTCACAAGACAACCTTTAGGTGTCACTATGGGCACTATGAGTTCTTGGTGATGCCATTTGGACTCACCAATGCACCTACTACGTTTCAGTCATGTATGAACCATCTCTTCAACAACCAGTTGAGGAAGTTTGTGTTGGTCTTCTTTGATGATATTTTGATATACAGCATGACATGGGATGAGCATTTGAGGCATCTTGATGAGGTACTTAGTATAATGGAGACTCAGTCTTTATTTGCTAAGATGTCCAAGTGCGAATTCGAACTTACTGAGATACTATATCTTGGGCACGTCATTGGGGCCAATGGGGTCAAGGTTCATCGAGAAGATACATGCATGCGTACCTTTGAAGGATTGGCTACCACCAGAATATCTCTTATTTGCGTGGATGTTTGGGGTTATGTGGTTATTACGGGAGGTTCATGAAGGGCTATTCTCACTGGTAGCTCCATTAACAGATCTTACACATAAGGGGGCATTCAAATGGACAGAGATGAGGCACTGAGTAATATTTGAGAGGCTCAAGGTAACTATGATCACCTTTCCAGTTTTGGCTCTTCCAAATTTCTCACGACCCTTCATTTTGGAATGTGATGCTTCAGGATTGGGATTGGTGCAGTTCTTATGCAGGATCGCCATCCTATTTCCTACGAGAGTAGGAAGTTGAGAGATAATGAGAGATTGTATTCCACCTATGATAAGGAGATGCTTTCCATTATGCATGCTTTGGCAAAGTTCAGACAATATTTAGTGGGTGGGAAATTTGTGGTGAGAACCGACCACAACAGCTTGAAATATTTCCTGGAATAGAAGGAGCTCAATGAGAGGCAACAAAAATGGGTTAGCAGAATCCAAGCATATGATTTTAACATTGAGTATGTCAAGGGGACGAAGAATGTAGTGGCTGATGCTCTTTCCAGAAAGCCCCATATCGCGCCCTATGTTCTTTGAGCGATATTTTAGCAGATTGGAAATCTCAATCATTAGTTTAGTATTCCAAAATACTTGGGCATGTGACATTATGGATGGAAAAATTCAGGATGGCCGATATAAGGTAAAAATGATTTGATTTTGTATAAGGGCAGAACTTACCTAGTTCCTGAATCTGAGCTTAAGGAGAAGATTATGCATGCTTTCCATGATGCACCACTTGCAGGACATCCAGGATATTTTAAAACATACAGGCAAATTAGAGAGAGATTCTCTTGGAAGGGTCTCAAAGATGATGTCTTGCGCCATGTCCACGAGTGTATGACTTGTCAGTAGAACAAGTCAGAGCATACTTTCTCAAGCAGTTTGTTACAACCATTGTCAATTCCAGTAGAAGTGGGAAATTATTTCGATGGATTTCATTACAGGTCTTCTCGTGGTGCAAGGGAATGATCACATTTATGCGGTAGTTGATCGATTGACAAAATATGCACACTTTTTTGTTGTCCCTACCAACTTTAAGGCACCTCATGTGGCTGATTTGTTCTTCCATCGTGTATTCAAAGGTATGGACTTTCGAAGAACATCATTAGTGATCGGTATAACAAGTTTATGAGCATATTTTGGTAGGAACTTTTCGTTTGGTTCACATTGAGTTTACTTCGAGCACTAGTTATCACCCTCAGACTGATGGGTAGACAGAGATTGTGAACAAGTGGATAAAGGGTTATCTACATAACTATGTTACATGACAACAAAAGGCATCTAGGTAAAGTTGCTATATTTATGTGAGTATTGTTATAACACCATTTACCATATGTCTATTGGTATGACTCCATTCCGAGAATTGTATGGATATGATGCGAGATATTTTTTTGATTTGGCATTTGGGGATAGTAGAGCTCCTAAGGCTCTGGAGAGTTTACAGGGATGGTCGGACATCCTTAAGGTACTCAAGGATAATATTCAAGGGGCCTTAATCAACATAAGATGTATACGACAGGCACGGGGTAGAGAGAGCATTTGAGGTAGGAGACATGGTATTTCTACGTCTTCACTTCAGAGAGAGTACCCTCAAGAAGAGTGGAGCAGAAAATCTCAAGCCGTAATTCTATGGACCATACGAGGTGTTGAGGAGAGTTCGTGAAGTGGCAAATGAGCTAGAATTACCTTCGAGAGTAAGATACACAATGTATTTCATGTATCTTTCTTGAAAAGGCTTGGGGCAGCATGTTGTTTCTTCTCCCGCAGAGTTACCACCTTTAGATGAGGAAGGAGGTCGGATTTAGTGCCGAGAGAAGATTTTGGATAGCCAAGAGAGGAGATTGAGGAATAGAGTTATTCAGGAGTTCCTGGTGAGGTGGAAAGAGTTTCCAATAGAGGATGCTACATGGGAGGGTGACTCTATATTACAAAGATCCAAATTTTATAGTTGCTTGGGGACAAGCAATCTCGGGAAGGGAGGACTGTAATGTCCCTCTTTCTCGAATAGTTCGATTGAAGACCTTTGGCCCTTTTTGTCTACCCGACGGCCAAAGGGTGATTTCAAGGGTGACTTCGGTTTATTAATTTTATTATATCGTGCTTAAAATAAAATAAAGTATCACTAAAGCACATATAATGAATTAATAGACTTAATAAGCGACTTCGACTTAGGAAAGTACATGGAAATAAATGAATAAATTATTTAATGTGCTTTCCTAGGCAAAAAGTGCAACTTGTTTTGGGGAGAAATTAAATAAGCCAAAAATGTGACTTGCTTTGGAGAATAATAAATTAATTAAAAATTAACTATGCTCTTTTGGAAAAAGGGTGACTTGAATTTTGGAAGGGTTTTTTGGCTATAAGGGAAAAGTGCGACTTGTGTCGGCACTATGCAGATTATTATTATTTTTCTTCCCAACTAGTTAGCTTTGAGCTTTTGCAGACAAAATCCAAGGACGGAAACCCTCTGGATTATTCCTCTTGTGGACGGAAACCCCTAGGAGTAGTGAGAGGAGTTCCTATACAGGGAGCTTCATTGCATTCACAGGTTATTTATCATTCCAACAATTCAGAAAGAGAAATAAAATTGCAGCAGTGGGCATTCAGACATCTTCTAGAGTGGGGCGACTTATTCTACAGTTGTTTTATGCAGTGACTGAGGTATTCTTCATGCTAGTTCATTATTGTATCTTTCAGCCTCAAATATATATCAAATCGATTTGGTTTGAATCAATTACGGCTGGGTTTTAGACAATATTTTGTTATCATTCCATCTGCAGATTTCTAGTTGTTTTGCCCTAATTATTTATCATCAGAAATCAATATTAAATTCATGGCTGAATTATTTATGAGGAAATATGCTTGTTAAATCCTAGGCGCATTTTCTATATCCTCCTGGTTTTGGGGTTTGTTTTATTTAATTTTTCTCGTAGGCATGATGAGAATGGTGTTCCATTATTTCATACCTTGTTGAGATGAATAACTAGACTAGATGAAGAAAGGTGTTGTAGAGGAGTCTTCTCAAATTCTAAACTAACTATTGGTCAATTTTTAGTCCAGGGTTATAATTCCTTGATTTTGAAGCCCCTAATCTCCCAAGATCTTATTTAGGAGTTATTCTTGAACATAGATATATAGCTTAATTATGGAATGACATTATTGACATACTACAAACCAAGCTTGCAGGTGGAAATAGAAATGATCGACCTTGGCAGGCAAGATTCAACTATTCCGTGACTCTTGAGGCCACCCTATTTATCTCATGTCAAAATTGAAGGCTCCTTCTAGTAATCTCAGGGACATACATAAGACTTTGAGTAATTTTCTGTGGATTGAGGGTGAAGACACTGAAAAGTTCTCTCTTGGCATGGAAGATATTTTTTGTATCCAAAGTTTGGGGTGGTGTATCTCTCAATTATGGTTATTTGATTTACAAAACTTTGGGAGCAAAAATGTTTTTGAGGCTCCATAAGGAGATAGCCAAACTTTGAAATAGGTTTTTACGTTTCAAGTATGAGTAGCCTCAGTCCGTAGAATATTAATTTGGGTTGTCATTGGGTAAGGGGATTTAAAATTGTAGAATTTCATTAGATCCTCCAATGAATTGATCAAGCCTTAGCTAGGCTAGGATATTATAGGAGGGAACAAAGTCAATTTCTAGGAAGGTGCTTTCAGTAGACTAGGAAGATTTCATGGATCTTAAAAAGCAGTTATGAAATCGTAAGGTCAAAGATAACACAAATAAAGAAAATGAAAGCCAAAGAAGATTATGGAAACCTTTGAATTGCTCTGACAATGCGTTAAGTGATGATGGTATTTGGATAGTGAATGTCTTGAGGATGTCAAATGAGCTGGAAATAGCTCTGGCAATTTCTATATTAGAGGAGCTATAAAATGGCATTGTTTAGTTGAAATGAAGCTATTCCAAATTTCCCTTAGAGCTAGGCATGGGGTGAAAGTAACACTAAGGAAAGAAGAAGTTCATTTGGCACTTGTTTAGTTGAAACGAAGCTATTCCAAATTTCCCTTGGAGCTCGGCATGGGGTGAAAGTAACACTAAGGAAAGAAACAATTCATTTATGTCATTGGCTACTCATAACAAGATTCTCACTCAGGGTGTTATATGTTGTAAAGGCTTTGCTGACCCCTCTATCCATGTTTTGCCTTTGAAAGGAAGAAACAATGGCTCACCTACTTCTTCTTTACACCTTTGCTTTGAAGATTTGGAGCTTCTTCTATTTCTAAGATGTCTATATGTTGGGTTGATCACGATCAATTTGTGAATGGATTAGCTATTTGAAGCTTAGGTCCCCATCTATATCCATTTCTTATATTTGGCAGACTTCCCCCTCTACAATTGCTTGCAACATTTCATTAGAATGAAATAGAAGAATTTTATAGGACAATACCTTGTCAGAGAAAGGATTGGTGCTAATTATGAAACTAATCAACCATTTTGTTCTAAAGAATTTCATCTAGAGAAAACTACTTTAAAACATTTGAATGTATGGGAGCCGATTAGTTACAAGTCCCTTCCTATTCAAGTTATATATGATATTTCAACTGGGTTATACATACTTGAGATCTTGAAGGGTATAAATAAACCTTAGAGTCGAAAAATCATGCTTAATTAAGAATCCTGCATTTTCCTATATGTTATTAAATTCTAAAAGTTTTTCAACCCAAATCTCCCAATTTTTCAAGGTAGACGTGAAACACTAAGTTGCACGTCTCTAGTAAAGAAGTTAACGAGATATTTTATATCATGCCCCAATATAAAATTTGTGAACATAGAATTCACATAGTAGATTTTTCAATTATGTGTTGCTGGCCATGTAGCTTTCATGAATTATTTTGGGGTATTCCAAGTCATGTGGCATATTTTTCTTTAGTATGAAAATGTACCACTTGATAAATTTTTCGGTACGGAACATGTCATAAAATTTGGATCATGCAACTAAGCAAAGTCTCGCCAATTTGGAAATTTGTTGTGAGTTTCTCTTACTTTCCCTCAACTCTTTAATTTCATCTTCTCGACTCTTTGTTCTTGGATTCTACTACTCTAAATTCATAACAAAGAGACATCCATGCAAGGATTCCCTTAGAGATAAAAATAGGAAAAAGAGAGTCGTTTTGGACTTCATTTTTGCTCAAATTATCCTGAGAATTATTGGTTGAAAATTTCTCTCTTCTTTCTCTTGCCTCAGCTAATCTTCTCATGGAATGTGTAGATAGTTGTTTGAAAATTTTGGGAAATAAATTCAATTTTATTCCCCATTCCTTTAACTTATCTTCCAAAGATAATATTTGGTTATCTCTCTCCTTCAACTTGCTACTAACACTATCTGATTTTACTTTTATCTCTTTCATCTTACATTCAAAGTTTTTAGACTTTTCTTTATCATAGCTAAGATTTAGCTATAAATTCTAAATTCTTACTTGTTTTAGTTTGTCAATCTCTTTATTTTCTATTTGAAAAGAAAACTTAGCTTTAAATAGGTCCATTACCATATTTATTTGTCTATCTTCTTCATCATGTGAACTTGGACCTTCCTCAACATGTTGCATAGTTATGACTAATAGGATTTTTCATATGGATTCATAAGGTTCTTCCCTATATCCATTTTTAGGGATGGGTTTGATATTTTTATTCTTCTCTTGTTGATGGAACAAGAGTGGAAGGTGTGATAATTGCTTCCTCGGACACCTCTTAGTGACAGGGATACCCCCGATTTTAGATATTTTCTTTTGTGGTTCTCTCTTCTTTAGAATCTTGATCCCTCTGTAATATCATTCTCCTTCTTTTACATCTCTTCAACCGAAATGCTTCATATTGTGGAGGAAAGAACTATTCGTGTGGAACTTCTTCTCTATCAAAGAGAATGGTTACAAAATTGGTTCATTGATTATATCTTGGATTTATATCTCCTCTTCCTTTTTCTTTATATTATCCTCTTGGGGGTAGGGGATTTGATATAAAATTTAACCCTAGCCTCCTTTTTTTTTTTTTTCAAAAAAATATATTCCATTATACCTCTCCTTTTGTAACTATAGAAAGTGATGTTTGTAGATGAGGTGACTTAGGCCATGATGCATTAAGGGTGCTCCTTTGTTGTTGAAGATTTCCACCATAGTCTGCAAGGAATTATATTTTTTTGTAAATTGATTCTTAAATCAAGACGTGTTGTCCCATGGTGTAAGTAATTGAGAATATGCATGGTAGGACCAAGTAATATTCAATGTCGGCCTTCATAGTGAGGTATTTCACTACCCACTTTGTGACTAATTTTCATCGACCAGAAAACTATCTCTTACAATTCATTTTGATTTTCCCATGTTGTCCCGACATAACCTAAGTGTGGGCTCTCCTTGTACTCAAAAATTGTAATGAGTTCATTATAGGGAACTCTAGAGGTAACAAATGTTACTTAAATTTCTTAAAATTCTAGAGATTTTACTTATAATTTTTACACTTAACCTTATGGTAGTTTTGTGGACTTTGGAGTCTTTCTCTTGAATTTTTAACAAATTCTTCAACCATATCTTAGTTAAAACCACCTCAAACATTTGGATAAATTTCAAACACCCAAATTTTAAAAATATTTTGTGGTGACTTCATCCTTCATGAGATTTCTAGAACTCTTTAGATTAGATTGTTTCTTGTTCCTCGTCTTCGGACAATTTTGATTATGGTAGGACTCTATCTTCGGTATTCAAGACTTTGTTTCTCATATGCAAAGTTTGTTTTTGGCAAAGTGGAGATTAATTGGAGTTTTTAGAAATTGAAATGGGAGCTATGTAACACATGCTTATGCTTATGAACCTTGTGTGTGAAGAAAATTGTAATAATTACAAACACACTTAAGTTTAGTTCACCTTAAACTTCTCCACTATCCACTTTACTCTCCAAATGTATAGATAAGACTCAAATGTTTCACTAATTGTATTTTTAAACTTTGAATGTCATGTCGGTTTAATCATACATGGAATTCATTATTACCTTATATGTTTGAGTTCATTTATATAAAAATACTTAATGATATTTTAAAAAGAACTTTATACTATAAAAAAATTAAGATTTGACACACATATAGTCCTTTGTCAAAATGTATCTTTTGTCTTTGCAGAGGAATGAAAGGGTTTGTCAGTATGTTTCAATAATTTTTCAACTACCATCATGAATTTTTCTTTTCTTTTCTTTTCTTTCAATTTTTTGCAAGTGACTACCATTTCTAGTTTTTATCCCCTTCCTATTTTTTTTTTATTTTTCCAAAGGAAAAGGCCACCATTTATGGTTTCCAACCTTCTTCCTTTATTCAATCTAATAACCATTCAATATTTAGTTGCAGAGGAGGAAACCTCCTTCATACAACAAAATTTTAGATGTATCTTCAATTTATTTTCAAATAACTCTTTTGAAATTGGTTTCTTGTATAAGTGAAGCCTATGATCATTAACCAATAGATTGTTCACCATCAATAGGTTTGAGTTGAACAAACCCATTACTCTGAACTTATTCAATCTTATAGGGATCCATCTAAGTCCATAGTCTTCCTTGAAGTCCTTATACTTGGAATCAAATAGAAATACCCAATATCCAACTCGAAATTTTCTGTGTAAGAGATGATGGTCATGCCACACTTTCCTTTGATGTTGGATCAATTCTGTATGGTGCAAATATTCCATTTTGAGCTCATAACTCTCATTTAGTTTCAATATCATTTGTTGATGTGTTGGTGCCATGATTATCCCTACCTCTACTACTATTTTCAAAGTTCTAAGCTCAAAATCTATGGAAAAAATTGTATTTTTGTTATAGACTAACTCACATAGAGAGAATTTGGTAGTGGATTTCTATGTTGTATTATATTCCCAAACCGCTTCTGGTAACTTCAATGCCTAGTCCTTCCTATTGATGTTTATCACCTTTGTTAAAATATTTTCTAGCTCTTTGTTAGTGAATTCAACCTATCCACTTGACTATGGGTTATAATTTGAAGATTTCTTGTGCCTAATATGATATAAATCTGTGAATGCTTTGATCACATTAAACACAAATTGTGGCCCTTGATATGAGTCAATAGATTTTGGTACTCCAAATGTAAGAAATATTATTTCATACAAGAAGTTAGCCACCTTATCATCCCTAGAAAATTAAAATATTGATGTCTACCCACTCATTAACCTAGTCAATACACAAAAATGGATTCATTCTCTTGAGAGGCTAGATCAATATGGCCAATGAAATCCAATCCTCATTTCTCAAAAGGTTCCAAAACCACTTGAGTTTGGATAGAAATTTAATTGGAGAGAGTAGGCCTTCCCATTCTTTGGTACTGGTCACATTTCCGGACATACATTTTTCATCTTTGTATAAGGAAGGCCAATAGTATTCACCATCCAAAACCTTTTGAATAGTCTAGAGTGTTGATTAATGACCTCTTAAGGGTTCATCAGGAAATATTTGAAAATATAATGAATTTCATCCTCTCTTATACATATACATAACACAAAGTTAGGACCACATTTATATAATATTCCTTTTACCCATGTGAACATTGAATTGTTCTTTATTAGGTAGCGATTTGGGACGTCAATTCAAGTGACAATTTCCTTATATCTCCCACAAGCATTACAATACATTAGAGGAATCGAGAGGTTTTTTATCCTATTTAAACGTGAAAAACAAACTCCATTTGAGTAAGATATCGTTCGCAAAAGTTCTTGGTTAGAGGAGCAAAAATAAGGGCACATATAATACAAACCAAGACACGTTGCAAAATATCTAGTGGATTCGACACAGAGTTGGAAAGTGGAATTGTGAAAAAAGAATTATGATTTTCACCTCCGATCTTCGAAGGTCAAAAATTAGGTTTTTAAATATGGGGTCCACTTTTGTTTTGGAGGGGGACCCGACCATCATATTGATCAACTCATGAAGTTGCAAGTAGTTCATCAAGTTAGCAAATGAGTTGCATACCGAGTCAGACCGAATTCCAACCAAGCTTGTAGAGACAAGAGATATGGGTGGAGTGCAAGCTATGTGTCGAGCTCGTAGGGTGATCCAACTCACTATCGACCTGCAAATTTGTAGCCAAATCAACTCGTCCGCATGCCAAACTTGGCAACCACCTACACACCAACTCGACCGCCTAAGCAACTAGCTCAAAACCAATTCCCATAACCAACTCGACCGCCAACCAATTGAGGTACATCACCTATTCCATGTCCCACAAGGACATTAAAAATAAATTAAAAGGGGTGCATGTGTGGCCACAACCACGAGAATATAGGGTAGTGGCAACCTTATCAAGGCTTATTAAAACCTTCTCCCGTGAAATGTGGGATATTACATCCCAATAAAACAAAACACGGAAGTGGCAGTGGTTGGGGCGATTCAAACCCCAACCTCACTTTACCAAAACAAGCCTTGTCGTTAAGCCACACAACCAACTTGATAGTATATATATACGAGTTGCATTTTGTATAAGGTCATTGTGGAGATTTTTGTTTTTTTATTACAGAGCAATTTTAAAGAAGTGAAAAATTGAGTGGCTTAGGATCTTTTTGGATCTTGGTGTAAACTATAAAGTTGTCCAAAATTCCAAGAAGCATCATCTATCATTTTCCGTTTTGGATTTATTTTAATGTCGTTTAAGGCATGAAATTCTCTTTTTGACAAAGAATGAAGGGAAGAGATTGTGGAAGTGCTTTGGGAAAGTGGAGGACAAACACTGAGCATCACTAGAGTCTTCCGAAGGTCTGAGGGCACGAATTTGTAGGTTTTGGATCCATATTTATTTATTGTAAGTTTGATTATACTTGTAATTTTGATAGATTTTAATGGATCGGTTTGAATGAACCCTCAAAGACATAGGATTTTGCTAAACTCCATAAACAATCTTGGTGTCATCTCTATCTAATTTTAATTTAAATATGCATATTTAAATCAGTTAATGACATTTACGAGAAATCGGTAAAATTGAAATCTGAATGGTTTTGATCGAACAATGAATTAAGTTGATTTTGTTGATCATAAATCAGTTTTGGATCATTTTATAAACTGTATAATTCATATTTTTAATCAGTTTTTTATTTATATAAGCCACAAAAACCAATAAGTAATTGATCGTGTTGTAAACAATCAAAATAATAGGGGGTCTATTGTCATTTATAGATCAATTTTTGGTATTAGAGTTGGTTGAATTCGGTGGGTTTGCTTTTAGATTGTATTTTATATCAGTTTGGTTTTCTAACTTCATCAAACTTGCAAACATTGTTGGTTTGATCTTCCATTTGTAGTTTACATTTCTTTGGGAAGTACATTTTGTTTACAGGTAGTCATGGGTAAAGCCTTGAAAGAAAGAGGATAGAAGAGCTTAAAATCATTAACAAATAGATTCAAGATGATAATGATTTTCTGAGATGCAAGCTCTACTCCTTTGAAGAGAAATTGATTGATTGAAATTAGAGTTAGAATCCAAGGATGAGATCTTGATCATATTTCGGTGTGGTGAGCAAAGAAAGATTTACATTCCACTTCAGATATGTAAACTATGGCAGATGATTTTTTCTGAGATGCAAGCTCTACTCCTTTTGAAGAGAAAAATGAACGATTGAAATCAAAGTTAGAATCCAAGGATGAACTCTTGATCAAATTGTAGTGTGGTGAGTAGAAGAAGGATTTTCCTTCCACTTCATATACAAAAACTATGACAGATGATTGCACTATAATTTATTCACCTTGTTATTCCTCCCATTCAGATTCATGTAATGTTTTTGGTGAAATAGAAAAACATACTAAGGGCATTGGATCTAAATTATTGTTGAAAATGGGATTTGATGGAAGAGGCCTTGGTAAGAATGGAAAAGGTATTTCTAACCCAATATAGGTAGAGGATCATCCTCATTTTGTAGGTTTGGTTTATTTAGTGCGGGAATGGAAATTGGAGAGTGCTCCAAGAATGTTGAAGGGAGACAAGCTTCCGATAGCCAAGTGATTACCCAACTAGTCTTAGGAATATTATTTGTAGAAATTGTTGATTCATCATCACGGATGGATTGGGTAAGAATTTCAAAGATGAGGTAATGAGATTCCACCTCCTCATTCTTACACAAATCATATTCGTAAGCATAAGGGTAATTGTAAATCTTCTGATGATCCACTCTTTTAGTTTAAACAATATGGTTTTGATATACATAATATGATGTATACTTTTCCATGCACTTTTTGTGGGTTAAGTAATCATTATGTTGCCTTTTATTAGAAGAGAAAGTCTTTCTTGCAAAAGTGGTTTCCTGATGATCTAGGTACAAAAGAACAATCTCGTCATTCAAAGGCAAAGAAATGGAAAATAATATTCCTCTCCTAGGAAGAGGAATATTTTCACTCATTGTCGTATGAGTGGACACAAGGTTGAGAGATGTTGGAAAATTCATCCAACATGCCATATGAGAAATGGTAAGAATAAGTTGGTTTATCATGTAAAACAAAAATAAGTTTATAATTCACCAATTGAAAATAATACAACCTTGGATCTATCCACAAATTGTCAACATATGAGTCCATTTTATTTTGATATGGACAATGAAAAATCATTTACTTTAATGGATAGATTTATATAAAATTGTTGATATTGATTTTTATTTATTATTATTGGTAAATGATTTTGAAGGGACCATACTTTGTACAAAAAGGCTCAAAATCTAGGAAGAACATTGAGAGCAAAGTGGTTTTTCGATATGTGGTGGCCACTCCCAATATTTGAAGCCTAAAAAGAGCAAGATAATCCGATAAAAGCAAAGGTAGGTGTTACGCCCTTAACCTATTTGCTTGTATTAGGATATGAGTAAATAACGACTTGTGGCTTACCATATCATTTTATTATATAATTTATACTTTCTCATGCTTAATAGGTCGGCCTTGGTGATGGCCATAACATATGAATAGTATATATAGGGGATTGTAGGTAGTAGTTCATTATCATTTTAGCATTTGAGTCTTATTATATGGTTTGGAGGTTGCCCCCTCGAAGTGGCGAAGCTATTCTAATTGCATATTGAGATCATTATTCTGAAATATTGTGTTATTTGGTGTTCTATTGTTTCTCATAATCTAAATTATACTAGTAATTTCATTACAAGTGGTATCAGAGCTGTGATCTGGGCAAAAATTAGGCAAAAACCTATTTTTTTGTTTCCGCCATATATTGCAAACCAGAGTGAATTGGTGGGAGATATTTTTACTAGAGTTGTGAAACATTTCAAGTAAGGTTCCCTGAAAATTTTAGAATTTTTGATTTATTTTGCACAAGTTATTACAAATTTAGGGTTTTTCATAAAATCACTCCCTAGGGTGCAAATTGTGGAATTTTTTCAAGTTCTTTACATTTTCGGAAAGCTTTCAAAAAAATAGTATTAGTATATTCTCTGTTTTTTTTCCTGTTCAGCCAAATTTGTATCTAAACCCTAAACCCTAAGGTTTGACATCATGGCGGGCCTTCCACAAGAGAAAAAAAGAATCCGATTACTCCGGGTAAAACCCCAGATAAAGATGGGGTAGTGATTGAAGAGATGGAGTCAGAAGGGGTAAATACAGATTCCTTAACACTAGGGTTTACCTCAGTTGATCATAAGGTGAGCCAACTTGAGTATGAGCTGCGAAATGTACAATATGAGATGGCCTCTAAAGGAGACATAGACCAAATCAATCATCGGTTGGATGATATCATGAAACATGTAAAGGGTAAATAGTATGGCCCAAATATAGCCCATATCAACCAAGGAGGATCTTCAGTTCACAATCATGGACAAAATAACCATGTTGGATCACTTTTCCAGCCCAATCAGAATCCAACTTATTCGCAACTACAAAACATGATGCCGAAAGTGGATATGCGCAAATTTGATGGTAAGGATCCCTGAATTGATAAATCAAATAGAGAACTTCTTTGAGCTACATCAAACATCATCGACAAAAGGTGACATTGGTATCCTATATCTTGAACCGCACCAATTTGTTTGGTATCGATGGTTATGTGCTCAAAGGCAGAAGAATGGTCTCGGTGTCACTTAGACAATTTTTACCGAGGAGTTGTAATTGCACTATAATTCCAATGTTTTAGAGAACTACTTTAGTTAATTAGAAAAGTTATGGCAAACGGATCAGTCAAAGATTATGTGCATCAATTTCAAAACCTACTCCTTAAGGGTGGAGAATATTCCAGAAGAGAATCAATGACCTGCTTGGGGATCTTAAGGACCACATCGATCATGAGGTATGCATGTTTAATCCACTCAATATTTTTGATTCTATTATCATGGCACTTCGAGCAGAGGAAAAAAGTTCTTTGTAGTAGGAGTCCGCCTTTCATTAACACCAAAGATTGTAGTATTTCTTCCCCTTCATTTTCTAGGCCAATTAGACTAACTCCTTAACAAATGGAAGAAAAGAGAGCAAAAAGGATATGTTTTAACTGTGATAGAAAATATGGACCGGGACACAAATGTGCTAAGAAGAAGTTATTCTATATTGAAGAAGGTAATTAGGATGATGAGGAAGCTAAATTATAGGAGAGGTTGAGGAACCAATAGAAGATGAAGTAGAGGATCACCAACCTATATTTTTTTACCATGCATTATCGGTATTAGTACTCCATAAACACTCAAGGTTATTGGTTATCTCAAAAAACAGAAGGTGGCAAGTGTTGATTGACTTGGGAGTACTCATAACTTCATAAATAGTAAGTTAGTTGCTACCTCAATTGTTTTATTTACCTAGCTCCCAAAAATGCAAGTTATGATTGTGGATGGTGGGACAATCAAGTCCACAGGAAAGTGCCATAGTATCAATATTTCCATGGGAGACTACATGTTAGACTCACCTATGTTTTCTATTTCTATGGGAGGGGTAGATATTGTTTTGGGTGTCCAATGGCTCATAACCTTAGGTGTTATAGAGATGAATTTCCAAGAATTGTTCATGCGATTTCATTTAGATGGAAGGACAATATAATTGAATGGGATGGTAGCTAAGTCTCCATAGATTATTAGCTCTCATCAGATGCATAAGGTTCTCAGAAAAGGAGTAGATGGATTTATAACAAATTTATTTTCCATAGAAGTAAAAATACAGAGTCTTCAATGTCACCCGATCTTCAGAAGATTGTTGATGCTCACTCATCTATTTTTGATGCAATTCCAAAGGGACTACCACCAGTTAGGGATCATGATCATTCCATTCACCTGATTCCGGGATCCAAACACCTAACATCAGACCATACAGATACCCATATTCCTAGAAAAGTGAGATCGAGAAAATGGTTCAGGAAATGTTGAAGGCAGGTATCATTAGGCCTAGCCAGAGTGCATATTCTTCACCAGTGGTCATGGTACGTAAGAAGGATGAAACATGGAGGATGTGTCCAGACATCGAGAACTCAACAAGTACACCATCAAATATAAGTTTCCTATTCCAAGAATTGATGATTTGCTTGATGAATTGCATGGTGCTATTTATTTCACAAAATTAGATCTTCGCTCAAGGTACCATCAAATTAGAATAAAAGAGGAAGATGTTCATAAAACGGCTTTCAGAATCATGAGGGCCATTATGAGTTTTGGTAATGCCTTTTGGTCTTACAAATGCTCCTTCAACCTTTCAAATCTTGATGAACACTTGTTTATAGGCCATTTTTAATGAAATTTGTATTAGTTTTCTTTGATGACATATTGATTTACAATAAGACGTGGGAAGAACACTTACAACATGTAAATAAAGCGTTGAACTTTTGGAGAAACATACTCTCTATGCAAAGCCATCCAAATGTTGTTTTGGTGTAAAAGAGGTAGAGTACTTGGGTCACACCGTATCCCATGAAGGCGTCAAAGTTGATCCTCGAAGATCAAAGTTTGTGGTGGAATGGCCAAGGCCCAAAACTCTCAAAATGTTCATGGGTTCCTAGGACTAATAGGGTACTACGAAGATTTGTGCATGGATATGGTAGAATAGCAAGCCCACTCAACCGCATTGCTAAAGAAGGATGTCTTCCATTGGACAAACGCAACCACTAAATCCTTTGTGCAGTTGAAGGAAGCCTTATGCAAAGACCCCGCTTTGGCTACTCCTAACTTCTCAAAACCTTCATTGATGAATGTGACGTTTCGAGGATCGTGGATTGGGAGTAGTTCTAATGCAGGAAGGAAGACCAATTGCATTTGAGAGTTTCCAATTCAAAGGAAAATATCTACTCAAACCTATCTATGAGAAGGAAATGATGGCTATTCTTCATGCGGTCAACCAATGGAGGCCCTATCTCATGGGTAGACACTTCAAGGTAAAAACTGATCATGATAGTCTCAAATATTTTTGGAGCAAAGGTTATCATTTGAGGAACAACAAAAGTGGGTAACAAAAATGTTGGGTTATGATTTTGAAATCATGTGCAAAAAGGGTAAAGAAAATGTAGTAATCGATGCGTTGTTCAGAAGGGATACATCGGCGCAGATGCCATACTATATGAAATGTCAATGTTGACGGCTGATTGGGTGGATGAAGTAAGTGTTAGGAAATTAGTGCTCACATTATTGTTTGTAATAGTTAAATGTAATATTCATATATTACATTAGTAAGTTAGTGTGTTAGTATGATATTAATATTGTTATATTAATATCATATTTGTGTGAGAAAAATAAAAGTTTGTAATATTATTAATATGAGTTATTAATCAATTCATTATTAATAATATAGGATAATATGTATTAGTTGTGAGTTTGTTGAATAAACAACTCACATAGCTATTTGGGAGTTATGTGAGAGATTTTTGGGTTTGGGAGTGATTATAGGAGAGATATGTGAGGATATTATGGGATTAAAGATTGGAGTTGAATCCTTGTTTTAAGGAGTTCATTCTCCTATATATTGTAAGCTCTCTCATCATGTAATTGCTCAAGTTTTAATCTATCAATTATTTTTGATATTTTATTTGTCTATGGATTTTTCCTATTTTCATGTGCTAATCTCAAATTGTTGTTGCTAAATTTTATCATCAAATCTGAGAGTTTTTTATCGCAAGATTGGAATGAGATCAAGACAAGGATACACAATCTCTAATACATAATATCAAGCAAAATATATGACATCTAACAAATTTGAGTGGAAAGGTTATGCCCTATGGTACAAGGACATGTTATACTTGAGTAAATATTTTGAGTTGAAGCATAAGATTCTTGCAGAGCTACATGCCTCACCTATTGGAAGACACTCTAGGTTTTTGAAGACATATCATAGAATAAAAAGAGAATTCTTTTAGGAAGGACTCAAGGGGGATGTACAAAAGTTTGTATTAGAGTGTTTAGTGTGCCAACAAAACAAAGGGGAAACAATTAAGACACCAGGTCTATTGCAACCCTTACCAATTCCTAGTCAGAGATGGGAGGGTTTCCATGGATTTTATCACCGTATTGCCTTGTTCAAAAGGTAAGAATTTTTTTCGTGATTGTGGATAGGCTCACAAAATATGCCCATTTTTGTGCCCTATCACATCCATTTACAGCTAGTATAGTTGCAACTATTTTTTTGAAGAAAGTTCAAAGGCTACATGGAACCCCAAAGATAATTGTAAGTGATCGTGATCCTATTTTCACAAGTAATTTTTGGATAGAATTATTTTCATGTTTGGGTACTCAACTAGCTCACATTTCATCTTATCATCCACAAACTAATGGGCAAACGAAAGTGGTCAAAAATGCTTAGAGGGGTATCTACGTTGTTTTGTATCGAATAATCGGAAAGGTGGATTAAATGGCTACCACTTGCGAAATGGTGGTATAACACATCTTTTCATACCTCTTCTCAAATGACCCCATTTTTAGCATTATATGGTTACCATCCACCTTCTATCACTTCCTCCTTGAGGGTGCTAACTAAGGTTAGAGATGTTGAGAACATATTCAACATCAACAACAGGTTTTGGCTAGTTTGAAGGAGAATTTAGCATTATCACAAAACATGATTAAGCAACAAGCAAATCAACATCATAGTGAAAGAAATTTTGAAATTGGTGACTGGCTTTTGTACGTCTCCACCTTACAAACAAATGTCCCTAAAGCAACAAAAAAGGACAACAAACTTGCTCCTAAATATTATGGCCCTTATCAGGTTCTACAGAAAATTGGTAGTGTTTCTTATAAACTAGAGTTGCCTCCATCTTCACACATACACCCAATATTCCATGTTTCATTCCTGAAGAAGGTTATTGGATAGAAATTTGAAGCCCAGACATAGAGTTACCGAACTTGACGAGGAAGGAAGAATCATTTTCGAGCCGCAGAAGATTTCCAAACACGTACTAAGAGGTTGAGAACCGAGACATTAAGGAATATCTTATCAAGTGGAAGAATCTAGCATAGAAGATGCAACTCCGGGAGGATGAAGGTTTTTTGCAGCAGACATCCGTGATTATTCAATGTTGAGGACAATGTTGGTTTGAAGGGGAAAGGGCATGCTACACCTTTAACCTATTGCTTGTATTAGGATATGAGTAGCCAACTTAAGGCTTACCATATCATTTTATTATATCATTTATACTTTCTCATGCTTAATAGGTCAGCCTTGGTGATGATGGCCATATCATATGAATAGTATATATAGGGGATTGTAGGTAGTAGTTCATTATCATTTGAGCATTTGAGTCTTATTATATGGTTTGAGGTTGCCCCCTCAAAGTGGCGAAGCTATTCTAATTGCATATTGAGATCATTATTATGAAATATTGTGTTATTTAGTTTTTATTGTTTCTCATAATCAATTATACTAGTAATTTCACTACAGATGGGCCATTTACCTACAAGGATCCCAACAACAAACACAAAACAACAAAACTTCAGTACCAAAACCACACCAAAATAACAACACAATGACACAAAACTAATTAAGAGACTTGTTATAGACTTTCATGAGAAATCTTTAGGGCCTTATAAAGGTTGATGGCATTTTGCATATCAGGGTCCTGGCTGCTCTCAAAAAGTATCTTCTTCTTGATCATGTCATTCTTCCATGCTGACTTAGACACCACAAACATCACAAATTTGCTTGACATTTTTTGAATATAATCAAGAACAACCCTATGAATGACAAGTTGGTTGGTTTGCTTGTTCTCCACATATCAAACTCTATGCTCTAGAGCTTTGAATTATTTGGAAAGACCCTCCATTTTCTCTTCTACATATAAAACGACAGAGGGGTCAAATTGCTCTTGGTACCTTCCATAAAGAGGAAGCCTACATTGCCCTCAATTCCCTTTAAAGCCTCAACTTGCTATTTAAGTTGAGTTGAAAGACTAGAACTAACAAGTGGGTCATGGGCAGGGATACTTATCTTTACCAAGTTTTTGGCTTCAACAATATCCTTGTTCTTAGCAAAATTGCGGAGGACTCTTTTAGCTGGTGGGGGATCAAAGATGGGTTTCCGACATTGAGGTTCTTGGTATGGATCCTTGGGATGTTGAGGAGGGGGTGGGGGTAGAGAGGGGGTAGGATCATGGGTAACCACATCCCTGAAGTAATGATGTAGGAGGAAAATCACACCTTGATGTAGGGGAAGAACCCTCATATGGGTTTGAACATCACACCGATTTTTCAAGAGAATGTAATATGTATTAGGGAAGACTCACCTTGCAAGCATGCCTGAAATGGTTCAAAAGAACCAAATGGTGAAGTGGTGGCGTTGAGAAGCACCCTTCCAGGTGATGTAGCACACTACCATTTTGGAAACTTCATTAAACGGTGGGGGGATAGAGGAGCAAAGAATCCCCTCACCACAAAACTTTGGGAAGTCAACAAAGAATTCCCGACTTCCCAATCTACATAGTTTCATCTCCCACCACAAAATGTTGTTCCTCAAATTATTTGTCAAACTTGTTGCGTAAAACTTGACCCCTTCCATACCCAAACCGGTGATGAATGAGATCATATCCTCTGTGATAGTAAAATCCTTGTCTCTAAAAGTGACGACTCTGTCTTTCCATTTGCATGCGAAATCCAAAGATATGTGAACATCATGACCCTTAATTCTTTGCATAAAGTCTGTAAAACCATCCACACTTAAGGCTTGCCATAACTCTCTATGTCGTTCTACCAGGATGGATCACAAATAGGTTCCACTCTACAAGGAGGACCCCCATACTGAAATTAGAGCTCGCAGATGAAGCGAAGTAACCTAGTCACAACAAGAGAGCGTCTCAGTAACAAGAGCGACAAAATAGTGGAGTTTCAGAGCTTCCAATCCTATCCACCGACACTGCAACACCATTTAGAAAACCCTTATGTCAAAACCAAAGCACAAAAACAATGGAAAAGATCCGTTTGGAAGGATTAACTCACAAAATATGGGAGTACCAATAATCATGACCTCGCATGTGCCAAAACCGTTGACTTAGCTTAGGTAACCTTGGCTTCATTAAAAATGATTGCTTTTGTTATGGCAGAGAGATCTTCTTATAATCATGCCAAATTTTGAATTCATTAATGCTAACCTCATCATTTGTAAGAGCATCCATTAGACCTGTAGACACTTGTAGTTTGATCAAAGCACTATTATTTCTAATATTGCACTTATTATTCTTTTCCTCCCAAATTGGAGACAGCTCATCAGTTAGACCTATCTAACTCCCCTCTTACAACACTCTTTTGGTCATATTTCCTCTTATAAACTAATTAAATAGGTTATAATAACCTCTTCTTGGCTAATATTCTCTTCTTTACCACCTCTATTAGCTCCCTAGAATATCAATCCACTTCATTGGATTGATTAGGCCTTTCAGAACCCTCCCACTAGAAACCTAATTTCTCTCTAAATAGGATTAATTACCCTCTAAACATGGTTAGCTAGTCTTAACCATGATCAACCTCTCTCTAAAACTAGTCAAATCTTACTTTGACTTGCTAATTAACTTGTTGACTCCCTTTTAGTCCCACATGCACCAAAAAGCCTCCCATTTCCCAAATGGAAAACTATAAATAGCCTACTACCCCCTCTCATTTCTAAGAACACTTCTTCCCTCTAACCTAAACTATAGTATTATTGCTAGGATTAGGACCTTTTATTGAGCTATTTGCTTTGCTTTTGCATTTCTATCACATAACATGGAGTAAATGGGAAGAACCATTGGCCTTGAAGCCATTAATGGTGAGATCCCATTCTCTTGAAGCATAAACTGATTGCTTAGATCCTTTTAGGTTCATTTACTTTAAGCTTTCAAGAATAGAGGTTAACTTCATTTGTTTAAGTTGCTTGTTTACTTCAAGTTAATGCATGCAAATAGGATTCCTTGCTCATTTCTTATCATATGGTCTATTGAGGGGCTTTTGTCACAAAGCTTTGGGGTTCTTGAGTGTTTCTTACCCCATTTCAATAGCTCTTGCAAAACCTTTCATTGAACACAACACCATTCCCCTCTCTTTAGATATGGCAAATAATGATGTTTGTAAAACCTTTACCTAAGTCCTTGGATTATTTTATAAAATCTTTTATAGTCCAATTAGGGGTTGAAAGCCATTAAGGTTGTTAATAATGTTCATAGAGTCTCCCTCAATCATTAAATTGCTCACCTTGAGGTCCCGACAATTCCCCGATTCCCAAAGAGTGGCAAAGGCCTCATCATGGTGATTTGACTAATGAATAACATGATTTTAGTTCATTTTGTTACCATTTCTTTTGGGATTCCGATTGATTATGGTAAGGGAATTAAAACCCAAATTTTATAAAGCATTTATAAGGGAAAATGGATTTTGGAGTTATTAGATTTATGAGAGGAACTAAGAGTTTCATTCCTTATACCCAAACTATAAGAGGAACTCAAAATGTTAAATACCATATCCAAATGGAGTATATTAATCAGTAAAATCCATATTTTTAATCAATGTTTGATTTATATAAGTCAACACAAATTGATAGGTAATTGATCGTGTTGTAAACAATAAAAAAATAGGGGGTATATTGTCATTTACAGAACATGTGGGTTTTCTCTTTATGAGTGAAAGAGTATGGGAAATTCCCTAAGGAAATATAATTGGCCATCTCAAAAAACCACGGTGATGTACAAGATATGGAAAACAAGTGTTCATCTGAAAATTCATCCTCTATTGGTTCATCTTGACCTGCAGTTGTTAGTCTTCACAAGAAATTTGCATCTACATTGGCTTTCCTAGGCTTGTCAATTAGTGTCACACTTAATTCTTATAAAAACAAAAACCATCCTACCTCTTACCAATGAATTGTTCACCAAATACTTTATATCATAATGGTTTTTATATGCTATCACATTTTAATCAGTGATGCAATGGAGAAATTTATTAATAGCATAAATTATAACTAGGAATTATTTTTTAATTGTGGTGTAGTTTCTTTCAACAAGTGTTAATTTTTTTACAAATGAAGTAAATCACATGTATGGTTTATCCTTCTTATTTCTAAGCAAGAACAACTCATATTATTTTACTAGATGTATTTGTTTGGATGTAAAAAGGAATCTTCCAATTAGATCCTCTCAAGACAGGAGCAGAAGTGAGATTCTATTTAATGGCCTCAAAAGGTTGTTGACAATCATAAGTCCAAATAAATTCATAATCTTTAGTAAGCAAAGAAAACACAAGGGATGTTATCTTACTAAAATATTCTATGAACTCCTATAATAACCAACATGAACCAAGAAAATTCTTACCTCTGTTTGAGTGGAAGGTGTTGGAAGTTTGATTACCTCAATTTTATTAGGGTCTACCTTGATTCTTCTCTTAAAATATGATGCCCCAAAACCATACATTCATCTACCATAATTAAACACTTTTCATGATTAAGAGATAATTGGTGTTTCTTTGCACCTAGTCAATACCTTGTCTATATTATTCAATGATTCTTCAAAAACCTCCATAGACTATAAATTCGTCCATGTAAATCTCAATGCATTCATTTGTTAAATCTTCAAATATAGATAATATTGCTCTTTGAAAGGTCAGGTGCATTGCATGATCCAAGGGTAAGACTCTATACACAAAATTTCCTCAAGGGCAATTAAACTTGGTTTTATCTTTATCCTCAAGTGCCATTGGGATATGATTGTATCCACTAAATCCATCCAAAAAGGAAAAGTATACATTTCCTACTAAATTATCTAACACTTGGTCAATAAAGGGCATATGAAAGTAATATTCGAATGTGGATTTGTTTAGTTCTCTCGTAGTCTTTGAAAAATTTCCATTTTCCATTTTATTAGGCATAATATCTATAAGGTACACTCATTGGCTATCTTAGATTGGGTATATAAAACCTATTATTAATAGTTTCTCTATCTCGCTTTAACAATGTCTCCAAGTGTAGAGTTTATTGTTCTTTGGGATATCCTTAATGGCTAGACATTATCTATATATTATAGTGAGTTCATACATCAAGATGGATCCATCTCATGTCAGATATTCCTAGTAAAAATCTTTCATGTACAAATAATCTTGACTCATCTTTATTTGTCAACCAGCTTATTAATGTTAATCGTTTACCTAGTTGAATTTTAACTTGTTTGGTTACTGTGTAGTTTGAAATTAATGAGGGGCATTCACTCAATAATAAATTCAAAAGGCGGACATGGGGATTCCATTTATATAACATTATTATGTCCTCACTAGAATTTTTGCTTGTAAATGTATGGTAAGGGAAAAGAGAGAATGCCACAACCCAAAGTTTTGTATCATCTTCTTCCTCATGACATTTACTCAACTCATTTACATCATAAAAAAATTCATTGGTTTCGGTGCAAGTTTTCTTATTACTGGTGGAATTTTAACTTAGATTGTTCTATTATGTCTACATATTGTTATGTCAAGAGGCATTCTACAATCACAATCAAGGGTAGGGGTAGTTGGTTGCAATTTATGTGAGTGTGTTCACTTTTAGCTGTAACATTATATTTTATGTCCACTTGACCACATTAAGAATTTTTTCCTTTTTCATAATCTTGGCCATATGATGGAGTCCATGGCCAATTTTTTCCATTATTTTTTTTTAGACTTACACGCAAGTATAGCTAAATTAACATTATTTATTACCATTCAATAAAAATGTGAAGAAAATAATGAAATTATTAATAAGTATACCGATGGGCATTCTATTCTACTAGATAAAGGATAGACAACGGTCAAAAAATGGACAAGTGAGATTAGTTTGCAGGATATGCATTGATGGATCGACCGGTGTGGTGCCTCTTGTATACTTTGCATGTTTTCCATTCCTGCATCCTTTTTCCTTATTTTGGAAATGTCATTTTGTAGGGAAGGAAATATCACTAACATGTGGCATACGTCAGATCATTGAGGTGCATCAGATGGAGGTAGGGTTGGTTGTATCACTGATGGAATGTTTTGTGTCTAGGTGGGTAGTGACGCCACCACCATGGTCGACATGTGGTCTCAATTTTTTTAAGTTCTAGATCTTCATTGACATCGATGGGGATTAACCACTTTCCACAAAAATAATGGCCAAATATAAAAGTACCAAGACAAAGCGAGCTTATATTATTGTTGTATTTGATGTGTAGGGTCTTGAAATTATGGGGGAGGATTATGTCTACCTATTTTAAAGCAACATATTCTAATCCAATGTGCCTACAATAGGACATGGTGTGGAGAATAATCTTAATGTTGGGAGTAGTTCCAGAAAGTTTCACATACAACTCACATGAGTAGTTTGGAGCAAAGACATTCCTTATCTGTAAAGGCATGGAGAATGTGGATTTCATTGAAAATGACTTGAGGATCACACCCTATGGTGTGGGTTGTGGGTTTACCTCAGAAAGGATCTTAGACTCTCCACTTTGGGTGGATAAAGTTTTGTATCATTTCCAATGTCTTCCCCATCCACAACATCCTATGGATATATGCAAGGTCCTCAATCTATCCTATGAGAAATTAAGAGGGAAGGAATCATGTCTTCAAGCTCTAAGGATGGGGAGGTTCATTAAGAGGGGGAGATCATGGAGGGATTTAAACACCATTGGTGCTTTGAGGCATGAAATTTAATGTTTTATCTTTTTAAACCTTGTACCATGCATGTTAAGCATTATTGCCTATGATTATGCCTTTAAAAGATCATCTAATGGTCATGTGTTTCCACTTTTATACTCTCCCCGATAAGAACAAGAAGGAAAAGACCATGAATAATTACATGAATTCACATTTTATACCATCTACTTTTATTGCTTCACTTGCATCATATACCACTTCTTCTGTGTGTACCTTCCATTTCGTAAGTAATCATTTATATTTGATAGTTGTAAGTTGATTTATTCTATAATCAGTGTCATCCAAGACATAAGACAAACATGATTTAATCCCCATAAATTTTGTAACAAGATATTTCTCGGGCGTTGTTTATCTCAAAATTTTGTCCTTATCACAAATCGGGAGAATGTAAAGGGCATTTCTATTGTAGGATATTGTTCCATCCAGATCTACTAACATTGGGGAAATGAAGGAGATCCCTTCTAGGAGAGAGAAAGGGCGTAATTTTCTTGTATTCTTCCTCATCGTAATTTTATTTCTCATAGTTTTTTCCTAATTCCTTGTGTTGCTACTTGTTTACTTTTTATTAGCCTAGAATTTTATTAACTTATCTAGTTAACACTTATTTCCATTTGATAAACTTTGATCATACTTAGTTATTTCCATGCAATGGATGTGTTGGGCTTCAATACATGTTTTAAACCAACAATTTTTCAATATTTGATAAATTTTGATCGTAGAACTTTTAGCAGTTATTTCCATGCACCAGAAGTGTCTAGCTTCAATACATGTTTTAAACCGACAAATTTTCAATGGCTTATTTCCATTTGATAAATTTTGATAATACCTTTAGTGGTTATTTTCAGCATTGGATGTGTTTGGCTTTAGTATATGTTTTAAACCAACAAAAATTTAGTCGATTTGACCTTCCATGTTCTATTTTTTCCGCTTTCATTGTTACTTTTAGGATAATGATCATCTATGATCAATACGTTTAAGCTAAATTCTACAAGCTATTGGTTATATGCCTTATTGTATGTCACGTGATAGTTAACCATGTTCACCATAATAGTTGATCAAATAATAAAAATAAAAGTAAATTGAAATTAAGAATAAATGGTTCTATGTGTAAAGAGTATATATACCTAAGTAGAAACTAATGTGACAGTCTCCATGCCGAAATCCCATTTTCCTATAATTATGTTACTAATCTAATTTTACTCCACCCTCAACATCATCTCTCATGTTAATGAAAATTTATAAAATGCACACTTAAAATAACAAACAAATTATTAAAATTTATTGCCGCAAAATAGATACTTGACAGAGGTGGAAAGTATATATTTAAACGTGCATAAAACATAATTTGTTACAAATGGATGAAATGCATATATATACACACACATTATGTAGTTTACAATTGTTTATCCTCTAAAATTACACATTTCCTCGTCACTATCAACTCATTACAATGTGATCATAGGTTCTTAAGGTCCACATTATAATTTAAAACTCACTCACATGGTTCTCGTCATTATTTGAAATTTAGTAAAACATCGCAACTTGTGTTTATATGTTTACACATTAATGTAATATCTTGATGATTATGTATTTATGTGATATTCGAGAGATGGTGGAGGGATTTGAGCTTCTAGGGATTTCAACTAGGTTTGTCATCTCCCCTAGGCTTCACCAGTTAGAACCCATTCAAATCCACTCAATACTCAACAATCATTGCATTAAATAAGACAAATATTTGTATTGTTTATTCATATTTAAGTTTATAAAGGTGCAATAAAAATGCATTTTAATCTATATATTAGTGTACACGTGAGGCCAAGAATGACCAATTGGAATGAAAATGTTCAAAGTGAAATAAAGACATGATGTTTTAAAGTGTATTATAGTCTAAACATGTTTTTTAATTGTTATTATAAGTTTACATAAATATTGGATGTTTTTAAAATTATTGTTGATTATTACAACTCATGCATATGGTTGAAGGGATGGTAAAAAATATATTATATTTTAGTTTATTATAAGATGATTTAGTAATTGTCTCAATTAAATCATGTTTAGGATTTGATTGATTTTTATGGTTAGCCTAGTTGAAAGCCCCAAAAGTGGAAACCTCTTCTCCATCTCCCTTAGGTTCCCCTATTGGAACTTCTTAGAATCAGATCACATTATGCTTGCTTCATACCATGCATTGATTTTTAGAAACATAATCAAAGACTCAAATTCTCATGCCTTTCACCAATTTTTTTTTTTTTTTTTACTTGTGAACTTTGAAGATTGTTTTTTATTGTTTAAGTGTACATGTGTTTAAATAACCTCACAACTCATGTCTAGACAACCTCACAATTTTTGTTTATATGTTTACACATTATTGTAATCTCTTAAGGATTATGTGTTACTTGGTATTCGAGAGATGGTGGAGAAGTGATTTGAGCTTATAGGGGATTTAAACTAGGCTTACCATCTTAGTTAGGCTTCTTGTATTATAACCTCATCAAATCCACTTGTGTTGTGTACTCCTCGTACCAAACATGAGAGGCTTGTTGGAAATATAATCAAAGGCCTAAATTCTCAAGCCTTTCACCAATGAATTTAATGGTGTTTGATGTCAAATTCCCTGGTAATTTTCTACTTTTTTTCTTGGCTAAATCTTATGAAATAAAGTGAGGTTGAAGATGACTCCCAAGGTATATTCAGTTCATGTGTAACCAAAAATTTGGCTAAACATTCTTGCTATCATAATTTTAGGTAGCGGGTATTGGTCTAAACATATTGACTTTTGATTTGAGGGTCCAACATAATGTCAACTCCTTATAATTTTAGGTCCCATATCAAGAATAAATCCATATGATTTTAAGTCTCGTACCTAAATGACAATTGGTTTTGTGAATAGCCATTGTAATATGAATCCATTTTTTCATTGATGGTTGAAAGGAATATTGGTAGTGTACATGATATAGGTTGTTACTCCCAAGGTCAACAACTTTTATCACATGTCCTTAATTATAAATGAAGTCTGTTAATTCTCCAATCATCATTTTATTGTCTAAGAAATCCCTCATTGTGATCACCGTGTGTGTAATGAAAGATTAACTAAGCTATAAGAAATGAAACTAAGCATCTACATAGCTCCAAAGCAAGTTTAACCTAACTATGCACCATCAAGATGAGAGCTAAACAAGATAAACTCCTATAATAATGCATGAATTAAACTAACATCATTATATTATCTCTACTTCTCTATGATTGCATAAAAAATGGACCTAGAAGACCCATAACAATCAAATATGATTGTTTGTTTGGATTCTCAAGATTTTGAGAATGAAGACCCACCATTAATGGCTTCAAGGCCACATGGTTCTCTTCATTTACTCAAAGTTGAGTTTATGGATGCACTATGTAATGGATGCTAGCTCAACAATGGAGGAAGGAAAGCTTTAGATCAAATGTCTAATTAGCTTAAAGCTAATACAAATGAGATCCAAGCTTTCTTAGGCTTGTTTTGGTTTTGTGTTATGTAAAGTTGTAAGGTTGAATGGGTAGGCTTAGCCTTGTATTTATAGTTTTTGGTTTGGAAGAGTTTGGAATTTGGATGCATGTGGGACTAAAGGTAAGCCAAAACCACTTTTAGATTAGATTAGGATAAACATGCTTTAGGCTTAGTTAAGCTAGGTTTAGGCTAGTTAAGCGTGATTAACGAGTGATTAAAGACTCATTGAGAGTTGGGAGGAGTCTGATTAACCATTTGTGACTGATAGATAGCCTAGGAAGCCAATAGAAGTGATCTAGAGAGAACTAGGGAGGTTCTAAATGGTCGAAAGGAGGAATGTCTAGCTAATAAGAGAGATATTAGCCCAATTAGATGATTAGGAGGAATATGACCGAAAGAGTGTTGTGAATGGGCATCTCAAAATGGAGCGAAGAACATCAACATAGAGCATTTTCCTTTAGTATGCCTCTCAAAACTACTAAATGATTAATTGAATGTTTTTTCTAGAAGAAAACACATATGGTGTAGTGCTTAATATACATACTTTAGTCATGATTTGTTCATCCATAATAGAGGTTGATTTCCACTGTATGGTATACTTTTATGTCCTCTTCAATCCTTAACCATCTTCCTTGGGTCTTTGTCAACATATCATATTTTTTAGCTCTTATTTTTCTAACTCTTGTTGCAATTCCTCTATGAAACATCCATGCCTTGCCAATATATCTTGCAACACTTGATTCTTTCCCTTCGAGTGTGGCTCCATTTTCTCAATTCTATATCGTCCATTTGAATTTTCTCATTTATTTCATTAAGTTTGTGAAAACTTTCTTTCTTCACTGATTTTTCCAATGTTTTAGCTATGCAACTGAATACCATGCGATTTTTCTGTCAAGTATCAAATATGGAATCAAATATGCATACAATTAAAATGTGTTAGCAATACCTTGCACAAGTCCCAAAGAAAACCTTTTATGATACCATTTAATCTGCAATCGACTTAGGTATTCCAATAACAATTGAACAACATAGATTTATCATTCACTTACGTGAGATTAAAAAAGTGATTGTATATATTGTTATGAAAAGGTATTATGCTTATAATCAATTGAACATGTCATTGGCATGTTTTTTAGTGCTCGAGGTAAAGTAGCAGTTGCATAGAGTGAAAATAATCAAGAAAATGAATCAAAACACAAAAGAATGACATAAGGATTGACCTTGAATAAAGTGCAAGGGAAATCCAAATGCTTAAAGTCATGTGTCCTCATCTCCACTATCATCTTACAAGTTTTTACAAGTCAATTTCTCAATTTTAGCCTTCACATACATTGTACCTTTGTATTGTTCTCCTAGTTTGTCTTGTTGTGGAATACTTGTTTATTCAACATATTTAAATTATGATCTTTGATGTTCAATCATTTCCTACCTTACTAGCTCCCCTAGGTTCACTCTTAACAATACTAGAATGGTTCACTCTGTAACAATGATTTAGAATGCCTCCTAAATTAAAGAGATGAAAGAAGAACCAATTTAACTTCCATTTGAGCACTTGGTTACAATTATTTCCTATATAATACAAGTTTTTACCAAGCCAAATTTATCTTAGTAACGTTGTTTGATTATGTATGGGGTTCTACATAGCTGATATTTTTGTACATGTTCCTATCAAGCGTAACTTGTTAGTACAAGTTTGTACCAAGAAGAGCCTATTTGTATGGGTTTTTATTGAGCTCAACATGTTGACTCTCCAAGTCTCCTTGATCTCTAAAAGGAATATGCCTAAGGCCATAAGGTTTCCATGATGAAGTGTTGTAGGTTTGGAGCTAATTTTTTCTAAGAAAATCATGAATTTTAAATCAAAGTTGCAATGTTTACACATTTCAAGATTTCATGGTTCCGAGAGCATGTTTACACATTTTGGGGGGGTTCCGAGCATGTTTACACATTTTTGAATTTCGAGGTTCTAGAGCATGTTTACACATTTCAGAATTTCGGGGTTCTAGAGCATGTTTACACATTTCAGGATTTCGGCAGTTCGGGACATCCCAACATCCATACATGTTTTATGTCGTCCAATCCTTACACCCTGAAATACAAAGGGGTCCTTGTTTTTTTGGTTTTTGGAGTTGTTGAGCAGGCTTGTAATCCCTAACTTGTTATAAGACATGTCGACAAAGGTGACCTAGAGGTTAAATTTGACGGCCCCATGGTCGTCCTCTGTGTGGAACGACACGAGGATCCTTAAACACCCATATATTTTGATCTAGTTCACCATTTGAGACAAAATCGATCTTGTTGGAAAGCTTGTGGAGAGTAGATCATGATGGGAGTGTTGTAAATGCTTCCACTAACCTCAACAACCAATATGGTGTTATGTACTATGTTGTCCCATTACTTGGTGATATGTTTTTTCATAATTGAAGACATTTTTGTCACCCATGTTGGGCATGCTCACTAAATGTTGATTGGTCCTTGGTGGGTGTTGGGGTGGGTAGTTCATTTCAATGTTAGGCATATATGATCTTTTCTCTTCTTTCTTCTATCTTCTATATATATGATTGTAAGAGCAAGAAAGATGGGTCCTTTTCTACTAGTTTTGTGAGCTCTGCTCTTTTGAGCCTTAAAACTAATGCTTCCAAACCCTCAGTAATGCAACTTGTGAAGTTTTTAAGCACCTATTGCTTGGTGGGATTATGGATGAGTAAGTTCTTGTTAGAAATTACAAGTGTGATCTCTTTCCCTTGAATGCACAAGTGTCTAGATGTGAATATTTCAGTCCTCTTATAGTTTTTCAGTATTACTTTGATTGTTTCATTTAAAGTTCTTGTGTGCATTTTCTAAAGCTTCATATGTTGAGTTATTTTTGTGTCTTTTAAAGCCATATCAATACCCCATTTTAGTTTGGTGCATCACCTTATTTTCTATCAGTAATTCATCATCTAACCCCAATCCCTTGCAATATTAGGCTAGAATTAATTAATAGTAGGATTTATTGTTGGTTAGATTAGTTGCATTGAATTGGAGTGGAAGGAGCCAACCTTTTCATTTGGAGATTGACCTTGAAGGAGCCACTATCCCACACTTTGAAGGTATTTTAATGTTTCTTTGAGGTGTTGAGCCTAGTTTCAGTAGGGGTGCAACTTCAAGTCAACAATTTTTGGCATGCTCGATGGAACAAATTTGCATCCTCTAAAATCAATCTCAATCTACTACATTGAGATTGGTGTGTGTTCAATGGAACATTTTCTTCGAGAGGAAAAAAAAACATATGAAGACTCCTAAATTCAAATCTACTAGTTTCAACAATCAAGTGATTTCAACAATCAAGTGATTTAGTTTTATGAGAAGGGTGCATACAAGACAAAGTACAACAAGAGGAGAGTCTTTTGAATATTTACAAATTTCACCAAGGAGGAGAGGAAGACTTGTTCAAATACCCCCATCTCCACCACCTAGATTTCATTCAACTCCCCCTCTTCATAGACCTATCCCCATCATCTCGGGAATTTAAGACCCATTCCCCTCTATGGCTTATCAAAGAAATCAACCTTTTGTGACTTTTAATGGTGGCAACCCCTTGGCTTTAAATGCCCAACATGATATCCTAGTAGTTTCTCTAAAGAGCATTTCATTCTTTACAGGAGAAAATTCAACCACCCATATAGAGCACATCTTAGATGTTGCTAATGTCTATTTGGTCCAACTTATCACTGAAGATGATGTAGCAGTCAGGATTTTAGCCGCATCTTTTAAAGGAAAATCACTACAATGGTATAGAAATTTGTAGCTTGCTACTATTCATACATGGGATGAGCTAGGGGAGAAGCTTTAAAAACATTTTTAGGACAATGATGATCATTTATCTCTCATGGAACAACTTAGAAATTAGTTGGTGGCTCTAAAGAGGCAACAAGCCCAACATAACAGACCTTATCAGCCTTCTAATCAAGCATACTAGCCTAATAGGAAACCTTATCAAGGTAATGTCCAAGGGCGAGGGTAGATAAGTTATGCTAGGCCTTTAAACACCCAAAATCTTATTGCATAAGCTTCTCAAGAGCTATGGTTTTAATTCAGAACAACATAGGGTAAGATTATGAATAATGTTACCCATGTAATCAACGCCACGATCAAAATTCTTGCAAAAATGGGGCTCTCAACCAAGCTCAAATGGTCCAACTTGCATTAGTACTCTGGGAACAACATGTAGAATCAACTCCAAGAGAGGAATAATCTTAGGCGCAAAACAAGTGAATCTAATCTTCTGAATTGGAAATAAAGTGATTTATGTGGTGTAAATCAGAATCAAGTAGAAAAAGAGAGGAAATCCAATTGCATATAACACAAGGTATAAAGAGAGAGCAATGGAAGGAGAAACATCTTCCATAGTTGGTCAAGCATCTACCTCCCAAACACCACAAGATAATGCAAGAGAGGGCACAAATGCTAAAAAAATTGAACTATAATAAAATCAGGCTATTACGAGGGCCAATCAACCCAAAAATCAACCTCCACTTGGTCAACATTTAAAAGAGGATGTTGTTGCTACCAAGGTAATTATCAATGACACCTACTACCCAAAAATATCCTTATTATAAAATGCCTTCACTACTTTATACCCATACCCATCAACATGGAAAATAAGATTCCTTTAACACAATCATAGGACTCAATTGCTTTGATACTAAATGATGCAATCACAGATAAGGGATCAAATAAACAACTACCTTAGATCATGTAACCTAATAAATAATACATAACAATTGGCACATATATAAAAATTCATATACATCAGGAAAATAAAAACTTCAATTTTATTTGTTTCATTGAAGAAACATAGACTACCCAAACATTACGCTATTATAGTTTTTAAAAGTAATTCAACTACTTGTAAAATTACAAACATTCCCACTATGGATGTGTTACACAACCTAACAACTTCTCAAACTTGTGGATTCACATCATGTCTTTACTTGAGCTACACTTGGTTCATTGATTTTTTCAAAAACCTTGACTAATTCTTAGTCCTTACTAACTTTCACTCTTTTAGACCTAACCTTTGAATAATGATATTTGTGCATTTGTAAGGCACATAACAAGAAACCATTATGGAAGCTAAAATGGTTCACCTTTGAACTTCTAAATAATTATCATTTATTTATGAATTTTTAGCTTCCCATTGATTGTCTCGCTTAAATTTTTGGAATGTTACTCTTATGTCTTACATGAATAAGAGTGTAGACTCATACATCTAAAATAATTTATACATGTCGTCTATATGTTTATAAATTTTGTAGGTTCGAATGATATCTTTATGTTTCTCTCCTTATTTGTAAATAGCTTTGTCCTATCAACGTTTTTAATCATAGCCCTTTGAATAATATCTATAGGATATCTGTATTTGTGCCTCACCACTGCCTCACATAATTTCATTGTATTGAATGTTACTTGATATAGTATGCATATTTGTTCTTTATACAACATGTCATTCATCAATATTTAGCTTTTACTTCATGTACCTTCTTTCTTATATTGACTTAACTTCCATTCACGTGCAATCTATATGTGTGAGGGTCAAAGGTGTCCTTTTGGGGATATTACAATGGTATCAAAGTTGTTAATCCTCCCACTGTGAGGGAAAGAAGCAAGGATCAAATCTTAATGCAATCAACAAAAATCCATTTAGAATATCAAAGAAGAAACACCCCAAAGAAGACAATGGATGAGTATGAGAGAGAAAGACCTCCCAATGATGAGTTGAGTTATATGAATGAGATATTCTCTAGAGGTAATAGAGAGTTGCAAAACCGTTTGATGGAATCACATAGAGATCTTAGAGACTCCTTTATAAGAGCCATTGTTGATTTGGGTAGAGCCTTACAAGGAGTAAGTATATGGAATCAAGGAAACCATGGAGAGTCATCATCATACGGAAAGAGTTTCAAACAAGACTCCTTCCAAGTTCTTTCGTGCTAGTTTCCTTCAAAGAAATGAGCCACAAGAGGAGAGGGAGCAACCACCAACACATGGGTTTGTTGAAGAAATCAATCTATATGGAGATGAGTATGCATCATTGAATCCCCACACAAGGGATTTTCTTTCATTCAGAGACTTTTGCCAACTTAGAAGAAGCGAGGGACCAAGGAAGAAGGTGAGTCATCCTCAAGAACCAAGGAAATATATTCAACATAGATTGGGTAAGATCACTCTTCCTACATTTGATGGTATGGATAAATGTTCTGCTAGAGCATGGTTGCAAAAGTTAGATACTTACTTGTCATTAAATCCCATATGTATGAGGAAGACGTGCTATGATTATTTACTAATGCACACTTTAGTTTGGTGGATGTAATCTGAAACAAACAACAACCGAAACACAAGAATACCATTGACTATGATAAGACAATGATGACAAATCTGAAATATCAAAATAAATTATAATATTAACATGAAATCACATAATCTCACCCATGAGATACTTCAACAAGACTATGGGAGAAACTTTACAATTACACCTCTTGATGGCTTCTTCAACACACCTTTAATCGATGGCTTCCTTCGCACACTTCCTACAATATTTCTCACTACTTCTTTCTATGCTAAATGAGGGGGTGGCCTCTCTATTTATAGAACTTCCAGCTTATCCATCCTATCTCTAAGATAGGATAAGAAATCCACTCCGACGAATCATATTCCATACCTTAACTCTTATCTCGTACATGTAAGCTTATCTCGTTAAGATAAGATAAACCTTATCATTTTACATGGGTTCCACATTTTTAGACTTTTTACAAATAAAATACACAAAATATTTATGACCTCACTCCTTGTCCTTATTACCAATATAATATTTCTAATTCCTAATCATGTAGACCCTACTTCTCTAATTACCCAAACTTTGACATTTTAACATTACCGACCACTTACGACAAATATTTACTTTTACAACATTCCTATTGTACTTTGATCATACCGTACTCCACATTATTGGCGACACCGCATCGACGGCGCCTGCTATCTTCTATCGACGCTACTACTAATTATACTTAACAACATCCTATTCCTAATACATACATTAATGAAATAGAAATTATGGAGGAAAATTTTAGTGTCGACATCTTCCCCTTCCTAGCTTCTACTCCGTCCCTGAGTAGACTATTCTCGGTGCTTGGAAAATCTTCAACTTGTCGTGGTTGACCCATTTCGTAATGGGAGTGCCATCCAATTCCTCCAAATGCAGACGCACCATTTTCATGCACAACTACTATTTTGTAGGGCCCCATCCATTTTGGAAGAAATTTTCTCTCGCTTCTTTTTTGTATCTGAATCATATACTAGAACCAAGTCATTCACTTGAAATGGAGACCACCGGATCTTTTGATCAAAGTATTCTTCTCGCTTCATTTTCTTCTTATGGCTTGTATCCTTTGCTATTTCCTCATTTCTTCTAGCAAATGAAGATGTACCAACCTTTCTTTTATCAATCACTTTCATCCATCCTTTCATTTTTCATAACTCTCACAAAGGGGAATATCAAACTCAATAGAAGAATCGGATCAATGCCATAGGCCAATCAAATGGGGAGTATCCTGTTGCTGACTTTGATGTTGCCCTATATGCCCACAATGCCGCATGAATCCTTTTATCCCATTTATGTACCGCAAGGCCGCATCTTTGCTAGAATTTGACACAAAGACAAAATTTGTTCTGCTCCACCTGGCCCATTTGTGGTTGGCTTGATGTTGTTGCCTTCCGTGCTTAATAGAAAATTTATTGACTAGGGCTTCTACCACCTCATTAATGAAGTGGCTTCCTTGATCTCGCTACAATTTCTAATGGACAACCAAATCCGTGACAATACGCTCATATATGAACCTCGCCACTTCATCCATGGAAGTCGCCTTCAATGGCCTAGCTTCAACCCACTTGGTTAAATAACTGTGGCAACTACAATATACTTATTTTGGCGTGATGTAGTCGAAGTGGACCTACAATGTCTATTCCCACTTTTCAAAGGGACCAAGGGAAGAATAGACATAATGGAGCTGATGAAGTCTTACTGCTACCATGTGTTTGACAAATATCACATGTCTTACAATAATTATAACAATCTTTAAAAAGAGTGGGCCAAAGATAACCTCGCATCCAAGATCCTTCTTGCTGTAAGTTGTCCAGAGAAGTGCCCTCCACATGTACCATTGTGGAATTCTTCTAGCAGCTCCTTTCCTCGATCACGCCCAACTACCCTCTCAGATCGCCCATCGTGTCCTATTCAAATAATGCTCCATGCAGAATAGAATATGGACGACTGCTTGAGTAATCTTTCTCTTAGTCTTTGCATTGGCACCATCAGGAAACTTGAATTCATTCAGATAATTCCAAATATCTATGTATTCACTAGGGATTGTGTCAAGGGAGAACAATGTCAGCATCGGAAAATCATCATCATCACAAGATGATCCTAAACCATCATAGGCTCGAGAGAGTGCATCCGCATTGACATGCTTCTTTCCCGCCTATCTATAATATCAAATTCAAATTCTTGTAGCAAAATTATCCATCTTGCTATCCTCCCCGATGGGTTAGGCTTATTGACAATATATTTCAGAGCCTGATGATCCGTTACAACTATAAATTTCTGCCCTAAAGCAAGTAATTTCTAAACTTCTTTACAAAAAAATGATAGCCGTGAGCTCTTTTTCAGCTTACAAAGATAGTTTACCTCAAGACTGCTCATTTGTCTCCGCTCCCAAAGTAAATTGATGTTCATTCCCATTTTCATCCTTTTGGCTCAAAGTACTACCTAGTGCTGCATCTCGAGGCATCAAGTGTACACAATGAATGGCTTGCTCCAACTGATTCTTCAAAACAGTGAAGACACCAGGCTTCCTTCAATTGTCCAAAAGCTTCATGCGCCTTGTTTCCCGGTTCATAAGTAACATCCTTCTTCAAGAATCAAGTTAGTGGTCAGGCAATCTTTGAGAAATTCTTGATGAACCTTCTATAGTAACCCACATGGCCTAAAAATGATCTCAACTTACTTCTATTCATAGAAATGGTAAATCTTTGATTTTTGAAACTTTATCGATCAAGCACTAATACCATCTCTCGATACAACATGCCCTAACAAAACGCCTTTAAACATCCAAAGACACACTTTGTAGGGTTTAGTGAGGCTTGTGCTTCATCTAACCTTTGAAATGTTGTCTCCATCTCGGTGCAGTGGTCCAACTTGCTCCCATAGATGCAAAAATCATCCAGTAAATACTCGATGAAGGTCCCAATGTAGGGTTCAACACCCTATTCATCAAACGCTGGAATGTTGCCGAGCATTACACAACCCAAAAGGCATAACTCTATAAGCAAACGCTTCCCAAGGAGTGGTGAACGTGGTCTTCACCGATCTTTCTCTCGCTATACGAACTTGGTCAGAGCCGCTATATCCATCAAAGAAAACTATAAAGACTCCCGCCACCTACTTCGCCCAAGATCTGATCCAAAATGGAAGAGGGTAATGATCCTTCTTTGTTGCCTTATTTATCGAGCTTCCTATAATCAACACAAATGCGTAGCTTCCCATTCTTTTTTATTGAGATCACAATGGGAGAAACCCATTCTGAATTCTCCACAAAGAAATATGAATCCCGCATCAAGCAACTTATCTATTTCTTCTTTTACAGCCTTGGAAAAATTAGGATTCATTCTATATGGCATTTGCTTTATGGGCTTAAGACCATCTACCACCAATACAATGTTCTACCCAACTTACTTGACGGAGTTCCTTGTAATCAAAAGTGAATAGGTGTATGTACCTTCAAAGAGCCGGAGGTAGGATTCCTTCTCACTCTCCATCACAAAGATCACCAATCTTTATTTGTTGGAGACGATCATCAACTTCTTCTTCGTATAATTTTATGGGGTCATGAGTTGGTGTGACTGAAGATATCCATGACTCAAACATCAACCTCACTTTCTTCATCTTCAAGTGTCCACTTCACCGGTACTAGAGTAATCGAGAGGATGTCCAATCATCGCCATCACTTGAATCCACAGTGTTCTCGCTTTTATGATGTCGAGGATCACGCTTATCTTCACCCTCTCTCTACCACGTCCAAGTGTCATGAAACCTTCATTCCAAAGAGTTTCGCATGAACTCTCCTTAGCCATGGTCTTCCCAAAGAAAGATTGGGTACGCAATAAGACCATTTTTCATCACCCGAAAGTCTACCACACATACAACACCCATAACAGATATTGCCACATTTGAAACTACACCTTCTCGGTTTAGTTTTTCCTTTATTTAATGACCTTAACATAAGTGTCAAGGGCGATCAATTTTTAAACCCAACATATTCATTACAGACTTGGCCATTACATTAATCGCAGCACTTCCATCAACTAAGACATCATGAATTGAAATACCATTACATAATACCTCACTTGTGGAGCATAGGGATCTCGCCTCGCTTCCCAAAACAGGGACCTCAACCTCCTTCCTTCTTCGAGCATTGAGTCCACCTCGCAACTCCCGCCTCTTCTCGAAGACATAGCCAAGAGTTGACCATATGTAATATTTGCAGCCTTTTGGACAGATCTTCCAAGATGGAGTATGGTCCTCGCCCCGTGAAATCGTAAAATCCCGCACACCCAACTTTCTTCTCCTATGTTTCTTACTAGTTTCTTCTTTCATCTTCTTAGATCATTTCCATCTTGATTATCTTTTTCTTTCTTTCTTTTTTTGTTACAAACACATCTACTTCATTATTTCTACTCTTATCTACTACATCAAAAGAATTCACAGTGTGCTTTTCCTTTATCATTATCTCCTTTACTGTATGTAGAAGCTCTATCTCGACAATTATACTTATAATGACCCTTTTATAACAACCATAACAAACAACTTCAGTAAATATTTCTTTTCGACCTCTATCTCCTCCCCGAGAACTAAATTCCTTTCCTCAAGAAGATTAATAGTTAATCGACCCATCTTTTTTGAGCAGATCTTCATACTCAGAGATGTACTAGGAGAAATATTTGTGCTCACCGGGAGTGGTCAGGATTCTGACCAAAGGTGCCGTGTAGGCTCTACTTTAGCAACAATTTCTTTGGGCTCCTCTTCCATGCTTTCTTCTTGCCTTCTTGCAATCTCCTTTGCTTGTTCAATGGTAGCCGGGCGGTCATACTTCACTCGTTGTCTCGATCTCTCGGCTTCATCCCAAGAATGAAGTGCTTACAGAGGAGATTATCCACGCCATTCATCAACCCATCCGCTAGTCCTTCCTTCCGATCCGGGCATCGAGCTTCCTCCTTAGCTCTAGAACACGAGCATGATAATCCCTTATCTTCTCCTTCTCTCCTTGGGATAGCTTTGTGATCTCGATCATGAGATCTCGCATATTTCTCGTTGTTCACCAAATTCTTCAAGAAAACTTTCAGCTTAATAAATCCCATGAATTTTTCACATTATCACCTAGTGTTTCAAACCACCTAAGTGCTCGATCCATCCAAAAAGGTAGGAAAAATTCAGTCCATTGTTCTCTTATAAGGCCATTACAAATACAAGATCGCTTAAACTTCGAATGAAAGAAGAAGCATCTTCATTAGATTGAGCTAAAAAACAGAATCTTTCCCATTTTCAAAAGTAACCACCGTGAAATACCAACCCACAAGTACAATCAACAAGACTTATGTGCACAAATAATTGGAATTACTATAGAAATGACTTTACACCTTTCTACAAAGTAAACTATGGTAAAACTTGACTTATCACGTAAAAACTGATTTTACTGTGGTAAACACTTATTCATTCACGGTAAAAGTGAAGTTATCATGTGGTAAATACTATTCACTTAAAAAGTGAAGTTATCATGGTAAATACTATTCAAAGAAAAAGGACTTTACCAAGGTAACTACTATTCATGGCAAAAATGACTTTAACATGGTAACTACTATTCACTGTAAAAATGACTTTACCATGGTAACTACTACGCACAAGAAAAAAACAAGGTTACCCTCCAATTGATTTTTGACTAAGTGGGAATATCTCTCCGTAAAATCCACTAACGAGGAATGGTCCCGCAACGGAACCAAAATGTCATCACCAATCCGCACTATGATAATTCTTCACCGAACTCTCGCTATGATTATTTACTAATGCACACCTTTAGTTCGTGGATGTAATCTGAAACAAAACAACAACCGAACACAAGAATACCATCGACTATGATAAGACAATGATGACAAATCTGAAATATCAAAATAAATTATAATATTAACATGAAATCACATAAATCTCACCCATGAGATACTTCAACAAGACTATGGGAGAAACTTTACAATTACACCTCTTGATGGCTTCTTCAACACACCTTTAATCGATGGCTTCCTTCGCACACTTCCTACAATATTTCTCACTACTTCTTTCTATGCTAAATGAGGGGGTGGCCTCTCTATTTATAGAACTTCCAGCTTATCCATCCTATCTCTAAGATAGGATAAGAAATCCACTCGACGAATCATATTCCATACCTTAACTCTTATCTCGTACATGTAAGCTTATCTCATAAGATAAGATAAACCTTATCATTTTACATGGGTTCCACATTTTTAGACTTTTTACAAATAAAATACACAAAATATTTATGACCTCACTCCTTGTCCTTATTACCAATATAATATTTCTAATTCCTAATCATGTAGACCCTACTTCTCTAATTACCCAAACTTTGACATTTTAACACGTACTCCACATTATCGACGCTACTACTAATTATACTTAACAACATCCTATTCGACATACATTAATGAAATAGAAATTATGGAGGAAAATTTTAGTGTCGACAGATCTTAATTTTGTCACCTTGCATTTAGAAGGTGTGGCTCACGAATGGTGGTATGATGGTCTAGTAATACAATGACATGGTTCCATTCTCGGTCTCGAAGGATTTGGAAAAAGCTAACATAAAGGTTTGATAGGAAAGATCCGTGAGGTACACTTCAGGGGAGTTATCACAACTCAAGCAAGATGCATCCGTGGAAAGGTATGTTGCTGATTTTTAGGAATTAGCAATGGGTTTTTTCATGAAGGGCTTGACCAACCCCTTAGAGGATTGGAAAAGGCTTTTGAGCCTTCATCTCTTCAAGAGGCTATCAAAAGATAAATAAATTTAGAATTTACAATGAGAAAGAATATAAATATGCACTAGTAGGAAACATCACCTTTGGGGCAGCAAACAAGTTCATGTGAACCACCAAAGACAACCCCAAATGATAAGCAAGGAGCAACAATTAGTGGGTAGCAAGGTAGAACACAAGAATGGGAAAGAAATAGGTCTGAAATTGAAGCAAGGAATGAGTTAAGGAGGAAGAAATTATGCTTTGATTGTAAGGACCCATGGACACCCAACCATCGTTGCAAAGGTAAGGGATCTATTCATTATATTGAAGTTGTTTATGATGATGATGAGGATGAAGGTAATGTTGATCCAAAAGATCAAGTAAAGGAAGATGAGGTGGTTGTCACATGTGTTACTTTAGCTACATTGACAATGTTGCCTAGTTTTTATGCTTTCCATGTGAAAGGTGATCTTCTTGGGAAAAAGATCACCATATTGATTGATAGTGGAGAAACTCATAACTTCATTGATGAATATTTAGTTACTAAATTGGGTTTGCAAGAAGAAGAATTCCAAGGATTCAATGTGATTGTGGAAGATAGACATTAAATTACATGCACCAAAAATATCCCTCACCTCCAATTCACCATGGGAGGTCATGAGGTAAGTGATGAATTTAATATTGTTAGCATTGATGGTTTGAATTTAGTACTTGATGTATAATGGCTTCAATCCTTAGGTGAATTCAAACAAAACTACCAAACCATGGATTTGAAATTCAAATTACAAGACAAGGAAATTGTTTATGGCTCATTTAACAAGTACGGAGCCAAGATTTTGAAACATTCTAGCATGTTTTGGTTATTGTGTATGGAAATTAGACAAATAAAGTCAGAATTGTTTGGGGCAAGCAATCTTGAGAAGGGAGGACTGAAATGTCCCACTTCCTAGGATAATCATGACGAAGACCCTTAGCCCATTTTGTCTTCTCGACGGCTAAGGAAAAATTTAAAGGGGAGACTTAAGTTATAATATTTTATTATAAAGTGCAAAAATAAAATAAAACATTATTAAAGCACTTATAATAAATTATTATGGACTTAATGCCAACTTAAAAATAGAAAAGACAAACAAAATCAAAAAGACATTTAACCAAAAATGAATTATTCAAGGAAAATGTGATTTTCATGAGGAAGAAAATTTGGTGGGAAAAGCATTTAATGAGAGGAAAATTTGGTTGGTCACCAAGGGTGGCTATTTGAGTCGTATGTTCTATAAAGACAAGTCGACTTGCATTTGGAAAGACACACTTGATCATTTCTCTTATTTCTGATTTTGTATGAAGCTTTTAGCTTTGTCTAAATATTTCTAAAGATGAAACCCTTTAGAAATATTCTCTTGAGGAAAAAAACCCTCCAAGAGATCAAGGGGATTCTCCACCTTGGGGTTTCCATTGAGCATCATTGGATTAGCTAATATTTTCAGTTTTTTTCCAGCAGTTGAATAAAGGTGATTTGCAAATTTTTGTCCAAGGGTTTGAACAGTAGGTCACAACAGTTGTGTTTTCTTATTTATCCCATGTGGAGTGACCCATTTCTATGCAAATATGGGATGTTTGAAGGCTATTTTGATATGATTTGGAGAGATTTAAATAAAGTTGATTTTTAGAGATGGAATCAAGTCATTTTCAGAATTTTGGTGTATAAAAGGGTACCATTTTTATTTATTTTCGGGGGCAGTGAATTGCCTATGATTTATAAAATTAATTCAGTTTTATTTATACCTTAGAAATCTGGTTTTTCTTTCATGTTTTGGCCTAATAAAATCAGTAAATTAGATTTGGGTGAAACTATTCTAGTATAAGTGCTCATTTGTTTGGGTTTTATAATTAACCCTGGTCACAATTTTCATAGATAAATTCATATCTGCAAAAATAAATTTGATCAATGTTTTATAAATTGTGATTTGAGGTTTGGATTTGCCAAAAATCCAAGTGGGGGTTAAAGGTGTCCTTTTGAGGACATTACACCGTCATTCCTTTTTTAAACCCACCGACCGTCCATAGCTCGATATATGTGGGATTTATTCCCAATAAGGATAAACCAAAGCAGTGGAGGAGGTTGGGGGGTTCGGCCCCCTAACCAACTTATTACCAAAAATTATACTCACTACCACACCACAAGTGGTAACACAATATAAAGGGGGCACCTACCATTTGAAGTGGGGATGGAGAAGACTGTGTAAAAAAAATAACATAGTAGTTTTAGAAATCAACAAATATAAGCTTCTTAGGGGCAGATTCAGGTCTTGAAGTGAACTAGGAAAGTGTTCAAAATTCATAGACACTCCTTGTGGTGTACTCATTTTCCCAATTTGGATTTCTTATGACAATATTTTGAATCATTTTGTGTCATTTTAGATGGAGAACGGAGGGAAGATAATCTTGAAAAGACGGGAACAAACACGAAGAACGAACACTGAAGTTTTTCAAAGCTCACGGGTTCTCATGGTCTTCTGTTGCAGGTGTAAAGGTTCATTATTTGTTTTGTAAGTTATTTAAATGTACTTACAAAACTAAACATTAAGGGATCAATTCATATGAAACCAGGGACGTAGGAATTTCTGAACCCCGTAAACAATTATTGTGTTGTGTTTTTATTTATTTTTTGTATTAAGTTTTATGATTATCTTCGATCTTAAATCGGATTTTAATTTGATTGCAATTATAATCAGTACGACAACTTTTACGAAAAATTGATAAAATTGGGTCAATGGAAATCTGATTGGTTTGAATGTACAACTGATATGAATGAGTTTTTAGTAATTAAATTTAGTTTTAAATCAAATTTTCAACACATTTGAATCAGCTTTTGATTCATGTTTTGAATCAGTTTCAATTGATAAAGGTTTGAAACTGATAAGTAAATGAAATTTTCGTAGACATTTAAAATAATAGGGGGTTCCTACATGTTTACGGATCATGTTTGGTATCAGAGTAGGTTGATTTGACAATTTATTGCTTCATATTTTGCAGTTGGTTCATTGTGATTGGACATGTATAGGTGCACTATGGGCAAGTTGTTAAAAAGAAAAACTCGATGAGCTTGAGGCATTCAACTCTAGATCCAGAAGACAATGTTCTTCTGAGATCAATGTACTATTCCTTGGAAGAGGAATGTGAGAAATTGAAAATAAAATTGAAAGCCAAGGATGAGCTCTTGGAAAATTTACAATTGAGTGGTGACATAAAGGGGAAAACAAGTCCATTTTGCAATTAGGACCTTCCTCTCCCACAAGTGCACAAGTTGATTCAAGCACTATAAGTATTCCACTAGTTGTTGAATCTTCCCATTGCAAATTAGTTGAAAATTATTTTTGTAAGTTTGAACAACATACTAAGGGAATATGTTCAAAGTTACTTTTTAAAATGGGATTTAATGGAAAAATCCTTGGAAAAGAAGGCCAAGGAATTGCTAACCCCATTCAGGTAGAGGATAGGCCTCACCGTGCAGGTTTGGGATTCAATTTTGGTGGTTGGAATGAACAAGATGAATACTCCATAATAGTTAAGACTAAGGGAGAAACCTCCACCACATCCCATGAGAAGGTAAAATGGTAATGGGAAAAATTTTAAAATCGTTGATTCTAAACAATGTAAATATTCCCATGTTCCTTTTAATTATGGATTGGATACACAAAATTTGTGGTACATTTATCCATGCAGTTTTTGTGGATTATCTAACCACTGTGTAGCTAAGTGTTGGAAAAGGAAATCATTATTGGGAAGAATTTTGAAAGACCATTTTCATACACAAGGTTGTAAAAATGGCAATCTGGGTAAGTTTCCTTAAAAATTGGACAAAATATATTGTACCCATTGTAATAGGAAAGGTCATGAGGTTAACATGTGTTGGCAGCTTTGTCTGAAACAACAATAGAGATTTGTTAAAAAGGAAAGCATTGTGAAACCAACAATGTAAAATAACCCATGCAGATACCCAGGTATACACTAAGGAAATTGAACCACCCAAAAGGATAATCTGATAAAATTGGTTGGTAAACAATTTCTTAGTTTCATGTTTGCATAGTTGATTAACATGCATATATAGTTTTTAAAGCATTTTTGTGGGATTCCATTGAATGTTGAAAGGAAATTTTCCCATATTCATATTAGCTTTGAATTTGGAGTCACCTGTAGGGAAGAGCTAGGGATAGTTTAACATACTCATATTCTACTTCTCACATATGAGGTTGAAAATTTCCATTTTGATTTTGACAACAAATTTTGCATTTCAATGGTGTATTTTGTTGATTTTATTGTGCAAAAGTATGGATGCTTATAAGACCCATTTGGGCACCATTTTGTATTGTAATTAATATACAAACTTATTGTGTCCACACATGGTATTTGCACATGTATTAAGTCCCTTATTTTGGGCATTTATTTATAATTATCCTATGTGGTTACAATTAGGGTGTACATTGATTACACTAACAAATTGGTTTGCAATTATGCCTAGTGATCTTTTGTAGTGGATAATAGTTTCACCATTTTTGGTATGCAATATTGTGTAAATAATTTTCTTCTATCCTATTTGCGTAGCAAAATGTTGGGATAAATATTTCATTGACAGCTTTCACATAATTCAGTGGACACTAGCTTTTATTGCATGTATATGTCTTTATATACTAATCTATTTTGGTGGAATTGTGTTTACATTGATGGTCGTATCACAAAGTATCAGTTGGACAGTTGCCTCTTTTGGTGAAAAATTGTCTATTTTAAACTTGATCGATTTTTTGTGATGACAATTACAAGAATGGGATTTGATAGTCGTACAGACGAGGAGTCAATTAGACATTCCTCTGTTGTTGGCATTGTTTGTCTTATTTAAACTAATTTATGTTGTTTGGAGAGATTGCAGTGGGGCAATTGCATCTTTTGGTGAACAATTTTCTATTTTTAAACTGATTGATTTCTTGTTAAAAAAAATTCAACAATCTACAGTAATATTGCCTATAATGTTATTTCTATGGATCATGTATGTGTTTTTGATATGCAAGAAGATGATTGACAACATTTGTGGGTGAAAAACAACTTTTTGTGGAACAAAATCCTTCTTAGTGGGGAGGTGTGATCCGGAGATCAAAATTTGTGGACATAGTTTCCCTAAATCTCCCAATATCATTACATTATGGAATATCAATTTGAGAGCTTTTTGTAGGTATCTTGAATGCTGAAAATGGAGCTCATATGTAGAATTTTTGGCCCACTAAAATTTTAGGCAATCTGGCAAAACATAAGTGATTGCGCGTAGGTTCAAATTGGCATGGACGCGTTCACACTCGCCATGTGGGCCAATTTAAATAGTGATAATCAGCAAGGTGATATTAATTTAAAATTTGTTTACGTCTCCAAACTTTGACACTTGTTATTAGATGGGTGGGCCCCACTATTTCCATGCATTGTTTCCGCTAGGCCAACATGCCACCTCACCCATCCGCCCACACTGCAACCAACTCACTCCACTTACTTGTCATGCTCGCTCGACTCGCCGAGCCCAACTTAGCTCGACTGACACCTCTATGGGAAACTTTTTATCGGTCAAAGCCAACCCGACCTCATAACTTATCCACCCACCATACCATCCATACCACATGGCCAAACAAAATGTAGTCGTAGCCAATACACCTTAGTGCCATGCCTTTTTTGAAATCCACCAACTACCCATAGCCTGATACATGTGGGATTTATTCCCAATAAGGCTAAACCAAAGCAGTGGAGGAGGTTAGGGGTTCAACTCCCTAACCAACTGATTACCAAAAATTACACTCACCGCCTTACGACAGAAGTTAACACAATATAAAAGGGGCACCTAATATTTGAAGTGGGGGATGGAGAAGACTGTGTAAAAAAATATAACAGAGTAGTTTTATAAATCAACAAATTTGAGCTACTTACGGGTAGATTTAGGTCTTGAAGTAAACTAGGAAAGTGTTTAGAATTCAGAGACGCTCCTTGTGGTGTACTCAATTTTCTAATTTAGAGTTCTTATGACCATATTTTGAAGCCTTTTGTGTCTCTTTTTATAGAGAACATAGGAAGATAACCTTACGAAGATAGGAACAAACACAGAGAGTGAAAATTGAAGCTTTTCACAGCTCACAGGTTCTCATGGTATTCTATTGTAGGTGTAAAGGTTCATTATTTGATTTTTAAGTTATTTAAATTTACTTGCAAAACCAAACATTAAGGGATCGGTTCGTATGAATCTAGGGACGTAGGAATTTTGAACCCTCTAAAAAAATCTCGTGTTGAGTTTTTTTAATTTTTTGCATTCAATTTTCAGATTATCTTCAAATCTTAAATCGGATTTTAATTTGATTGCAATTATAATCAATATGACAATTTTTACGAAAAATCAAAAAATTTGAGGATATGGAACTCTGTTTGGTTTGAATTTACAACTAATATGAATGATTTTTAGCAATTAAATTCAATTTTAAATCAATTTTTCAACACATTTGAATCAGATTTTGGATTAGATTTTAAATCAGTTTCAATTGATAAAGGTTAGAAAATGATAAGCATAAATCATTTTTTGAAAACATTTAAAATAGTAGGGGGTTCCTACCTGTTTACGGATCAATATATTGCTTCTTACTATACTATTTATTTTTCAAAAATGCAAGATCACTTGTGAACTTGGATGCTCTGAATAACCTTGGAAAAAAATCAATATCTTACAAACTAACTCACCACTTTGAATTGACAGGGCATTCATCGTAGTTTAGAATAGTAATATGCATGTGTGTAATCAAGTTTTTTGATATACCTAATTCATTTTTACAATTTAATTTGAGGAAATCAATAGAATTTGTAATGAATGTTGTGAGAGAAAACCTATAGAGAGTAAAGATAACATCAATAAACCTCCAAAATAGAGAAAATATATTTATAACAAGACTAATAAGGGTACGAGGAACACCATGTAGGTGTGCATTATAATTTATTTAAGTATCATAATGTAGAGATTATCATTGTTATGTCACATATTTTCTTTTATACTTATTGGGTCATATCATACCCCCTTTTTAAGGCCCGTTTTTATAATGTAATATTTTTAAAATGGGAGGGATACATAACTAATATCCTCCTTTTTCTCTTTCACACAATTAATCCCTCTTAAAGATAACCATGAATAAGTTAAAATAGATTGATGCCACTCAAGTTTGTTTTTTGCTAAATGGTAATATGGTAGCAAATCTTTCTCATAGTAAAGAATGCCTATAAGAATAATTAAATACTACTTTAATGCATTGTTAAATGAAAAATCACTTATCTTTAATTTGTGTTTTAACCGTAGTACTTGAAATCTAGTTTGAGCACTTGACAATATGGTATTTGGAACTTATTCTAATACTAGCCCCCATTTATATTAAATAAACAATTAAGGAACTCTCTTGATCTATCTTGCATCTTATTCCCACCAGACCATAGTTAGTATCCATATCAGTTTTTTATGATTCATTGCACGTGCTATAAACATCTATACAAATTTCCACTTGTCTTATACATGATTCCTTCCACACCCTATACATGTTTGTATCTCTAAGATAGGTTCAGACACAGACCTTTCCAACCCATGTGAACTTGTCCCTTACACTTAAAGTCACTTTTTAAAATGGTAACCTATATTAGTTATCTTAGGTGGTAATTTTGGGCCAATTGGGAGGGAATTCATACAAATCATATAAATTTAAACACACCCTAAGCTATCAATGGTCTATAGGTATATTTTACTCTCTCATTCTAACGAGGTCAATATAAATCACTTAATTATTAAATTCCTTAGAATAACAATCACAAAAATAGGTTACTAAATTATGAAGTTGTCTATATTGCCACCTTAGATCAACCGTGAGAAAAAAGGAAGTACAAGTTCAAGTATCCAGGTGTGAAAGATAGATTAAGGGATCCATATTTATTGTTTATTCTATATCACATGTGGGTCATCATATGTTGGGGAATTACACAAGATTGATCCCATTTTGGATTATTGGTATGTAGTGAAATGCTCATCAAATTAACAAGGGTTTGGCAAGGTGATCCAACTCAAACATTTCTAAATCCTTAGGTTTCAAGCACAAGGATAAGGTTTCAATAAAAGGAAAACCCATATCTCATCACAAGAGAGATTGTACAAACACAAACCTATAAATCAGATCTCTAGACATAGGCAAATAAGATTGTGGTAATCATATATGTGATGCATTTCCAGAACATAGGTTTGTATCCCCAGGATGGTTTCGAAGATGAAGGTGTACTTACCCCATAAACCTATATTGTACTAAATTTCAAAATGATATCTTTTGTGAATAACTTGACAACACCCTCATATGATTTTGATGAATTTAGCGTACTTTTTGTTTCTCATAATTTGGTTCCTTTTTCTCTCCTAAACCCTAATTACTTTATCATATTGTAATTAGCATTTTTTTTTTATAATAGGTAAAAGGATGGTTTTGAAAGGCCCCCACCCTTGTATAAAACAACTAAAATTAAATAAGAAATCCAAGATCATGATACAAAATAAAGAAATGGGTATGAGCCTAGATTGTTACCCCCTAACAATGAAATGATAATAAAAAATGAGCAAATAAAAATATTTCCATCAAAGGAGAGAAGTGCAGGGGAAGAAGAAACATAAAGAAAAAGCTAATGCTTGGTGGCAAGAGTGTAAATCCTGTAACTTCTTCCCACTCATTTTTAAATACCTCTAATTACATGTTGATCTATCCAATGATGATAAGGGGTGAGGGACCACTATCTACTAGTACAATGGAGGTACACATGTGATCATGATCAAAGAATATATGACCTCGAGGGAGTACATGTTGAGAGAGAGACACCATGAAATGGGCCTATATGTGCCATGGATAGTGTGTGTCTTAGGTGGAGACCTATGCCTAGGAAGTGGAATATGAGACTGATGTATCCGTCGTGAGTGAGAAGCGAAGCCACATGTGGAGAATATCTAAGTGTATGTGTAAAAGTAGCACTAGGAGTAGTAAGAGCTCTAGATTCCAAAGGAGTATGTGCCAAAGCCATGGGGTCATCATGAGGATATGTAGGAGTAGGTGCACTAGTGATAGAAGTAACTGAATGTGTAGTAGTGATAGGATCCAATGATAAAGGATTATGTGGTGGGATGCCTCAAATAGTGATAACGTGATGCTCATGTATAAACTTAAGGCATAAGTGAACAATGGATGGTATGGATTTGGCAACCTTAAGAAAAGTGAGTCCTAAGACCATGTCACAATGTGTAATAGAGATATCCAAAAATGAAAGGCATAGAGATAGTGAGAGCCCCAAAAGTTGTAGGAAGAATGACATGTCCATAAGAAGTGGTGACGTACGAGTCATCTGAGATAATGGAAAATTGATAGCTTGTAAGAAAGATATTGAACATATATTGCACTTGTAAGTAGGATGCACCATAACATTGTTAATAACATGAGGAATAATAAAAGCATCAATGTGTGATGAAAAAGGCATGAAAATTAGCATCAATAAAAGAAATGATAGGTGGAGGAAGATCAATAGTACCAACAAGAAATCCAAGAGGATGATCTAGAAGATGAAGGAGGAGGAACAACATGATAAGCATGATTTGAAGAGGATTCAGGAGCTGATTTTTGTGCTTAGGTAGTGGATCATTGAATATTTTAAGCTTTCCATTGTCATTAGTAGATTTAGAAATAGAAATAGTAGATTCAAGCAACTCAATGTCATGATTTTCAATCGATCTTAGATTAAATGTCTCATTTTGAAACACTTATTATTATAATTTCCATTGCATATATGTTAATCACAATGTGCATTCTCATCAAATTTCTTGCCATGAGGCCTATTAGGATCTAGCTCAAGAGGAGGTGGAAGAGAAATTAGATTGCTTTCAAGGAGTTGAGGCAACAACATACATGATGGATATGGGTATCTACTAAATATGCGGTGGGTAGGTTACAATTAGAGCTTCATAGGTTGAGATATAGAATTGACAGTAGGCTTATATTCACTAGGCTTGTCCTTAAAGGAAAATTTTCTTGGGAACTTGTTAGTAGATTGATTAGAAATATTAGCACCATATTTAAGTTTTCCCAAAGAAAGTAGCTTGAATTCACAATTTTTGAAGTATGGTAGTGATGATCAAAGAGTGAAAAGATTCAAAGAGTACACATTCTTACAAAGGAGGTAATAGGATTTAGATAAAAATATCTTGCAATTCAGATTCAACCAAGACATTGTTCATTTTAGAAAGATTATTCTTATAACGTAAAACATAGTCACTAAGATGTTCATTAGTTCCTACCTCATTTTGGCCATTTGAGCATATGATATCTTCATTCCAATATTCATAGAAAAGTGATCCAAAAACAAATTTTCTAAAGGAGTAAAATATTGAATGAAGTGCAAAGGAAAATCATAAAACCATCACAAGGCATAGTCTTATAAGCTCCTAGGAAATAACTTGGTCAAGAGTGTGTCATCACAAGCATAATCCAAGCATGCAACATGAAATGATCAAAGGTGCTCTTGGGGATCTCCATGGCCATCAAAGAGAGGAAACTTAGGTGAGACAAAATTGGAAGGAAGTGGATAAGAAGAAACCTCGAGGTATAAGAGGACTATGAAGAAGAAACAAAGAATCAAGAGATGGAGAAGAAGATGAAGAGGCCTCAATTGACGAATTTGAGCTTGTAAATCATGATATAAGGACTCTAAGGCATGGGTTCCTTAAGAAGTGTTGGGTTGGATATGAGAAAAATAAGAGGAGAAGAAAGATGAGTGTTAGGTGCGGAAATAGGAACATGGCTAGTGGATGCCCCCACATTGGTGGGAGGGGAGGAGAGTGGAATAGAATATGTGGTAGCCATAATGGGGATAATAGTAGTGTTTGGAGGAGTGGAGGAAGAGATCCATTGGGATTCTTCAGATCAACAAATAGCAAGAGATCAAGGTTTTCAGGATGATCAACAAGGTATGTATTTAGGTCATTAATATTTTTGGTGGTAAACTCATGAGAGGTGTTAGCCATGATAGAAAACAAAAATATATGATAAAATACATGCAAGGAACAGTTCACCAAATGATTTAACAGAAATTAAATCTTAATCATAGGAATTGAGATCAAATGAATACAACAATAATAATCAAGATCTATCATGTGCAAGGCAAACAAGGGTAAGAAATAGTGAAATAAGAACGACTTAACTTATATCTAGAGATTTGGGATAATTTTGGTCTATAAATTGAGTGGAACATGCTTTAGATTTTGACTGAGTAAGCTTGATCTAGAGAACTATAATATGAAACTACTTTATATAGGACCACCCAGATATGAACAAGATATCCCGAGCGCTAGTTTCTAAGGTTGGTGCTGATGTCCCGGAAACATATTTGGATCTAATATTTTTAGGGTCTAAAGATGTTTATTTATTTTATCTCTTTATCACATACACTTCATTGTAGGGTTTCACTGTCACACCTGAACCTGCACAACAAACCCTAACTACCTACAAAAAGCTCAAGAAAACATTAGATGGAATAAATAATGTATATGCTTGAGTAGGAGTGCCCTCAGTAGCCACCCCAATGTGATTTTCACTGAGTTTTGTGCTACATTTTAGACTCTATATAGTTCTAATGTGTGTGTGTGTGCACGTGTGCATGTGCATGTGCATGTGTGTGTGTGTGTGTGTGTGTGTGTGTGTGTGTGTGTGTGTGTGTGTGTGTGTGTGTGTGTGTGCTACTTGCCTAAGTGTGTGTGTGTGATTGAATTGTATCCCTTGAAAATATGTTTCCCTTGTGCTAGTCACACGAAGATAATGGGTTGCAACTACTTTTCCCTCAAGATGAATGTGTGAGATGGAATTCAGAAATAACCCCTCTCTATGCAAATCCTTGAATGTTATCATTTTTCCAAGTAATAAATAGTAAGTAATAGTCCAATTTATTTGGTCCCCAATAATAATGAATAGGTCATGTATATACATGATCCCTTGTTTAAATGTCATCTTTAACAACCAAAAAAATAGACCCAAAGTGATGGGTACTAATTTATAAAATATAACAAATGATGTGGCGATTCAAAATTAAGAAAATGAGGGAAAAGCACATAAGCGCCCAAAGGGGAAAGTAACACCTAGGCACCCATGTCCCTAGTGGGTGGTACCATCCGAGATGCTACGAGGATATAACGGAAAATACTAAGTTAACTCACATGTTGTCCAATGTTCATAAGTAAAGTAGTCATTTCAGAAAATTAAATGATAAGTGTTAATGGGGTTATTTATTTCATTGAAACACACCCAATAAACTTTATCTTACGTTCTAGGGGGTTTAGGTTGACTTGAGAAAAATTCTCCTTACTGAAGGGTTAAAATATTTTTTTTTATACTTTAGAGCGACTAAATTAAGATCATCTCTAAAAGGACATTTACTCATTTAATCTGGTTTACAAAGTGCTTGTGAAGATGGTTAGAGAGAAAAAGGTCACTCCATTTTATTATGGTGATCTCTGTAGTTATTGAATGGTCTTTTTAAAGAGAATTCAAGAGTTAAACTGGATTTGTGTAACAATCTTTATTTATCTCCTTTTTTTTGAGTAGATTCGACAAGGAAACACAAGACTTAATATGTCACAATACTAAAAATAGAGTTTAATCCATAGCTTATTATTAGCAATGGTAAAATATTTTATGCTAGAAGAAAACTCCTTTCTTTTCCATAGGAAACTCTTAAAATCACTCAATAAGGAAACACAACTCCATAATTATTCTATTTATTCACTCTACTTACGAATTCATTTTTCTATTCTTTTATTCTTTGATTAACCCTCTTTTTTTTTTTTTTTTTAAAGGGATTTCTACCTGCTAACAAGTACACAAAACTACACTAATGTCAAGACCAAGGAGAGTTATAAAAGCATGAAAGTCATATTACTTGAAAGTAGAGGCTATCAGAGCAAAATGAGAGAGAAGAACACGGTCGAAAACCTTTCTATTCAACGAGGTACACAACTATAAGGTGATCACAAGATTCAAAGAACTGAATGAGAATAAGAAGGTGCCAAGCATGATCAAGTCATGCAATCACAATAGTTCATGACTGATAAATAATATTACCACCAAAATCCTCATAACAATGAAAAGATTGAAAAATTTACTCCTCACAAGGGTAATTACAAGTTTTTAAACTGCAAGGAACAAGACAACTTTATTTCACAATTTCTGAACAAACCAAGACAGGAGGCCTTCCAAACTCCATTACTACACCATTATAGAAATTATGACACATTTAACATTTGCACAAAACAAAACTTCATAATTCCATCACATGAAACCTTTACAACTCTTTCTTTTTATCTATCTACTCGCATATTCCATCTCGCACAAGTATTAACTTGAGTCAGTTCACGAGAACCGAGCATGATAAGCCTCAAATCATCATAAAACATACTCTACTTAATTATTTCATAAAAAGAACTCATATTATTTTTATGGATCAATGTTAAAGAACTTAAGAAGATAACAATTATTTTTATAACATGTCATGAGCAAGCACTTTCATGAGCCAAGAAAGAAATCACTTTCAAACTTACGTCTCAATACAACTATTTCAGTTGTTCAGAAAGTCACTTAAATTATCATGTACCAGATATTCATAAGAGATTAAAAGACTATTCATAAGGGTATCAAGATTCTACTCATGCAATCCCATACTTGCATACCTGGGGTCACTTCAACTCATAAATTAAATAACCATAAGTATAACAAGAAACACAATCCAACAATCTCTCAAATGTTCTTAACAGATCCATCAAGGATTCCATTCACTCATAAGGTCTACTAAAGTCCATACAATAAAACTAAGACTAAGGCATCAAGCGTAATTAGTTAAAATTACGATGTTAGATTAACTTTAAGGGTGAGAGTGAGAGCATTCAAGGCATCCGACCTTTTAGCTAACAGGTAAAATTCAAGTAATAGGTTACATACTAATACTTTCCTCAACTAAAGCATTTATTAGACATTCCAAGACTAGGAAAGAGAACATAATTTCTTTTCCTCAGCCTGGTTATCAAGATATCAATACCAATTAATTGTCAACGCATTTCGAGATGTTTTAATGAAAGGGAGTCATGATAACATGACTGAAATTTAACCTATTATCCCAAACTGGACATTCGTATTCAAGGAGTTTTCTCTTCACAAAATTCAAATGAAGGGTTTCCTTATTCCTCACTTAGTCAAGGACTTTATTAGAATAATGAAAAGATCTACCCACCCATTTCACTGAGCAAGGTTGGAGCACAACAATTAATTCATTACACAGCCCCAAAAGAATCAATGAAGAACCTTTAAAAGTCAAGAGAATTCTGTGATCCTCAAGGGAGAATGAAATATAGCGAGATAAGTTTTAAGGAGTCAAGTTTCTTATTTTTTTATTTTTAATAATCAAAGTAAAGTCTCCAAAACAATCGAGCTTTGCTCTGAATCAAAACAATGAAGGAGTAATAACTCCCAATTCAATAGGATTAAAATCAGACCTTTTTTTTTATCAAGTTGTAGGTCCATTTTCAAACCACGTTCTTGCTCAAAGAGCTTACCAAGGATAAAAATCAGGTGAGGCATAACACAAAGTGCAATAAATAAAAATAGGCTTATCAACTAACTTCACACCAGCTCAATCATCACCCTATTCGGATTTAACAACCAAATTACATGCCGAACCCAATGACATTTAGTCCATGACAAGAGATCACTAAGTGTGCATTGCTCACACTATTAAACCCAAAGTCAGTTTGTATTCTCACAACAAAGTAACGAGCTCTACATTATTTACAAGTGCCTATCAAGGAACTAATCCGACTTTAGATCTTAACTTCATAATGATGAGTCAAGATAACTTAATGCATTAATATAATATAATAACGATAAGCTTATTATTGGTTTTAAGTTATATTCGGGTCGACTAGGAAATTATTAACCAACAAGGCAAACTAACATACCCATTTCCTCCTTGGGGTCAAGAATGAAAACAACAGACCCAAATAGATCACTGTAGCACACGTAGGCCAAACCCTTAATGGTTTTCTCATCAACCAACAAGCCATTTAAAACATGCATACCCACCCAGATCGGGTTTACCTATTTTTCTCAATAATGCATAGTATCCATCAAAAAGAGTGAACCCGTAATGGGTTTTTATAAATACCTGATGGAGTGAACAAATTCATCCATGTACAACAAGAAAAATTAACACCCAAAGGAACATTCATTCACAAAAGACTATACATGAAAATCCACAATTTCCACACTCATATAGAATCATAGAAAGTAAAGAGAGAGAGAGATATTATTGTTGGCATTTTTTTTTTATTTAAATACATGGAGGCATCTGAAAGGTATAACTATAAATATGGCAAGGATAATGAATCATGAGAAAACCCAATGATGCATACAACTGCAACTTCTCATTCATCCCAAGGAGTGCGTTATTTCATCACAATAATAATTCATATTGCAACCAGCAAAAACTTTACTTTGTTACCAATAGCATTCACCATACTCAAAGATCAAATAAATTCTACAGCAGGAGGATTAAATCAATTTCACATCACCAACGATGAAGAATCACAAATTTCAAACTAGGTAATGTTCCATTTGTGAAATAACTAAATAAAGTAAGGAATTAAGATGGGTTAGGGCATATCATGCCTACATTTAACAACTATTTCTCATGCCACGCACTTTGTAGACCCCCTTCTCCAAAGAGTCCACATGTCCCATGTTTTAAAAGATCCTTCACTTCTTTTCTTGCAATACTCCACTCTGTGGCTTCCCTCATGAAGGCATGGCCAGAATAAACAACAAAGGCGGCTGTCCAAAACATAGGAGCTGCATTGTTTGGGTGCTAACCAGAGCTTAAACACCAATCAAAAAAAAAAACTCAACAAAACTCCCCCTCCAATCTCACGCGGCCAGCAACAATGCAAGCGTAGGTAAGAAGACAAAAAAATGGAAGATTTAATAATAAATCCCATTTGAAGGGTAAGTATCCATCATGGAGGAAAAAGGCGTTCCATTCAGGAAAGGTCAAATCATCATTTAATTAAAGTCCAACAAGGGAAAAAAATAGGCCCATAAATAATCTTACACTTTCTCCACCAAAGTTGTCAAATTAACAACAAAGAGAAGAAACAAAAAGAAAGGACAAGGACCAGAAGAATTCCTCCACGCACCCATGGCATAAATAATTAAAAACAAGAACAATACAAGTGGTCATAAGGCGTATAAGCGAGAGTGAACTATACAAAAAATAAATAAATTGCTTGACAAAAAAACATACACTATAGTTTGACAACCCCATACATTATTGCTAACCAAAATTTTTTCAAATACATATCCACAAAATGAAATAAATTTAATTAGTCACAATTTCATTTTAAAATTTTGTTAGATCGACAAAATTGATGGCAACACCAAAAAATGGGGTCCAAAAAGTCTCTAGGAACCGACAAAACTCACATATTTTAGTTAATAATAATTCTTAGTAATTGAAAATGTGCAATCCTATTGGTCACCTATTTATCCGACAATATACATAATACATTTACGTGAACAAAACATCTTTTAAAGAAATCCATGTCTCCACGCCAAGTATTGATGATAGAAATTTACCAGCTTGGTGGATGAGAAACATCAAATAAACAATAACTCACAATAAGGCGTGCGTACGGCCCGAAAAGGCTTAATTAATTCAAAAAAAAATTTTATTATCTATATACACATAAGAATATAACTGATACCCATTCCTTTATTATTTATTTTTATTATGTTTTAAAATGTCACGACACCTAAACGGGGTTCGAAAAATCATTTAGGACCTAACACGATAGTGACAACAAATTAAAATAATAATAATAATAATAATAATTTAATCGAGGGGTCGAGCACGAGAGTGATCAATACTATGGAAAATATCTTGCAGTAATTAACAACAATCAATAGGAGGTTCGATATAGCAAGAACAAGGTTTTCCTTTAATAGGATAAAACGAGGGAATTATTACCAACAACCAAAACATCGACACCGACCCAAGCAGGCAAGCTCAACAAGACGAAGACACCAACGTTTGAAAGAAAACAACAACGTTCAAATCTAAAGAAGCACGGTCATCATGCTGAAGAAAAATAAGCAATGATGAATGGGGCATTACATTCTCCTCCCCTTAAGAAAGCATCATCCTCGATGTGACATAACACAAGGAAAAGCAAAAACGGTACGCAATAACAAAAACAAATAATAAAAAAGTGCACTACTATGGTTAAAAATTCAGTTGATTAAAACTCGGCCACGAGGTGGCCTTAGGAACATTTGGCAGAAATTTTAACTTCCAAGGTTCTGTGAAGATTGGTAGTTCCCTCTTATTCATTATTTCATTAGTCTCTTTCCATTAACATTATTTTTAGTTTTAATTCTTCAAAATTTTATTGTTGTAGAGTTTTAGTTTATTCCTTATTGTAGGTGCCCAACATGAACTGCTAACACAACACCCTACCTGGGTTCAAACAAGACACTATAGATTCATAAACACACAAGTATAGACTTCAAGACTGCATTTCATCACAAAATATTACTCAAATACGGAAGGGAATAGGCACGTCCACATAACATAGTACTTGTCACACATCTAAAAATGACATACAAAATACTCAAACAAAAGAGTACTACAACCCACTAGACATTTCCTCAATTCCATAGATAAAAATAAATTAAAAAATTCACATAACTCCGAACAAAAGCTACAGGTACATAGTGTACACCAGGAAACCACAACCATAACCAACTCTTATGAGCACACATACATCATAACACTACCCCCCAAAACACTACCAACAACACCATATACCACCTGAAGCATCATAAAATAACCACCTACTCCCAAGTATTACAAAGCAACTCCATATAACTCCCAAAGAGAAAGAAACATAGTGCCAAAACCAAGCCGGGTCACTCAACCATAGAGCCCCATCAAGAATATCAGGTCACTCAACCATAGAGTGCCATAAAGAATATCAGGTCACTCAACCATAGAGTGCCATAAAGAATATCAGGTCACTCAACCATAGAGTGCCATAAGAATATCGGCACTCAACCATCCCATCTCTCTCCTTTTAATGAGGTCGGGTCACCCTATGGCCCAGGCACACATAGAGCCCCACTCCTAACCCAAGTGACATAATAACTCGTGGTTCAACAACCCGCTAGTTATCTATAACTCCTTGGGGCGTACCCCATACAACGAAGCGGGTCCATAGGTCCAACCATTCCATGGTGCATCCCATGACCCTATTCCACACATCACGACAATAGAACCAACATAACAATCCGATCCAAATGCCAAGTGGCAAAGTACAAGCCTTGGGCAAGGCGGTAAAATCTTAAAATTTAAAAGAAGATTCAAAACTAAGAAAACAATTGACCAAATGGCCATAGTTAGTGCAAAAATCTGAGTGTTAGTACCACAACCAAAGAAATGCCCAAAATGTAAAGTATGGCAATCAAGAAAACTGTTGGTCCTTGCAAAAGTAAAGTAAAAAGGTTCAATTTATGAATAAAATACACATATAAGAATAACACATTACTATGACTACGTGGCCTTATCTGGCCACCAAAGGGGTACTCAACGAGTTGCTAGCACTCGGAACATCGAGCCTCAACTCATAAAAATACACATATCAATAATACAACTGTCATCATCTCAATCTGAATCATCTCGCCACAACTTCAACAAGGCTCAACATAGTCAAAATCACATAGGTAGAGTCCATACGACAACCATATCGGGAGAGAGAAAGAAAGTACATGTCACCATCTACTGAGCCTAAGGTGTCCACGAAACACAATATGCATGACACCCGTTGAGCAAGTGCCACACATACCAAATGAACAAAAGTGGGTTTTCAGCCTATGTAAGGCTCCACTTCCTATCTCATACTCGGCTCGAGTGATTGGTCAATGGTACACATTTTCTCACTCCAAACATACACAATTTACCGATTTCCTTCGGGTCGGTTAGTGTAAGGTTCACAACATAACATGTAACTACATCACTAACACAATGGTGGTACACACATAACTACCATAACATCTTACGTATGGTATGTATACAGGGTAGATCACAATCATACATTCACTGGGTGCATTACATCACTTTACCACATTCTGCACCCAAAGTGCAATCACTATACGATAGGGTTCATACACTCACCGTATGACCCTAAATCACGACATGAATCATTACATATCACACAAATCATACATATGATGGACATAGTAACATCACAACATAACATTCATTTGCTACATACAAGGTGATACACACATTTCTTCAAAACATGGTAAAACATCATGATACAACTCAATTCACTTTACATCAATCCAGTCATACAACATATCGACACACCCACATATCACAATATGCCACAATGCTTCAACACTCCATCATCCACATTAGAATTCTTTTCACACATCACAAGCAGTATTTCACACGTGAACTCTTCATAGAATCCACAAGAAGGAGAGAGAATACTCCCATCCCCAACACATCAACATGATAACAAATACACACTAAGTGACATACACATCATGTGCGTTCACAATATCACAATTACGACACGGATCACATCACGCTTAAAGCACATTACTCTTCCAATATCAACCACCATCATGCAACACCATCATCACTCCAATCTGGCCCAAAGGTTCGAGAGCATGAACCTTCGCTCTGATACCAAATGTAACACCCACTAAAAATACACACAAGACTACATAGGAAAAACAGGATAATTTTTTTTTACTTGACTTGACACACATAACACGACAATACATGCCATCACCATGGTTACAAATATCTCTGAGAACAACTGGGTGCAAGGAGGACCACAAAGGTAGCATGGAAAATGCTCACACCCATCAAGGACAATTCACTCTTCTCTTGACAAGACACCACAAAAGACCCACTACAATACGTAGCTAAAGCTCAGGACATCCCACTTTGTGAAAATATTCTTGGGGTTATTTATTTCATTGAAACACACCCAATAAACTTTATCTTACGTTCTAGGGGGTTTAGGTTGACTTGAGAAAAATTCCTTACAAGGGTTAAAATATTTTCTTTTATACTTTAGAGCGACTAAATTAAGATCATCTCTAAAAGGACATTTACTCATTTAACTGGTTTACAAAGTGTTGTGAAGATGGTTAGAGAGAAAGAAGGTCACTCCATTTTATTATGGTGATCTCTGTAGTTATTGACTGGTCTTTTAAAGAGGATTCAAGAGTTAAACTGGATTTGTGTAACAATCTTTATTTATCTCCTTTTTTTTAGTAGATTCGACAAGGAACACGAGGCTTAATATGTCACAATACTGAAAATAGAGTTTAATCCATAGCTTATTATTAGCAATGGTAGAATATTTTATGCTAGAAGAAGACTCCTTTCTTTTCAATAGGAAACTCTTAAAATTATTCAATAAGGAACACAACTCCATAATTATTTTATTTATTCACTCAACTTACGAATTCATTTTTGTTCTTTTATTCTTTGATTAACCCTTTTTTTTTTTTTTTTTAAAGGATTTCTACCTTGCTAACAAGTACATATAACTACACTGATGTCAAGACCAAGAAGAGTTATAAAAGCATGAAAGTCATATGACTTGAAAGTAGAGGCTATCAGAGAAAACGAGAGAGAAGAACACGGTTGAAAACCTTTCTATTCAACGAGGTACACAACTATAAGGTGATCACAAGATTCAAAGAACTTGACTGAGAATAAGAAAGTGCCAAGCATGATCAAGTCATGCAACCACAATAGTTCATGACTGATAAATAATATTACCACCAGAAAACTCATAACAATGAAAAGATTGAAAAATTTATTCCTCACAAGGGTAATTACAAGTTTTAACTGCAAGGAACAAGACAACTTTATTTCACAATTTCTAAACAAACCAAGACAAGAGGCCTTCCAAACTCCATTACAAACACCATTATAGAAATTACGACACATTTAACATTTGCACAAAAAACTTCATAATTCCATCAAATGAAACCTTTACAACTCTTTCTTTTTATCTACTCGCATAATCCATCTGCACAAGTATTAACTTGAGTCAGTTCACGAGAACTGAGCATGATAAGCCTCAACTCATCATAACAACATACTCTACTTAATTATTTCATAAAAAGAACTCATATTATTTTTATGGATCAATGTTAAAGAACTTAAGAAGATAACAATTATTTTTATAACATGTCATGAGCAAGCACTTTCATGAGCCAAGAAAGAAATCACTTTCAAACTTACGTCTCAATACAACTATTTCAGTTGTTCAAAAAAGTCACTTAAATTATCATGTATGTACTAGATATTCATAAGAGATTAAAAGGCTATTCATAAGGGTATCAAGATTCTACTCATGCATCCCATACTTGCATACACTGGGTCACTTCACTCATAAATTAAATAACCATAAGTATAACAAGAAACACAATCCAGCAATCTCTCAAATGTTCTTAACAGATCCATCAAGGATTCCATTCACTCATAAGGTCTACTAAAGTCCATACAATAAAACTAAGACTAAGGCATCAAGCATAATTAGTTAAAATTACGATGTTAGATTAACTTTAAGGGTGAGAGTGAGAGCATTCAAGGCATCCGACCTTTTTGCTAACAGGTAAAATTCAAGTAATAGGTTACATACTAATACTTTCCTCAACTAAAGCATTTATTAGACATTCCAAGACTAGGAAAGAGATCATAATTTCTTTTCCTCAGCCTGGTAATCAAGATATCAATACCAATTAATTGTCAACGCATTTCGAGATGTTTTAACAAAAGGGAGTCATGATAACATGACTGAAATTTAACCTATTGTCCCAAATTGGACATTCGTATTCAAGGAGTTTTCTCTCCACAAAAGTCAAAAGAAGGGTTTCCTTATTCCTCACTTAGTCAAGGACTTTATTAGTATAATGAAAAAGATCTACCCACCCATTTCACTAAGCAAGGTTGGAGCATAACAATTAATTCATTACACAACCCCAAAAGAATCAATGAAGAACCTTTAAAATTCAAGAGAATTCCGTGATCCTCAGGGAGAACGAAATACAAGTAGATAAGTTTTAAGGAGTCAAGTTTCTTATTTTTTTATTTTTAATAATCAAAGTAAAGTCTCCAAAACAATCGAGCTTTGCTCTAATCAAAACAATGAAGGAGTAATAACTCCCAATTCAATAGGATTAAAATCAGGTTTTTTTATTAAGTTGTAGGTCCATTTTCAAACCACGTTCTTGCTCAAAGAGCTTACCAAGGATGGAAATCAGTGAGGCACAAACACAAAGTGCAATAAGAAGAAAAAATAGGCTTAACAACTAACTTCACACCAGCTCAAACATCACCCTATTCGGGATTTAATAACCAAATTACATGCCGAACCCAACAGACATTTAGTCCATGACAAGAGATCACTGAGTGTGCATTGGCTCACACTATTAAACCCAAAGTCAGTTTGTATTCTCACAACAAAGTAATGAGCTCTACATTATTTACAAGTGCCTATCAAGGAACTAATCCGACTTTAGATCTTATCTTCATAATGATGAGTCAAGATAACTTAATGCATTAATATAATATAATAACGATAAGCTTATTATTGGTTTTAAGTTTTATTCGGGTCGACAAGGAAATTATTAACCAGCCAGGCTAACTAACATACCCATTTCCTCCTTGGGGTCAAGAATGAAAACAACAGACCCAAATAGATCATCTGTAGCACACGTAGGCCAAACCCTTAATGGTTTGCTCATCAACCAACAAGCCATTTAAAACATGCATACCCAGCCAGATCGGGTTTACCTATTTTTCTCAATAATGCACAGTATCCATCACAAAGAGTGAACCTTTTTATATCTGATGGAGTGAACAAATTCATCCATGTACAACAAGAAAAATTAACACCCAAAGGAACATTCGTTCACAAAAGACTAAACATGAAAATCCACAATTTCCACACTCATACAGAATCATAGAAAGTAAAGGGAGAGAGAGAGATATTGTTGGCAGTTTTCTTTTTTTTTAAATACATGGAGGCATCTGAAAGGTATAACTATAAATATGGCAAGGATAACGAATCATGAGAAAACCCAATGAAGCATACAACTGCAACTTCTCATTCATTCTAAGGAGTGTGTTATTTCATCACAATAATAATTCATATTGTAACCAGCAAACTTTACTTTGTTACCAGCAGCATTCACCATACTCAAAGATCAAATAAATTCTATAAAGGAGGATTAAATCAATTTCACATCACCAACAATGAAGAATCACAAATTTCAAACCAGGTAATGTTCCATTTGTGAAATAACTAAATAAAGTAAGGAATTAAGACGGGTTAGGGCATATCATGCCTGCATTAACAACTATTTCTCATGGCCACGCACTGGTAGACCCCCTTCTCCCAGCAGTCCACACATCCCATGTTTTAAAAGATCCTTCACTGGTCTTTTCTTGCAATACTCCACTCCAGGCTTCCCTCATGAAGGCACGGCCAGAATAAAGCAACAGGCGGCTGTCCAAAACACTAGGGACTGCATGCCTAACCAGAGCTTAAACACCAATCGAAAAAAAAACTCAACAAAAGACCTCCCCTCCAATCTCACGCGGCCAGCAACAATGCAAGCACGTAGGTAAGAAGACAAAAAAACATGGAAGATTTAATAATAAATCCCATTTTGAAGGGTAAGTGGCCATCATGGAGGAAAAAGGTGTTCCATTCCAGAAAAGGTCAAATCATCATTTAATTAAAGCCGACAAGGGAAAAAAACAAAGCGGCCCAATAATAATCTTACACTTTCTCCACCAAACTTGTCAGGCATTAACAACAAAGAGAGAAACAAAAAGAAAGGACAAGGACCAGAAATTCCTCCACGCCAAGCATGGCATAAATAATTAAAAACAAGGAACAATACAAGTGGTCATCAAGGCGTATAAGCAGAGTGTGAACTATACAAAAAATAAATAAATTGCTTGACAAAAGAACATACACTATAGTTTACAACCCCATACGCAATTGCTAACCAAAATTACATATCCACAAAATGAAATAAATTTAATTAATCACAAATTCATTTTAAAATTCCATTAGATCGACAAAATTGATGGCAGTAAACAGCTGCAAAGTCTAGGGATGACAAAACTCACATATTTTAGTTAATAATAATTCTTAGTAATTGAAAATGTGCAATCCTATTGGTCAGCCTATTTATCTGACAATATACATAATACATTTACGTGAACAAATCATCTTTTATTTATCTCTGCAAAGAAATCCATGTCTCCACGCCAAGTATGAGGATAAATTGATAATAAAAATTTACCAGCTTAGTGGATGAGAAACATCAAATAAACAATAACTCGCAATAAGGCATGCGTACGGCCCGAAAAGGCTTAATTAATTCAAAAATGAAATTTTATTATCTATATACACATAAGAATATAACTGATACCCATTCCTTTATTATTTATTATTATTATGTTTTAAAATGTCGTGACACCTAAACGGGGTTCGAAAAATCGTTTAGGACCTAACACGATAGTGACAAAACAAAAAAAAAAAAATAATTTAATCGAGGGGTCGAGCACGAGAGTGATCAATACTACGGAAAATATCTTGCAGGTAATTAACAACAATCAACAGGAGGTTCGATAAAGCAAGAACAAGGTTTTCCTTTAATAGGATAAATGGGAAACACCACAACGTTTAGCCCCAAGAAGCACGGTCGTCACAAAATAATAGAGCAATGATGAATGTGGCATTACAATGGAAAAGTCAAGTTAAATATGTCTAGTATTGACTTCTATCAATGACTAAGGTACACTACACTCGTGGACAACATCAACACATTTGAACAAATTTGAGGGTTAGTTTGAGATCACCATAACACTTTTTAGTAAACATCCAAACATACACCCCCTTATGTTGTGAAAATCCTCAGTAGAACATTCAATCATAATGAAACAAAAGATAATTAACTGTATAAGAATAAAAATGGATTATGTGACCCAATATATCACATATGTTTCACATACAAATGTTATGGCTATAAAATAGTGGTCCACCTAGATGGTAATGACTCAATATTTTGAACGTGATGATTCTGCATATAAAATACCTATTCATCCAAAACATATGCATAAGAATCCACTTAATGAAATACTCATGTAACACTCCTTTATCTTATCTTACTAACTCTTGTACATAGATTATTTATCCTTTTTTTATTTGATGACAATGAATTTTTATTTTATTAAATACACTAATCACACCTACTCTCAATTTGACACCTCTGTATTACATAACAATTCAATACATTTCAGGGATTTAATGTGATTTTCATGGAATCATAATTACCTAGAATCCCATCCATATTCTTCTATTATCTACAAACTATTGCCCAAGGACCATAGTGAATTTTAGATTTATTCATATGTTAAAAATTTAAGAAAATACCAAAAATATGCATATATTCCAAAAATTAAAAAAAACCAAGACTTATATGTAGTTTTTTATTATGTTTTCAAGCTAAATGTTTAGCATGCAAAATTGAAAATTTTGGCAATGACAACCAAGCCCCTACTTGAAAACTCCTTTCTCGATCACCGTAAACCTTTCATCTACCCAAATTTTTCATAGTGTCATCCTCATTCAGTGGCATAGATGAACATGCTAACAATATTTTAAAGTGTGTTTAATGTGCAAGGATGTATGCCTAAGGTGATTTAAGAAGTTACTGAGATCTGGAGAGGAACAACTATCCACAGAGGCCTAGAAAGGGCCATTTTTGGCCATTTTGCAATTGGTGAATACCATCCAGAAGGTGGTTGTAAGGGAAAAATCATTTATAATTTTACAATGTAGTTTTGAATGCATTCAAGTAGTTTGGTGAGATTTTGCAAATCCAAGTATTGTCAGGAATCAAACTAGAAAAACAGGTCATGTCAGGTGCATGGAATGTTATATTCCAACAGAGAAAGTTGGCTTGTCTAGATAATTATGGGAGTTCCAGAAGGATTTGGGAGATAAATAAATATGAAATGGAAATATCTTGGAACCCTCCACATTATGGAAACACCAATTTTATTCCAAGTCTTTAAAATCTTTTGTGATAATCCATGACAATATACTTTCCCCTTCAAGTCAAAAGTGGAACAGGACCTGAAAATCAATTTCATGAATAATTGGCTCCTGATAATGGCTAGTATAATCTCAACATGTTATTTTTACTCAAAATCATATAATGTTTTACCCTAAACACCATTCCATGCCCCCTTGGGTAGAAAAAGTGCTCTTGGTGTCCAAAAATGAAGTTGACATATGACATAAACATACTAAAAAGACATGAGCACACTTTGCAGCATGTGATGTCCCCTTGGATTGTACCCAATGTGAAAAGGGACATGGGGGACACAAAAGTGTACTCCTCAGGAGGTTTCACTTTTCGCAACTTTCACTACGTCACTTTTACACTTAGGGAGATAAAAAATTGCAAAATCACTTAACCCTTGTCCCCTCCTCATGAATAGACCCCCATGGCACATTTATGAGATGGTGGTGTCTCCTTGAATTTTATCAATAGAAAAAGGGACATTGTGGACATGAAATTACACTCCTCATCCTTCCACTTAGCCCCAGGTCACATCAAAAACTAGTTTTTAGTACTGTAAGCTATTTTCAGCCCCTGCATCTCCCTCACACTACACTAGAAGCTTAAACTTGGCATGATATTATGAAAATCACAATTATTTTCACCTTTTGTCCCTTTACACTCCTTTTACCCTATTTTTTAGGGTGCAACCACATGCCAACCCTCCTCCAACCATGGTTTAGCTTGTTGGGTCAAATTCGAGTTAAAATTTGCAAAGTGAATATGATTAACTCCCAAATCATAAACATTTAATCATTTTTTGAACTTTAAGGTGTTTTTTTTTCCCCCAAAACTCCATTATTTCACATTGATGCTCCTGCAATTTTTCAAAGCCCTCAAGCTTGGAAAATGAATTTTGTTCATATCTCCAAAACCGTGCACCCGATTTCCAACAAACATTTTTCAAAGTGCACTTCTCCCAAAAATTCCTTCAGATTGACTATAAAAGTGAAACCATTGATTATATATATAGTTTACAATATATAAAAGAAATTTTCATCCCATACAATTTCCTTTTCAGATATACAGAGTTTTAGCGAATAAAATTCCTTGAAAATTAGAGCAGAAGGTCCCGAGACAAAACCTAATCTTTTGAGATCAATTTCATTCCATTCTCGACACCCAAAATATATCCATATAAAACTAATAAATTTGTGAAAATTCCTCATGTATAATTTTTTTTTATAAAATAGTAAACTCTTAGCCTCTGTGTTACTCCAAACAATTAAAAACCACCCAAAAGTGAAAATTGTGAAAACTTACTAAAAATAGCTATCCTAGACAAGACCTGCTAAAATAGGAAGTCTTGCAATTGAGCTCAAGTCACTTGTATCAGTTCACATTTTTTCTATCTCATCACTTTTTTCCATCATGAAGGTCAAGCATTCAGGTTTGGAACCAATCTCAACACTAATCATTGAATACTTCAATGTGGAAGACAATGATGTCATCCACATAGACTTAGAAGACTTGAAAGTCTAAATGTCGAACGAGCCACAAGGAAAAATGGATGAAAATATACTCTCAAGAAGATTATTTAAGACATGTGGCCACATGTTATATATTCGGTGAAAACACTGAACTTGTCCTTGCATGTGCACATCATTATGATCCAAAACCAAGAACAACTTGGTCATCATAACTAAGGAGTTTGCTTCATAGGAGTGGGCAATGACAGAGTCATAGTTGCAAAGTTGGGAATTTTTCTCATGGTTTAAATAGGAAGGAAATCCCTCAATGGCTCCCAAAACATTATTCTCAAGGTGAATTATGTATGGCACACTTAGATGTAAGAAACTAGATGATTCAACTCATCCTAATAGTCACAAAAGGGATCGTCATGGTTGAATAATTTGGGTAGTTATCACTATGGTGACCTATAAAATTCAAGGGAGTCACAAGGATAAATGTAATTATTCCACATTACAACTTCGACCTTGTGTTGATTTCTCTCTCCAATAAGAGGGACAACATTTGAATCTCACCATGGCAAAGATCAATGTCATAATGAACCAGGATGTGTAAAATATTGCCACTTGAACCGCAGGCTACAGAGATACCCATGATCATCGTGTTTGCAAGAATGGGTAACTATCTCAAGTTCACATGTTGCAAGTTACTTAATGGTTTTTTTAGGGTCAATGTATAAGTTATCCTAGTCGGGTTAGGTTCAATTAAGCAATAAATTCTTTCGTAAAAGTTAGATATAAAAGAACAATATCCCCACCCAATTGAAGGGCTTATCTTGTTACATATTTAGGCTATCTAAGATATCACGAAAAACCACATAATTGAAAAATAAATCCTCGAGGGATATCAACTAGCTACTAAATCTAAAAATATCATGTACGATTGTTCTAGATCATAATCGTGTGCTATATTCTATACCCAATATTGTTTCCAAATGTTGGAGGTCATTTCATGATCTCACCAACAAATTGTTTATTGTACATTCACCTACATTCATTAGGAGGGGGAACTATGTCAGGCTTGATCCCTTTTTGGAGTAGTGGTGCATAATGCAACACTTATCACACCACTTTGGTATTGGTAAGGTCAGACTCGCTCAATTAGACAAACTCATTTTTTAGGTCTTTAAAAGAGAGCTAGGGTTTTGAAGATGAGGAACCCCTAATTTTCTATGGAGATGTAATTGTTAGAAAATGAACAAAAATGTAGGAACCTAGAGTATTAAATATTACAATGATAGAACTAAATTTAAGCATAAGGTTATAGGTCAAAATAACCAATAGAGGATAAAAGTGGCCCATGATTCTACTCTAAACAGATGAATTTTTCCTTTATACACCGTGAGGTCACCCGATCACCTAGTAATTATCATTTCTGAATGTTAAAGATCCATCATCATAATATCACGCATCAACTTCCAAAAATAGTAAACATGTTCAATCTTTTCTAACCCTAACTTGTAATTTCAATTATCTAACTTTTTGTAGTTTGAATATATAAATAACTTATAACTACATGTATTTAGGGTCTTTAAATTTATCATATATTTTTGTATTTATGATTTTAATAATATTACACATTTAGTATTTATCTTATTTAGGTTATACCCTACTTTTGAAGTAATGGAATCAACCTTTCCATAGTCACCTTGTTCATCCATGTTTATACTACAACATGTATCCTAAGGGTTATTGTCATAGTTCATTACTTATATTTCCATCAAAAACCAACCCTACTCTTCACATAAAAAATTCAAATCATCTTTAAATGACATGTTGTCCCAAAAATTAGTACCCTCCCAAAAATAATAATTTTAAATTATTTTAACCTTTTCATATTATTTGAGCCTAGTCCTATTTTCCTATTAAGTGGGATGATTCATGCTTGATGATGGTTGCATTTTATTTTCATAACATATATTAAAGTTGTTCCAGATCTCATGTTAATATATTCATTTGAGATTTCGCAAAGTGTAAAGTGTTCACAAATTTGGTGATGATGTAAACTTGGGGTGATTGTAGTAATCTTTCATCGTTGGTTATTGAGTGCCTTGATGTAGATGGTGTCACATTCATTATGAACTCGCATCATGATGAATCGTGTGTGCACAACTTATCCTAACCACATTATGTTTTAGAGGTCATGGTGGTAGTTAATGGTCTAGATTTCAATGACATTATGAATGGTTTGTGATTGAGAGTGATGGGATTAAGGTTGTAGGGCTTTAAATATTTAATATAGTGAGAACTATATTATTATTATTATTTATAAATATAGTCTTATGAACTCAATCTCATGGAAGTTTTGTATTTAATATCACTTTTAACGCTACTAATTATGATTTAATTAGTAATTTGTCTCGTTAAATTTAGAGAGGTAATTTTCAAGGGAATTTTTGGCAATCACTACTAAAATTAGTGGAAGTCATTTGAGCTTGGAAAAATGAATTATTTTTGCATTAATGGTTTTGGTCAAGGCGGTGTCCGTGCATGGATAATTCAAAGCATTAGAACTCTAGCTTTTTGCATTAATGGTTTTGGTCCATGTACGTGCATGGATCATTCAAAGCATTAGAACTCTAGCTAACTTTGATGTCAAATATTTATTTTATTACATAATTTCATTTTTATGTTTTATTTGCAACTTGATACCTCTGATTCCTTTAGGTCTTCCACTTATGGTTCTCTTTTCTTGTCACCTCTCGGTGTAATATTTGGTGTTGTTTTTTGCTCATTGGTTTTGGGACTTATTGGCTCTATCTTGAAGTGTTTTCAATCGCACCTAGTTTAGTTCAAATTGGTATTAATTTATTGATTGCATAGCTCTGCCATGTATGTTATATGCAACTTAATTGCATTTTATAAAAATTGTGAAATGCATTTTAATTTTCTGAAATGATGTCATTTCATGTAGAGCAATTTGTTTCCTTGTGCCTTTTCAATCAATATGGAGGTATTATTTCACCTCGTCATGGGTATGTCATAAGTTTAAGTTTGTTTTGTATTTTCTTATTCATTTTACTTTCGTAAAGGATTTTGCTTAGCTTTTGTGGAAATTTATTCATTATAATGATGCATGTTTAAATACCCATAATTAAATATATACTATTCAACTTATTTTGAGCTAATGGTGTTTTTGAGAAACAATCGATAAGGATTTTGATGAAGAGCATGCTCAAAAAAAAACTTATTCTAGCTATTTGAAATTTAAAGAGAGAGTTGCTTGGGACTTGTGGTATTGCACATAATGTTTTGGAGCTTAATACTTTTGTTTTACTAAGCCTTGGTTTATCTCTATTAAAATCATTGACCAGTTTTTATGGTGTCTTAATTGAAAAGTGAAGAGTATACAATGATTTACAAAGAGATCACAACATAAGAACAATATGAATGATATTCAATAAGCTTCTGCTTCTTCCCCTTAATATTACAAACATACACATTTATAGGAAAGAGACCCTATAATTTAGAAGGTTGTTATAACCACTCTTCCACCTACGTGAGTTGTTTAAACTCACATAACCAAATATATATAATCGTTATTTTTTTATATATAACAACTAATAAAAATTTACTAACCTACTAATTTACAAACATATATTTACCTTAGTAATAATTAATAATAATTACATATTTAATTATTATTCACTAGTACATACCAATGGATCACTAACCATAGATTTCCTAACATTCCCCCTTAGTGCAAACTTGGGGAAAACTTCCTTGTCTTTGTACATGTTCATGATCTTGTGGTTTTCATAGGATAATCACAAACCCTATTGATGGTTTTACAAACGGTTGACCAAAAACTGAAAATGGTGGTTTTATAAGTGGAGTACCACAAACCAAAAAGTGATGATTTTGCAAATGGTTTACCAACAACCAAGAGTGGTGGTTTTGCAAGTGTTTTACCACAAACCACAAATGATAGTTTTACAAGTGGATTACCAACAACCACATCATGATGTTCCAAACACTATTATCATCTCTCATCAATATCTCACTGCAAGGAATAATATAGGAAATTATGTTGCTCATACATACACATGAAAATTGTCACAATGGAAATGGAACTTTGGGATCATGTTCCACCCTCAATATGAAATTTCCACTTATTCAATCAAGAACACTACAAACTGCAACACACCATGCACAATTGGAAGCAAACACATAACCAAAATAAAATGTGCCACCAAACCTTGATATGGCCTCGTCAAGCAGGGTGACTAACGAGAGTCGATGATTGACCTCCAAACTCATATGCCTCCATTCTCCGATGTGATGTTGCTAACTCAGTTTGATATGGCTTTGAGGACCTTTAAATATTCGTGTATTTTCAAGTGGTGACATTTTTTTGGTTGATATTTTTCAGGCTTAGTATCTCCATCATATCATGCTTCAAGATTTTCGTGAATTCTTTTTCCTTGATACTTTACATACCTGATGTCCCGCTCCAACGATAATGCATCCATGAGGTTATTTTTTTATTTTTTTATACTTTTATCATGACTCAATTTTCATCTCTTTATGCAACATACACTTTGACAATGACTTTAACTCTTTTAATGACATATAGACTCAACAACAATGAAACTTTAATTTTGACGAGTAACTTGACTTAGATTAGACTCTGTGATATTAATTACACACATTTTATTAAGAGAAAAGTGATAATGAAACTTTGGAAAGTTTGAAGATGTGGGAATTACTTATGTCAAATTACAAAATTGATCCATCTCCATTAAATAAAAAGGGCTTCAAAAACTAACTCTTAGTATGAAATTTTACTCACTTTTATTGATCTCGCACAGATCATCACCGATCTAAAGAATCATTGCGATCAATCATAGAATTATTGCCGATTCATAAAATCATTTCCAATGGCCAAGATCATTGTCAATTACTATAAAAATATAGTGACATAGGTTCTAATCCGACTATTAACAAACCAAGATCTATATGCTCGTATAGAGGTTGTACAAATGTTGATGAGACTTTTTGTAGGTCGGTTCTCGAATGCAGAGCTCTAGTTTTATCTCTTTCTTTCTTTGGCACATCACACGTCCTCCTCTCTTCACAAGGCTAGACACATAAACAAATGCAGATAAAAATGGAGGAAAGAAATTAAGAGAAGAATTCCCTTTGTTGGATGTGATGCTCTAATACCAAATGAAGAGTATACATCAGATTTACAGAGAGTCATAACATAAGAAAAATATGAATGATATTTAATAAGCTCTTTTATCCCCCTTCATATTACAATCATACACATTTATAGGAAATAGCCCCATATAATTTAGGAGGTGGCTATAACCACTCTTCCACCTAAGCGAGTTATTTAAACTCACACAACCAAATATATATAATTCTTATTGTTGTTTTATATATCAACTAATAACAATTTACAAACATATATATACCTTCTCAATAATAATTACATACGTAATTATTATTCACTAGTACATACCAATGGAGCACTAACCATAGATTTCCTAACAAAAATCAACACATTTACGTTGATGTTTTGGTCTTCACACTCCATGGGTGGTTTAGTGGAAATGAAACAAGATATGGCTACTCTACATGCATATTGAATTTTGTTTTTGATTGATAGGTATAATTTTTTGTGGAAATTTCTTGATACAATGCTCAGCATATTCACCTTGAAGTAGTCATTAGTAATCTTGATATACAATGTTGCGGTTTTACTTTTCATTGAATGTTTAGTGTTTCATTTTCACACTTATTTTGGCTTTTGTAAGAGTCTGGACATAATTCATGATGCACATTTTTCTATTTTATTAAAAATTGAAAAGTGCAAGTCTATTTTCTCATTCCATCTTTGTTATAAGTTCCTTGAAAATGACATAAGCAATTTTGAAAGTAATTGTGGTTTTTGAATAAAATAAGTACATGCTCTCTTTATAAATTAAACCGATTTTTTTTTATCTATTTGTTTCTCGCTGAGATTGTGATATCTAAAAGATCATTTCGTAGAATTTATTTTTTTACTACCCAAATTTAGAATATACAAAGATTTGTTAGTAAGAAATGTTAATCTTTTGTTTGACATGAAGAAGAATGAAATTTTATCAAGGAAAGGTTGATTGTTTTGTTTGAAATCATTATTTTTTCTAAGCTTATAAGTGTGTATTCATCTTGAGACATGAATTTTCCTCTAAGTTGTGAATTATTTCTTCATGAAGACAAAGTAATAAGATTACTATTGGAAATTTTATCATTTATGATGTGTTTTCTATTACTTAAAGATTGTTTACAATTAGTTAACACTTAAATTCCATATAAAAGCGTGAAATGTTAATTATTTTGGATCTAATTAGGATAATAATTGTGGGAGAAATTTATTTTCATGTTGAAATCAAATTTGGAATAAGTTTAATATTCTAGAATTAACATATGGCAATTTGGTTGGATGTAGAATTTCATCATAATGTGAGATAATTGCTAGTTTGCATGAAATGATTTTCCAATTATTTTTTCAAATAAATACTGCAATCATAAGTACAATCTAGCATAGTCTTGAAAATTCAAATGACATGATGTGTTCATGATGTAGATGGCCGGTTCATTTAAATATTTTATTTTACATGATCATGTTAAAAATACAAATGTTTCACTAATGTGATCACTTTCATTCATATCATAATTTGAATTGCAATATGTTGATTGGTTATTATGAAGTCCGACACTTATCCATTTGGTACCTTTCTTCTAATGTTGAACCAATTTTATTATATGGAGTTAACATAATGGTAATTCCTCCCAAGGTTCAGGATCACATAGAGGATGGGGAAAAAGTCATAATCTTGAAAATTCACATGATATTAGAGGTTTGACCTCTCAAGGTTGAATCGGGGATCTCGACACACTTCGTAGGGGCCATCCCTTGTAAGGAGGTAATGGATGGGTTAATAATTGAGCTAATGTGTATCAATTCATTTTGATGCTCATGAACCCCAAATATGGCATGTTTTGAACATGATTAGTCAACCCATGTGGACCTCCACCTTGGAACCATGAATTTGATGCACCTAATTTTCATAATGTTAATTCTTCAATTCATACATACATGCATGCATTCACATCGTAGAGACATTTTGATCACAAATGATGTTTCCTACATGTCCTATAATTTTAATAAAGCTCAAAAATTACATATTCTAAGAATCTATATTGAAAACACTCATTTTCCTCTTACACATTCACATTCATATATGCAGAGGGGGATTAAGGCCTAGGGGGACTAGGTAACTGCCTAGGGTGCCAACATTTAGGGGCATCAATTTATTTTATTTTATCATGGGCTTTACAAAGAGTAGATCAATTTATTAACCATATATGTTAGTAGCATTTAGTGGCCACCCTTACATACAAATTTGATTCTCTTTGATGAAAATAAAAATAATTATATTAAGGTTATGATATTTAGCTAGCCCCTAGGCAAGTGCACGTGTTGTTAAATTTAATTCATACTTTTGTATTTTTAATACTTTGTATTGTTTTGAAGTCTTGCAATTTAATTTTGGAGGAGAGATCAATAAAGATGAATATGTATGGAAGTTGAGAAAGATATAGTAAAGGAGGATTATGATAGATTATATGTTAGAGAATTAGCTTAGGAATTTAGGTAGTGACAACTACAAATAAATTTATTATCAAGTTTCTCTTAGATGGTTTAGACAACATATAAAGTAATCCAATATTTAACTACGGTTAACTATTTTTTCTACTATAGAATATAGTTTTTATAGAAGGCGTTAGCTCTAATATTGTTTAGGGCACTCATAATCCTTAATCCAACCCTGCATATATGGATATGAATACTTATCTAGATAACTGTAACATTAGAGATGGGTATGAGTATAACATCATGAGCTATGTTTCTAAGCACCACATGTAGGATCAAGATATATAACATCAAGAGTGCCAGAAGGTCATTTGTAACAAGAATATAATAAAAACATTTACAAGCTCAAGAAATATCGTAAGAAGTGATTATAACATGTGATACTATAATAATAGTAGAAGAAAAAGTATATTCAATTGTATAATTTTCTATTGCAATAATTGTATAATTTTCCATTTCGAGAGATGATGAGGATTCATTGCTAACATTTGTCACGTGATCATGTAAAGTAGGAAACAAAGTGTCATGATTTCTAATAGTATTAGGATTATTTATAGAATCATCATCACGATCACAACCATCATTATAATGTGTATCATATGTATGCTCAAGAATAGGTACAATCACTAGATCACAAGCAGAGGTAGACTTGAAGAGAGGAAAGAGTGAGTGAACCTTGTAACATGAAAGGTAGATAGGTCAATACACATTGCATATATAAAATCTACCATCATGTGATATTGTAATTAGTATCATGAGGAATATATTTACATATAATACCAAGGGTTTTCTTACCCAAATTAATTTGTAATGTGATTCAGCCAAAGTATCCATAGAGATACATACTAGATGGGTGAGAGAAACTAAAAATATGCCCAACTTATGAAGGAAATAAATGTTAAAAATATTGATACCCGATCCATTATCAATAAGGACATTCTTAACCTCAATAAGGAATTTCAAATCAAGTTAAATATATGAGGAGAGATCAATATTAAAGGCATGCTTAAAAGTCGTGATAACACAAAGGACAAAAAAGCCTAGGGCTAGAAAGAGATCATGAACAAAATAGAAAATTGAAGGCTGGAATTCAATGGATTGTGAAGGATAGAGAAAATAAAATGACGATTCAAGATGAATAAGAGTAATCCAAAAGTTAAAACGGTAGGTAGGCCCAAAAATAATTTTTATAAAAAAGTGATTTGTGTTAAATTAATAAAAATGACTATTTATAAAATTATAACATGAATTTTATGAAATTAGGAGAGGTATTTTAAGATCTTAATGTTATGGGAAAAATTTCAAGGGATTTGTAAATAAGTGTATATTTTTCTAATTATGCCTTAATTCAAAAAAATGGAGATTTTAAAATTCTAAAAATGTGCTTAAAATGGGAAAAACAAAAGGAGGTTCTTGTATAATTTTTCAAAACAAAGGAAAAACATCCAATAAATTTGAAAATAGATTTTTAATTTGCATATATTCCTTAAAAGGTATTTTGACCAATTAAAAATATAAAAGAGGCCCTAAGAGGATAACTAAGCATGAGACCCTAACAAAAATTTTGAAAACTAAATTTATTGCATGAAATAGATTAAAAACATAATTAAACTTGAATACAAATGATAAAAGACTAATAAACTGAAACCTTATGGTGGGTTGAAGGTTATGGAAGAACAACTAGCAGGTTCAAACACAATATAATTGTATCTAGTTGATTACAAGAACATGGACATGATCTGGGTGGGTAGAATGACCGTGTAAATTGGAAATGAACTAGAGGTGATTTGTCTTTATAACTATAGCTAAAACTAGGAAGGTATGGAGCCATATGGCATGTCCTAGAGTGTGGTACGGTCTAGTCCCGAGCTATACAATTTTTGACAATGATGTCCTAGCACACCTTTAATATTTAGGGGGCTACAAAAATTTGTGATGACCTTCACATTGTAACCCTATACATCATACATTTGTGAAACCCTCGTGATGAGGGTCATTGTGTCCTCTACTTTAGTTAATCTTATATTAAATCTAGGATGACATTCAATCCTATTTGCTATAGGTAATAAGATGAAATACATTTCCAATAACCCTACGAATCTAAACTAAAACAGTAAACATTTAACTACTACAAAAATGTTGGAAAACAACAATACAAGAAAATAGTAATAAACTTTATAAACTTAACGCATAACAGAAATAAATAATCCTTTAACTGAGATATCTATTCTAACAATTCTATAATTCATGCAAATGTAAAATATAGGAAATAAAACTAACTAATAAAATACTAGACTATTTGCAATCCCAAAGATATCGGTAGCGGGGTGTTTGATTAGAGATGTTGATGGAAAGTTGGTTATAGCTAGGTCCTTCCCTTTTAAAGTTAGATCATGTAATGTATTGAAGCACAAATGCTTCTCAAGGGGCTTAAGTTGAGGTTCAATCAAGCATGAAGCATTAGAAATTGAAGGGGACTCACAAGTGGTGATTAACGCCATGAGAAAAGGGAAGGAATTGTCTTGCAATTGGATTATTTCATTAGTAAAATTTTTTATTGGCTTAATAAAATCCCTATTTGGAACATTAGACATGTGTATAGGGAGATGAATGGCACCGCCGATCTACTTGCTAACAGTGGTATTATGAATAGAGTTGGCCGGTCATCTCCGCATGAGTGAGCGATTGGGAGAATTTGGAGGTGATCATTAATCGAGAAGGTAGTCCCGAGGTTCATTAAATCATGGTAGTGTTGGTCATTTCTACTTCGTCTTTGTTAGGTGGCTGAGTCGGTGGAGTTGTCTATTTTCTGCTATGGCGTCTTTTCCTTTGTCGCTTTTATTCTTGCACAGAGAAGCGTGAAATGGCATTTCATGGGGAGGTTTTGCAGCCCATTTGAGGATAATATTTAGGCGAGTCCGACTTGATCAAGGAAGCAATCTCTTGCATTATGGGGCGGAATACCCGGCGATTCGGCTCATTCTGAGTCAACTCGTGACTAGGTTGTTATTGGTGAGGCGTAACATCGACGAGGTGAAGGTAATAGTGGTGCATTTCATAAAACCTATGCATAGGGTTAACTCGTTGGAAGCTTTGGAGGATTTCACTCAAGCCCACCCCTTTCCCAACTATGTTCGAGATGGACATACTTTGAGGAGGCAAGGAAAGTTATCGTAGCGCCATCCGGCACGAAACTTAGTCCTAATGAGATTTGTTGAAGGAGCGCAGTGGCCTGTGAGGATAGGAATTCTAAAGTGAAGCATCTCGGCGAAATTGGACCTCCTTGGTCTCTGCACCGGTTTTTACGGAGTCGACAGGCATTTCGGGCTTCGCATAAGCTAGGTTTCACTTACAACTTCCTTCTTTGCATGGCTCATACAAGGGCGACTTCGGGAGGCTGGGAAGGTGCTTGGTCCTCAGTAGCTCGAATTTTCTAGATTAATTGATTTTTATGTCTTGCTTGGGTTTTTTAGTTTTGTGTCTATAGTTAAGTGTTTAGTATTTGAGTCTATTATTTCCCGCATGCTAGTAGGCATTTTTATTATTTTGATATATGGTGTAGGATTTCAATTTGGTCTATGTGAACTCAAGTGGGATCCTCTAATCCCTGTGTTGTAATCTCCTATTAAAAAGCGTTTAAATATCTAAAAAATACTAGACTATTTCCTCCTCCTTGGGTGAGAGTGGCCATTTCTCTCCCCCTTAGATTTGGCTCGAAAATAATAAGAAATACTCACCATGAATATCCAACAACTCCACTTCTATTAACTTGATGTGTCTTACAAGAGAGATAAAATAGAAATCAAAACCAAAAATCAATTTATTCCAAGTTTACAATTAATTATTTATAAGATATTTGGATTTTGATGCAATTAGCCTCTCATGAATGCAAAAATACCTTCTACATTCATGACAACTTATTGAATACAAGTTCTATTAGAACTAGATACAAATCCAACTTTGTCAATTAGAAAATAGATGTTACCACAATTATTATATTACTAAGAAACTATGAATATTTAAATTTAAAATTTGCATTATGAATCTTCTCTCAAAAGGTGGGAGAGTGTCCTTCTTTCCTCTTTACTGAATATTATTTTGACATCATTAGATTGCCATGTGTTGAATCAAATAAATCCTCTTTAGGGTCTCTATGGTCTACAAAATCTCTCTAAACCTCCAAGTAGATACATATTTTTGACAACTAAGAGACTTTGTAACAAGTCCATATCTTCTAAGTTAGATTCTTGAGGGTAGAGGTATAAATCATGCACTTTTCTTAGGAGTCATGTGATTTTCTCATGTTATTAGTCCATAGTGAAGTGATGAAGTCTGAAGCTTGTTTACTTAGTCAAAATCAAGGCCTTATATCAACTTGTTACTTGTTTCCATTCTTATTACATTATTTTCACATGAAAAAACATCTATTCCAAAGAAATGTTAGGGATTGGGCGACAAACATGTCAGAAATTCCTTCAAGTTAAATTCATAATACATGTATCATACTTAATCTCTTTAATTGATAGATTTACTTCCAAACACAATTAATTATGTTCTAAAATTACTTAAACAAGGAATTAAACTCCTAAAAAGATGACATTATTTAAGTCTCATCACTCCCCAACCTTAGAATCTTGCACAACCTCCTACAAGTTTGTTTATATTTCCTTATTCATTAATTTAAGATTCCAGCATCAATCATAATTTTGGGTGTATGTATTCCAACTTTTTTCCTCTGGTGTTGTATAACCTTTTTTTGAAATAACATAATTTCTCCATTGTTTAAAATCTTTATCATATTATTGTTCCCATGAATTCCATGTTGGTGTTAGTTCCCAAAGTATAGGTGGTCGGTAATGCATTTCGATCCACTCATGTTAAGTGTTCTAATGATGAAAATCAATGTTTGTGCTCTTTTGAAAGCCCAATTTAAATTGTTTGGGAAAACTACCACCCTTCCTCTCCATTTATTTGGTATCTCGTACCATTATTTTCTGCATGCTCTAAAGGATTTCAAGATGTTTATATCTGTGTAATTTTAAAATTCTCTAATAGATTCTTCTAGTCTCGCTATATATGATATTTCAACTGGGGTGTACGTACTTGATGTCTACAAGTTTTTCAACCCAAATATCCCAATTTTTCAAGGTATATGTGAAATCAATGAGTTCCATGTCTCTTGTAAAGAAGTTAACGAGATATTTTATATCACGCCCCAATATAAAATTTGTGAACATAGAATTCACATAGTATATTTTTCAATTATGTGTTGCTAGTCAAGTAGATTTCATGAACTCTTTGGGGTATTCCAAGTCATGTGGCATATTTTTCTTCATTCTGAAAATGTATCACTTGATAAATTTTTGGTAACGAACATGTCATAAAATTTGGATCATGCAAGTAAGAAAAGTCGTGCCAATCTGGAAAGTTGTTGTGATTTTGTCTTACTTTCCCTCAACTATTTAACTCCATATTCTAACTCTTTGTCCTTGGATTCTACTACTCTAAATTCATAACAAGAAGAAATCCATGCAAGGATCCCTTAGAGATAAAAATAGGAAAAAGAGACTTGTTTTGGACTTCATTTTCACTCAAATTTTCATGAGAATTATTGGTTGAAATTTTTTCTCTGCTTTCTCTTGCCTTAGTATTCTTCTGGTGGAATGTGTAGATATTGAAAATTCTGAAAATAAATTCAATTTTATTCCCCTTTTCCTTTAACTTATCTTCCAAAGATAACATTTGGTTCTCTCTCTCTCCTGCAACTTGCTACTGACACTATCTGATTTTAATTTTAGCTCTTTCATCTTACATTCAAAGTTTTTAGAATTTTATTTATCATTCATTATCTCTCGCTCTAAACTCTAAACTCTAAATTCTTACTTCTTTTAGTCTTTCAATCTCTTTATTTTCTATTTTAAAAGAAAACTTAGCTTTAAATAATTCCATTACCTCATTTATTTGTGTATCGTGTTCATCATGTGAACTTGGACCTTCCTCAACATGTTGCAATGATGAGTAATAGGATTTTTGTATGGATGAATAAGGAACTTCCCGATATCCATTGTTTAGGGATAAGTTTGAAATTATTCTTCTTCTCTTGTTAATTGAACAAGAGTGGAAGGTGTGATAATTGGATCCTTGGATGTCTCTTTTGTGGGTATTTATTTTGAAGGTTTTTATGGGAAAGTGACAGGATAACCCAGATTCTAGAGATTTTCTACCATGGTTCTTTCTTCTTTAGAATCTTGATCCCTCTGCAATATCGGTCTCCTTCTTTTGCATCTCTTCAACCGAAATGTTTAATCTTGTGGAGGTGGTAACTATTCCTATGTAACCTCTTCTCTATCCAAGATAATGGTTGCAACAATTTGGTCATTGATTCTATCTTGTATTTCTATCTCCTCTTCCTCTTTTCTTTGCACTTCCTCTTGGGGGTAGGGTATTCGATATAACATTTTACCCTAGCCTCCTAAATTTCTTCAAAAATATATTCCATTATACCTCTCCCTTTTGTAACTATAGAAAGTGATGTTTGTAGATGAGGTGAATTAGTACATGATGTGTTAAGGATGCTCCTTTGTTGTTGAATATTTCCACCATATTCTCGCAAGGATTTTTTTATTGGTAAAGTGATTCTTAAATTAGGATGTGTTGTCCCATGGTGTAAATGATTGAGAATACACATGGTAGGACCAAGTAGTATTCAAGATTAGCATTCACAGTGAGGTATTTCACTACCACTTAGTTACTAATTTCCATGGGTTAGGAAAACTATATCTTACAATTCATGTTGATTTTCCCATGTTGTCCTGACATAACCTAAGGGATGGCTCTCCTTGCACTAAAAACTTGTAATGAGTTCATTATAGGAAATCTATAGCTAACAAATGTTACTTCAATTTCTTGAAATTATAGATATTTTACTTATAGTTTTTACGCTTACCCTTATGGTAGTTTTGTGGACTTTGGAGTCTTTCTCTTGAAAAAATTGGACGAATTCACAACCATATCTTAGTTAAAACCCTAAAACATTTGGATAAATTTCAACCACATAACGCTTTTCAAATATTTTTGTGGTGACTTCATCCTTCATAGTCTTTCTAGAACTCTTTGGATTAGATTGTTTCTTGTTCCCCATCTTCGACTATTTTGATTATGTAGGACTCTGTCTTAGGTATACAAGACTTTGTTTATGATATGCAAGAGTTTTTTTGGGCAAAGTGGAGATGAACTGGAATTTTTAGAAATTGAAATGGGAGCTATGTAACCACATACTTATACTTATGAACCTTGTGTGTGAAGTAAAATGTAATCATTATAGACACACTTAAGTTTAGTTCACCTTGAACTTCTCCGCTTTCTACTTTACTCTCCAAATGTGTAGATAAGACTCAAATGTTTCATTGATTGTATTTTTAAACTTTGAATGTCATTTCCATTTAATCATACATGGAATTCATTATTACCTCATCTTTTTGAGTTAATTTATATAAAATTACTTAATGATATTTGAAAAATAACTTTTACTATAAAAAGAATAAGATTTGACACACATAGTCTCTTGTCAAAATGTATCTTGTTGTCCCTATGGAGGAATGAAAGGGTTTGTCAATATGTTTCAATAAGTTTTTCTTCTACCATCATGAATTTTTCTTGTCTTTTCCTTTTTGAATTTTCTGAAAGTGACTACCATTTCTAGTTTTTAGCCCCTTCCTAATTTTTTATTTTTTCCAAAGAAAAAGGCCGCCATTTCTGGTTTCCAACCTTTTTACTTTATTCACTCTCACTACCATTCAATATTTAGTTGTAGAGGAGGAAACCTCATTCATAAAACAAAATTATAGATGTATCTTCAATTGATTTTCAAATAACTCTTTTTGAAATTGGTTTCATGTATAGGTGAAGCCTATGATCCTTAACCAATAGTGTCCTCTGTTCACCATCAATAGGTTTGAGTTGAACATACCCATTACTTTGGACTTATTCAATCTGATAGGGACATAACCAACGAGTCCATAGTCTTCCCTTGAAGTCCTTATACTTGGAATCAAATAGAAATATCCAATCTTCAACTCAAAATTTTCTTTGTAAGAGACAATGGTCATGACACACTTTCCTTTGATGTTGGCTCGTTTTGTATGGTGCAAATATTCCATTTTGAGCTCATAAAATTCATTGAGCTTCAATAACCTTTGTTGATGTGTTGGTGTCATGATTATCCCTACCTCTACTATTATTTTCAAATTTCTAAGCTCATAATCTACGGGAAAATTTGTACTTTTCTTATAGACTAACTCATATAAAAAGAATTTGGTAGTGGATTTATAGGTTATATTATATTCCCAAACGCTTTTACTGTAACTACAATGCCCAAATCCTTCCTATTGATGTCTATCACCTTTGTTAAAATACTTTCTAGCTCTTTTGTTAGTGAATTCAACCTAGCCACTTGACTAGGGGTTATAATTTGAAGATTTCTTATGCCTAATACGATATAAAAATGTGAATGATTTGATCACATTAAACACAAATCGGCCCTTGATATGAGTCAATAGATTTTGGTACTCCAAATGTAAGAAATATCATTTCATATAAGAAGTTAACCACCTTATCATCCTTATAAAATTAAAAATCTTGAAGGGTTGCCCACTCGTAACATAATCAATACAGCATAAGAATGTATTCCTTCTCTTGAGAGGCTAGATCAATATGGATAAATAAATCCAATCCTCATTTCTTAAAAGGTTCCAAAACCACTTGAGTTTGGATAGGAATTTAATTGGAGAGAGTATGCCTTCCCATTCTTTAAAACTGGTCACATTTCTAGATATATGTTTTTTCATCTTTGTATAAGGAAGGCCAATAATATTCAACATCCAAAACCTTTTGAATAGTCTAAAGTGCTTGGTAATGACCTCTTAAGGGTTCATCATGGAAATATATCAAAACATAATGAATGTCATCCTCTTTTATATATTTGCATAACACAAAATCAGGACCACATTTATATTATATTCCTTTTACCCATGTGAAGATTGAATTGTCCTTTACAAGGTGGTCATCTAGAGGTAAATTTAGTAGATAAAGTTTACCTAAATATCCTAAAAGCATTACATTAAATTATAGGACTCAGAGAGATTTTTGTATCCTATTTGAATGTGAAAAATAGACTCCCTTTGAGTAAGATACCATCCACAAAAGTTCCCGCTAGAGGAGAAAAATAAGGGCACGAGTAACGCAGTAGCCAGACATGTTAAAAAATATCCAAAGGTGGGTCGACGAGAGTTAGAAAGTGGAATTGTGTAAAAATAATTATATTTTTCACCCCGGTATTTTACATTCAAAAAGGGGGTTTTCAACTATGGGGCCCACTTTTGTTTCGGAGGGAGACCTAGCTGTCATATTGATCAACTCGTGAAGTTATAAGTAGCTCATTGAGCTAGCAAGTGAGTCGCATATCAATTCAAAGAGACTAAGTTTCCAACCAAGATGGATGAGCTCGTGAATAAGATGGGTAGAGTGCAAGGGACTGAGATATGTGTGGAGCTCATGGGGTGAGCCAACTCACCACCAACCACCAACCTACAAAATTTACATCCAAGTCAACTCACCTACATGCCAAACTTGGTGACCACCGACACACCAACTTGACCACCTAAGTAGCTAGCTCATCACCAACGCCCACAACCAAATTGACTGCTAACCAACCAAGGCACATCACTTATGCCATGTCCCACGAGGACCTTCCAAAGCAAGAAAAGGGGGTGCATGTTTGGCTATAGCCATGAGAATATAGGGTGGTGGAAGCCTTATAAAAACTTTCTCTTGTGGAATGTGGGTTATCATGATCCCAATAAAACAAAACATAGGCGGTGGGAGGTTAGGGTGGTTTAAACCCCAACCTCACATTTACCAAAATAAGCCTTGGTCATTGAACCACACAACCAACTTGATAATATATATATGTGAGTTGTATTTTTATAAGGTCACTGTGGAGACTGTGTTTTTCTGATAACAAAGTAGTTTTAAAGAAGTGAAAATTTGAGCAGCTTAGGAGTATTTTTGGATCTTGGTGTAAACTAGAAAGTTGTCCATAATTCCAAGATAATTCTGGGGCATTTATCATTTTCTCATTTTGGAGTTATTTTAATTTCTTTTAAGGCGTGAAATCAATTTTTGACAGAGAACAAATGGAAAAGCCTCGTAGAAGTGCTTTGGGTAAGTAGAGGAAAATACCGAGTATCATCGTGAGTCTTTCGAATGTCCGAGGGCACAAATTTTTGGGTTTTGGATCTATATTTGTTTATTGTAAGTTTGATTGTACTTGTAATTTTGATAGATTTTAATGGATCGGTTTGAATGAACCCAAAGTCATAGGCATTTATTAAACTTTGTAAACAATCTTGGTGTCATCTCTATCTAATTTTGCATTCTATTTTCTGATATTTTCCACATTGATTTTAATCATATTTTAATTTGAATATGCATATTTAAATCAGTTAATGACATTTACAGGAAATTGGTAAAATTAAAATTTGAATGGTTTTGATCCAACAGTGAATTAAGTTGATTTTGTTGATCATAAAATCAGTTATGGATCATTTTATAAACCTCGTAAAATTAAGATATTTAATCAATTTTCGATTTATATAAACCACAAAAACTAATCAAGAATTTATCGTGTTGTAAACAATCAAAACAATAAGGGGCCTATTTTCATTTAGAGATCATGTTTTGGTATCGTGAGCTACTGAGTTGAATTCATGGTTTTCTTTCGGTTTGTGTTTTACATAATTTTTATTTTCTAACTTCATCAAACTTGCAAACATTGTTGACTTGATCTTCCATTTGCAGTTTGCATTTCTTGGGAAGTACACAAGTATCCATGGGTAAAGCCTTGGATAGAGGCTAGGAGATCTTGAAAGCATCAATATAAATATTCAAGACAATAATGATTTTTTAAGATGAAAGTTTTACTCCTTTGAAGAACTATAGTGCCCACAATTTAAGCACCCATGAACAAAAAAATACCAGATAATTTTTATTTTTATTTTTTAACTTACATTGCTCACTACACACAACACAGCAAGGGCTCCAAGTACAGAAACTCAACTCACATACGACAATCACATAAGTCATCGACTCCCATACACACATGAAAACAACATAGGCATGTCGATACCACACTTTTCGCAATAAATGAATACCAGCAATGACCCAACCACAAGAAACATGACTTCAGGAACTAAAACCCACAACACATCATTTCTTTAATTGCATCTTAGTTACGATTAACATTCTAAGAACATTATTGTGCAAGGATAGTTTTCTCCTTTTTCCATCTACAAAATCTTAAGTTCATTCCACATTTAATTTACAGTTCGACCAATTTAGGTTGGCTTCCTTTATGCATCACGGAAATTTCCATAACTTACTTGCTTATTTGGCACAATTCAAATCACATATACAGTACTTAATTATCTTGTTCTTATGTTAAGAATATGCTTCTCAAATGTTTATTTAATGTTTAAAAATTTACCCTTGCTACACAAGTGAATCTAACGTGATGTCAAGGTGAAATCTTGGGATTAAGGAAGACATAGATTCGAGATAGCTTTTTCCCAAGAACATCCTTCGATCACGGAATAGTTATTTCACTACCATAGTTAATAAAGTTCAATAACTTATTGACTTCCATTTATATTTATAAATCTTTTGTTTTCTCGAAGTTTGGTCACACCAAGGCAATACCTATATTTTTGAAACACTGAAAGATATTTAATTAAGTTATAAGGACTCCGAGAGTGGCAGTATCCCTAACCTCAAATCTCTTTTTTTTTTCTCTTCTATGCTTTACTTTTACATCACATTATGGTCACATTTTTACCATCGTTTTATAACAAAAGAGTTACAAAAGCACTTGTCTGATATCTTAAGGAAGTACATGGTTAGAAGCATTATAAACTACACATGAACCACAAGTGACCTATGTTCATGAAGATCCCATGTCTCTGCATTTCATGATTCCACATAAGAAATATTCCTTATTCCTTAATGCCATAAATGACATAACAAGGGATTATGGGACAAGATTTCATTTCTAAGGTTCTCTAAATCAACATCTTTCAAATCAATTTCGTATGCAATGAGTTAAATTATAGTTTTCTACCCACAAGTTAACATCCTAATCAACTAGGGTTTAGTTTAATTCCAATTTTCACTTAGGGATTTACGCTCTATTATAGATTAGATTAAGGTTCAAAACATATTCACCCTATAAACCCTCCGTAAAGATCAAAGCACTATAATGTCACTAGCCAAAGATAGTACATATAGCTAAGAGGATCTATTCATTAACAAAATTTTAAGTGATAGAACCACTATTTCTCTAGCTCCATGATGTCATCTGGATCCCACAAGAAATTCATTCGATGTAGAAAATTTAATTCTAAATCTATCTTTGGAAGACAAGGCAGTCCACTAGGACACGAAGGAAGCGTTAGCTCTACTTACTCCAGGTCGAGTTTGACTGTGTTGCTCCTATATGTCTGGTTTATGTCGATGTCACTAAATGTACCTACTAAGATGATCAACCCATTCAGGGGATCTTATTTGCCTAAACTAGGATGTTCCATCGAGTGTAAAGGTTCGTTTGAAGGTCACAGTTTTCTACGCTAAGGGGTCAACATAGGTAGGTTAGTTATATACAAATTTTGAACTAGGGTTGACTTGTTGTGGTTAGGTTCCTTTATTACATTTTCAAGGTAAGAAACACAACACCAACTATTAAACCAATAATTGCACAATGAAAGTTCACTACAAGGTATTAATTTCAATTCCTTTTGACATTTGTATTCCACTTTTACCATAACAATTTTGGGATCAAAATAACATCCATGAAAGAAATACCAATTTCTCAAGCACTTATTAATCTAGCGACTTTTACATACTACCAATTTCAACAATAAGTCTTTCAATATATTACCAAAAATAAACAATGAATTTACTCAACACCTTTACGTCATCATTCTTTCATCCTGCAAAAACCACGTGAGCAAGATATCAACGATAAATCACTGGCATGGCATCCACCCTAATCTAACATAATTATCATTTTTTCAGTTTCCCATTTACATATGATAATAATTACAATTTGCAATCGAAATAAAAAATTTAGAGACATGTATTCATTACATTTCATTTTGCTTCTTTTTGTAACCCAGAAAGAGAAAGAGAAGGGTAGAGAGAGAAAACACCATTTTGTCAAAAGTTCTAATACACACAAGTTTCATTATAGTGTTTTAAATAGTTATTTACATGTGTTAAAAGTTTCCAGGGTGGTTTGGAAACCCTACGAGGGTCCCGTAGCTTTCTATTTTTTAATTTTCTCACTAGCTACAAAACGTTCAAAACGGGCTCGGAGGCTAAGAAACCGCTTCCAAAAGTTATCTTCCGATGAGAACACACACCACGATTAACTTTCTATGTGTCCCCAGATATACCAAGAGTTCAAAGCAATTGACGGAATTGGGAAAAAGTGAACGGTTTGCGTTTGGCAACAAGTTTTCCGGGGCCACTGGTCGTAGTTGACCCAGTTGTAAAAAGGAAAAAAGTTAGCTCAAGCACTTGTAAAACCACGTCCAAAACTGACGTTCGATGGATGAGCACGCCACGAGACACTTCCTACAAGTTCCCCTATGTGAGGAGAATTCATCGAGTCGATGGACCGAGAACTAGAAAACCATTTTCAAACAAATGACTAGTTTTCGAGCAACAAGTCGCAATTGGTCAATTTGAACCTCGTCAACCGTGACCAGAGACCTACAAAATGGCTTTGCCAAACTATCCCTAAAGTGTTTTTCCTAAAATGAATGTTCCATGCAATTTTCTAGTATAAACACTAGAGGTTTGCGAAGACGGAATTAATTTCTCTATCCAGTTTCAAATGGTGGTCCAAAATGAAAGCCAACTTTCTAGATTTAACAACTTCCTATCACTACAAAATAGTGTAATAGGGCTCCTATAAGGCGTCAAAAAGATCAAAATGTTCAATAGGGTCAATCCAAGTCGAAGGTGACACCTCACATAACCAGGTACACGAAGAAATCTTAACCTCCCTTTTCCGGAGATACGAAGGTTACTTTGCGAGTCCCCAGAAATTACAATTTATCTAATTAAACAAGGGAGCGGTCAAGTCATTTACAGGGAACTCAACTTCATCCTGTCAATTACAAAGGGTAATGTAGAAATATAGTTTGGTTGTGATGCTTACTAGATCATCCTGACATGAGTGACCAAGTTTATTGTTAATGCAAAACAATTATGTGGATCTTGTACATTTCGATACAAGGTTTTACTATTTTTAAAACAAGTTTATTTTATACAGCATAATATATGAAAATCCTTTGGTTATAAATTTTCATTTTGTTGCAAAAGAAAAACTAAAGAACATAAATTATGAGAGATGAGGAGAGATGAACCATGCCTGGAAGGAACGGAGCCAGTTGAAACCACGAGATTCGGTTCAACATCTCCCTTAAGCATTTTGTTGAATAGATCATGAGCATCCGTAATATTACCATTTTGCCTTTGCTCGAAATCCTCAAGCTTTCCCAACGAACCCATCTTGTACCTTATTTCTGCCAGCTCATCCAATACAGGGTAAGCCTCCCACTCGAGATCTGCAACATTTGAATCCATTATGTGCATATCCTGAAAATCATGGCATTCCATGAGACAACGTTTCTTTGAGGCATTCTGTCAAACAGTTCATGGGCTTTGTCTATACTTCCACATTTTGCATTCATATATAACCAAGCACCTGCAACATCTATGCCTGACAAAGCTCCTATTTAAGAAACTGGCGTGAGGATGCTAGCAATGGATGCAGAATTTGTTTTAAAGGTTCCAAGGCGTATTCAACAAACCCATTTTGCACAGAACTAGCAAAAAAATCCACACGACTACCACAAGTTTAAATGGCATCCTAATAAAAATTTTAGGGATCCCACAATATAGCCAACATGGTAAGAAGGTTAAGCATGCATACATACAGATAAATTGCATTTGCTTGAATGTTTCTAAAGCCTTTTCAACAAACTCATTTTTACAATATCCCTGTTCCAAAGCTTCCACGTTTTACACGTTGGTCTGACAGGCACTTACAACTATATTAAAACTGGTAAAATCCCCCTTTTGGCGCAGCTTGGGAGGAGCTGGCATAGTGAACAAAACAAAACAAAAAAATAGATTTCCAATATGTTTTGTTGGATGTCCATACGTTGTCCCAAAGCTTGATTTTGTTGCAAATGTCGCATGTGCCGGCAAATGTAAACTCCTTGGATTGGAGCCTTGTTTGCTGCACACACCCCGTTCTTTCATTTGGTCAAACACTGCACCGCGCCTCCAAGGCATTTGCAAACTAAAACATCTGACAACATTCCTCTATTTTTTTTATGCATTGATAGGTGTCCATGCAGTGCTTTGACGTGGGCATTTTGGGAGGATGTTCACTTTGGCACGGGATGGGAGGTCGGAGGAGGCCACAACAACCCTGGTGCTCCATGGGAAGACATTTAACACCGGTTTTCTCTACCATCATCCCCTAAACTCGCCTATTCCAAAATGCCAAAAGATTTAAAAAAAAAAACCCTAACTACGATTTTTAGAGCTTCTTTATTTCGCCCTAACTCATTTAGGTTTTATTTTATTTTATATTAAATTATAATCATATTTTTATTGGATTAAAAGACTATACAAGCTCATGTGTTTTCCATCTCACTCTCCTTCCGAGGTCACCTGTATTGTGGCTTCTTTGAGAAATTTGAGGTCCGTGAAGCGAAAAGGCTCATCTTTCTGGAGTGGGCCATTTGCTGGAGAGAGCTTCTTGCATGCATCTATCAAATCACTGCTAAACTCCAAACATCAACTTGGGTTCCTCATGAGTAATGTCTCTGGACCTCAAATAAAGTGCTTGTATTATTATGCCAAGAAATTGACAGGACGCAGGCCCTTCCACCTGCCACTCCTGACAAAGGCGTCTCATTGTCTTAAATTGAGGGGGCATTACAAGAACAAATTAAATGATTGAAATCAAAGTCGAATCCAAGGATGATCTCTTGATCAGATTGTAGTGTAGTGAGAAGAATAAGGATTTTCCTTCCACTTCAGATATAGAAACTATGACAGATGAATGCATTGTAAGTTTTTCACCTTGTTGTTATTCCTCCCATTCAAATTTAGGTAATGTTTTTGGTGAATTTAAAAAACATACTAAGGGCATTGGATCTAAATTATTGTTGAAAATGGGATTTGATGGAAGAGGCTTTGGTAAGAATGGCCAAGGTATTTCTAACCCAATACAAGTAGAGGATCATCCTCATTTTGTTTGTTTTGGTTATCTAGTGCGGGAATGGAAATTGGAGAGTGCTCCAAGAATGTCAAGGGAGACAAGCTGATGTGACCCAATTGATTACTCCACTAGTCCTACAAAAATATTATTTGTAGGAAATTGTTGATTCATTATCACGGGATGGATTGGGTAAGAAATTCAAAGACGTGGTTATGATATTCCACCTCCTCATTCTTACACAATTCATATTCATAATCATAAGGGTAATTTTCAAAATTTTGATGATCTACTCTTTCAGTTTAAACAATATGGTTTTGATATACATAATATGATGTACACTTTTCCATGCACTTTTTGTGGGTTAAGTAATCATTTTTTTACTTTTATTGGAAGAGAGTCTTTCTTGCAGAAGTGGTTTCCTTATGATCTCGGATTAAAGACCAATCTCGCCATTTATATGCGAGAAACGAAAAATAATATTCATCTCCCATGAAGAGGAATATTTGCACTCATTATCGTATGAGTGGACGTAGGGTTGAGAGATGTTGGAAGATTCATCCAACATGCCATCTGAGAAATGGTAAGAATAAGTTGGTTTATCATGTAAAACAAAAATAAGTTGATAATTCACAAATTTGAAATAAGACAAGCTTAGATCTATCCACGATTGTTCACATATGATTCCATTTTATTTTGATATGGACAATGAAAAATCATTTTTTTAATGGATAGATTTATATAGCATTGCTGATATTGATGAATAGCATGATTTTAATTCATTTTGTTACCCTTGCTTTTGGGATTCCAATTAACTATGTTAAGGGAATTAAAACCCAAATTTTATAAAGCATTTATAAGGAAAAATGATTTTGGATTTATTATATTTATGAGAGGAACTAAGAGACAGGTTCATCATGCTTAGTTATCTTCTTGTAATTGAAAATAGTCCTTTGGAATCTCCTATTTAGCATTTTTAGTTCCTATTACAATTTGGGTAAAAGGAATTAAACTCAAATTTTCAACTTTAGAGATTGTTTACATGCAGCTTTACGCAAGTTGTTGGGCACATCGACGTTGTTCGAGCTTTTACATACTTGCATTACAGGGTAACTTTTGTTTTGTGAATGCATCTATTTTAGGCATATATGTTGGATGCATTTTAAGACCCATATTTTGGGCAGTGTTTGCAATTGCAGTGATCTACCATTTCATGGGGTCAATAGACATTAGCCTAGCTATTGGATTTTTAGTGTATATTCATTACTGGGGTATTTTAGGTTAGATTTTTTTTGCAGAGATTGGCCATGTCACAAGGAATAAATTTGGAGTTGCCTCTTTTGGTGTTTCATTGTCTATTTTTAAGATGATCAATTTTGTGATGGAAGTTGCATCAGCTTTAACCGCGTTTGACATTCTGTAGGGATTCAATTAGACATTCACCTATCATAGGTATGTATTTTTGTCTTTTTAAACTGATCTATGATGTTTGCAGAGATTGGCATATTCACAGGAAAATCATATTCATATTTGTTTATTTTATTTTATTGTATTTGCAATTTTGATAGATTTTAATGGATCGGTTTGAATGAACCCGAAGACGTAGGCATTTTGTCAAACTCCGTAAACAATATCGGTGTCGTCTCTATATGATTTTGCATTCTGATTTTTGATATTTTTTGCATTTATTTAAGTCATATTTTAATTTGAATATGCATATTTAAATTAGTTAAAAAAATTATGGGAAATTGGTAAAATTAAAATTTGAATGGTTTTGATTGAACGGTGAATTAAGTTGATTTTGTTGATTATAAAATCAGTTTTGGATCAAGTATATTAACCTATAAAATTTAGATTTTTAGTCAATGCTTGATTTATATAAGTCACAAAAATTGATAAGTAATTAATCGTGTTGTAAAAATCAAAACAATGGGGGTCTATTTTCATTTACTAAACATGTGATTTTTCTCCTTATGAGTGAAAGAGTATGGGAAATTCCTTGAGGCAATATAATTGGCCATCTTAGAAAACAACGGTGATGTACAAGATATGGAAAATAAGTTTTCATCCAAAATTCATCGTCTACCTTCGTTCATCTTGACATGTAGTTATTAGTCTCCACTAGAAATTTGACACTACATTGGCTTTTCTAAGCTTGTCAATTAGTGTCCAATTTAATTCTTATAAAAACAACCATCCTACCTCTTACCAATGATTTTTTCACCAAATACTTTATATCATAATGGTTTTTACATACTATCACCTTTTAATTAGTGATGCATTGGTAAAATTTGTTAATACCATAAACAATAACTAGGAATTATTTTTTAATTGTGTAGTTTCTTTCAAAGAAGTGCTAATTTTCTCAGAATTGAATTAAATCACATGCATCGTTTATCCTTCTTATTTCTAAGAAATAATAACTCATATTATTTTTCTAGATGCATTTTTTTGGATGTTAAAATGAATCTTCCAAATTAGATCCTCTCAAGAAAGGAGCAGAAGTGAGATTCTCTTTAATGGCCTCAAAATATTGTTTATAATCATAAGTTCAAATAATTCATAGTCTTTAGTAAGCAAAGAAAATATAGGGGATGTTATCTTAATAAAATATTATATGAACTCCTATAATGACCAATAGGAACCAAGAAAATTTTTACCTCTATCTCGAGTTGAAGGTGTTGGAAGTTTGATTACCTCAATTTTATTAGGGTCTACCTTGATTCCTTCTCTTGAAATATGATGCCCCAAAACTGTACCTTCATCTACCATAATTAAACACTTTTCATGATTAAGAGATAATTGGTGCTTCTTCTCACCTATTCAATACCTTGTCTATATTAGTCAATGATTCTTCAAAAAACCTCCACATACTATAAAGTCATCCATGTAAATCTCAATGCATTCATTTGTTAAATCTTCAAATATAGCTAATATTGCTCTTTGAAATGTTGCAGGTGCATTGCACAGTCCGAAGGGTAAGAATTTATACACAAAATTTCCCAAAGGGAAATTAAATGTGGTTTTATCTTTATCCTCAAGTGCCACTTGGATATGATTATATCCACTAAATCCATCCAAAAAGGAAAATTATACCTTTCCTACTAAATTATCCAAAACTTGGTCAATATAGGGCATATGAAAGTAATATTTTCATGTGTCTTTGTACAATTCTTTGTGGTCTTTGCAAACTCTCCATTTTCCATTTTATTAGGCACAATAACTAGAGGATACACCCATTGGCTATCTTAGATTAGGTATATAAAACCTACTTTTAATAGTTTATCTATCTCAGTTTTAACAATGTCTCCAAGTGTAGAGTTTATTCTTCTTTGGGATTGCCTTACTAGTTTGACATTATCTATATAATATGGTGAGGGCATACATCAGGGTGGATCCATCTCATGTCAGTATATTCCTAGTAAATATATTTCACATGGGAGCTCAAGATTACAAATAATCTTGACTCATCTTTATTTGTCAACCAATTATTAATGTTAATGGTTTACCTAGTTGAACTTCAACTTGTTTGATTCCTATGTAGAAATAATGATGACATGAACATAAATCTTATTGAAGAAGAATTTTATAGTTTCCTTGGTGGGGTTTATATATTTTCTTGATAGTCCATCATAGGACAAGGTGCTACAGTGGAAGGCTTAGTTGTAGAGGTCCTTTTACAAAGAGACCAAGCTTTAGATCTTGAGTTGAGGAGTGAAACCTCAGGGATAAGATAAATGACATAATGAAGGCTATAATATGGTCTATTTGTCTGTGAAACATTCTACGATTTGATTTATTCATGACATAAGGTGGAAGAGGGGCTAGTTGGAGCTAGTAGGCCACAAAGAAGAAAAGTACATTTCCAAGAGGAGCTTAGGAATCACAAGAAGATATTTGGGGGACATTATGGGTATGGTCAAGGGTTTATGAAGTAGTGAAAATATGGATTTGGGTTACTAAGGAGGTCTTGGTATATGAATGTTCCAGTATTACACTATCTTAAGAACACATGATGGGCTATGTTATATGAAGAAGAGAAGTGGGTGTATGGATTATTTTGAGATAATTTTGTGTTGTATCTAAGGTTATTTTGAGTGTATGAATAATGCAAGTGAAGGTGAGAGCATTGGAGTAAACTAAAGAGATGTCAGTGACATGGTTTGGTCAAGAAGCTAGTAAGGGAAAATCAGGGCAAATTGGGGGAACATGAGAAAGGTAGTTGTTTCTCTAAAAAAATTTGAAAAATGTGTATTTGGAAATAGATTAATTTGTGGAAGTAGGGAATAGGACCTTGATAAGAATGTCGGGTAAATTTTTTTTTAATTGTTGCCAATTGGAGCCATTAAGGCATTGGAAGCGATCCTATGTATGCAAAGTTGAAGTAGGATTAAAGAATTGATTTTTCCTAATTAGTTGTATGTCTCATAAAATGTTGAAGAGTTCTTCATCAATTGGTATCGAGAGAGTGGGATCTCATTGAATTTTCTTTGATGAATGAAATTGGATTGATTTTACTATTAAGTGGGATGATTCATGCTAGATGATGGTTGCATTTTCTTTTCATAACATATATTAAAGTTTTTCCAGCATCTCATGTTAATATATTCATTTGAGATTTCGCAAAGTGTAAAGTGGTCACAAATTTGGTGATGATGTAAAATTGGGATGATTGTAGTAATCTTTCATCATTGTTTATTGAGTGACTTGATGTAGATGGTGTCACATTCATTATGAACTCTTGCATCATGATGAATCTATGTGTGCGCACCTTATTCTAACCACATTATGTTTTAGAGGTCATGGTGGTAGTTAATGGTCTAGATTTTAATGACATTATGATTGGTTTGTGATTGAGAGTGATGGGCCTAAGGTTGTAGGGCTTTAAATATTTAATATAGTGAGAACTATATTATTATTATTTATAAATATAGTCTTATGAACTCAATATCATGGAAGTTTTGTATTTAATATCACTTTTAACGCTACTAATTATGATTTAATTGGTAATTTGTTTGTTAAATTTAGAGAGGCAATTTTCAGGGGCATTTTTGGCAATCACTACTAAAATTAGTGGAAGTCATTTGAGCTTGGAAAAATGAATTATTTTTTGCATTAATGGTTTTGGTTGGCGGTGTCCGTGCATGGATCATTCAAAGCATTAGAAATCTAGCTAACTTTGATGTCAAATATTTATTTTATTACATAATTTCATTTTTATGTTTTATTTGCCACTTGTTACCTCTGATTCGTTTAGCTCTTCCATTTATGGTTCACTTTTCTTGTCACCTCTGGTGTAATATTTGGTGTTGTTTTTGGCTCATTGGTTTTGGGACTTATTGGCTCTATCTTGAAGTGTTTTCAATTGTACCTAGTTTAGTTCAAATTGGTATTAATTTATTGATTGCGGTATGCCATGTATGTTATATGAAACTTAATTGCATTTTATAAAAATTGTGAAATGCATTTTAATTTTCTAAAATGATGTTATTTCATGTAGAATAATTTGTTTCCTTGTGCCTTTTCAATCAATATGGAGGTATTATTTCACCTCACCATGGGTATGTCATACGTTTAAGTTTGTTTTGTATTTTCTTATTCATTTTACTTTTGTGTAAAGGAGTTTCCTTAGCTTTTGTGGATATTTATTCATTATAATGATGCATGTTTAAATACCCATAATTAAATATATACTATTCAACTTATTTTGAGCTGATGGTGTTTTGAGAAACAATTGGATAAGGATTTGTGATGAAGAGCATGCTCAAAAAAATTATTCGCTATTTGAAATTTAAAGAGAGATTTGCTTGGGACTTGTGGTATTGCACATAATTTTTTGGAGCTTAATACTTTTGTTTTACTAAGCCTTGGTTTATCTCTATTAAAATCATTGACCAGTTTTTATGGTGTCTTAATTGAAAAGTGAAGAGTATACACCAGATTTACAAAGAGATCACAACATAAGAACAATATGAATGATATTCAATAAGCTTCGTTCTTCCCCTTAATATTACAAACATACACATTTATAGGAAAGAGACCCTATAATTTAGAAGGTTGTTATAACCACTCTTCCACCTACGTGAGTTGTTTAAACTCACATAACCAAATATATATAATCATTATTTTTGTTTTATATAACAATTTACAAACCTACTAATTTACAAACATATATTTACCTTAATAATAATTAATAATAATTACATATGTAATTATTATTCACTAGTACATACCAATGGATCACTAACCATAGATTTCCTAACATTCCCCCTTCAGTGCAAACTTAGGGAAAACTTTCCTTGTCTTTTTACATGTTCATGATATGGTGGTTTCATAGGATAATCACAAACCCTACTGATGGTTTTACAAACGGTTGACCAAAAACTTAAAATGGTGGTTTTATAAGTGGAGTACCACAAACCAAAAAGTGATGATTTTGCAAATGTTTTACCAACAACCAAGAGTGGTGGTTTTGCAAGTAGCCTACCACAAACCACAAATGATGGTTTTACAAGTGGATTACCAACAACCACACCATGATGTTCTAAAACTATTATCATCTCTCATAAGTATCTCACTGCAGGAATAATATAGGAAATTATGTTGCTCATACATAAACATGAAAAAAATTTCATAGTGGAAATGGAACTTTGGGATCATGTTCCACCCTCAATATGAAATTTCCACTTATTCAATCAGAACACTACAAACTACAACACACCATGCACAATTGGAAGAAAACACATAACCAAAATAAAATGTGCCACCAAACCTTGATATGGCCTCGTCGTTGGTGACTGACGAGAGGTCGATGATTGACCTCCAAACTCATATGCCTCCATTCTCCGATGTGATGTTGCTAACTCAGTTTGATATGGATTTGAGGATCTTTATATATTCATGTATTTTCAAGCGTCAACATTTTTTTGGTTGATATTTTTCAGGCTTAGTATCTCCATCATATCCTTCTTCAAGATTTTCGTGAATTCTTTTTCCTTAATACTTTACATACTAGACGTCGCGTTCATACGATAATGCATCCATGAGGTTATTTTTTTATTTTTTTATTTTTTATACTTTTATCATACTCAATTTTCATCTCTTTATGCAACATACACTTTGATAATGACTTTAACTCTTTTAATGACATATAGACTCAACAATAATGAAACTTTGATTTTGACAAGTAATTTGACTTAGATTAGACTCTGTGATATTAATGACACACATTTTATTATGAGAACATTGATAAAGACACTTTGGAAAGTTTGAAGATGTGGGAATTACTTATTTCAAATTACAAAACCGATCCATCTCCATTAAATAACAAGGGGTTCAAAAAACTAACTCTTAGTATGAAATTTTACTCATCTTTATTGATTTGCACATAGATCATCGCCAATCTAAAGAATCATTGTTGATTGAATCATAGAATTTTTTTCGATTCATAAAATCATTTCCAATGGCCAAGATCATTGTCAATTACTATCAAAAATACAGTGACATAGGTTCTGATCCAACTGTTAACAAACCAAGATCTATATGCTCGTAGAGAGGTTGTACAAATGTCGACGAGACTTTTGTAGGTCATTTCTTGAATGTAGAGCTCTGGTTTTATCTCTTTCTTGCTTTGGAATACCACACGTCCTCCTCTCTTCACAAGGCTAGACACACAAACAAATGCAGATAAAAATGGAGGAAAGAAATTAAGAGAAGAATTCCCTTTGTTGGACCTGACGCTCTAATACCAAATGAAGAGTATACATCAGATTTACAGAGAGGTCACAACATAAGAACAATATGAATGATATTCAATAATCTATTTTATCCCCCTTCATATTACAATCATACACATTTATAGGAAATATCCCCCTATAATTTAGGAGGTGGCTATAACCACTCTTCCACCTAAGCGAGTTATTTAAACTCACATAACCAAATATATATAATTTTTATTGTTGTTTTATATATCAACTAATAAAAAATTCAAACCTACTAATTTACAAACATATATATATATACCTTAATAATAATTACATACCTAATTATTATTCACTAGTACATACCAATGGAGCACTAACCATAGATTTCTAACAAAAATCAACACATTTGCATTGATATTTTGGTTTGCACACTCCATGGGTGGTTTAGTGGAAACAAAACAATATATGGCTACTCTTCATGCATATTGAATTTCGTTTTTGATTTATATGTATACATTGTTGTGGAAATTTCTTGATACAATGCTCAACATATTCATCTTCAAGTAGTCATTAGTAATCTTGGATATACAATGTTGCGGTTTTACTTTTCATTGAATGTTTATTGTTTCATTTTCACACTTACTTTGGTTTTTGTAAGAGTCTAGACATAATTCATGATGGATATTTTTCTATTTTATTAAAAATTGAAAAGTGCAAGTCTATTTTCTCATTCCATCTTTGTTATAAATTCCTTGAAAATGACATAAGCAATTTTGAAAGTAATTGTGGTTTTTGAATAAAATAAGTACATGCTCTCTTTATAAATTAAATTGATTTTTTTAATCTATTTGTTTCTCTTGAGATTGTGATATCTAAAATATCATTTCAATGAATTTATTTTTCAATACCCAAATTTAGAATATACAAAGATTTGTTGGTAAGAAAGGTTAATGTTTTGTTTGACATGAAGAAGAATGAAATTTTATCAAGGAAAGGTTGATTGTTTTGTTTGAAATCAGATTTTTTTTTCTAAGCTTATAAGTGTGTATTCATCTTGAGACATGAATTTTCCCTCTAAGTTGTGAATTATTTCTTCATGAAGACAAAGTAATAAGATTACTATTGGAAATTTTATCATTTACGATGTGTTTTCTATTACTTAAAGATTTTTCCAATTAGTTAACACTTAAAATTCCATATAAAAGTGTGAAATGTTAATTATTTTAGATCTAATCAGGATAATAATTGTGGGAGAAATTTATTTTCATGTTGAAATCTAATTTGGGATAAGTTTAATATTCTAGAATTAACATATGGAAATTTGGTTGGATGTAGAATTTCATCATAATGTGAGATCATTTCTAGTTTGCATGAAATGCTTTTCAAGTTATTTTTTCAAATAAATACTTGCAATCATAAGTACAATCTAGCATAGTCTTAAAAATTTAAATGACATGATGTGTTCATGATATAGATGGTTGGTTCATTTAAATATTTTATTTTACATGATCATGTTAAAAATACAAATGTTTCACTATTGTGATGACTTTCATTCATATCATAATTTGAACTACAATATGTTGATTGGTTATTATGAAGTCGACACTTATCCATTTGGTACCTTTCTTCTAATGTTGGACTAATTTTAGTATATCGAGTTAACATAATGTTACTTCCTCCCAAGGTTCGGGATCACATAGAGGATGGGGAAAAAGTCAGAATCTTGAAATTCACACGATATTAGAGATTTGACCTCTCAAGGTCGAATCGGAGGATCTGACACACTTCGTAGGGGCCATCCCTTTTAAGGAGTTAATGGATGGGTTAATAATTGAGCTAATGTGTATCAATTCATTTTGATGCTCATGAACCCCAAATATGGCATGTTCTCGAACATGATTAGTCAACCCATGTGGACCCCCACCTTACTGACCATGAATTTGATGCACCTAATTTTAATAATTTTAATTATTTAATTGATGCATACATGCATTTAGTTCCTTCATGCATTCACATCCTGGAGACATTTTGATCACAAATGATGTTTCCTACATGTCCTATAATTTTAATAGAGCTCAAAATTACATATTCTATGCCTCAATATTGAAAGCACTCATTTTCCTCTTACACATTCACATTCATATATGCATAGGGGGATTAAGGCCTAGGCATACTAGGTAACTTCCTAGGGTGCCAACATTTAGGGGGCATAAATTTATTTTATTTTATCATGGGCTTTACGAAGACTAGATCAATTTATTAACCATATATGTTAGTAGCAGTTAGTGGCCACCCTTACATACAAATTTGATTCTCTTTGATGAAAATAAAAATAATTATATTAAGGTTATGATATTTAGCTAGCTCCTAGGCAAGTGCATGTGTTGTTAAATTTAATTCATACTTTTGTATTTTTAATACTTTGTATTGTTTTGAAGTCTTGCAATTTAATTTTGGAGGAGAGATCAATAAAGATGAATATGTATGGAAGTTGAGAAAGATATAGTAAAGGTGGATTATGATAGATTATATGTTAGAGAATTAGTTGAGGAATTTAGGTAGTGACAGCTATAAATAAATTTATTAGCAAGTTTCTCTTAGATGGTTGAGACATAACATATAAAGTAATCCAATATTTAGCTACGGTTAACTATTTTTTCTACTATAGAATATAGTTTTTATAGAAGGCATTAGCTCCAATATTGTTCAGACCTCTTGAAGCCCAAAAAAGTATCAATGGAAATCATTTTCAATATCCTCCATGGTAGAAAAAATGGGACCTCTTGAAACCCCATACATTGTCCTAGGCAGCTCATTCTTCCGGTGCACAACAATCACTCCAAAGAAATAAGGAGCTATTTTTAGGGTTTTCAGTAAAAAAGGATCTTAGTACCATCACTATTGGATTAAGTGGGTTTTTTTCAGTCGAAATCATATAAAATTTCATCAAAAACTCATCTGGGAGCCCGAGATATGGTCTTCACAAGTTGGTCTCAAGGTGAGCTTTCCAATACTTAGTCATTTTTCAAGTGGACACATGGCAACCTATGGTTAAGGCAAAATCGTTGTCCCCTTTGTCCCTTTGAAAAGGGATAAAAGGGACATAAAATTCCCCCTCCCCTCATTTAGTCTTCTAGGTCACTAATATGACCATGTACTCACTTGTTAAGCCTCGTTGACCAGTTTGACCATGTCCTCACCTACCGCTGCATGTATGCCAAGTGTCGAGCTGAGAATGAAGGGGAATTTTATGTCCCCTTTACACCTTTCGAAAAGGAAAAAATGAACATAAAAATTTTCCCCACCCTTTTCCCTCTTTTTCATGTTATTTAAACACATGGACTTAGTCATTTTCACCATTCTTCATCTCCCACGCCTCCAGATGTTGCCGAAATGCTAGCAAAATTTCTCTAGAGATTAAATCCAAGATTTTTGTCCTCAAGATGATTCCATAAAGTCTTCCATGATCTAAAACAAAAAAAATCACAAAAAAAAATGGATTTGAACGAAGAAGAAACAAATATTTCTAGCCCAAAAACCTCAAAGTCTGTGGAGACAAATTCAATCATATCTCACAAAATACTCAACGGATCAAGATGTCATATTTTGTAGACATTTAGTTTTTTTAGACCATGAGGATCCAAGTGAAATATTTTTCATACATGGCCCAAATTTTTTATGGCGAGAAAACCCTCATTTTCTCGCAACAAAAATTTAAATTTTAAAATCTCTCATTTTGGCATCAAATCGAGTTGAAATTTTATAGGAACACTATTGGGAAAAAACCCATATCAAAAAAGTTTGTTTCATCATAAACCGACCACCAGAAACCCACTTTCCAAAAATAGTAAGCCTTCTACACAGGGACTGGCTATTTTGGGCAAGTTAACACCGAAGCGATTGAAAAGACAATATACACGGGGGATATTTAGAAGGTCGAGCAGTATTCCAGTGTCAGAATTGGTGAAAACGACCACTTACTAAAAATAGTAAGTTCCCAATATGGGTACCTACTATAAATAGTAAGTCATCTAGAAGAACGATCAAGGAAAGAACAATGTACACAAGGGCATTCATATAAGCTAATCTCACCGGTGTGATAAAAAGGGAAAAATCATTGTTTACTAAAAATAGTAAGTTGTCTCTTAGGCACTTATTATTAATAGTAAGTCATATCAAAACATGTACCTAATATTCAATGGACAAATCCGGGAGCTCCATAAGGAGTTAGGAGGAAAAAAATACTCATTGGAAATCTAAGATAATCTTCTACAAGTTGGAATCATCATATTCTTCAAAAACTCTTGTTGTTTTTCAGTAGAGCTCATTCTTTGAAGGGACAATTGACAATCTTGATCAAAAATGGGCCATTTATGGATTTTTAGGAAGAATTAAAAGATTAGACCCATATCATTGATCTTGGAAGGTTGTTTGGATTCAAAATCATATAAAATTTCACCCAAAAATACCTCCTGGAGTTCGGCAATCTCAATTTCAAGTTTGCTCTCCCGGCGGGCCAAATTCTTATGTTTTGCCTCTCAAAAGTACATGGTGCATTTTTGTGCACCTCATGTCCCTTTACAAAGGTGCAATGGGGACATTAAAATTTTCCCATGCATAAATTTTCTCTATTTCTCCATTTGATCCCAATTTTTTGCATTGTGTGTGTATTAGCACTCCCTAGCTCTCCCTCCAGTTTTAGGTCTTGAAGTGCAAAATCATGCCTCTGGGAACAAAGCAGGTTTTAATGTGCCTCTTGTCACCCTTGGTGTAGTAGACATTGGAAGGGATCCTTGGTATGTAGAGTTGAAGTAGGATTAAAGAATTGAGTCTTCCTAATTAGTTGTATGTCGATAAAAGGTTGAAGATCTCTTCATCACATCATTATGTCCTCACTAGAATTTTGTTTTTCCGAAAATGCATGGTAAGGGAAAAGAGAGGATGTCACAGTCCAAATTTTATATCATCTTCTTCCTCATGACATTTACTTAACTCATTTACATATGTTTTGATTGTGATGACTACCAAGGAATAAATTTTTCCCCAATGTCAGTTTCATCATGATCATCTACCCAAAGAGATTTATATGGAAATAAAGGATTGAAATTTAGGTGTAAATAAGTCTTCTTTGCATTTAATCCAGTTAAAATAGTTATATCCCCAGACCTGCAATCTATGAGGGAAGTAATATTGGTAAGCTAAGTTCTACCTAAAATTATTTTATAACCATTATTTTGAGTTTGAGGTTTTAGTGTTAAGAAGTCTACAAGGTATTCCCAAGATTCTATCGTGAATTCAACATCTTCTATAATCCCTTATGACTTTGCAATGGTCTGATCAACCATTTGCAAGGTTGTGGTAGTTAGTTAGATATTGGTTAGTGATAAGGTTAAGAGCATACCAATAGTCATGAAATTAATAGAAGCTCCTAAATATACAATAACATTAGGTATGTTGATATTTACATTATAAATAGAAACCACAATACTTCTTGGATATCCATACTTGGGAGGAATAAACTTTCCTACTAAAAGTCCAGCCAACTTCCCATCTACTTATATGGTCTTAAATTATTTCTTTCTTCTTCCTTGGGCTTTGATGCATAATTTTTTAATGGTATTGTTAATCTCAAGAACATCCTTGATTGCTTGCATTAGAGGAATTACAATACTAATATGTTTCAATTCTTGTATGAGCTCAAATTCATAAATTTTATGATGGTGTTGATTTACTTATTTTTCTATTAATCTCTCTAGAAATGGTATAATTGGAGAATCAATAGTTTTAGCAAGTTTTTCATCATGCAAAGGAGGTTTAAGGTTAATTATTCCAACTTTATTTTTTCCTCAAATATTTCCTTAATGACTGGTGAAAAAGAATGTGTAAAATTCTTTATTGAGTGGAGTTAAACATTATCATAACTAATGTGTTTATACTATTGGAGTTTCATTATTCCAAAGTATATGCAAGGGTTCATTGTTTCAATTTTTAGGATTTGCCACAGGTTGAAAAGGAATTGTGGTTAGTTTAACTACTCTAGTTGAGGTGGTTAGTAGTGATTTGAAGGTCCAAGAATCAAGGATTTTTGTTGGTTTACATGTTTTAATTATGCATTTAACCTTGTAATGGTTGATTGTAGCTTTATTTCTTATAGTTCAGTTGGGTTGCCCATTATTGTTGATATCGCTTGGCATCCACTATTGTTGATATTGGTTTTCCCATGGTGGATTATTCCATTCTTGAGGAATTTATTGACTCCAAGGTTGTGGGACATTCTATGGTGCATTCCATTGATTTGTAATCCATTGATTTATAGGAATAAAATGTTGATTTGAAGGAAATTTTCCACCTTGTCTTTGACATACATAATTAAGTTTTGCTTCCTAGAGGGTGATTTTCTTCATATGATCCCTAATATTTGGGAGTAAGTTACATTTAGTAGTGGAGTGTCTTAGATCACAGATGCCACAAATATCCACCTTAACTAGAGGACTATCCTTGAGTGTATGTTTACCCCTACATTTGGGGCAATAAATTGATAGAGGCTTAGAAGCCTTGGATTTTGTTTGTAAACTATCCAGAGAGGTGTTTAATATATATATATATATATATATATATATATATATATATACACATATACATATATATATATATATATATATGTGTATATATAATATATATATATATATATATATATATATATATATATATATATATATATATACTGAGATTATAAAATTCCTCCATCAACTAGATCACTTCACTACTTATTTTATTTTGTTTGTTCCTTTGAACTCTTGATCTAGTCCTTGAATAGTTTATACAAAGATAAGCAATATCGCGAAGTCCTAGTCTATTCACATCAACCTTACCCATTAAATTTGTAACATCGTTATATTCATCATCCATCCCTCCTGAGAAATATAGTTTTTCTTGGCTCTTGGTCTAGTCCATTACCACATTATTTATGGACAAAGAGGTATCAATAAAGATAATCCTCAAGGCTCTCATCTACCTTTCAGGTCATCCTGAAGAGTTTTTAATTGTGGTCACGAAATCTGCAATAATCTTGATATTTACATAAAAAAATTATTTTCATTTAAGACCCATTATGAATAGAGTTATGGGGTAATCCTATACATCAATGCATGGCTAAGTCCTTAAGGATCGAAAGGAAAAATTTAGCTTTTGGTTATATGCGTGTAATCATAAGTCTTACAAAGGACCTATAACTAATTTAGAAATTGATCGGGGTCTTATGAAGATATTCACCTAAAGGTAAGCAATAATGATGGGGATATATGCTTCATGGGATATTTCTCTTCATCATTTATTACAATGAGTCCTTGAGGATTGAAAGGAAAATTTTTAGCTTTTGGTTATATGCAAAGTAATCATAAGTCTTACAAAGGACCTATAACTCAAATAGAAACTGATCAAGGTCTTCTAAAGATATTCCCCTAAAGGTAAGCAATAATTATGGGGATATATTCTTCATAGGATATTTCTCTTCATCATTTATTACAGTGGGATAAGTGAATGTTATTCCCTGTGGAGGGGATTCTTTTTTTGCTCCTTCCATTTTCTCTTGTGGTCCAACCTCAATTCTTGAACCTATGGTCTGATTTTGATTTGGGGGGTTAGATTTAATGAAAATTCCTTTCGAAAATCTAATCCAATGCATGATTGAAAAATCACTTTTTACAATATTTTATTTAGTATAGAGATGTTAAAGGCGTTATTAGATTAATACTTCCCCAAACTAAGATTTTATGAGAATTTTCGTAGTTCCACTTCTTAATGCAAGGATCTCACAAGGTATACCTACTATCACATGCAAGTAATTGAATCATTAGGGGAAGTAATGAATCAACATTATTACATGTAATTATAATAATAATTCTCCCAACATCATATCTCAACAAATACTTATTGTTACCTATTCTTGCCAACAACGTCAAAAATGGTGAGGGTTCTTATGTGTCCAACACTTTAGCTAATCTTATATCAAATATAGGGTGACATACAATTTTATTTTATATATGTAATAAGATTAAATATGTTTCCAATAACCCTTATAATATAATCCAAAAGAGTAAACATTCCAAGGCTACGAAATGAAGGAAAACAACAATACAAGCAAACATTGATAAAATATTTAAACGGAACGCATAAAAATCATTTAACTAAGAAGTCTATTCAAATAATTACATAAATCATTCAAAAACATAATATAGTAAATAAAACTAACTAAGAAAATACCATAAATATTCCTCCTTGGATGAGAGTGGCACTTTCTCTCCATCTTAGATTTGGCTCGAAATTAATTAGAAATGCTCAACACAGATACTCCACTTCTATTAACTTGACGTGTATTACAAGAGAGATAAAATATAAATCTGAAATCAAAAATCAACTTATTCTAAATTTACAATGAATTATTTATAATATATTTGAGTTTGAAGTAATTAGCCTCTCATGAATGCAGAACTACCTTCTACATTCATGATAACTTATTGAATACAAGTCTTATTAGAGCTAAATATGTATCCAAATTTTTAATTGACAAATGGATGCTACCATAACTATCATATTACTAAGAAAATATAAATTTTTCATTTTGAAAGTTGCATTAAGACTCTTCTCTCAAAAGGCAAGAGAGCGTCCTTCTTTCTTTCTTTACTGAAAACTACTTTCATAGTGTTAGAATGCCATATGTTGAATCAAATAACTCTTCTTTAGGGCCTCCATGGTCTATAAAATCCTTCTCAACCTCCTAGTATCTACATGGCTTTAACATCTAGGAACCTTTGTATCCATTCCATAGCTTTTAGGTTAGAGTCATGATCCTTGAGGTATAAGTCTTGTACTTTTCACAGGAGTCCTGTAATTTTATTGGGAGTCATCCACTTTTCTTGAGAGTCGTGTGTTTTTATCCTATTAGTTTGAAGTGAAGTGATGAAGTATGGAAATCATTTCCTTAATCAAAATTATGGCCTTTGCTCAATTTTTTGAGTTTTTTCATTCTTGTTACCCTTTTTTACATGAAAAAACATCTATCCCACCTGAACTATTAAGGGTTAGGCAAAAAACAAATCACAAATGCCTTCAAGGTAAATTCATAATAAATGCATCATACTTAATATCTTTAAGTGATGAAATACTTCCAAACATGATTAAGCATGTTCCAAACTTACTAAAAAATGAGGAATTAAACTCCTAAAAAGATGAGATTATATAAGTCTCATCATCTCAGTGTGATGTGAAACACCCTCAAACCCTAACCATGGGTGGGATATCCGTGCAAAAGGGTTAGTGTTTGGGTTAAAGCACCCTTGTTCCTTTTATGTCGACACTACTTCAAATATGTCTCAAGCCACATGTAATTCTCCACCTAATATGTAATAACTATATGGATGCAACTACTTGGCAACTTGATCTTTTGACAATGAGATACAAATCTTTGTGTGCTTGAGATTGGTTTTACTTGACTTGAAAGGTCTATCAAACGAAAATAATTACTCTTAAACCTTTTTATTTGGCTACATACCTATGTATGGACCACTCCTAGGTTGTGTTCTTTTTTTATTAATTTAGGGAGCGGGTGCTTCAGGAATGTATTTTATAATGGTTTCTCTTGAAAGTTCTAGAAGAGTACCAAATCTCTATAAGAAAGTGCCTTGAACTTGCTTCTATAGGAATTCATAAGTTTAAATTTATATTAAGGATGACCTATGTGATATCAAATTGGAAAAGTGATCATAGGGTGGTAAGATGTGAGACTGTTTGTCCTGGGATCAGACCATGGTATAGTTTGGTCCCATCCAAATGGACTCATAAAGGAAACTTGTAGGGTGTGCAACTGTCTAGGATGGGAACCTAAAAAATTTTTTTGGAATGATTTGATTGGTTTGTGAGTTACTAAGTAGTTTGAATAGATATGAAATTCATAAAAACAAGATAGAGATAAGTCACCTAGGCTTTGGATGAGTAAAAAATCATTTTTAAGGTGCAAATCCAAATTGTTCGTTACCAAATGATAAATTTTCAAATTTAGGTGTCTATAATTTTTAGGAACCATTGATCATTCTAAAAACATCTATACAAACTCCCACTTGTCTCTAGATCTAATTCCTTTCACACGTTGGATAGGTTCAACTACAAACTTTTCCAACCTCCACAAACTTGTCCCTTGTACTTCCAATGGTCACTTTTTTAAAAGGGTTACTTGGCTTAGTCATCCTTGGTGGTATTTTTGGTTGGTTATGCGGGGAATCATATGAATAGTCACATATAAATATAAACACACCCTAAACTATTAGGGACATCTAGGGATCCTCTACTCTCTCACGCTAAGAAGGTCAATATCAAGAAATGATTTATTTTATTCCTTAAAGCACCCAACACAATAATAAAATACTAAAATTGAAGTCATCTATATTTTTTCCTTAGATCAATCGTGAGAAAAATCTTCAAGTATGAGGGCTAGATCAAATTCTCCAGTTTTATTTATATTTTCATATCAAATGCATCTTATCATAGGTTAGGGAACTACATAAGATTGATCCCTCTTTGTAGTAGTGGTATGTATCAAATCCCTCATCACATCAGTAAGGATGTGGTGATGTAGTCCAACCCAATCACTACTAAACCTTTTTTAGGTTTCAATCCCAAGGGATAAGGTGCTAAGAGAAGGAGAATACATATCTCATCACATTATAGAAATTACACAGATATAGACCATAAATCAAATCTCTAGACATAAGTAAACAAGATTGTGTTGATTAGATCAATTGTGAATTTCAAGAAGACATTATCATAGCCCTTGAAACAATTTCGATAACCAAATATTTATTTCCTCCCATGTCTTGTACTGAGTTTCAGATCGAGATATTTTATGTGTAGTTTAAACACACTGATCTACTTCTATACATATTATAAACACTCTATCACATGGTTTTTCACATAATCCAATTCCTCTTTAACCCTATAACTGTAATTTACTTTAACATATTATAATTGGATTTGTTGACAAAAGAAAGAGTGGCATAGTTTAAGACTTAATGGATTGTTTATCCTAGTTTTGAATTATCATTGTTGCACAAATATGTTAAATTACGACCAAAATCCTAATCTTGCATTACACTCACCTAGTGGTCTCTTGGATAGAAGCTTCAAATTTTCACTTAAGTGGTAATTTTAAACAAAAATAGGAAACAATCTAAGCGAATAAATTTGTCGTATAAAATTAAGATTAACTTATAGAATATGTCAAAAAAATGAAAATTTAGAGCAAAAACATAAAATTATAAATATTTTGGGCTCATTACTCATTACAAAATTTAGAACAAATTGAGGGGATTCTTTACTCATTATCAATGCCATTAAAAAGGATCATTCCCACAATTGGGCTCTTAGGTAACATTATTTTTGATATTAAGGAGCATCTTAAAGGTTTTGATTCTTTCATCATCAAACATACTCCTCGCCTTGGTAACACATGTGCGGATAGGATTGCTAATGAAGGGGTACATTATAATGATTTCAAAGTCTGGCATAAAGGTGACGTCATCCCCAATTAATGACATTACACACCATGAAAAATCATAATAATTCCATTATCGCTCACACGAGTGAGATTAATTGGCTCATTTTTATAGGACAAAGCTCGTGGTGGGTTTTTTATTCCTTTGGAAAGGTCATTTTAACACCAATATTTGCAATTATCGGTTGGTTGGGATTTTGGAAAACAGGCGACCATGGGAGGAGATAGAGTTAGGGTGGAACCGTCTAGCCATAGTAATATTGTGGACAACCCTTCAATGTGGCACTTCATGTTGGGGATTTAGAAAGTATATCACTAAGTTGCAAGGGCACGATCCTTCGCTCACCATGGAGTTTGGTTTGGCATGGAAGGATGGTAAAGTGGTGGTCAGGGTATGGAAATTGAGACTTTAGAGGAAGCCATTTCTCGGATTACTGGTATGGATATGAAAGGGCTCAAAATTTTCAAGGATAGGAATAGACGTGAACATGAAATCAACACTTTTTTTCATTGAAAGGAAAGGGTGCATTACTTCACTGATGGAATTGCTTGGTCGTGCCTTCTAGGGGAGTGGAAGGAGGTCTGCCTCCACATTATGAAGTATTTAACTTTGGAAGGAAAGTATCATAAGATCTATACCCATCACTTGTCTTTACTGAATATGTTCAAGCATAAGATAATGTTAAGTATTCCCTTCTTTTTGTTTATGTCTTTGACTACCTCGTGATGAGGGCCTCATTTTCCTTTTGTTTCAAAATGGGAAACCTATGCTAGCTAAACCCATGCCCCAAATTGAGGAGGAGATTACTTTGGTTGAATGTCTCACAAAGATGCGAGAGGGAAAACTTGATGACAACAGAGTTGAGGATGGAGAGAAGGTGGATAGTTTGCGAGTCATGAGGCTAGGTCATCAAAGGAAAAGGTAAAATGGTCTTGGAAGAAGAGCTGAGCTTCGAGGACCTGAAGAAAAAAGTGCAGTATTTGGAGACTATGTTACAGGTCATGGAGGAGGTAAATTTTGTGGTTAGGAATGGCATGCTCGATAGCATTGAAGCCACCAAACAAATTTGCATGGCCCAGAAAAACATTAGGGGGAAATCAACAAGCTGGATAATCTTGTTCGTGATATGAGGGTTTGACTAGAAGCGATTGAAGAGGAGCAGAGGAAAATGAAAATATTCCAGTGCCACCAGCTCTGATGAAGAAGACGAGGATGAGGACGAGACCGAGGAGGAAGTTGTGGGAGAGGAAGAGGAGGATCCACCTCCAAGAAGAAGCTAAAGCTCAAGCATAGCAAGGAGTCTCCATGACCATGAAGACCAATCCCTCCAAAAATCAAAAGAAAACTTAATGTTTTTGTTTTTGTACCTAAACTTTCGGAGGTTTTTTGTGAACTGTCTTTGTTTCTTGTTTTGATGTATAGTTTTTGTTTCACGTCTGGTTGGGTTTCTAGACCTTGTTGCTTTGGAGTTAAGTATTTTTAACTCCCTTTGGTCATGTTCCTCTTTTTGTTCCTTTTGGGTGCTTTCATGATGTAATCTTTCTTGTACTAGCCTCTGGGAGCTGATCCCTGTTTTTACCCTATCTAATAAAAATAAATATTTTAAGTACTATGATGTTATCATCTTACGGTAAAGTTTCTAAAATTTATCCAATTGGAGTTGGAAACCCTTGATACCTCCTAAAAAAATGGCCACTCCTAATTTTCTAGGTGAAGATTCCATATTTCCTAACAAATTTCATGGGGTGAACTTTATGGATATGATAATTTTAGGTAACGGCCCTTTGAAAGGGCATTCCAACTTTTTTCAACATTAGTTACTTAGAAACTTTAAGAACAATTTGCATAAATATGGTTCCATAGTAAAGGAATATTACTCCTTGACTTCTAAATTTGTAGGAGAATACATATAAAAATGGTATTTTAAAATTTTAAAATGAATTATTTCTTTGAAAGAGTGAAATTTGGCATATTTATATCTCAAAATACCTTTGTTTATATGGGAAACCTCCTACCCTTCCCCTCACATGCATATATAATTAGAGATTTTGAGATATGTTTTAAACTTTTGAATATATTAAACTAATTGAATGGCCCCCACCTATTTAGGACGTAATCTTCGGTACCTAATATATGAACTATCAACCATATTATATTCTAATATGTCATTCTTGTTATTGCATTACATCATAAAGCAACTTTTACATACGCTTCAATGCAAGTTTTCTTATTACTTCTAGAATTTGAACTTGGATTGTTCCATTATGTCTACATATTTTATGTCAAGAGGAATTCTAAAATTTCAATCAAGGGTAGGGCTAGTTGGTTGCAATTTATGTGAATGTGTTCACTTTTAGCTGTTACATTATATTTTATGTCCACTCAAACACATTAAGAATTTTTTCCTTTTTCATAATCTTAGCCATATGATGGAATTCAGGCCAAGTTTTTCCAAAACAAAATTGATACTTACACGTAAGTATAGCTAAATAAACATTATTTATTACCATTCAATAAAATGTGAAGAAAATAATTAAATTATTAATAATCATACCGATGAGAATTATATTCTACTAGATAAAGGGTGTTGACATTAATAACGGTCAAAAGATGGACAAGTGAGATTAGTTTGTAAGATATGAATTCATGGATCGATTGTTGTAGTTCCTCTTGTATACTTTTCATGTCTTCCTCCCTACAACATTTTTCCTTATTTTGGCAATGTCATGTTGTAGAGGAGGAAATATCACTGACATGTGTCATACATCAAATAATTGAGACGACATCGGATGGAGGTAGGGTTGGTTGTATCAACGATGGAATGTTTTGTGTTTGGTTGGGTAATGACTCCATCACCATGGTCAACATGTGGTCTTAATTTTTTAGTTCTGGATCATCATTGAAATTGATGGGGATTACCCACTTTCCACAAAAATAATGGCCAAATATAAAAGTACTAAGACCAAAGGACCTTATACTAGTGTAGTATTTGATGTGTAGGGTCTTATAGAGAGGATGATTATGTCTACCTATTTTAAAGTAACATATTCTAATCTAATGTTCCCGCAATAGGACATGGTGAGGAGAATAATCTTAATGTTGGGAGAGGTTCTAGAAATTTACACATACAACTCACATGAGCAGTTTGGAGCAAATACATTCCTTATCTGCAAAGGAAAGGAGAATGTGGATGTCATTGAAAATGACTTGAGCATCACCCCGTATGGTGTGGGTTGCAGATTTACCTCAGGAAGGCTCTCGACCTCTCCAATTTGGGTGGATAAAATTTTCTATCATTTCCAATGTCTTCCCCATCCACAACATGCTATGGATATATGCAAGGTCCTCAATATATCCTATGAGAAATGAAGAGGGAAGGAATCATGTGTTCAATCTATGAGGATGGAGCAAAGACCACTTCTCTCCACGAGAATGGAGATTTTATTGTTGTTTCCTTTCCATCACACATTTATTTAAGATTCCAACATTGAATTGTTTTTCATACCTTTAAATTTTGTCTTTAATATTTTGTTGCTTTCAATGTATTTCATTTCTTAATTACAGTTAGTTTTCATTTAGTTAATTCCATTACCAAGCACATGTTGAGAACAATTCTTGTTATTCCCTTTTTTACAAATAACCATGGACATCACCACTGACCGACAAATAAAATATAATTAAAGTGCTAGTATTAATGACGCTCATCACAATTTGGCGTTGTTGCTAGAAATTTCAAGGTGTTATCAAATGTTAAGGTTTTAGCTAGAAGTATTGCCTAATGGTCTGGTATATTTCCATTTAGAAATTTTATTTCCATAAATATTTTCTTAAGAAGTGTAGAAGAGCTTAAAGTGACACAAAGAATCCTTTATGTTTTTAGTTTGTGAAACACTTATACCTAGAGACCGTAGAGTTAAATTCATTAGAATATATTTTCAAAACACCACTCAAAACCAGCCAAGTGGAACAACTTGTTGACCAAGGATGGTTGATGAAGTAGATAACCCCAATGGTGCAGAGAACAGTAAACCCTCCAATTGGAAGAAATTTTACCCATCCCATACAACCGGGATCCTAATGATCAAGATCCTATGAAAAATATATCCCCCTCAATCTTACCAACCTTTCGGGATTAGTCTCAAGACCCTAACCAATTCCTTTTTGAATTCAAGGTCATGTGCCAAACTTATGATTACACTTCTGATTCCCAAAAGCTCAAGTTATTTCCCTCCACTTTAAAAGATACAATTATGAGATGGTTTATGGGGTTAAACCCTAACTCCATCCATAGTTGGGAGGAGATGGAAATAATTTTCTTGGACAAGTATCAAGACTACTGCAGAGTCCGAGACATGAAGGAAGAATTTTTAGAATTCAACAAAAGGAAGATGAGAGTGTGGAAGATTATCTTGATCGGTTCCTCTTCCTTCACAGGAGGTGTGGGACTGTCTGGATATTAATATTCTCAAAACCTTATTCCTTAAAGGGTTGGATGAATACACATAAGAATCCTTCAATCTTATGTGAAATGGAGACATGAACAAACTAGAGTTTACAGAAATCATTGACCTCTATAGGAATTACTCCCGAACTCACCCCAAATTTCATAAACAGAAAGGCGAAATGGCCAATGGCGATCTATCCAAACTAAGGGAAGAGATTGAAAATTTGATAATAGACCACTTGGTTTAACTCAATACAACTATGGATAGGAGAAAACAAGAAATAGAAAGCCTTTTTTTCATCTATCACCCAAGATGTAGAGACAAACATGGACTTACTTAAGGATTGCCCCATAGATAAGATAGACATTTGTCTTCTTTGTGAACTCAAGCATGCCATAGACCAATGTGGGTTACTTCCCTTGCTAAAGAACCATTTAAAACAAAACACACAGATTGGAGCCCATAGTGGAATGCCCCACCAAATTATTATCAATAACCTTGGGCTCCACATCCAAACATTCCACCGTTTCAATAGTTTAATCCTCAGTACCAACAATAGTGGAATGTACCTCAAGGATCTAGGTAATAGTATTATAATCAAATAAGATCCCAAGGTCAACAAGCCTTGTTGACTAGACCTACAAATGTTTCCCCATCCAATCAACCTGCCTAACCACAGATACCAGCACAAACTATAGAAAATCCTAAAAATGTGAGGCAGGGTAACCCAATGTACACTGTGGAATCAAATAAGAATCCCACAATAAATTTTTTTGGATTGTAGGAATATCTTGTTGTGCTCAAGGAAGGTTACTTCAAAACCTTCATCCCCATGATAAAAGAAATCCCTGAAGATACAGAAAATCTAGAAGAAATGCAACCTAGTCCTATTGTTGAGGAAACTCCTCAACCAAACATTGACATTCCTTTTCCATCCAGACTCTCAAAAACACAACATTGTAGTTCTTGAATAACCAAAGTTAGAATTAATTTAGGGACTGAGGAAATTGAGTATTGGCATTCCCTTGTTGCAAGATCTTAAGGAAATTCCTGAATTAAACAAAACTATCAAAGAGCTTTGTTTTAAGACTCAAGAAAAAGAAAGAACCAACCTAAAACCATCCATGTTGATGGGAAACTTGTTAGTATTTTGGAAGGGAATATGACCCCTCCTAAATATGGAGACCCTAGAAGTCTTATCGTTACAATTTGCATAGGAGATGTCCATATTCCTAATGTCCTAATTGACCTAGGAGGCTATGCAGTCAATGTTATGACCACGTATACTTCGTCTACATTATCACTTTGCTCGAACCACCATTCAACCTCCATAGTCATACAGTGATGGTAGATCAATCTGTAAATAAGCCAAAGGGAATTATAGAGGATGTCACCATCACTATTGAATCTTGGGACTATTTGGTAGACTTCGTGATCATCAAAACAAATAATAGAAAGATTGGATACCCTATAATCCTAGGACATCCTTGGTTAGCCACATTGTCACCCTCATCGATTACAGGATAGGGAATATGGTGATTACAAATGGACAAGATTCTAAAAAATTATCAATATACCTGCTCCAAAACCATTTCAAGTACGAGGGTAAACAATGGTGTAAGGAAAATTCAGATGATTCAGATGACATCATATTTTAGGTATCCATGGTCATAATTCAGGAACACTTAGATCAAGTTTAGTTTGATTACCATGAGCCCTACATTAGACATGGTATGATTCCCTCAAGTTAGGTTTATTTCAAGTCCTGCGCTACAACTAATGGAAACAAGAGATGATTTTATGGATGAAAACAACTAGCCTATCATTTGTCCTTTTACGCGGAATATAGATATGACCGAGTCTACATTTCAAAAATCAATGTTGTTCACAGACTAATTCCCCACAAGTGTCCATTGAATGCATTATTGAGAGAATATCCTGTTGTAGATTCTCTTCATTCAAGTACAAAATAGATACCTATTTTCCCGGGAAGACACTCGACAATTAATAGTTGGTTGACAAGTTTGAGAGGATAATACCCTATTTGAAATTTTATACTCTCACCCTCAAGATTTTTCTTGGGAATATAGTGACATGAAGGGTATTCATCCCAATGTATTTTCACACACCATATCTACACTACTAATTCCAAACCAGTCAGGCAACCCCAAAGAAGGATAAACCTTGCTTTAAGAGACATTGTGAAAATTGAGATTGAAAAACTTTTGAAGGTAGGATTCATTTATCCAATATCGACAGTTTAGTGGGTTTCTCCATTAGTCATAGTTCCTAAAAAGAATGGGAAATGGAGAGTTTGTGTGGATTACAGGGAATTAAACAAGGAAACTCATAGGGATTATTTTCCATTACCTTTTATTGATCAAGTTTTAGACAATCTATCTAGAAAAAGGTACTTTTCATTCCTTGATGGGTTTAGCGGTTATAATCAAATAATAGTGGCACCTAAGGATCAAGACAAAATAACTTTCACCTACCCATGGGGAAAATTTTCTTATAGGGTGTTACCTTTTGGTCTATGTAATGCTCCTACCACTTTTCAAAGGGCCATGTTGGCAATATTTTTATCTCACCCATGACTGTAGATATTTACATGGATGATTTCATAGTTTATGGAGTGAAATTCCAAGAGGTAGTTGACAATCTAGACAAAGTCCTTGCTCAGTGTGAAAAACATCAGTTATCCTTAAACCATGAAAATTTTATTTATGATGGAACAAGGTATTGTCTTAGGCCATCACGTTTTAGCTAAAGGAATTAAGGTGGACTCTGATAAGGTCAGTATCATTGTAAATATCCCATCTCCTACAAACCAAGTAGAGGTAAGAAGCTTTATTGGTCACACCAATTACTATAGAAGTTTTATTTTAAACTTTAGCAAGATAGCTTCTCCATTATTTTCTCTTCTAAATAAAGATTCAAAATTTGAATGGACAAAAGCATGCCAACAAGCCTTTGATGCTATCAAAGATAAATTAATAAACACACCAATATTGAGAGGTCCGAATTGGAAGATTCCCTTCCATATAGAAACAAATGCCTCCAACGAAGCAGTAGGGGTTATTCTTGGATAAAGCAAGAGGAAGGAGAGCCTATGCATGTTATTTACTACATTAGTAAAAACATTTCCCCTGTTGAAAGGAATTACACCACAATGAAGAAGGAATTCCTTACAGTTGTATATGCAATCAATAATTTTTTCATTATATTATAGGCTATGAAGTGATTGTTCACACTAACCACTCTATTATCAAATATCTAATGAACAAACCTTTAGTGCATGGTAGGATTGTAAGGTGGTTGTTGTTGCACAGGAATTTAACATTAAAATAATTGACAAGCCGGGAAATCCAATATGGTAGCTGATTTTCTTTCAAGACTTACCACTTCAAAAGAATAAGAGCAAGTTAATGATGACTTCCCATATGAACATCTGTTTGCAATTTCCACTACCTCTCCTTGGTATGTAGATATGGCTAATTACTTGGCTACAAGGAAGTTCCCAACATTTTCACACAAAATCAAAGAAAATAATTAATTAAACAAAGTGTGATGTATACATGGTTAAATGGAATTCTTTTCAAATGTGGACCTGACCATGTTTTACGTAGGTGTGTAGCTAAGGATGAAGTATTTGACATACTTATAACATGTCATGATGAGCCATCAGGAGGGCATTATTCACAAACTTCTAGGATGTGGTTACTATTGGTCTTACTTGTTTAAGGATGTTAAAAAGTATGTATGGAGATGTGTTTAATTGCAAAGGATGGGGAAACCAACATTTACATCTGAAATTCCACTCCAACCTATAGTTGTCTTAGAACCCTTTGAGAAGTGGGGATTGGATTTCATTAGACCAATTGACCCAACATCTCAAGGGAAGGAGTACATCCTAGTTTGTACCGATTATGTCACTAAATGGGCTAAAGTGCAGGCACTACAATATGCAAGAGTTGAGAAATTACAAATTTATTATATGTGCATATCTATCGATATTCGGAACACCAAGATCAATTATCTCATGTCATCAAGGACCACAGTTCATGTCAGGGGTAATTAGTTCCTTTATGGTAACATACCAATGAAGCACAAGAAGTCATCACCATACCACCCATAGTCCAATGGTCAAGTGGAGGTTACTAACAGAGAGTTGGAAAATATCCTAACAAAAATAGTGGATATCTCAAGGAAAATTTGGGTTCAAAACTTCCCAAGCAATATGGGCCTACAACACTACTTGGAAAACAACCACATGATTTACTCCTTATGAGTTGGTGTATGGGAAGAATCCCATTCTTCCCATAGAATTTGAAATTCAAACCTTGAGAAAACTGTAGAGGTGGGAATTGAATTATATGAGGCACAACAAGCCAAGATTATTCAACCAAATGATCTGGATTAAATGAGACTTCAGGCACTGCATAAAACTAAAATCATTCAACATTAGAGGGTATATGGCATGAAAAAACATAAAACCAAGAAATTCCATGAAGGGGATTGGGATTTATTATTCATTTCAAAATACAAAGATTTAAAAGGGAAGTTGTAGACTAGGTGGATGGGAACATACCAAATTGTGAGTTTCATGTGCAAAGAATGAGGTTGTACCATAAACCAACATCCAAAGAAGAATTTCAGAAATAACTCCATAAAGATTTAGTTATGAGTTTCTTGGAAAAATTATCTTTGTCCAACACAACTCAAAACTAAGTCATTTTCATCAAAAATAAAGAGGAGATGACTCCTGCGGAAGCACCGGTAATACATTGTATCTAAAGAGAGAGAGAGAGAGAGAGAGAGAGAGAAATAAAAATATATAATAAATTCAGGTGGCTGAAAACTAGAAATGGCGGCCACCACCTCTAAATCTTATGGGTAATAAATGAAGGACAACATGCAGATGGAGGATCAAATCAACAGAAGATATGGCGATTGATTATGTGATAAGTAAATTTAATAAGGTATGTGTAATATTCCCCTCTTAAATATTGAAAGGTTTTAATTTATGAACTCTTAATTATTACATTTGTGCACATTGATTACTTTCTCCATTTCCAATGCATTCCCATGCTTCACATATCCCCACAAAATCCGCCATCCTTCTCCACATTAACCGCCACACATACCAAATAACTATCATTATCACCTTGGGATTTGATTAAACCTTTCCCAATTCAGTTGTTTTATTTATAACCATTTCTCCTCCCCTATCACTTTCCAAATTTTGGTCTAACACTGCATGCGTTGATACCCATTCCATATTGTGCCTACTTATCTTTCTTGAAAACATTTTTTTCCAAGACTTTTGCCTCTCTATTTTTCACTTATCAATCATGGGACCAATACTAAGGCAAAAACCAACCAATTAAGTAGAATTGTTAGCTAATGCAGAGTCAGTAGAAATATTTGAAAGAGCGGTATGGTTGGACTTGTTGCTTTCTTATGAGGAATTCAACACTAAAATGACAGAAGAGTTCACTAAGAACATAGAATAAGGATGCTCCATTGTGTAAGGTAAAAATCCCATTTATCCCACTATAATTATTCATCTTTCTGGTATACCTAAAGAAGGTCAAGAATTTAGTGATAGGACATTATATGTTGAGCTTATTAAAAGATTTTCAGTTGGTAAAAGGAAAATTTGGAATTAGTGGTAGAAAAAAGGGGAAAGCAAAATCTATACAAATAAATACTCTCCTGAAGACCAAGGCGGGAGCTGCTAAATAGGTAATTAAATATTTCACCTGTGAAGGACAATATGAGATCATTTTGGGCCCCATATTGAGAATCTTGATACACCTTCGCCATGGCCAAACAAAACCCAAGTACACAATAAATTTTCCTCAGTTTTTGTATGATTCTATTGATTCGACCACTAAAAATTTTCATTGGGGGCTCTACCTAAAATTCCAAGGCCTAATTCATTTGATTTGCAAACACCAATTTGTTAGGAAGAGGCACAACCCTAAGAAATGGTTGAAATTCCAAAAGAAGTGTGCCCTAGAGTCTGGTTTAGTCCTAGAGAAAAATCCCTCTACTTCAGAAAGACCTAAGAAATGTCCTAGGACCTCTAGGCATGCTCAATCCCTCAATGAAACACCAACTAAAATTGTTCCTTCTCAGGAAGAACAAGAAGCAACGGCCATTATACAGACCCTACTCAAGACACCACCCATGTTTCCTCATCCATCTCTATCACCCTTTGTCCTTATTGATGAGAAATAAGTTGAGCACACTCCAACCATTATTGTAGATAAAGGTAAGGCACCTATGGTGATAAGAGAACCTAGTTCTCCCCTGATTCTGACATAGTTTTACCACAAGTATTGTCCCTATCTAAAATTCAGTTTGAGCTACAAATAGCTCAGGAAAGAATTACACATCTCCAACTGCTTCTTGAGGCCAAAGAGACTAGTTTCTCACAACTAGAGGTTGATAAAATCCAGAAGATCCAACAGTTACAACAGATTGTCAGAGTAGTAGCAAGAGGAGGCAGCTCTTCAACTCTAGCATGCCTTGGAAGAAAGAGAACAACAAATTAACTCCTTTCAGGCCAAAATGGGTGAGCTAAATGCATCCCTTTGCAAAACATGTGCAAGAAAATCGGGAAGCATAAAGCATGTGGTCACTAAAGAGCAATCAACTCAAAAGACTTTGTTTTCCCCCAAATTATTATCTTGAAGGGAATGATTAAATGGATGGAATAATGTTATAGGCTCGGAAGTTGTTGATGAGAATAAGGCTTTAAGGAAGAAAATAAACTACTCAAATAAAATGTTATTACCATTTCTCGAGCTTATATGATCAAGTTCTTTCATGTAGGCCCTTCTAATTTTTTATGCATAATTTAATGGAGTAAGACCCCAAAGCTTTGTGCAAAGTCCCTCAATGGACCATATGATAAGAAATGAGCAAGGAATCCTATTTGCATGTATTAAACTTGAAATAAACAAGAAATCTAACAAATAGCATTAACCTCTATTCTTGAAAGCTTAACAAAATATGCCTACTAAAGACTTAAGCAATCAATTTTGTTGTTTACTCCATGAGGGTGAATGAATCTCACTAAATGGCTACATGGCCAAGTTTAGCTATTCCATTACTAACCTAACATGGGTGCAAGATGAAGCTATTTTAATGGTGGATGACCCAAGATCAAATGCCTTATTAGCTTGGCTAATGCAAATGAGCTCTTAAGCTTTCTTAGGCTTGTTTTGGCTTTGTGTTATGTAAAGTTGTAAGTTTGAATGGGTAGGCTTAGCCTTGTATTTATAGTTTTCCAAATGGAAGAGTTTGGAATTTGGGTGCATGTGGGACTAAAGCTCAAAAAGCACTTTTAGATTAGATTAGGATAAACATGCTTTAGGCTTAGTTAAGCTTGGTTTAGGCTAGTTAACTAGGGTTTAGGCTAGTTAAACTTGATTAGCAAGTGATTAGAGACTCATTGAGAGTCGGGAGGGTCCGATAACCAATTGTGACTCGATAGATAGCCTACAAAGCCAATAGAAGTGGTCTAGAGAGAACTAGGGAGGTTCTGAATGGTCAAAAGGAGGAATGTTTAGCTAATAAGAGAGATATTAGCCAAACAAGTTGATTATAGGAGGAATACGACTCAAGAAGGTGTCGTGAATGGGCATCCGAGAATGGAGCAAAGAAGGATTAATGAAGTGTCATCAATTGGTTGAATTGGATGAAATGCTAAGTGTAAGCATATTTTAGGTGTCTACATTTTCCCTCTTTGAGGTGGCGTAACGTCGTCACTTCAAAGAAAGTGAAAAAGCATAAACAAGTAGAAAATTTTTGAAGGGATAGAAGAAAAATGAGTAGAATGGAGGATGCCCCCTCGATTTTCGATGGGGTGATAGAAGAACTCGATCGACGATCGAAAAGATGACAGAAAGAGAACAAAAGAAAGAATAGTGTGAAGAAGAAAGAAAAGGATATAGAAGAAAAAGAGTATGAGGAAGAGGGAATGAGCTAACATCCATCCAGTGCCTTTTAAACAACTTTATTTTTCATCATATTGCTAGTGATCTTCATCATCGGTCCTTATTAAAAAGAATGAACAAAAGTGTAGTATGACATGAAAAGCCATATACAACAAATGTCCATTGCTAAAAACACCAACTCCATGCAACATACAAAAATACAATGCAATACGAGAAATTAAAATGATGCCTAACTCCATGCAACATACAAAATGCAATGCAATACGAGAAAGTAAACAAGCTAACCTAACAGAGAAACATAATGCAATGTTTTTGTTATCAAGCTTCAGTTCCGACCTATGAAGTTAATGAAAAGGGTTAATGATGGTGCCCCAAGCAAGGATACATGCAAGAGGAAATAATGGAGGACACTTCGGTCCTATGAAAAAGCAATGTGCACTACTGAACAGATACAGAAACTCATTGTGCCCCAAAGTATGTTGAAGTAAGCAGCTAGCTTTTGTTGATGGAGGTAGATCAAGATGATCCATGAGTCACGCACATGAATAGGTGAGAACCAAAGAGTGACATTTTGAGGATGATTTATTTTTTTTAAGTTTTTTTAAACATATTTGAATGTTTTGATTTTTCTAACATATTTGAATGTTTTTTATGATATTTGAATGTTTTTTATTTTTGAAAGTTTTATTCAAACTATGTACAGAAGAAGGAAGCAAGTGGATGCCCCTAGTGATAGATGGGATGTACAAGGGCATAAGGCCACGTGTGTATGAGAAAGGTGAAGATGCAAAAATGCCCAACGATTAGGTGGGAGTATTCAAAGGAAAACTCTTCACAGGTAGAAGTGGGACCCAAGGCCATTATGGATAGGTTCAACATGATGATGAACATAAACCAATGAAGTGCTAGAAGAAGAAAGGATGCCCCTAGCATAAGTTGGCCTAAAAGCACATGATAGAAAGGAAGGAGAAGATTGTTTTTGTGAAAGGGGACAAAGGTGTCCAAAACATGGCAAAAAAGTAATCTTATACACATGGATGTTCTGAACGAAGTAGAAGAATGATGTGAATGATATGAATGTAGCTTAGAAGCCTCACGATGAAGAAGTGATTAGCCAAAGGCACAAATCATGAGACAGATATGGACTAGAGTAAGAGTCTAAACAAGGTCCAAAAAAGACACTTGGTAACATACTAATCTTGCTTACTCATAGAGATCCAAAGGTGTGCATGTGGAATTTAATTACCTCTTGAAGGGAAGATTTAATAGACAACAAGTGAAGACACCCTAGCCAATGTGTAGGAATGATTGATTTTGATAGGTGATTTTGTGAATGAAGGGTGGAAGGATAGCCATATCATTGCTCTCGCCGCCACCAGTGTCCATAGCCCCGACAGAGATGTATTTGATTCTAATCGCAACATTTCTCTATTACTAGTCAGGAATCCATAGCCCCGATAGAGATTATTGGAAATACCCCAAGAGAGAGTTATATATCAATTTTTTTTTCTTTTTAGCTTTTAGCTTTTGATTTTTTTTGATTGATTTTGATTCTTTTTCTTTCAAAACTTATTTCAGCTCTCTTTGTTTGACAAGGGGTTAAGAACCACATATGGCTTGATGGAAGGAGGTGGAAGTGATTACAATGATGACATTGGCTAGTGTCAACAAATATGTCCAAAATTTCTTCACAACAAGTTTATTAGATGTTGAATGTGATAGATCTCTAAGAGGTCAGTCATTCTTTAATTTACCAAGGTGATAAAAGACCAGGGTCAAATGGATACCATAGAGATAAATGTCACAAAATGCGTGTGAATAGGCTAACCAAAATATCACCGAAGGGATGAAAATGGTAGGAAGACTTGCAGAAAATAATAACAAGGGAAGAAAGAAACATCCATGTGTACACAATACCTGATTGCAATGTTTGATCTTTGTACCTTTGATTTTTCTTGTGTTTTCTCAATGTTTTTTGTATTTTTGAATTGTTTTTTTTGATTTTAGATTTTTGATAGTTTTTGGAAAGGTGGGAACAACAAAGTCACTCCATGTGTGTAGATCCAACAACGATGTTTGTGACTTCCTTGATAAGGGAGACTAGGCATGCATTTGTTTATCAAGAGTTATGTTATCCCCGATCTCAATGATCGAGGTGAGCTCATACTCAACAAATGACTATGATTTATCCTGAAACATGGATTTCATATGTGGGAGCTTGAGTTCCCTATCCAAAGGTTTATGCACTTTGCTGCCATACTTGATGGTTACGTTGATGTGCATTCTTGAATCGCGCTTGATTTACAATTTTGAGATTGTTCGAGTTGTTGGGGATTTCAAGCTCTTGGAAGTTTTGACTGAGCTTGATTAAGAAATTGTTTGGGTTTCTTATAAGCTGATGTGTGACTTGTTTGATCTCGAGAAGGAGAAGAAAGAGAATGTGGACATTTATGATTGATGATAGAATGAGAAAATGATGGTGGCTTTCCCACAACCATTGGTAGAAGGATGATGTGATGGATGAAAAGGATATGGTCCAAGAATTGAAGAGGATGGGCTACCAGGAGGTGAGCCACTAATAGAAGATGACAAAGGGCTACTAGATATGGCCCTAAGATGGAAGAAATTGGGCTATGAGGACATGGCCCAAGAATAGAAGAATATGATGAAGGGTTACTAGGGTGTGGCCCAAGTATAGATGAGGAGGGACTACTGAGGGTATCCCATAGATAGAAGAGGATGAAGGGCTACTAGGATGTGGCCCAAGAATAGAAGGTAATGGCTACCAAGAGGTGACCCACAAGTAGAAAATGGAGGGCTACTAGGGGTGGCCCCAAGATAGAGAAGAAGAAGGGGGCTACTCAAATGCATGACCCAAGGAGAGATTTTGATTGAGGAATGATGATAGATAAGGAATGATTGGGTAATGAGAAGATAGGCCATGGATCAATGCTAGACCCTGACATCTCATCATGCTCAGAAGAAGGTGAAGATGGAATAATAGAAGAAGAATCAAGTTCCATGACTTTAGGATCTTCCTATGTTCTGATAAAAGGAATCAAATTCTTTTCCCCAATACATGAGCGTATCAAGTTCTAGAAAGAATCCTTGTTTGCAATCCTCTAAAGGGATATCATCGTGTACTCTGATTGTTTCTTCATTATGAGAGAAATCAATCAATAGAGGTTGTTGTTCTTTGTCCATAGAAGGTTGAATAGAAGAAACAGGGTCTCATAAGAGGGGAAGATTGATTGACAAAAGAAGATGACTCAAGAGAGGAAGTAGGATTGGAGGCAAGCATCTCATGAATGGATGATTTGGATCTGGACCTAGATTGCTTTTCTAGAAGACGATGCAATGTAGGAGAGAAAATAGGATCACATAGCCATCCATTAAGTTGTGACGTAGGAGTCAAATTAGATGATTGACTAGAGGGAATCCAAGTCATGGAACTCTTCGATGGAGGAAGAGGTCATTGAGATGACTGATGAAGGAGGTCCTATGAAGAAAGGGAGGACCGTGACTCAAGAACCAAATTAGATGTTCATCGATGGAACTTGGAGTCACACGAGTCTTCAAAGGAGGAAGACATCATTGAGGTGATTTGGAATAAAGGTCCATGCGAAGGAAGGGAGGACCATGATTCAAGATTTGATCTAGGGTATCCAAACAATAGTTGGGATTCGAGTCTTCAGAGGAAGAGTCGGAATCCGAATGGTAGTTTGGATCTGAATCAAAAAGAAGAGTGGGGGAACCTAAATAATAATTTGGATCAGAAGCATCCAAACCATACCACCAACTATGAGCTAAAGGTGGGGAACAGGGTACCCAATGGGCCTCTAGAATGAAGAACCAAATGAGGTTTAGTTGTAATGGGAATCTTTTGATTTGAATTGCTAAACCTAGGTTCCATATTGTAGTAAGTGTGAGAAACCACACATGATATTCAATTGTTGCGTGTTTTAGCACAAATGTCTAGACCTAGATAGTGTGATGGAAATCCTTCAAAGGAAGGAAGTGACATGTCGATTCAATTCAAGAAGCATAAAAAACCAACTAGACATTTCATAAGTATGAGATGCATGTGTGATTTTCCAAAGAAGGTCTAAGGAAAATAGACATCGTGATGATGTAATCTCAATGAGATCAAAAGGGATTGTCCTAGAAAATAATTTTTCTAGATGAATAATCACAAGGAACAATCATGCAAGTGTGAAACACAAAGCCAATCAACAAGGAAATACACCATATGAAAATGTGTGTGCAAAGTGATAGTTCGATGCAAAGATGATCAACACAATGTCAATATTTACGTCAAGCTCAAAATGAACAAGGCATAAATATTAACAAAGGGTAGATGTGACTCCCAATCAAAGGATACCATGACAAGTTCAACAACCAACAAGGCCAAAATGTTAAAGGGTGAGGATTACAAATGTAAGCCACGTAACCACACCAATTGACACGTTAATCAAGCTTCACGAAGAAGTGAGATATTAGTGCAAAGTGGTATCAAACAACACAAACAAAGTAAGTGACACTCTTCAATATTTTGGACAATGTTTGAAGAAAAACTAAGTCAAAGTATACTAAGGATGTGTTAAAATGTGTGCAATGTAACACCACAATGTGGATACTTAGATCACGTTTACGAAAAACATGACATAAGTATCTTAATTGTGTCAGACAATGCAAACAAGGTAACACATCAAAGGGAGATCAAATGATGAATCAATCCTAACTATGATGATGATCTTGAAATCAAGATCAAGTGGCCATCAAAGATATAAGGATGCATCCACACACTTTAGACGTTTAACAACTCAAATGACAAACATGGATGAGCATAAATAGACAAAAAGTGGTGAACACTATCTATGAAAACACTCCAAAAGATGCCTTCTGTTGTCCCAAATGGGAAACAAGAATGCAAAGGTATAGATCAAAAGATGAAAATAAACTAAGCGCCACTTGGGTAGAGCTTCACCTCGTCCAAAGGTGAGAAAGAAGCTAAGCTAAGTGAAACATCATCTAATTTCCATGATGAAAGGCACTTAGATCCAACTTAAGTGGATTCTTTTCCTTGTTCAAAAACAAGGTTCTGAATCCAAACAAGTTATCACTTCATGATGGCCAAGACACGACAAAGGACTAGTAAAGTGGGCCTCAAGACAAAATGGCCTCCTTAATAAGATCTCTCAACTAGGTGTTACAAAGTCATCTAAGAGCGGGCATGATTTACCCAAAAAGTCACACTAACTAATTTGGGAGTATCTCGCTTTTTCCCCTTCAAGTACAATGGGCACTAATTGCATCCATCATGTACTCTTTCCAGGGTCACGATACAAACAACTTTGTAACTGCTAACTCACAAGGAAAACTAGTCAAGTGGGTAAGTGAGGTGCTTCCTGTTTCATCCACGAGGTTACACAGTGGTGGACTACTTTAGGGTTCCTGAACCACCCCCATTGTTATAGCTTAAGGTGTTATGCCAAAGGGGTTATGTTCCAGTTAAGCGGATAGGGATGTACCCTTTTCCAAAACCTGCAATACAATGTTTTGAATATGGTGTGTTTTTTATCTTTTTAACTTAATGTGGTTTTAAGTAGCACACCATTTGGCAACCTGCAAGAACACGTGTATTAGAAGGTTTTTGTTTTTTTTTTTTGTGTTTCTTTTTTGACAAGATTTTGGTCCTATATACCAAGGTTAGTAATTTTCCAAAATGTCATATAAAGGAGATAAGATGTTGTTTTTGATTTCCCATATCATCCTAAGATGCACAAGGAAAGAGCATACACAACAAGGTATCTCACTCAAATTTGTAATAAATGGAAAATTCCTAAGTACAATGTGAAAATAAGTTCCTTTTAACCAACTTTGAAAGCTAATTAAACCATTTTGCAAGTATGAAGAAAGTGGTGAAACGTTTCTGATTCCCAAGATCACCTAGAAAGGCACGAGGGAAGAGCATACGCATTCAAACTTTCACAATAAAGATGCAAATGTTTTTTATTAAGTTAGTATAAAAAAACTTAATGCAAAGGAAACCTATAAACCACTTGTTAGAACCTGCAAGAGTTAGAAAACCAAGAAAATCGAAAAATTCTAGAAATCCAATTTTTGCACTTTTTTAATAGTTTTTAGTAATTTGCATTTTTGAGGTCTCTAGGGCATTTTGGGAGTTTTTAGAATTAATTAACTATACTAAAGGTATCCTAATTTTTAAAGTTTCGCAAATTTTTGTTATCTTTCCGACACCTATTCAAACTCTGAAAATTAGTTAACGAGTCAAAAGATATGATCAAAACAAGGAGCACTAAAAATAAAATGGATGAATCTGACTACATAGAGACACTTACACGTGTGCCCAAAATGACACATACGCACCCCAGCCAATGGATACATGCCCAAATAGATAGCATACATGGGAAAGGTAAAAATGCAAATTGATAAAAGAGTGAACATAGAACACTGCATGCCTAAACACGATGATGCACCCGGCCACGCGATACGCCCCTAACACGACGCCAGACGCAGTAAAGTACAAATGCCAAGCAAGGGGGGTAAATGACATGACACTTCGTTCAAACAAATATTAGTAACACACCAACTCAATGGATACACCAACATAAAACAAAATTAGTAAAATCCATAGTATACCAAAAACACATGATGCATGTACGCCAGAGAGACAAAGATGTTGCAACTCACGACGTGACGCTTAGGTTCAACTGAGAGATGCGTGTCCTCAAGCATAAAAAAAAAGTTTTCAAATTTTTACACAGTGGGGTTATTTACGCACAATAGATACGTGACCAAAGAGAGAGGATGATGCAACCCCGATGATGGAGACACATGCACGCATCCTCAGTAGAGAAAAAATTTACAAATGATGAGGACTATGCTGTACAGTACGCCTGCTCCGAATGGGGACGTGGGGTTTCAACATGTGTGCATGTGCCCTTGTTAACACCTACGTGCACCCTGTGAAAAACCTATAAAACTCATGATTTTCAAATTTTCAAGAGCAAACATGTTAGTTTGTTAGTCAAAGTGTCCTATTTCTATATCAAACCCACAAAATAGATGTAAATGAAGGTCATTTATCTAGTGTTAGAAATAGAAATGAGGAAATAACAAGTGATTTGACCCAAAAAATTGAAAATGAACTTTGAAGAACTTAAAAGACCTCCATTAATGGAGGATGGACATAAGTGTCCCACCAGGCATGCCAAATGTGTTCAATGAAAGGTTTTGCAAAAGCTATTGAAATGGAGTAAGACCCCAAAGCTTTGTGCAAAGTCCCTCAATGGACCATATGATAAGAAATGAGCAAGGAATCCTATTTGCATGTATTAAAACTTGAAATAAACAAGAAATCTAACAAATAACATTAACCTCTATTCTTGAAAGCTTAACAAAATATGCCTACTAAAGACTTAAGCAATCAATTTTGTTGTTTACTCCATGAGGGTGAATGAATCTCACTAAATGGCTACATGGCCAAGTTTAGCTATTCCATTACTAACCTAACATGGGTGCAAGATGAAGCTATTTTAATGGTGGATGACCCAAGATCAAATGCCTATTAGCTTAGCTAATGCAAATGAGCTCTTAAGCTTTCTTAGGCTTGTTTTGGCTTTGTGTTATATAAATTTGTGTTTTGAATGGGTAGGCTTAGCCTTATTTATAGTTTTCCACTGGTTTGGAAGAATTTGGAATTTGGGTGCATGTGGGACTAAAGCTCAAAAATCACTTTTGGATTAGATTAGGATAAACATGCTTTAGGCTTAGTTAAGCTTGGTTTAGGCTAGTTAACTAGGTTTAGGCTAGTTAAAATTTGATTAGCAAGTGATTAGAGACTCATTGAGAGTTGGGAGGGGTCTGGATAACCAATTGTGATTGATAGATAGCCTACAAAGCCAATAGAAGTGGTCTAGAGAGAACTAGGGAGGTTCTAAATGGTCGAAAGGAGGAATGTTTAGCTAATAAGAGACATATTAGCCAAACAAGTTGATTATAGGAGGAATACGAATGAGAAGGTGTCATGAATGGGCATCCGAGAATGGAGCGAAGAAGGGTTGATTAACGAAGTGTCATCAATCGGTTGAATTGATGAAATGCTAAGTGTAAGCATGTTTTAGTCCCATTCGGTTCTTCAACAGATTTTGGTCTCAAGTATATTGTTTACGATTGGTGGACTAGTATAGAGATATCCTTAGAACTTGTGTTAGAAATTTTACATTAGGGAGCAAGTACTCCCAATGTTCAATGTAAATTTCCTTTCCTCGTCAAGTAAGGTATCAACTTCTTGTAGAAAATTATAAGAAAAAGAGGTGATTTCACCCACTAACCTCCGATTGGTCACTAAAAAGGGCCAAAGACCTCTACAAAATCATTCTAGAGCTGCAGGAGAAGTGGATTGGGATGTGGTATAGGCCTCCATTGGTCATTGCACCAGTACCACATTGGGATTCTATAGATGATCAGCCAAGAGGAGGTTACAACACTTGGAGGAAGACAATTATTGATTTCTTTAGGTTTTGTAGTACTAGATTAGATGAAACCCAGTAGAAACATTTTCCAATGAGTATAATTGTTCTAGGATTTTGGAATAACTTGAATAGGTTGCGAAGGACATGCTAAGTATTAAGTTTGGAGGGATGATAGATCCCTATTTTTTTCATGTATAAACCTATGTGAAACCTTGTGTTACCTTAGTATCATTTTTCATGATGTATAATATTTGTGGCTTATAATTGATACTTTGTTATATTTTGGAAGGAAATTTTGTGCATATTCTTGTTATCTGCTTTCTTCAAATATGTCTAAAATGAACTATTTTATGAGTATTAATAATCTATTTGGAAAAGCATATGTTGAGTCATCGTAGGAGTTAATTGCAAGCTAGCGCAAGACTCGTTGGTGCAGACTTTGCGCGTAGACTCGCCTTATAGCACAGGACTCACCTTTGCATTAGTGTTGGACTCGCCTTGGACCGCGGGAATCATCCAAATCATCAATTCAAATTTCCTTGAAAGAAGGAACTTGCACAGAGGAAAGAAATAGCTCGAATAGTTGTGGTATAATGATATGTGCATGAAACATGTGTCACCACCTCAACCCACTTGCATAAAAATTATGAGGTCCAATCACTCCTAGTTTAAACTCCAGCCTTGGAAATGTGATGAAGACATACACTTATGGACTTATTATCACCATGATTCTCTAAAATCAATTTGAGATCTATAGTATCTTCCAGTGCAATTGACTCCCTCAAAGGATCCAATTTCAGACCTCCTCTACAGTTACAAGCATTACATAGAAGACTCCTTCCATAACTATAATTCTTAAAAATAGTTAGTCATTGTTTAGTCAAGTGTCTAGTTAAGTAGATGATATTAATTACAAATAAACTAGTTCTCTCCTAGAGGAACTAGGACTACTCTTGTATAAGAGAGCTAATGTATTAAGATTCAAGTTTGGTTCAGTTAGTTTATCATTGTAAAAGAAAACTCTTTCAATTCAATAAAATTGCATATTCAAGGGAAAACTTTGTTGTGTGACTTTCACATTGAACTTTGATCAAAGGGAAGGAGCAAGGGCCACTCCTCCCCAACGAGAAGGGATATTTTACTATTGTTTCCTTTCTATCACACATTTATTTAAGATTCCAGCATTGAATTGTTTTTCATACCTTTAAATTTTGTCTTTAATATTCTGTTGTTTTCAATGTATTTCATTTCATAATTGCAGTTAATTTTCATTTAGTTAATTCCATTATTAAGCACATGTTGAGAACAATTTTGAATGTTCCCTTTGTTGTAAATAGTTGTGGACACCGCCCTGGACTGAAAAACATAATATAATTAAAGTGTGAGTATCAACAACGCTCCTCACATGTCCCTTCCTGTTAAATTATGTGATATTCACATCCAACCTAGGGTTCCCATTTCATCTTCTAGTAGGGGCTACTATCCTTATGACCGAGTGTTCATGGCCAAGCTACGCATTTGAAGGAATTCCCTTATGTAATATATGGTTGATGTATCTCCTACTTACATTGACATTTAATCTAAAATCACTCATGTTACTACCAATCATCCACCTCAGTTTCACTATGTTATAGTTAATGTGGTAACCACACGATGATATGACAAGAACTAATTGGGATAAATACACCATTGCCTTCCCCACCTTCTACTCATGTGGCTAAAGCTAATGTTACATCTAAAGGGTATGATTTAATTGAATAACTCAACAATACCCATGTTAATATATCTATACTTGAGTTGCTTCAAAAATCCTCGTTTACAAAGACATATTACAAGATACTTTGCTGCTCTTTCACATTAGCTAATGATACCCATCTAGTTGCCTTTGCTTCTCTTATGGATACATTTAAGGCACTTGACAAAGCTATTACTTTTACTTCATGTGATATCTTGCCTAATGTTGATTTGAATCAATGTCTTCCTTTATTCATCATTGCATGTATTCAAGGATTCTTTCTCAAAATGGTCCTAATAGATAATGGATTTGGTCTCAACATATGTCCTAAATAATTACTTACAAATATGGGCATTTATCCTCTTACAATCAATCATTCTCCCACTATTGTGTGAGGCTTTGATGACATCACATGTTTTACACTTGGAACTATTACTTTTGACCTACTTGTTGGTCCTAAGACATCACCCACTACATTTCACATTATGAACAATGATTTACAATACAATTTACTTTGATTCATTCATGGATCTATGATATACAAGTTGTCTCCTTTACTTTCCATCGTTGGATCAGAATTTTACATAATGACACTAAGCATATTGTCCATGCTAATCATGATCCTTATCAATATTGTAAATTAGACATGTCTAGTCTACAAGCACCATTAATCACTCCTCCGCCATAACCTATTCCTATGGAGAAGCTAGATATATATGTTGGTGAGATTAGTACTTCCTACTAAGCACTTATTAGATGTATCTCCATATGTTGAGTCATACAATGACATTCCTCTTTTGACTCCACCGCCATCTTCTATCTATAGCACACCACCACTTGATACTTCCAATCTATTTATGGTGTTACACAACATCCTGATGCACTTGAATACACTATTGATAGTGATGATGATATAATCATACTAAGTCACGATATAATTACGCAAATCTCAATTTTAATCCTATTGATATAGATGAATCTATGTTTCATTATCTCTTTGTATCCACTAGGCATGTACATTATCGAAATAGGGAAACTTTACCTAGAGCTAGTAGTTTATCTCCTCCTGATCATATTGACTCTAGTGATACACACACTGATCCCATGGCCAATATCATCAATATTTTGGATACTTCACCTCGGTCACAATTTCATCTCATTTTGATGCACCACATGAATTATTATATATTTTCTTGATCAAGGTCTCATTACATTGCCTTATAAGCATCATCATTAAATTTACAATCTTTTTAGATAGCCCAATCATTTTTTTTGATTACCATCTTGTTATGAGTCATGGTACTAATAATTGTCAAGCTTTAATCAATAAAGTCAACACTCTCAAGCGTAATGGCACTATCATTATATTACATGACACATCCAATCCTCTTGATGGGACTCCTCATTTTGATACATTTACTAGTATTGTGTATATTCATGAGCGTTATTGGCCACACATGCCTCTTAATATCAACCAACAAAAATTGTTTGCACTTATGAGGCCTTGACTACTCTAGACTCACACCATATAACATTACACATTCTCTCACTCTCGCTATCAAGTATCAAGGATATATTATGCTCATGATAGCCTTTGGGTTGCATCTATTATCACCACAAAAGTTTGGGTTTCTCTAAGCCCCCAACCTACCCCATTGATTTTGATAGATCTTGGTTATGGTGCATTTCCACTATTGTCGAAAAACACAACACTAGCATTACTTTCCCATGTACTAATGACATGGTCACCATTTGCATTGATTCTTTTACTGACTATCAACCCAACATAACACATTGGACTCATGTTATGTAAGCACAAGGTCCCTATTACATCAATGAGGAATACATTATGACACTCAATCACTTCCATGAGATAGGGTTTTTTATCAATAAATACTTCTACAAATTTACTAATATGATAGATCCTAGACTAGTTAGGTTTAATCATGCCATCGATGATCTCCTTAATACTCTTTGCTAGCTCTCATGTTATTCCCCTCACTTCCTGATGACTCACTCTATTTATAAGTTCAACTTGACCATTGAGGGAGTGGTTACACACCCGAGCCTCACTTTACATACACACACATTGGGTGTTAATCTTGTTTCCCATCCTTTAGTTGTATAATATTTATCTATTCCCCTCCATGGGGGCATTCTTAGATCACCCTTCCTTCTCTTTAAAGAATAGTTTTTCATTTATGCCCTCAAGGAGGGCCTCAAAACCAAAACATTCAAATATTTACAATAATTCAAAATCAGGACTTGTTTTTATAGTATACATTGTTTACACTTTACATTATACATGTTGTTTATCTCTTTGGTTTGATAGATAACATTTCTTATTTACACACATGCATTCACACAATATATTGAGAAAGATGCAAGACATACAAAGAGTGATACATAATTACAGGTGTTGTTTAACCCTTTACCTAGACTACTGCCTCTAGAGCATCTATTTTTATATTCTATATCCAGGTGTTATATTTCCATTATAGTTCCTTTTCTTTCTTCATTATGCTTGGTTACATATATATTTTGTATTTGTTATATTTTGGACTAATAGAACTAACACACATGTTTTTTGCAGCACCTATGGTTATTGATAGCTCTTTTTATATCATATGCTCTTTGTTCATTTGGATACACTTAGTTTTCATGCACACTTACTAGTTGTGTGTGTATGTTTGTTTTTTTACTCCGATTATGGCCTAAGGGCCTAGTTAAACTTAATGAAACCATGGATGTATTGTGTTTGTGATGTTATGAATTATGTATGTTTGTGTAACTCTTGATTATAGGCTCATGAACTTGATTATTTTGTGACACCATGGGTGTCCCTAGTTTCTGGCATTTTTTCCCCTTTTCTATGACATTTTTTTGACATATTCAACTTGCTTCTACATTTTGCACTTGTTTTATTCTAACATATGGTTTTCTATCGTGGTGTTTTATCGCTCTTGTTATCATGTTTCTTGTTCTTTTGCTCTTATTTTACGTCATGGTTTCTATGTTGTTCATCCTTGTTATAGGTACAATTCTTCTTGGTGGCAACAAAACATTATTTCAAAGGTTCTCTACTAGTTCTTAGCATATCGGGAATAGATATACATATTTTATTTTAAGACACGCATGCTTAAAATTCTTCATTACACATATATCTCAAAAGAGGTTTTATTCTACATTTCCAACGAGACACAAGCATATTTTGGGTGAAAACATATGGGGCAAACAAAAATTCCTTATAATCGGACTCAGGCACATAAATTTAACCAAATCTACATGGGTTTAAAACTATATACGTAGACACTAAAAATAGGTCACACTCCACTTTGGTCCTCTTAATAAATAAACACCTCTTCATCACATTAACCTAGTATGGCCCCTTCACTCCCATCGATATTAATTTAATTAATTTAATTAAATTAATTCATTATCCTCACCATATTTATTATTTAAATATATTAATTTAGATAATATCCACACATGCACCTCACATGGACACCTCATCAAGCTAACTCACCCTAAGACCTATTCTTAGTAAGTTGCCATAACTAACTAAGACCTACCCAAACCCTAAAGATCAATGCCTACATTCTCTCTAACCACATTCCTGCATGCTTACAAGAAGCTCCCAGTTTAATCCATGGGTTAACGACATGAAGATCCGAGAAAATCATGAGGATCTCCTAGTTTAGTAAACCTAGGAAATCCCACTTGGACCGACGCCTGGAGTACTCCTAAATGTCGCTAGCTAAGCAGGTTTTAATCGCCACACACCTTTAAACCCCTAAAACAACCTTATTTTGAAGGTTGGAAAAAGGTTGGCAAACATTAGCACATCCTGAGAGATATCACATCTTCTGAGATCAAATTCTAGTGAGAACACACATGCAAGGAAGGAGATGTAATTTTCTCCTGCAAACCATCCAACACTCACCCCCAACACTGATTTGAGTCAATCAAGCAAAAGGAATACACATGCAGCACATGCAGAAGATTTCCAGTGTTAGGTGATCCTCAGCAGTCTTCAACCTCTCACCAGCACCTTCATCCATCACTCACAGGCACCCAGGACTAGAATCCAAGTAAGTAAAATGTTATACCCCTCTGGTTCATTTCATTTCATCATTATATCATCACCTTTTGTTCTCTCTAGCCACCCACAAACCTCCATTAACACTCACCTCTCCACTTACCCATTAAAACCTCGCCAAATCCCACCCAAATCACCCAATACCTCATTCCGACCAACCAAAGTCCTTTGTGTAATCATAAAGGAGACCCAAAACTCATTACTGTGGCATTCCCGACTTTCCACAAGAACTGTGATTACCACACCCAACCGCGATCAATCCCCCTAACCGGCACGGCCTTTGTATTTTCCCATACAACCTAGAACAGTGACCTATCTACCTAATTCTACACCACCCCCATTCACCCGTGATCACATGAGATCTCACGCTGGACATGCACGCAGAGATCCGGAAAACCAGTTATTTGACCTTCGATCCTATTCTAACCTAGCCTGTTAGATCATATCTTTCTTATTGTGTTTTAAGTGAGATACCTAAATAATTTCAAATTACAATAGGATTTACTTTATTACCCACATTAAATTGTTTTAAATAGTGGACTGACAACCATCTAGGAAGTATCACACTTCCTAGATCTAGCACACGCTAGGTAGTTCACTACACATATTGTTTAACTCTTTCTGGTGGTCTTGCTTTTCATTATAGGTAGTTCCTCCTAGCCAAAGGAAGTTCTTACAATCAGCTGTGGATTCAGAAGTCATACGCATAACAACCCAACAACCAGCATTTCAACAGGTATTCCTCCTATGCCCGTTACCCTATCTGTTTTGTCAATACTTCAAAGAAATATCTAAGAATCAGGTGAAACATTTTGGCACGCCGGTGGGACCCATCCTAGGGTTCCTTGCATTTTATTCATTCCTAGGAAAAGTTGTGTGTTTGTTTCCCTTATGAAAATCATACACATTAATTTTCTCCTTTGGTAACCTACCTTTTCTTTCTATTTTCTCTAAAAGAAACCTTTCGTTTGGTGTAATTAAAAAGAACCATTTCTTCGTGTTTTCTGCATTATAGTGAAAGATCATCCCTCTTCCTCTTCATCTTTTTGTGTCATCCAACTTCACACTTCGATTTGGGCTTAAAAATAAGTGCATTGCATTTTGATTTATCGCATTAGCTCACATTAATTGAGGACAATATATACGTTGAAGTCATGCCCAGTTGATGGTTGACAAACTGAATCTTAGAAAGCACATCTCTCTCTCTCTCTCTCTCTCTCGAGTCATACCAAATTACAAAAATTCAAAATAAATACATATTCATAAACAACGTTTTCTTGGGAACGTCCTATCAATGATCACATTGATCCACAGGATTGCGTGTACTCCCGGCTGTTGCTCATGCCGAGTCATACTTGAGCAAAGCCCACCCCCACCATAAAATACCCAAACCTCACCTTTTAGATCTCCTTCTTCGTAAGAAGCCATCCTCACCAAAAAATTCTATTCTACAATACATGAGTCAGTTCTTAAATAGCATAAGCTAAACAAACATAATAGAAAAGGCACTCCTAGGATCACATTTTTCTTAGTGTTTCGCTAACGGCTTGCATTTTGAGGTGAGAGATCACGTTCTTCATTTTTTTTTGCATCCTTGCACACCTCATCACAATCTGGTGTATTCCTGCTTCACTCTAAGTGTGCCCTGGACCATATTCTCACCATTCTCAGAATCTAGGTCTCGATTCCACATCAGTTTAATTAACAACCATCGCTTGTCATCATCTTTTTTGATTTCACGCGATGGCAAGGATGCGTTGTCCAGCCCGACCATCATCGCTGATTACCCTCTTACCGTCATTAGGGCTTATACCCAACTGGTGTCGATTCCAAGTCCTTTTGTTAACCTACTCAAAGGGACATTTAATCATCTTCATCCTTGTTATTTATTCATCTTCTTCCACTTTTCACAGTCCCTGTCATTACTATCATTCCCATTGTCATTGTAAAACTCATCAGATTTGGCATACCTATCATATTTGACCTTATACCTTGTTTTTCACTCACCGTCCCATTTTCTATGATGTGACGTGCAAATAGAATTACCTCCCTAACCGGCATCATTTTCCCTAACCAAAGCATCGGTTTTGCCTATTTCACTTTCCAACCAACATTTGGTACCTAATCCACTTTTTACCATCAAATTCACTTGTTCCTACTATTTTTCTATGTCATTTATGGCTTGAGAAGTTTCACCCTACGATCGGGGTCAGAGCATCGGTTCACATGGTATTGACCCAACGATAAGTGTCAGAATGCACTTGTATTTCACGCCATAGTTTCAACCACTCCCTTCTAGTCCTTCACCACCTTCCATTTTATCACCAGCCATGGATCCTATCCAACCTTATCACTATCGCTACTGGGAGACGAGGAGTTCACATGACTCCTTGACAAAAACCCTACCACTTTGTAGTTTTTACCTTTCCCACACATCCACTCGAGATACCTCTGGGTCAATTGATATATGGTATGCCCATATTTATCCCCTCTAACTCTCGCTCCCACTCCTACATCGGCTGCCCATCTAGCTCTATGTTGCCCGTGATCTACCTTACCCCTAATTTCTTGCAGCTAGGTCCTATACATGTTACGACCGCCACGCTTACCACCTCCGTGGCACCCACCCACATCCACCATACCCTCGATACCACCCAAAACATAACCTCATCCACCCTTAATGTCTTACACATACCCAGAACTACACTACCACCTCCTAAGGTGTCGGTGACCCCTACCCCTTTTTAGAACGTGGTCCTTTCCATTCCACAGTCTTTAGCCCCTATAGCTACTAGGGTTACCACCACCCTTCCACCTCCATATACGTACTATCAATAGCCTCTCGTTTCATCTATTGTTCACTCTGGATACATACCCCCATATTTCACTACCTTCATCTCAATCAACCTACACGGCGTTAACACCATATAATCTATAATGTCACCCCCATTGTATGTCCAAAACCAGCCCTCTCACACTATGGAGGTGCCCAATCGATCACAACCAACCAACAACTAATCAAATTGATGTTGGAAAATGCAGACATTAGAGGCATCGTTTCCGGCTCTTGAACACTCTCACCTACGATAAGATTTGTAATGAGCCTATCCACCCATCCATTCC
>CM031237.1:1024276925-1024373621 GCA_018340775.1 Taxus wallichiana var. yunnanensis
ATATATATTTGTGTATTTTCACATCTCCCAATACTAGTGGGGTCTAATTCCTCCATAATAGAATAGAAACTAAAGTTAGGAGTTGTTGACACAACTTCGTAAACCTTCAACCTACGACTTCAGTCGAACTTGCTTATCTAGCCTCTCCCTAGAGTAATTTTAACCTTTTCTATAGTTTATTTGAGGAATATTTGACCATTTCAAATTATAAATCATGCTCACAAGCTATTAGAACCCTATATTACTATATCCTTCCTATTTTAACTTTAGAATTTCAATTTTGCTAATTTTGAGGAAAGTACAAACTAGACATATTCAACCTATTTTAGAATATTTGGAGCTTTTCAGTGGCTTCTTATTGACTCTAGAAGACATCTCATACACCCTCACACTATGAATGCATATAAAAAATAATATTTACATCATGTGCATAGCTTAGACCATGATGCTCCTACATTAAACTCCCCATTGGTGGGAAAATTTTGAGCTCGTGCTCAAATGGAATGATTTACATTCCTTCTTTATTTTCTTCCAATATTTGTTTAATTTGTCTTGAATAGATACACTATTGAATTTTTCTTCATCCACTTCTTCTCGCATTAGCTTATCTTCAACTTATCTTTCTTGCTTTTCCTCTTCTCCATTGTTTTCTTTCAAAATTTGGTACAATAAGAGTCAAAAACAAGACTCCGTCTTCGCTCCTTGATCAACGTTTTCTTCACCTTAACCTTCATATTCTTGGTTTAATATCTTCATCATCTCCATCTCGTCTAATTTGACACCTTCTTCACCTCCAATGAGTCCAAACAATCTTATTCATCCATGATTTGTTTCCAAATCATCTCTTCCTCTTGTTCACAGAATTTAACAAACTGAAATTTATTGTTAAGAACTAAATTTTGAGACTCATTTGTCTTTGTATCCAATTGATTACAAGCTCTATCATGAGATTTATCTTCCTTCTTTTCCTCACTAGATGTCAAAATAGACACTTCTTTTTTCCTCAAATTCTTCAGTTGGTGAGCCTATTCATTGGCTAAAACACTCCATTTCATTTTACATGCAAACACAACATCAAAAGTAATGTCAGATGAAAAATATTGAGGCATGGTATCTTCTTGATGTGTCTTCTCGTCATACACCACTTCTTTTATATCTTCTTCTTCTTCATTTTCAAGGTGTTGATCACCTTCCTCTTGAACACTCATTTGAAACATCTTGATTTCTCTCTTAAGTTGTTGTTTACTGTACAGCCTATTCTCTCCTCATAAATATCCTTTTTTTTTCTCCACAAGCCATCTAATTGGCCATTTAACACTCTTCTTCATCACCCATCTAAACCATGTAATTTCTTGTTCTCTATCTCGATAAACAATGATCTCTAACTCTTCCAATCTCTCTTATCTCAATCATTTATTTTTCTAAAGCTAAACTCTTCATTTTTCTTGCCCCATTATCTTCCATCTCTGCTTTCATTTCAACTAGCTCTTGCTTCTAGACGATCCTTTCATTATTTCCTTCATCATATTTACCTTCTCAAACAAGTCTTCTTTAATTTGTTCCATCTTTTAACTATCAAACACCTGTAATCAACTCAATAACTTAGATATTAGTGTAAAATATCAACTTTTAAGAGATTTTTTCTCAGCTCTGATACTAAAAATTGATAACAACCTTATAACTTGATGTTCTTAAACATATACCCACAATCATATTCTTAAGTCATGAGATCATAAGAACCTTGATGATGAGCATAAAAATAAAATTTCTCTTCTTGTAATATTTGGTTCTGAACAATTTTAAAAATTTCTTAAGGATTTTTGGTTGATGTTTAAAACTTGTTACCACTACTATGAATCCTCTCTTATTCTTTGTACCTGTAAACACATTTTCTCAAACTATGAGTATCATATGGGTTTTTAAGCTATTGTGTTAAAATCCTTAAACCGACATCTCCATCTATTTATAATCATACTTTTGTATGTTCAACCTTTCTTCTGAATACACTTTATCTTGAAATATAGACATTCATCATGAATATTCTACCTTGAAACTAAATATATCTTTTATAAGCTTCTTATGTATACACTCTCATTTAGATCATTATACATGGAATTCAATTTTTCTTTGAATCTTGCACCCACCTATTCAGGAATTTCATCAACTTTATATTTAGGTAACTCTTCCACTCACAATCATGATTTAATTGAAGATCCTCTACCCAAATAATGATGAGAAATGTTACTACAACTCATTACCTTGAAATGGATAGTTTTCACTAAAGTATCAAAAAATGCATCCTCCAATGTACACAACGTGACTTCATACAAATAGTGAACTCTACCTACTATCGAGATGACTCTTCATACTCATTTAACCATGGATTCTCCTTTGTTGTTGTCAAGATGATTCAAAAACCTTCATGTGCATGCATTTAAACATACACCCAATCATTGTTCATTCACTCCTCACACAATCATACTCTTCTGGTTATCTCCTTCAAAATTGTAATGTTTCTCCTAGTAGCAAGATGATTCATCCTTGCTTCCACACAAATGTATTAGTATTCAGAGTGATATTCACAATCATGCATTGATAGATATTTGGTTCACACACAAGATCCTTCCTTCACTATATTTTTGTTCATTACACTATAATCTAACAATTTAGAGACGTACAATAGTAATATTCACTCCATCTTGGACATACCATCATGCATATTATTATAAGAATTGATTCCCAACTTGTTTCTCCAAAATCTTCATTTTATATATAGTAAGTTGTTTTCATATCAACTTGTAGTTCGAGTTTTAGGTCTTTTTAGGTATAATTTTTCAGTAAAATTTCTTCCAAAACCTACGGATAAACTTTTGATATATAATTTTCCTCTAATTTATGCTCACAAAATTTTAGGTTCTAATTCCTCATAAAATTTTCACAATCCACTTTTTAGAATTGGCAATTCGGTCTTTAGTCAGATTAGCATACATTTTCTAAGAATGTCAAGAATATCTTATGACTCTAGCTATGGAACTTCTAAAATCTTTTGAATGTGAATATTACCTCCTCTAGATGATATGTTCCCATTTACAACCCTTAATTATCAAGAATAAAAAAAGATATGTGTGAATTACCTTAAAACCCTAGTTGAGGGTTTAAACAAGCCTAATAGGAGGAAAATTTAAATACCTTTCTTATATGACATTTTCATCACCCCTTAACCAGTTCTAATAGCTCTATGGGATCATTATATAAGTTCTTCCTTTAATAAGTTTGGCCTGAAGATGCCTCTATATATCTGCACAATAAGCTTTCCACTAAAACACAGTACAATTTATGAGAAACAAGGTAGATCTCATGGATATTTGCAAATTATCATGACAAACTTAACCTTATCTTCATTGATACACATCTATCCACCTTATTACATCTCATAAGAATGGAAATGTTCAACAAAAGCTTAAAATTTCTTCTTGGAACAATATGATCTATATACAAACACAGTTTTTCATGTACAAAAATGCCTATTAGAGGCTTATTACACTAAGAAATCTCTTATTTACTTATCAAGACTTGATCAAACAACTTTATCCATCTCTATTTATTGTATTTTCACTCTCTTAATCCTAATGGGGTCGAATTCCTCCATAATAGAATAGAAACCAAAGTTAGGAGTTGTTGAAACAACTTCCTAAACCTTCTCAACCACTCTTACTTTGTCAACTTGCTTATCTAGCCTCTCCCTATGAAATTTTATCCTTTTCTATAGTTGATTTGAGGAATATTTGACCATTTAAAATTATAAATCATGCTCACAAGATATTAGGACCCTATATTAATATATCCCTCCTAATTCAACATTCTAAATTTCAAATTTTGCTAATTTGGAGAAAAAGTCCAAACTAAGCATATTCAACCTATTTAAGAACAATTGAAGCTTTTCGGTTGCTTATTATTAAAACACTCTAGAAAACCTCTTAAACACCCTCATAGTATGAATGCATACAAATAATAAGATTTACATAATGTACATAGCTTAGATCTCGATGCTCCTACATTAGACTCCCTGGTGGGAAAAAATTGTGCTCCTTCTCAAATGGAATGTTTTGTATTCCTTCTTTCTTTTCTTCCAATATTTTTGTAATTTATTTTGAACAACTTTACTCTTGAATTTTTCTTCATGTATACTTCTTCTCCTAGTAGATTTTCTTTAACTTCTCTTTCTTGTTTGTCCTCTTCTCCATTGCTTTCTTTCAAAAATTTGGTACACAAGAGTCTAAAACAAGACTCCATCTATGTTCCTTGATCAACTTTGTCTTCACTTTGACCTTCATCTTCTTGGTTCAGTATCTTCATTAGCTCCATCTCACCTACTTTAACATCTTCTTCACCACCAGATAGAGGTCCCAACAATTTGGTTCATCCATTATTAGTTACCAAATTGTGTCTTCATCTTGTTCACCTTATAATAAGTAATTGTTGAGGACAAACAAAAAACTAGAATTTATTCATAGAACTAAATTTTAAGATGCATATTTCTTTGTATCTAACTGATTACAAGCTCTATCATGAGCTTTATCTTCCCGATTTTCCTCACTAGGTTTCTAAATAAACATGTATCCATTAAATTCTTCACGGGTGAGCCTATTCATTGGCTCAAACACTCCATTTTCATTTTTACTTGCAACACAACATCAAAAGCAATATCAAATGAAAACATTGAGGTAACATAGCCTCTTGATTTGTCTTCTTGTCATACGCCACTTCTTTTATCTTTTCTTATTCTTCTTGATTTTCAAGGTGTTGATCATCTTCCTCTTGCACACTCATTTTAATCTTCCTAATTTCTCTCTTAAGTTTCTTGCAAAGTAACCTCTTATCTTTTTCTCTTTCTCTCATAACTCTCCTTTTCTTTTTCTCCACAAGCCATCTAATTGGCCATTTAACACTCTTCTTCATCGCCCATCCAAACCATTTAATTTCTTGTTATCCCATCAGCTCAACAATGAGCTCTAACTCTTCCAATCTCTCTCTTATCTCAAATTTTTTTCTAAAGCTAAACTCTTAATTTTCCTTGCCTCAATATATTCCCTTTCTCTCTTTTCTTTCAACTATATCTTGCTTTTAGACAATCCCTTCATTATTTCCTTCACCATATTTACCTTCTCAAGCAAGTCCTCTTGAATTTGTTTAATATTTCAACTATCAAACACTTGTAATCAACTCAATGATTTAGATATTAGCGTAATATATCAACTTCTAAGAGCTTCTTACTCAACTATGATACCAAATACTGCTAGAACCTTATAACTTGTCATTCTTCAACATATATAGACATAGTCCTATTCTTGAGTCTTGAGATCATAAGATCCTTGGTGATGAGCATAAAAATAAAACTTTTCTTCTTGTAAGATTTGGTTCTACATAATCTAAACAAATTTACTAAGTCCTTAAGGACCTTTAGTTGATGTTTCCAACACTAAATTGCCACCACTATTACTCATCTCTTATTACTATATCTAAAAACAACTTTTCTTAGCCTATGAGTATCGTATGGGTTTTTAAAGCTACTTTGGTAAATCCTTAAACTGTTATCTTTATCTATTTAGAATCATACTTCATTTTATTATAACTTGTAGTCATAAAATCACACACTTAATACTATAATTATATCACCAAGTATGTTATTTTATAAATGGATCTTGTGTTAGAAAAGTATTCACTAATGATGCATCCCCTAGTCATGTCGCTCGATCTAGTTGGTCATTATCATTGTGTGTCTTGTCTAGTTTTCACTTGTTTGTATAGTTTTGGTCATCTCTTGATGAGTCTTAACTATTGTTATTTACTTAGTTATTGTCTATATTCTTTTACTACGGCACTGGGAATGGATTAAGGCACCGCGAGCTTCCTGGTCCTCATTTACGGTGCCCTAGTCTTGGTCGAGCTTAATTTTAATTTAAAATCTCAAGGTTGATCTTTATGGTTTGTTCTCCCATCCCCTAGGTACTATTCGACATCTTGGGTCATTAGTGTCAAAATTTGAGTAAGAGGTCCCTATATAAGCACAACATACACACTATCTTAAGGGCAGGCTATTCTACTAAAGGGTTAGTTATCTACATAAGGAAAATGACTGCATTTGGGCACTATTCTGCATCACACACTACATAGGAAGGGTTGTATTCATTCAATTCCATCCACCATTTACATCTTACATCTAACTATTACATGTTACTTTGGTGTCATTAGTGCTAGGGCACCCTAGGCACATCATTACACACACAAGCATGTAGAACTACATCGGGTATGAGATGTAGTACATCACGCTCGATCATAATTCCATCCATTTGGAATTTGAGGATAGTCTGACCCATTCATTTGCATCTTTCTTTTTTTAGGGTTTAATGATTTTGTGTGGGATTTTGTAGGAAATTATTCATTGGAGATCTCTGAACGACATTAGCGAACCAAGTGCGACATGAACATGTTCAAAGGAAAAACATTTCAAATCTTTAACGACCCTATCAAGTTCATTTTTGAGTCATTCTACAGACCAAGGCACCTATATTCTAGACCAAGACACCCACAGTGCCCCCGTACTCCTCCAGTGACCGGTCGCCGGATTTTCCACTTCGCAATTGTTTGAGTTCATCAATATGTTCGGTTCTACTAGAACATCATTTTTATTATATCAAGGTAAGTTATATTTTAGGTTAGTAACCTTTACCTCCTATTTCAATTATTTCATTTTAAAATATAAAATAAAATTAGATAGCATTTATATTGCAATTTATATCAGTTAGTTCATTGTTTTACTTCTTAGATTACAAGTAAAACATTCATATTTTAGTTAATCATTTTGGTGAACTGTACTTTAGAACATTTTTTCCCTAATATCCACTTCAAACCCTAATGGCTAAGGATATATCTTCTCCTTCTCAGCTTATCATGTCACACTTTAATATTAATCCAATCTATGATAATGTTGTTATCAACAGCTCACAACTCTCTATAGTAATACTACTGTTCCAAATCATATTCACCAACTCTTAGATGGTCAACAATATGTACCTACTCATTTTGAAGACTCTCCCATTGGCATTCGTATTTTTGGATATGATAGCCTTCACTCATTGTACACCATGTTATATGGCTACTAGTGATCCTCCTGCTGACCTATCTAAGGAAATTCTAGATGATTCTCTTATTGATTACATGTTAGGTCTTGACAATAGCTCTCATATTAATTATCCTCCTCATCATACCACTACTATGGCTACATCTCACGACTCTCCTACTTTTGATATTGCTTCTCCTAATCCATCACATACTAATTCACATACTCCTTCATACTATGTTGATGATCCACTTAGTGACATACTTATATCTGAGTCACTTTCTAATTCTGAGGAACCAATTGATAGTCATGATTCTACTAATTTTCATATTGTTGAGTTTGAATCTTGTACTCCACTATCTCCCGAGGTTATATCTATCATAATGCATGAGGCACGTCCATATATTTGTTCTTTTACTCTACCATTTCATCTCTTACTAACATGTCACCTACATTTGTTACTTCATCTTCTACTATCAAGGTATCTCCATAGATTTCTCCACCTCCTAGGGATGTTTACAATGTTAGTCCGACTACTAATGTGAATATTTCATCCCCTCCTCTGGCACCTACCAAAGGTAGTGTTCCTTTAGCATTGTAATCTCCTTTATCTTCTCTTGAGGTACCCATGATTACTCACAATGGCAAGTTCTGACCACTTAATACATTGTTACCATCTTCTAGTATTGATTAACTAAAAATGAAGAAAATGGGTAGTTAATCTAATCTATAATGGCATGTAAATACACTAAATGAATGTAATAAACAAGTATGGAAAATTTACCCAAGTAACTAATCTAATGAAAGAAGAAATATTAATGTGTAAGAAGGGTAAGGAAGTGACTCACTTGATTATCAAAACCATAAAAAAATAAGAATGCAAATGAATGGGTCGGATTGACCTCGGTTGCCTACAAATGGTGGGCTTACTAATTAAGTGTTGCACTACATTTCAAACCCAAATGTAGTTCTAATGTGTGTGTGTGCATCATGTGCCCTAGGTGCTCTTGTGTCCAGTTGACTTTGTGAAGTAGCAAACAATAACTAGATGTAAAAATGTAATAGAATGGCTCATAAAATATAATAGAATCCCCTTCTATGCTTGTGTGATGTAGATGAACCATCTTGTCCTTTGTGATGGAGCTAAATGTATGCAAATGATATCCAAATGCCTTAGATGAATGCAACCCTAGGTGGATGATAGTAGTGACTAGTTCTTGGTCCCTCATTATGGTCTCATAACTTTATATTTATAGGGTTCTCTTGATCTAATTTTATAATTAACCCCAAAATGGCCGACCACCAAAAATATAAAGATCAAATGGCTAGAAAATGCCCAAAAAGTGGCGGGAAAGTTCAAAAAGGATCGGGGGCCCCTGGTGGGACATAACCCATGCACACCCATGCTAGCAAGTGCCCCATCAAAATAAAATAACACAAATGACAAAAAGATTTGATGGGCATGTGGTGCAAGAGGTCGAGAATGAAAAAGAAAATAAAGTAAGATGGTTAAAATATGGGGGTTAATTAGTACTTTCTTCACTCAAAACCTTCTAAATAGTAGTATGAGACCGAGACTAAATAATGTCTAAAGTGCATGATTTTGTGTCTACATTTTCCCCCACTTTATGTTGGTGAGTGGAAATCTCAATAACATAAAGTAGATAGAGATGTGTACCTGATGTCCATGAATATTGTAGTAGAAATGTGCATGTCGAAGGACTAGAAAAGCGTGGAATGACAAAAATATGATGGAGTGTGGAAACTAAAGATGAAAAAGTGCAAAAAAGTGATGAGAGTGAACCTAGGGTGGAAATCACATGTGTAGTTTCTTGTGTGTGTGATGTACCTGCATGGTTAGTATGGTGTGTGCTTGCCACAAAATGTTGTTGTTGACATTTTTTGTTGTTATTGCCCCATTTGATTTCTTGTTTCTCATACGAATGGACACTTACAAGGAGAAAATGATCAAGTAGTCAAATATATATGTATGTATGTGTAAAAATGCAATGTAAAAGATGCATGTATATGAATGTAAAAATCATGTGAATGTAAAATACACAAATGAAAATGTAAATGGAACATGTGCACCTGATCCATGTCAAGAAAAAGAGTGTAGAAGGATATCTTGTCTTTTAGGGTTTTTTGGGTGATCTCGACGCCATAGGCCAAAGAAGTGTAGGGAGGAATTCCATTGTATCCTCCAACCTGTAACTACTTCCTTGAATGTGTGTGAAGAGATCTTTGTACATCTTGATTTTTTGGTGATCCGATGCCACTAGCCAAAGAAGTATAGGGAGGAATTTTGTTGTATCCTCTAACCTTTAACTACTTCCCATAATGCTAAGGACAACCATGTCTGTAAAATCCGATGTGTATGGGGTTCGTAGATTGAGTCTGAACCCACTCATTATATGTAACCCATAATGCCAAGGGTGGAAAATACACTAAATTGAACCGGTGTAAATGTGTTGTTGTAGTATGTAAAACCCCAAATGATGCCCCCTCTTTTGGGGCGCATGTGACGTCACTTGATAGGAGAATGTGGCCCCAAAAGAGGACCAACCTCATGTACTCTTAAAACTTTACCCTCTACAAGGGGGAAATGAATGCTTGGTAGAAACCAAGGCACACAAAAATAAGAAGGCTAGCCAAATACAAGTGTTAGTATGAAACAAGCATGCATATAGAAAATAGTGTATAAGCTACACAAATGGTGTATAAGCTACCAAAAAAGTAATAATGTAAACACACAAGAAGAAAATAAGCCACACAAAAGTGGGTTGAAAAACATGGGACATCACTCATGATGTCACAAGACACATGAAGGCCATCATGGCGCATATAACAAACAAGTGTGCACATAAAACATAGGGCAATGTCCAAAAACAAGAGTAAACAATAACAAAAATGTAACAAACAAGTATGGAAGAAAATATCCTTGCATAACAAATGTTACACATGAAGCACCCATTAGCATGTTAGAAAGATAACTAGTATGTCAAAAGCATGTATAACCAAGTAATGTAAAGTGCTAAGTACAAAATGAAACAATAACACCTATGAGAGATGAATGTGGATGCCCCCAACAACCAGTGTAGGAAGGGTAGAAGGCGAGCATCCATATGTTGCATGTGTAAGAGACTGTATCTACGATCACAACTAGAAAAAGGCATGAACACGCATGTGTGGATGATATAGATAAATGACATACAAGTAATCTAACTAGCATGTGTAATAAAGTGACCATGAACAAGAAAAGTAAACAAGAGTAAAAGCAACCATAATATGCAGTATGTTGTGGATGGATGGAATGGAATGCAAAATGGAGTGATAGGAGCCACATGCCCCGAGTGAATGGAAATGTATGCAATGAGGTTCATTTGGTTTTCCCCCTCAAGTCAAGAATGAACGTAAATGAGAGTGCGTCATCGGGAAATGGTCAAAGTGTGTGTTGTTTCTAATGCATTGTGATGAGTGTGTATATGTGTAGTGATGATGATATGTGACATATAGAAGAGATGTGTGTGAACCTTATAGCCTAAGCATATATCACGACAAAATAATGTATGAGTGATGAGGAAAGTGATGATGTAGCCTAAAGTGTATATCACTACTAGATGAATAAAAGGGAGTGGTGATGTAGCCTAAATATATACCACTACAAGATGATAGAGTAAGTAGGTGACTATTTAGCCTATAAATGTGTCACTATCCTAGAAATTTCGCATGATGAAAGGTCGAATGATAAACATATGATGAATGATAAGGTCCATTTGATTTGTAAACCCTCGGCAGTCAAGTATGGACCGAGGAACTAAAGTGCATCATAGGGTAGTGAGTGCAATGCATAGAAGATGATGTAGTATATGTAATGAAGATGATAAATGACCATGTGATGTGTATGTATGTATGTAGTATATGCAATGCATGTGTAGACTGTGCCTAAGAGTGTATATGTATGATGTGTATGTATGATGTAATGCTAGATGAGTATGATGATGAGACTAGTATGATGTATGATGTATATATGCAAAGATTGAAATGATAAATGAATTAAATGTAGATGCTTAATGTGTGAATGAGATGTGATGTGTGTAATGCCTAGTGTAGTGTGTGGGTTCATGTGTAGTAAGCCCTCAATAGTCAAGTGTGAACCAAGCACAAGAGTGTGTCATCGGGTAATGGTCAATTGTGTTAATCTAAGCGTAGTACTTTTTAAGATGCATTATATTGAGTGGATTTTTGAGTGGTTTTCCTAAAAGGGTGGCGAGGTGATAAACTCCACCACCAAGTTTATCCGTGATAATGTATGGACCAAGCCAATTGGGCTTAAATTTTCCTTTGAGAGGTGCCTCTACATTTGTATTCTTTTGATTTTATTTCAAGACAAGGTCACCAATGTTGAACTCTCGAGAGTGAGTTTTACATTGTAGGCATGGGCGATGTGATATTGATATGCGTGAAGATGTTCAAGTGCTTGGACATGACGTGAGTCCAACATTTCTAGTTCATGTAATCGGTTTTCATGATATTCATTATCTTTAAGGATGCCTTTAAGAGAGATCTGTAAGGATGGTATCTCAAGCTCAAGTGGGATAATGGCCTCAACACCATAGACTAAGGAAAAATGGGTGGCATTAGTAGGTGTACGAACACTAGTACAATAAGCCCATAGGGCGTAGAATAGTTGGTTATGCCAATCAATACCACTAGAGTCAACAGTCTTGCGTAATATTTTTACAATGGTTTTGTTGGTGGCTTCAGCTTGACCATTGCCTTGTGGATAATAAGGTGTGGAGAATGATTGTTTGATTTTGAATTTAGCACAAAAAATTTTAATGTCCTTATTTTTGAAGGAAGATCCATTATCAACGATTATAGTAGAAGGCACACCAAAACATGTGATAATATGTGTGGTGAGAAAGTTACAAATATCTATGTACCAGTGACCATTCAGGGGAGCCACTTTGACCCACTTGGTAAAGTACTTGGTAGCTGTAATGATGAATTTATGTCCATCGGTAGATTCAGGATTGATCATACCAATGAGGTCAAATCCCCAAAGGGAGAAAGGCCAAGTAGGCACAATGGGCTGGAGGTCATACATGGGTGCATGATGGAGATTACCATGTTTTTGGATTTTTTCAACGAGTAGCATATTCGAGGCAATATTGTTCCATTGTAGGCCAATAATATCCTTGGCGTAAAAGCTTTTGTGACATATCTTTTCCCGAGAAATGACCACCACATATGTTGTCATGAATATGTGAGATGGCAATGGGAATGTCAATGAGCATGAGGCAACGTAAGAGAGATGACTATCAATAACACATTTGAATAATTTTGTCCCAATGATAACATAATGAGTAGCCTCATGACACAATCGGTGAGCTTCATGAGGTTGTAGAGTGTCTAGGATAGTTTTCTTATATAAATAGTTATAAATAGGTGTGAACCATTCAGTTTTCTTGAATTACACTTTATGGCACAAGATGTAAGAGGTAATGCAGAGATAGAAGGATGTTCGTAAGTGTGTAATGATGAATGTGGCTTGTTCATCTATGATGTCTTGTGGGATGAGTGACGTGGCACTAGCCATGGCATCTGCATGATGATTATCCTTGCGAGGAATGGTAGTAATGGAATAGGATTCAAATGTAGCTAGGAGATCTTTGACAAGCATATTATAAGGAATTAGATGCTCCTCCTTGTATTATATGTATCATTGACTTGATTGATGACTAATTGAGAGTCACCATGTATGCATAAGTTGTGAATGAGGATTTTTGAGCGGTAAGTAGACCTAAAATGAGAGCTTCGTATTCTACAATGTTATTCGTACAAGAAAACCCTAATCGATATGCAAAGGGGAGTGGGTCACCATGTGGGGTAATGAATACTATCCCCACTCCAGCACCAAATCGACAATGAGATCCATCAAAATACATTTTCCATGTATGTGGCTCAATAGTATAGGTAGTGAAATCATCACGAAAGGAATCAAAATGGGTGATACATCCAAAATGGGTGTCATGGATAATTGATTAGCTATAACTTTTCCTTTGATTGCTTTTTTACGGTATGAACTTAAAATCAAATTTGATGAGGAGCATGACCCAACGTGCCAAATGTCCTGATAGATGTGTGCGGATAGGAGGTAACATAATGGATCAACCTTTGTTATGATATGTACCTCATTATTAAGGAGATAATGTCAATTTTTACAACAAAGACAAGCCAAGGCACAATTTTTCAATGTAGCTATAGTTACATTCATAAGAGAGTAGAGTATGACTAATGTAATATATGGATCTTTTGTGTTGAGAATCATCATGTTGTGCCAATAAAGTGCCCAATGCATGAAATGTAGTAGAGATATAACAAGAAAGGTGATCGGCTAAGGGAGGAACTAGAATAGGTGGATTTAACAAGTAAGCTTTGATATCATCAAATGTTTGTTGACATTTCTCATCCCAAACAAACTTGGTATCTTTCTTCATGAGTCATGTGAATGGTTGGGTCTTATCAACAAGTTGTGTAATGAATCATCGAATAGCTTGAATTTTACCTGTAATGATTGTAATTGATGTAAGTTTTTGGGTGGAGGCATATCAATAATGGATTTTATTTTGTTAGGATCAATCTCAATGCCATGTTGGGAGATAATATATCCAATAAGTTTACTTGTTGTGACCCCAAAAACACATTTTTAGGATTCAAACACACGATATTTTCATAATCGTTTAAATAGTATTCATAGATCTTGTGCATGGGAAGACCATCACCTAGATTTTGCCAAGATGTCATCTACATAATCCTCAATGATCTTTTGAATGTAGTCATGGAATATATGTGTCATTTCCCATTGATAAGTAGCCCCGACATTTTTAAGGCAAAGGGCATGATTGTATAGCAAAATGTACCCCATGGCGTGGTGAAGGAGGTTTTTTCTTGGTCAATTTAGGTTGATCTTGATTTGATTGTAACCTACAAAGCCATCCATAAAGGAAAGAATATCATATCTCGGCTATAGAATCAACAATAGCATCGATGTGTGGCAAAGGAAAACTATCCTTAGGGAAATCTTTGTTTAAATCATGAAAATCAGTGCAACAATGAACCCTACTATCTGGTTTCATTATTGAGACGATATTAAATACCCATTCAGGATAGTCGACAACACAAATAAAAATTTCATCTAGAAGATTCTAAATTTCTTCTTTGACTAAGAGGGCTACCTTGGGGTGCATCTTACAATTTTCTATTAGACAGGCTTGGCACCCGGTTAAGGAAAATATTATGCATTGCCACAAATGGATCAATTCCCAACATATCACTATAATCCCATGTGAAAATATCAAAGAAATCATGAAGGACTTGTTTAATATCATTTTGTTCATAGGGGTGAGGGAAGTAGCAATAAAAACTATGTATGGATTTTTAAATGTGCCTAGGTTATATTGTATTGTTTCTTCATTGAGAAGGGTTGAATGATCTTCAATATATGGATCAGTAGGAATATTTTCTAGCAAATCGGCGTTGTTAGTTCGGACATCATTCTCTTAGATAAGTCGTATTAGTGAGAGATAAAGGATGATGCCTCTTATGGTGAAAAGAGGGAAGATGATCGTAAGCACCCATATAATCAAGCAACGTGCATTATCGGTAGCGAAAGTATCGACGGTATCCCAAATGGTAGACACATCATCACTAATGAGTTTTAGATGCACTAAGGGAAGTGAAGTAACATGAAAAGTGGTATAAGTATATGTCCGTAAGAGGTGTAGAAGGAGGTTGATACCTAGCTTGAACTTATGTGACCACGTAGGAGATCCTAAATCTATGTGACTTTATGTTCTTGTTGATCTAGATTTATATCAGAGAATCCAAACTGGAAAAAATATTCATACCCTAACCCATATATAGAAAAGTCTTGAGTAATATTAGAGGAAATGGGAGTATTAGTAACTTATTCAATAGAGTGACAATACTCAAAAGGTGATAGATCAATTGGCACATCGTAAAAATTCCTTGATGTCATAATTTAAGTCATACATGGAGTGTAGAATGTGTGTAGTTAATATAATATAGAATGACATGTAAATACAGTGAATGAATGAATAAACAAGTATGGAAAAATGACCCAAGCAACTAATCTAATGAAAGAAGAAAACCCAATGTGTAAGAAGGGTAAGGAAGTGACTCAACTGATTAGAGAATCTCATTGGATTGTGTCGTAGAAGTGACTGGAGAAACAAGAAGCAGGAACGATTATGCAGAGGCCCCAAAAGGATGGATCTGAGTTATCTAGATGGACTGGAGCACCTAAAGAGGGATTGGGGTGCCCATGGGTGGTCTAGTCTACAAAATGGGTGTCCTAGTCTAGGTAAAAGGTCTGGAATTGAGTTTCACGTGTTTGGCGGGTGGTCCAAAACCATCACTATGTGTCACATCAAATTTGTTGCACTACGTCAAGTGTCACTGATAATCCAAGATGAAAGAAGGACCTACAAGAGACCAAAAGAAGTATCAAAACCCTAGAAAAATAAGAATGCAAACAAATGGGTCAGACTAACCTCAGCTACCACAATAGTGGGCTTACTAACTAAGCGTTGCACTACATTTCGGACCCAAATATAGTTATGGAGTGTGTGTGCATCATGTGCCCTAGGTACTCTTGTGCCGAGTCGCACTTTGTGAAGTGGCGAGTAGTAACTAGATGTAAAAATCTAATATAATTGTGCATGAAATAGATTAGAATCCCCTCTATTCTTGTGTGATGCAGATGAACTAGCCTTTTCCTTTGTGTTGGAGATAAATTTATGCAAATGATCTCCAAATACCTTAGATTAATGCAACCCTAGGTGGATGATAGTAGTGACTAGTGCTTGGTCCCTCATTATGGACTCATAAATTTATATTTATAGGGTTCTCTTCATCTAATTTTATAATTAACCCAGAAAAGGTCAACCACTAAAAATATGGAAAGCTCAAAAGGCTAGAAAAAGCCCAAAAAGTGGTAGGAAAGTTCAAAAAGGATTGGGCACCCCAGGTGGGACTAGGGCCCCATGGGTTCCCCAATGACTAGCTTTGCACGTCCTAGTCAAAGCTAAGATGACACAAAACAATGACAGACTAACTGGGAATGCGGGTTCAAGAGGTCGAGAATGATGAAAGAAAACAAAGTAAGATGGCCAAAAGATAGGGGTTAATTAGTACTTTTTCACTCAAAAAACCTTCTAAATAGTAAGACGAGACCGGGACTAAATAATGCCTAAATTGCATGAATTTGTATCCACAACTATTCCTTCACAAGACATTTTGTCTCTCATGCATGCCATAGGTCAATTAAAATATCAAGTTCAGTCACTCACTTTAGAAAGTAGGGCTTATTATGCTTCAATTGATAACAACTTACTATATGGCGACGTTATTCCTAAGAGGATCCATAAATTCGCATTTCCTAAGGACTTTATCATGCCTACATTCACATGCTTTGATGGTACTAGTGACCCTCACCTACATCTACAACATTACCGCATGGCTATGGCTTCCTATTCTAAGGATAGATTATTGTTTAAGGCCTTTCAACATAGTCTTATTGATGATGCATTACAATGGTACACTCATCTTCCATTTGGTTCCATTAGTACTTACTATGATATGGAAGATGCCTTCCTTCGTCATTTTATCATCAACAATGGCCCTAGAGCTACTTATGATCATATACCTACTTTACATCAAGGTGCATCTAAACCTATCAAGGATTACATTTTATGATTCAATGCTTGTATGCATCAACTAGTATTCCAACCTATCAATCTAGAGAAGCAATTTATCTTTTGTCGTGGTCTCATTCCCGCTCTCAAGCAACGATTACAATATGATACATGTGAGTCATTCATACTCTTGTGCTATAAATTCATTGACCTAGAACATGATCTTCTCTCAGCACATGTTATTGATCCTCCACTTCCTCCTACTACTTTGTGGTATTATCTAGTTCTCCTCCTTTTCCATTAATTGAGCATCCTACACAATTTTCATCTCTTCCTCGCAATCAAGCTCACTCTACAATTACACAAAAACATCCTTCTCCTCCTCCTCCATGAAAAACTACTTCTCCATCTACTCCATTTGTTTCGTGAACCATTACACTTCTCTCATCACACTTGACCACATGATGTGTTACGTGTCTTACTTAATGAGTGTCTAATTCACTTGCCCTCTAATAATCATCAACCACAACATCATCTAAATCATCAGCTTGATCAAACCTATTGTAATTAGCATCGCACCAATGGTCATAGGACAATGATTGTTTTCCTTTCATGATAGATTGCAACAATTAGAGGATAAGGACATCATTTCCTTTGGCTCTCACTTATGTGAGTGGTCCATCTCTCCTCTCCCTCATCGCGTGTTTCTACCCACATTGACTTATCTCCTTCATCTAATGCCCAGTTATTATAGATCCACCACCACAGGTTTTCACTCACGTGTGCTCTCCACTACATTCATCTAAATTTAAACCATCACATCCACCACATCATGTTATTGCTTCACATTGGCTTTCACAACCCTCCATATTCGTCCATCCCACCGCAACTCCATTTAACAAATTCAGTTTGGTTCATACACTTATGTTGCTTTTATCCCACATGCTTCCACTACTTTACGTCACCTTCGTCTTTGGTAGGTGATTACTATCACCTTACCCCCTGATGACGCACTTGTATTCTTACAGTTCTTACGCACGCCTGTTGAGGGATTCTCTATAAGAACCAGTCATCATGTGCTTTTTCAATTCATTTATCACACTCAATCATTTCTCGATGATGCACTCTTGCTTTACGTGGATCATTCTTGACTACTAACGGGTCTTAACTAAATGAACCTTGTCATATATATGTCGGGGGCATCGCTAATCTTCCCCCTATGGTCACCATACTAACATGCTAGTCCTTGTATTAATACATTTCAATCAATCATTTATCACGATTTTAGTTATACAACCACACCACATACATCGTATATCATCATCAACACTAAATCATCACCAAATTATGCATTTTTATCTATCATCATTATACTAAAAATCTCAATCAACAACCATAAACAATATCCAACGCATTACATATAATGTAACGACAAATCACAGGAATGTACATCATTAATCACACCATACTAATAAGTACACATCATGAGCGACAGTCAATATAATCATTCACAAATCTCATAAGTCACATTATAGCATTCATACATAACAAATATAATCATCAAATACCACTAACATCATATATATATATATATATCGAGTGCAATCATAGTTACAAAAACATATCATCACTAGGGGAAATGCCCCTACATAATATACAATAATACAACTCAAATATCATCATCACTATCGCTCTCTAGTACTACAAGAACCCTAGAACTAGATGCCTCACCACTAACTCTACATCGTTGATCACAACCTCGATACCTCTCAACCTACCTCTGTAATAGTGTAACCTTGGTAGACTACTCATGAACAGATGTTATAACTCGACATAGCTTGCAAATGCATCTTGTATTAATGGACCTCCACCCACTTTGCCTCTCTGGCTTGTTGAGTCTCCTCGCGGGCCTTGTCTCTCTCACTCAACAAGATTGTGCATGTGGCTGTTGCTATGGCCACCGACTCAAACAAATGGGAATGCTCGCTCGTGATGTCATCTATGTGCTTTAGTATCCCTCCACCCGCTATTATGTCAGTGGGCACATTCCACCTCAATGTGTGGAGGGATGTGTCCACTATCAGGGACCAATACACATCACCTACAAAACATTCAAATAACATATGTTAGACAAATGATAATCATAACATAGGCAAGTGAAAAAACCTACAACACAATTATAGATACTCGTGCTTAGATCTAGTCATCATTATAGGATCGGGGGCATCTCCTTGCCCCTCTACCCCTCATCCATGTGTTATTCCCTCTACCTCTGCAAACACGAGAAATAGGAACACCCATCTATGTGTTGTGCACCATGCTCAATATGCCTCTGTGCATCTGCATCATCTCCATCTACTGGCTCTATCACAGGATCTACCTCGCCTAGCCCTAAGGGCACTAGTTGCTTCATTTTTGACCCGATATAGCTCCACTCTCTTAGGTGCTCTAATTTCCCTCAGCTACACATACAGCTCGGGGCACCCTGAGCCATACCAAACTAGCGCGATACCCTCTCCACCTAGAATAGTTCGGTCACACCCAGGAACCGATCCTCCAACCACATGGTCATCCGTATACACTATATCTCTATAACATCCTCTGCAATCATCCCCATAGTCTCGTTATGGCTTGTATACCACTATCTCGGATCCCATGCCATCTATAAGTGTTATATAGGTAATTGTATTCGTTTATCTATCCTTGCACACCAATCCACCTTCTAGTATATATGTCAGGTCTAACCCACTCTACTATAGGACCTCCTACTTTGGCCTCAACACTTTTATGTGCTCATAGGCCCACACATGCAATAATGTTGTAGCTCTTATACCACCTCCATGCTCATCCTGGGTGAATTTGTACAAGTCTTTGTATAGGTGGGCCAACACACAACATGCCCACACATATCTAGTACCCTCCTCCTCAATCCAACGATATATATATATATATATATATATATATATCGCATCTTATATAAGATACCTAAACCACCTTATTTAATGATGATAAATGATGCAATGATAACATGCCATGCTATAAAATTCTGCAAGCGTGGAACCCTAGACCTCAAAATGGAATCCAAACTGATATGGGCCTCGGCAGTACCTAGGTCCCCACAAAATACCATCGATCATTTCTCATCTACCTCTCCATGTTCTCCACCACCATGACATGTACCCTCTCCCCAACAACTGATAACCGTAATATATGATACACATCCTCCAATGTAATAGTCATCTCCTCTATAGGCAACCAGAATATACAAGTATCTGAGTTCCATCTCTCGCATAGTGTTGTCAACATAGGCATATTATGGGGCACATCCCCCATCCATGTTATATGTCATAGAACGAAACGGTCCATGACCTCCCAATCATCATCAAACAAACCCAATCCAAGAAAAGTACTCAAATGATGACCCCATGGAACTCCCTCGAGTGGATATCCCTCTATAAACCACAAAACAACAATAAACACAAGTGTTAGAACACTATATAAATCCAAACACACTCGTTTTACAACATTACTATACATCCAAAATAACATTTCTATCATTCTAGACTAAATTCACCCTCTCTAGATTGGGGGCCCAAAATCGATCTTGGGGTGCTTAGGAGCGGGACACTAGTGCCCAGATCTGGGCACTCTTGTCCCAAAGGCTCAAGTTAGCACCTTTACCACTCTTATCTAGGTCTAAAACGCCAAGAACATTAAAAATATCAACTTTGTAAAAATTCAATAAACACAACTATTACACACACATTTCTGAAACAACATTGCACTTACTAACTCTGTCATCGCAATGCGTGACACCATTACGGTTGTCACCATCTCAAATCAGCTAGGTCATGTTGCTCTCACTTACGGCATCTTTTCTCACTTACCGCTCACTCTCACAATTACGTAAAAGACAAATGAAGTGGTTAATCACCCTTTCAACTTCTTACTTATAGTTACTTTACATCACAAACTTTACTATAGTCATTATTTCAAGATTATCACCTCAATTAATACACATGACACAATTTTCGTCATAACTTGAGCATATTTACTCCAATTCACACCCCATTTGCGGAAATATTTTTAGAAATCCACCTATCATCATACCAGACACATGAAACATGCATTATCTCTCATTCATATTGTCCTTTACTCAATCTACACACATTTTGATGATCTTTATCAGAATTTACCTATCTCGTGCTTACTTCAGCTTAGCGTTCATTCTTATAATCACTTCCCCTTTCCCCGAAAGGGGGGCATATAATTGGGGTCATTCTATAATTCCCCTTACGACATCATGTGATCAATCAACACTACTAATTCAGCATTTTCAAACACTTACTAATGCATTATGTGACATTTCACCATCAATTCCCCTAATGACCTAACTTGGGGAAACAAACTAAATTTTCATCTATAAGATATTTCATCCATCTATATCAATTCCCCTTAATGACCTAACATAGGGGAAACTAGCATAAAATATATTTATGAGTAACCAATCAGAATCAATCATTCAATCAATAAATCAATTCACCAACGTGTTCAAGTCTTTAATATTCGAAAACAAACTATTTAATCAATACAATGCAATACATGTGGCCTCCCAAATGACCTAACTTGGGAGTTACATTCATTACTTTCCCAGATGACCTAACTTAGGAAGTTATTCTATATTTGGCATTTTCTTCTAGATGACCTAACTTGGAAGCCATCATACATTTCACGTTTACTTCCAAATGACCTAACTTGGAAGCCATCACATTGTGGCAACACCCGTGGAGTGGGGGCAAGAGTGCCTTTCCTATACCACTCCTATACGGGTCAACTTTTCATTCAAATCACTTGGATCAAACCACAAAAAAATTGATCTCGAGTCCCTTTGCGGCCGATTAGATCTTGAGGATGTAGTTACAGGTTAGAGAATAACACACCTTTCTCCCTAAACTCTTCCTCTTGCGTCAAGACGCCCAAATCCTCCGCTCGATTTTTCATACATGCACAATTGGGTTGGGAATTGATCACTCCCTACCCCATCATATCATTATTCATAATCATCAACCATTCAACATTACAATCATCACTCTCATTCAGTGCACTTCACAAGCAATATTACATTACTAAGCTGCATTACATGGATCAACACGTTGATCCATAGTTTTAACACACCATATGGTTCATTCAACGACACTTTTTCTACCACATTTGCATGTTATACTATAGCATGGGCTTCTCTATATTTCTCTCAAGTACACAACTCTATCTACTTTATGTTACCGAGCTTTCCTGCTCACCAATATAAAGTGGGGAAAAATGTAGTCACGAAATCAAACACTTACTACTATAATTATACAACCAAGTATGTTGTTTAATATTTGAATCTTGTGTAAGAAAAGTATTCACTAATGATCCATCCCTAGTCCTTGTTGTCAATCTAGTTGGTCATTTTCATTGTGTGTATTGCATAGTCATCACTTATTTTCACAGTTTTGGTCATCTCTTGATGAGTCTTAGTTGTCATTATTTAATCATTTGTTGTATCTAGTATTTGACTAGGGCCCTGGAATGGATTAATGCCTCGGGCTCCCTAGTCCTAATTTACGTGCACCTTGGTTTGGGTCACACTTAGTTTTAATTTAGAAGTTTGAGGTCGGTCTTTATGGTTTGTTCTCCCATTCCCCTAGGTACTAGTCGACATGTCGGGTCATTAGTGTCGAAATTTGAGCAAGAGATCCCTATATAAACACAACATACACACTATCTTAAGGGAAAACCATTCTACTAAAAGGGTTAAATATCTACATAATGCAAATGACCGCATTTGGGCACTATTCGCATCACACACTATATAGGAAGGGTTCTATTCATTCAATTCCGTTGACCATTTGCATCTTACATCTAGCTTATTAACCACTACTTTGGCATCATTGGCGCTAGGGCACCCTAGGCACATATAACTACATCATGTATGAGATGTAGTCAAGCGCTCGATCATAATTCCATCCATTTGGTAGCTAAGGACAGTCTGACCCATTCATTTACATCTTTCTTTTTTAGGGTTTGATGCTTTTGTGTGGGATTTTGTAGGAGATTATTCATTGGAGATCTACAACGACATCAACGAACCAAGTGTGACACGAACTTGATCAAAGGCGAAGCATTGTGAAGGTTTAGAGACCTATCGAGTTCGGTTTACGAGTCATTCTGCAAACTAGGGCACCCATATTCTAGACCAAGGCACCCACAAGCACCCCTGTACTCCTCCAGAATCCTAGTCTCGGACAAATTTTCCACTTCTACAAATTTTTTAGGTTCATCAATATGTTCAATTATGCTAGAACGTCGGTTTGATTATTGTGAGGTAAGTTATATTTCAAGTTAGTACCCTTTTCCTCCTATTTCAATTATTTCATTTTAAAATATCGAATAAAATTAGCTAGCATTTATATTTCAGTTTATATCAATTATTTCATTGTTGTACTTCTTAGATTAATACTAAAACATTCATATTTTAGTTAATCATAGCCTTTCTTTAGACATATACCCACAGTCCTATTCTTGAGTCATGAGATCATAAGAACCTTGATGATGAGCATACAAATAAAACCTTTCTTCTTGTAAGATTTGGTTTTGAACAATTTTACTAAGTCCTTAAGGACCTTTGGTTGATGTTTGACCCTATTGCCCGGCACTATGACTCCTCTTTTATTACTATACATGAAAACACCTTTTCTCATACTATTAGTATCATACGGGTTTTGAAGCTATTGTGTTAAATCCTTAAACTGACATCTCCATCTATTTATAGTCATACTTCTACCTATTACAACATTTATTTAGACACACTTTATCTTGAAATCTAGACATTCATCATGAATATTTTTCCTTGAAACTAATTATATCTTCTATAAGCTTCCTACCTATACACTCTCATTTAGATCCTTTATACAAGGAATTTAACTTTTCTTTGACTCTTGCATCCACCTATTCTTAACTTTCATCCACTTTATAATTAGGTAACTCTTCCACTCACAATCATGATTTCATTGAAGATCCTCTACCCAAACAATGATGAGAAACTTAACTACAAGTCATTACCTTGAAAAGGACAATTTTCACTAAAGTATTAAAAAATTCATCCTCCAATGTACAAGAGACTTCATGCAAACATTAAACTCTACCTACTATCGAGATGACTCTTCATACTCATTTAACCATGGATTCTTCTTTCTTTTTGTCAAGATGATTCAAAAACCTTCATGTGCATGCATTTAAACATACACCCAATCATTTTGCATTCACTCCTCACACAATCATACTCTTTTGGTTATCTCCTTCAAACCTGTTTCAAAATTGTAATAGGATAGTATTGTGGACTGTGTTTCTCTCGATAGTAAGATGATTCTTCCTTACTTCCACACAAATGTATTAGTATTCAGAGTGATATTAAAAATAATGCATTGATAAAGATTTGGTTGACTTACAAACTTTGTCTACTGACCCATTCCTTTCAATAATATTGTTAGTTCTATTGGTATCCAAATTTGTTCTCCTTTTCAAGCTGAGAAGCATCACATATTTTGCACGGAGCTTAGAGACAAATAGATCATGATGTATGTCATTTGTAGCCGGGGATGAGATCTAACTGGCCCTTTGTCACTCAGATTTGTGGAGAGATGGATAACACCTTTAAGAGGATTTGACCTATCCTCACTACTTTAGGTCGTGCCTTTCGACCAGGGTGAGAGGACCCTTAGTGTAACCTTTGTTTGATGAAGGAGATGGAGATATCCTTCTTTTGCACAAATTTTATGAAGAAAACCTTGGGAAAGTATGATCAATACTCCATAATTTAACTCTCAAGAGTTGTCACTTCTAAAATATGGAGATACTTTCAAAACAAGGCTAAGGTTACTGAAGACATTATGAAATCCTGATTGTTCTACATATTTTAGTAAATAGATTTTGTTCCTTTGTGGATATATAAGGCAAAACAGGGGTAGTTTAGGATGGATTCATGGTTTTTAAATGATTTTGGTGGGAGATCAAGCAGGATAAAGTTGATTATACCAGATCTTTGAGGGACTTCACAACAATGGACAACTCAACAACAAAGCTTCAGAATAGTTAAGATGTTCCTTCAACCAGAAGGTGTGCTTCAATGGAGGCCTAGATCAACATGTTTTCACACAATATTTGATAATCTAGCACAAAGGCTCAAGTTAAAAGACTCAATTAAACACCAAAATCTCGATCAATCACGCCTAAGGTACACCTAAAGACTTACAATAAATCTTTATCAACAAATGATAGTGGAGTGATTTTAAAAATTTTTATCTCCTCACGGAATGAAGGCTCTTCCCGAAATCAAATTACAAATGCCACTAAACTGTCACATGGGCGAGATCCTATGTGATTTCACAAATATTTCAATGTAAGATTGAAATAAGAATGAAAGAAACCATTTGTAGACATTCTGAAACAAAGCAGACACTAATTGCTCCAAGATTGACACAAATTAATTTCAAAATTGCTTAAATTCATCAAAGAAGAGAAAGCTTCCAAAGTAATCTCGGTGCTCATCAATGGCTATACATCTGTAACCAACTTGACATGATATAAAATCTAAAAAAAGAAATTAACAGGTTATCTCGGATTGGTCTCTCAGGAAGACAACTTTTTCAAATTTTCTCTTAAGAATTCAACTCCCGACCCTTTGCAAGAGTATTCTCATTGCATTTATATATTTTACTCACTCAATTCTCCCCCAAAAAGAGAAGAATATTTGAGGGGCCTTTTCTTGTTACCAATTTTCCTCAGAAAATGACATTTAACAAATTCACATCCGAACTTTCATCAAACAAAGTTTCACGTCCTTGACTTGGAATTTCCGTATAATATGCTTCTAGGCTGACCATGGATTCATGCCATGCAGGCCGTGCCATCGACGTTCCATCAGTGCATTAAATTGAAACATGAGGGACACACCATTACAATACAAGGAGATTCAGAGCCCTTCGCTCATTGTAGATCTCTCAATAGTTTTGCACGTAAGGGCACATATGCATGTCCCTCCACCGATATAGTTGTCCCTCTCCAATCTAAAGCCATAGAATCACGAATAGATTTGGATTCTCTTAGTTCTTGCACTCATGGTGCATCTACATCAACCTCTCATTTTGATTCATGGGAGATAAAATTCCTTGAATATGGTTGCGAGAGAATATAATGTCGTGCAAAGAAGCCCTCTTAGTTTCGAGACCTCTCATTATCACCCAAGACAAGAGGTCAACCCAACTATCGCTTCAAAAGACCTAAAAATGAACACACTATTAGGTTGTTCATACTCTGAGGCTTGTTTCTGAAGAAAAATTGTTACATCCACCTACAACATGGGTCCCAGAGGATACTCATCCAACCTGTTATAAAACCCTAGAATACAAGAAATCCAAGTAAAATGATGTACTCCATGGGCTCACGAGGGCTAGGATGTGGAAGAAATTAACAAGGACAAAGAGAACCAGTGCCTCTTCCGCATTTTAAAAAAGCAGAAAGATACGACATTGAATTTGCCCTTATGGAGCAAGCCCCAATGATCAAGATGCTACTTGTTATGAACGTGAGGATAGCTCACTATCTGACAGGCAGCAATACGGATTCCCATTATAGCCAATATGAAGATCTTGCCTCCACAAACCTATTCATGAACAACGTTGTCCTAACCATAACCCCTACAAAACCTACCCTTGACCTTGTTTACCCTTCCCTTGTTGAATGGGACCAACAACGTCATATGTCACTAGATCTATTTTAGATAGATGAAGCTATTGCGAGTTCATGGGCATTCGGACACAATTCCCATTGGAGACCACAAAAAGGGCTTCTATATTGACTTGGATACCTGCGCTTACTTTGTGAGGAGGTTGAGCTTTGTGGTCAGCAAAACTTAAGAAAAATCAAGGGCAAAAGTTCCAATGTAAAGCCTCGGAAAAAATCAAAGTCCAAGTCGCATAGTGAAAACCTCTTTGAGGCACTAGCTGACAAACAGGTGCAAAAATCAAGGGACAATAAAAGTGACCACGCCAAGGATGAAAATCTCGTGGAGACATCCTTGGACAAAGATCTCAACCTTCCTCCCGATCCTACGCGTATGGAGGACTTGTCAAAATTACTAGTCAAAGAGACTATTGATGTGAATATTGGTACAGAAGAGGACCCAAAAATAGTAAAATTGGGAGCTTCACTCTCGGCTAGAGAACATAAAACGTTCATCATGCTGCTATGAGAGTTTATAGACGTGTTCGCATGGTCCTACAAAGACATGCCAGGATTAGATCCAACTTTGGTCATGCACAACCTAGTTGTGCATGCAGACGCTAAGCCTATTAAACAAAAGCTCAGAAAGATGCACCCAAGGGTGGCCCTACTGGTTAAAGAGGAACTAGAAATATTGCTTGCGGCAGGATTCATTCGGCCTATTGATTACTCGAATGGATATCTAACATCGCCCTATCCGAGAAAAATTACATTAGTATCGGAATTTACAGTTCGAGAGACATTAATAAAGATTTCCCTAAGGATGATTTTCCGCTGCCAAATATTGACATGATTGTGGATTCAACAACGGGATATGAGATGCTATCTCTTATGGATGGATTTTCAGGATACAACCAAATCAAGATTGCTGATGAAGATCAACACAAAATGGCTTTCACGACTCCTTGGGGTACCTTCTGTTACCAAGTAATGCCATTTGGCCTTAAAAATGCGGGAGCTACTTATCAGCGGGCAATGACAATAATTTTTCATGATATGATTCATGATATCATGGAGGACTATGTGGATGACATCCTTGGAAAGTCTAAGACAAGAGAGGATCACCCTGTTATTTTGCGGCGTATCTTTGAATGCCTACAAGAGTATAAGGTCAGGTTGAACCCAAAGAAATGCGTATTTGGCATGTTATCAGGAAAACTGTTGGGCTTCATTGTATCAAGAAGAGGAATTGAGGTAGACCCTGCTAAAGTGTCGATATTACTGAAATGCCTCCTAAGAACATTAAGCAATCTGCGCGACTTACAGGAAAATACAATCTATTCACCGCTTCATCTCCCAGCTTGCCGATAAGTGCCATTCATTCACCCACCTGCTTAAGAAGGACGCCACCTTCATCTAGGGACCAGAGCAACAACATGCCTTTGCTTTGCTTAAACAATACTTGGCCAATCTACCTATCCTCATGCCTCCAACTCTTAGGGAGCCACTCTTGCTTTATATCTCTGACTACGTAATTTGCTATTGGTGTGTTGCTCACCCAATACGACCTTGGTCACAAAGAAAAAGTGGTGTACTACCTTAGTCACACTCTTATCGCTTATGAACTCAACTATCCCCAAATTGAAAAAGCTTGCTTGGCTATTGTTTTTACTTTTCAAAAACTTTTCCATTATCTATTGAATACCAAAACCAAGTTGATATCCAAAGTTGACCCACTCAAGTACTTGTTGTCTAAACCTGCCCTCACAGGTAGAATGGCTAATTGGATCATTCTACTAAGTGAATTTGATATAGAATTTTTGCATCAGAAGTCGGTTAAAGGACAAGTACTCATGCTGACCAATTAGCAGAGGCACCTTTGCAAGGCACTAAACCTTTGAATTTGGATCTACCAGATGCCTCATTACTATACATTGAAGAATTTGTTGTATAGCGGAGATACACTTTGACGGATCCTTTACTTTTCATGGTTCAGGAGCAGGTGTGGTCCTCATTACTCCTTCTGGTGACCCTATACCACAAGCTTTTCACCTGGTTTTCCTTGCACAAATAATATCACAGAGTATGAGGCACTTATCGCAGGGATGAAGCTCGCCATCAAGTGGAACATTCATCATGTCAAGGTTGTGGGTGATTCTTAGTTAATTATTAAGAAAGTTAATGATGAATACAAGGTTAAAGATGAAAAGATTATACCTTACAAAAAGCTGGTAGAAACTCTAAAAGAGTACTTTATGCGCATTACATTTGAACAAATTCCAAGAGCGCAAAACAGATCAGCAAGATGCTATGGCGACAATGGGTTATATGCTTTATATTCCACCAGGGAATGATGACATGTTGTTCTTTGTGGAAAATTTATGTCAGCCTGCATACAACATGCCAGAATCTTGTCTGGCTTGTGATGTTTTTGGTCCTAATTCCCCATGGTATGAGCCCATCTTTACCTATCTCAAAGACAACACGTTCCCTCCCAACATTTCCCATTCCGAGAAACAAAGCTTGATTCACCAAATAGCCCGTTACACCCTTTTAGGAGGTACGCTTTATCGTTGTGGCTACGATGGGAATCATTACGTTGTCTCGATATGACGGAGTCGATCCAAGCAATCAAAGAAGTACATGAAGGGGTGTGTGGAGCACATACAAATGGAATGGTTTTGGCCAAGAAATTGTTAAGAGTAGGCTACTATTGGCCTACCATGGAAACTGATTATTGTAATTATGTCAGGAAGTGTGTACTTTGCTAGAAGTATGGAAACTTCATCCATGCTCCATCGCAACCATTGTAACCTATCACTACCCCATGGCCATTTTCTAAATGGGGACTTGACTTGATAGGGAAACTTACCCCTACCTCATCTGATGGTCATACCCACATCATCACGGCTACTAAATACTTTACCAAGTGGGTGGAAGTTGTCCCCTTAACCTATGTAACAGGAGCTTAGATTTCCAAATTTATCATGAATCATATCATTTGTCGGTATGGCATTCCTACAGCCATTGTTACGGATAATGGAAATTCATTCAAGAATAAAATTGTAAAGGGTCTCTGTCGTGCAGTTCCAAATCAAGTTAAAATGGTCTACACCATATTATCCCCAAGGTAATGGACAGGTCGAGGCCACAAACAAGACTTTGGTGTGAATAATGGAGAAAATGGTAAGTAAAACAAGTCATAATTGGCACTTGCAAATCCACCCAGCTCTTTGGGCTTACAGAACCTCCATTCGCACTCCTACGGGTGCGACACCATATTCTCTAGTATTTGGGATAGAATCTATCATCCCACTAGAAATTGAACTTCCTTCCCTAAGAATCTCTCTTAGGGATTATTTGGATAAAGATGAGGATTACCGGGTAGCTAGATTGGCTGAATTAGAGCTCCTAGATGAGAAGCGCATCTGCACCCTTAATCACCTCAAAGTGTATCAAAATAGAGTCTCCAGAAACTACAACAAGAGAATCATACCTCGTCAATTCGAGGTTGGTGATTTGGTCATGAAGGAGAATCATTTCAACACAAGAGCAAAATCGAGAAAAGAAAGGAAAGTTCAAACCACATTGGTTAGGACCTTATGTTATAGTAGCCAAGTCGGCACAAGGGGCATACAAACTTGCTCACCCCAATGGTGACAAACTCCGTGAGCCCATGAATGCCATGCACCTTAAGCGGTTCTATGCTTAAGCATGACGCATAATCAGAAAAGCAAAAAAAAAAATCAAAAAACATGGTAAAATGATCAAAAATACAAAAAAATCAAAAAGAGAAAAAGAAAAAGAGAAAACAAGTCGTCCACAAGTGAAAACCACACAATTGTGGCACTTTGGATAGGTCCTTGGGTAAAAACTGGTTTCCGGTACCTTGGGAGGATTCGTTGTTCACAAGCATCTTGCATCTGGAGGGTACTTTTACTTAGCCTAGCCCTAGTTCTACCTTCAAGATTCCTGTGAGCCCAATCATGTCAAGCCTTGATTCGACTTTGTCTTCTTTTATTTGTCTGTGAGGGGCATGGTCTTTTGCTATTCCCCATCTTACGCTGGGGGCAATTCAACGACTTCACCTTCTTGTTCATAAGTGCGTGGCCTCTGCCCTTGTATATTCCCCATCTAACACTGGGGGCATCCACGCTTTCTTGGTTACCTATGCATAGCTCTGGAAAATCATTAGAAAACAAACCAAAAACAATAGAAAATTGTTTCAAAAACCAAAAACAATAGAAAATTGTTTCACAAACCACAAAAACATTCAAAATATGCAAACAACACAAAACAATAGAAAATTGTTTCACAAACAACACAAAAACAATAGAAAATTGTTGCAGGAAAACAAATCTTACAAAAACATTTACTTACGTTTACTTGCATTGTCTTGTTTCTTGCTTTGTTTGTTTGCTTGTATAGTTGCTTCATATATGTGCTTTTAGGTTGTTTGTTGCTTGGGCATACTTTGTTAGGATTCATCTTTTCTTGGTTAGATTAGATGTATTCTTACTTGTGCATATTGAGGTATGTTTTTGCATGCTAGTGAATCATGGTGCTTTATTATGTTAATTCATTGTGTTCTTTGTTAGCATTTGATTGTGCTTATTGCATGTGCATTTTTTTGTTATCACATCATCACATCTAACATCATCTATACATCATATATCAAGAAAAAGCTAAGTATACATCATACATGAATGCTAATCTAATCATCACATATTGTATCATCAAATGGGGGCAAGAGGGATCGCAAATATAAAAATCTATCCCCTCGCACCCTTATCATCATATCATCCCGTCCACTAAGTATGAAACATCACATAAACAAACACATTTGATATATTCTACAAAATCAATCATCTAGAAATCAAAACACATGCGATACATCAACAAGATCATGATACATATACATGTCAAATAAAATCATCTAACATCATAAACTACATCCATCTATCCATGAGAAATAATAAACAAATGTCCATCTCATATACACATATGTCATGTCAAAAATGTCCATATAATACATGTGTGGTATATCTGTATCAAAAATGGATATACATCACGGCAGTACATCAAAAATGCCTTCATCTGAGGCGTATAATAAAATGATACATCGAATCACTGAATATAAAAGCCTTCATTAGAGGCATGTGTCAAAACTATTGTACAAATACAAAATGATATACATAGAGCACAATCTACTCATAGCCTTCATCAAGAGGTGTATGTGGAAATACAAAACATCAGGGCTGACTCGAGCCCTCTAAAGGAGTAGCCAACTTTGTCTCGTGGTGGCGGCATGACATGGGCATCGGTGGCTCTCCCAGGACATGGCTACTCCACTAAGGCACAGAGGTCTCTTAGATCTAGTGCCCCTGCTTGACTGCTGGCTATAGGATGGTGCTTGCCACTCAGCTAGAACTACCTCAAAGTATAAGGACTGTATGTCACGAGGCTCTGCCCTCTACTATGGCTAGATCTCTGTGAGTTCGGCGGTCACCATTGTACCCTCACGTGCATCGGTAGGACGCTATCTTTGTTGAAGCTCATGCAAGCTCAACCTGGCCCACTACGCACTTTTCCTTGAGCCTATCTCACTCTAATATCACATGTTGTAGCTGGGCTTGTGTTTGCTGGTATATATCGATCACCCCTAGGCCATCTATTGGATCTGCTGAAAATGCACAACACTTGTCACCTCTTGGGCCAGCCTGGCTCAAGCCTAATCTCACTCTACTAATAAAGTCAAAATCTAAGAGCTCGAGTCAGATCTCGCTCATCTATCGTTGTCACACTTAGGGCTCAGGCCTTGTCTCTCTCTGCTCTAACTTCTAACTCGATCTCTCTGGCTAGAGTCTCTGTAAGTAATCTTCTTTGCAAGGTGGCTATCTGTGCCATTTGGATATACCACCAAGATCGGTCCTTGTGACACCTTAGATGACTAGCCCTACTCTAGGACTCTAGCTCTAGAAATCCTTGTTGGTGCACATCACGGACCTCCGTGGCCTCGGTCCTCGTGCACAGGCGGTACCCTACTCATCATGTGGTATCCCATCGAATGTAACCTACTCTCTACACCGTGCCAAATCTCTCTGGCAGGCGGTCGGGCACTGCTTGCCCGGGCCTCCTCCGAGATAGTAATATGCCAAGGTAAGGCGGTGGCGTACCAAGTCTAGTAATCCACTGTGGTGCCTAGATCCACTGACTTTGTCATCTTTGGGTCCCAAGCACTGTGGAACCACACAAGGAAACTCACTCTAGCTCGGGCCACCGTATGCGAGGCCCCATAGTATGCCTCTCGAGTCTCGGTGGGCATACCATATGTCTAGGCTGCGAGACCCCTGTACTATACCAAGTTGTCACGCTTTGTCGACTCAACTCTGACTCTCTATGATGTAGCTACGACTACCAAGGATAAAGTGCTCTACTAAGCACACACTAAGCTCTACGACATCCTCTGGCCACTGAATATGTCTATAGGGTCTCCATATGATGTCTATCTCCGGCAACTCATCGAACTCTCGCCGGTATCTATATAGGCTTGCCTAGGTGGCCTCGTACATCACCACCTACTGATACCCACACCATGTAAGATGGCTCCTCTAGGTCTCAAACGTGCAAAGTGCCCATAGGGTTTCTGATAGTAATGTGGTCCCATGACCAAATCTGTAGCAATGAGGTTGGCCCCACTATCTTTTGACAGTGGTAGGTGATCAAATGTAAATCCTAGTACAAGTGCGCCAATATGCACTGCCCCCAGCAATAACACTCACCACTAAAAATTCCATGTACTAATGGTAGTAGCCCTCTCGGAAATATGTCCCCGTCTTATCAGTGAAAAAACCCACTGATAAGTGACATGATGTATAGAGGCCCCCGATGCAATGTCGGTCGGAGATACACTCATGCAATGTACAGTCATCATACCATCATGCGGTATGTCATCTCATGTCAAAAAGGTCATTACAAGCTGCTCTAATCTACCCCATATCAAAGGTGTACTCAATTAAAGAACCCATGATCGACACGCGGAGAATCTACCATACATCCTCTAGGGTCACAGTCATCTCCCCAGTAGGTAGTCTAAAACACTAACTCTCGTTGTGCCATCCCTCACTCAAAGTGCAGTCAGTAATCCATGGTCTAAAATGATGGATGGCATCCGAGACACGGGGCCTAGCCCCACCACCTCGAGAAGTATGGCCATAGCACGTCGGTCTCACCGATGCATACTCCCCTCTAACTCAACAATCTGGGAATGATGCTCCCGCGTCTGCAACACTGGAAATCGTCTCTGCAAAATATCAATCCACTCATCAGTCACTAACATTTCTTCTAAAAATCTATCATTTTAGGGTTAACCCAAAAATCCTAAATTTCTTCTAAGTGTCATCTTTTTGGCATTTTTCTTGTCTATCTTCCATTGGCCTAGAAACCTATGTGCCCTTTCGGGTGTGTGTGCCTCCCTTTTTGCTTGTGTGCATACGCGCGATTGTCTTAGGGTGCTTGCGCCATCATTCGTGTGCTTGCGTGCCCTTTTGGGTGTGTGTGCCACTCTTTCGGCACTTGCACCATAACTTGTGTCCTGCCGCACGTGCGCAAGTGCATCCCCCTCTATGTGTGCATTCCCTTCTGGTGTGTGTGCATGCGCGCACATGTGTGGCATGTGCGTGTACGCGTGGGTGTGTAATGTGTGTCTACGTGCGCGCACGTATGCTTTAGGACGCCTACACCCCCAAAGAGATTCTGCACCATAAACTTGACACTTGCGCCTACGCGCATGCACGTCAAAGTGACCTCGAACACTAATTACTAATTTTAGGGCATTAATGACAAAATTTGACAAGCAAGGTTTGAGTACTCACAAAGGCACCATCGTCGTCGCGTGCCATTTGGTACCCTCGAGCTCAAGCGTCTGCTTACCTCGATTGATCCCGTGCAATCACCATCATGCTTGTCATTGTCAGAGCCTCACGGTAAAATCTCAATAGTGGTCGGTAAATATGAAATGGGTCGCGGTGATTTACCCCGGTGGGGTATATCAACTTGTTTTTCACCGCCATGTGAATGCACTGAGGCTCGTGCTTTTGCTCACCGTTTTCTCCTCTTTTCATCATTGAATAATTATTTTTATTAAATAATTATTTTTCTCTTATTTTCACCATGTTGAGGCATTTTTGTTTTTTTCCAATACCCCTTTCTTCCCCCTAGAACAATTTTATCACTCTGGCGATTTTTCTTTTATCCACACTCTCGTAAATAATTATTTTTCAAACATAATTATTTTATTAATTTTTCCACTACACAAGGATATTATTTTTTATTTGTTTCTTCTTTTTCTCTTCCACCTAGGGCACTTTTCAGGTGCTCCTAGGCCCTTCATTCTATTTCTTCTATTTTCTTCTACTTTGTCCACTACATTTTAGAAAATAGAAAACAAAATATATATATATCTTGCGCCAAAATATAAAAACAGGCAAAAATTTTCACAAAATCCTAAAAAGTAAAAACCTACAAAATAAGGTAACGAACTTATTACAAGCATGAAACATGTGCCTTGCACATGGTATCCTCTCCATATCCTATTAGTTTGTTTCACATCTTCCCCAATTAATACGACTCAGCGATCACTGGATTCACAACCATTCACAAAGCTAGTTGTTTGCTTCGTCTGCACTCTGGGGCACGTCTTGTTGCATGGTGTTGTTTCGTTGCGCACAATGCTTTCTACTTGGACCTCATGTCCATCATCATTTCCCCTTGCATGTATCCTTTCTCGGGCATCATTTTTAACCCTTGTTGTCAATCACGAACATGTGGATCTCTTCAGCTTGATAACAAAACATTTGTACAACTATCTTGACCATTGTTGGGTTGGATATGTGCGTTCATACTTGTTTTCCCTGTTTAATGAGCTTGTTTCCTTCTCATATTGCATTGCATTTTGTATGTTACATGGAGTTGGTATTTTCAGCAATGGAAAATTGTTCGTGGTATGGATTTTCATGTCATTCTACCTTTGTCGTATGCTTATATTTTTCATAAGGACCGATGACGTAGCTCTTGTGGCAATATGATGACATCGAAATTGTTCCAATACATAGTGGCTAGAGGCTAAGCTCTTCTCTCCACTCCTCCATATTTCTTCTGCATCACTTTCCTCTCACCCCTAATCTTCCATCTTACGGGGCATCCTGCCCCTTCCCATTCTTCTATCTATTTCTCACCTTTTTCGATCGTCGATCATCTTCCTTCATCACCCCATCGACACTCGAGGGGGCATCTCTCCCTCCTACTAATTTTTCTTCTATCCCTTCAAAATTTCATCATCTACTATCTTTGAAGTGGCGTCACTTACGCCACCCCAAAGAGGGGCAAATGTAGACACCCATAATTACGCCCGAGAAATTTAAATACTTAAATTGCACTAATTATCTCTCTTTTGGCAAATTGATGACATATCATCAAAGGTGCTCATCTTCTCTCTTATCGTCATTAATTAATTACAATACACTAATTAGTTAAGTCGCATTTATCCAATAAATAACCTAATTAACGACCTTTTGTTAATTAATCACCCCTTTATCTAGACTAATTAATTATTATTAATTAATTAGCTTTCCCCTTCATTTAACCAATAAATCAATATTTAATTGATTTAATCCCCTTCTAATAGCCTAAATCGTACTAATATTCCTCTAATTAGCTTTTATAAGCTTACATCTACCTATTAATTAATCACCTTTGATTAATTAAAACACCCCCAACTCCCATGACTTGCTAAGTATAAATTAAACCCTTCTAAAGTAAGGTTACCTTTTATAAAGCAAACTTATCCATTCCTAATCTTGTTTTACATTTTATCCCACATGTAAAGGGATGAAGTGTTTCCTTTATCCATTGGGCTATATAAGGAGCCCTCCTTCTACCTTTATACTTACACCTAAACTTCTTGAGAAGACAAAAGCAAAGCATATAGCAAAATAGACTAAAAGCTTTCCTTTGTTTTCTTGAGAGTTCACCACTTGGAGAGTTAAGCCTCTTTTCTAGCCAAAAGTGCTTAGGTCATATGGGAGGTGTCAAAAGGGTCTTGTAGCCCAACTTTGATAAGCCCCCATTCCTAGGTTCTTGGAATATCAAGAACAACCACTTTGATTTGCCATGGAGCCTACATAGGTTCACCCATTTAATTTTGTTGTTAATCAAGAGAATAGAGGATTTAGACAACTAGCATGTTAAGTTTCAAAGTTTTAATATGATAAATGTTAGTGTCTAACCTTGTTTAATTCTTATCTTGATGGTGCTTTGTATTTTGCTTAATTTTGTTAATTAAGACTACTAGGTGTTAGTCTTTATTTTCATTAGCTTAGTTTAGCAAATCATGCACACATTTGGGGTAAATGTAGACACCCATAATTACACCCAAGCAATTTAAATACTTAAATTGCACTAATTATCTCCCTTCTTGAAAATTGGCGACATATCATCAAAAAGTGCTCATATTCTCTCTTATCGTCATTAATTAATTACAATACACTAATTAGTTAAGTTGCCTATCCAACTAACACCCTAATTAACGACCTTCCATTAATTAATAACCCCTTCTATCTATACTAATTAACTATTATTAATTAATTAGTTTTCCCTTTCATTTAACTAATAAATCAATATTTAATTGATTTAATCCCCTTCTAATAGCCTAAATCATACTAATATTCCTCTAATTAGCTTTTATAAGCTTACATCTACCTATTAATTAATCACCTTTGATTAATTAAAACATCTCCCAACTCCCATGACTTGCTAAGTATAAATTAAACCCTTCTAAAGTAAGGTTACCTTTTATAAAGTAACTTTATCCATTCCTAATCTTGTTTTACCTTTTATCCCACATGCAAAGGGATGAAGTGTTTCCTTTATCCATTGGGCTATATAAGGAGCCCTCCTCCTACCTTTATACCTACACCTAAACTTCTTGAGAAGACAAAAGCAAAGCATATAGCAAAATAGACTAAAAGCTTTCCTTTGTTTTCTTGAGTTCACCACTTGGAGAGTTAAGCCTCTTTTCTAGCCAAAAGTGCTTAGGTCATATGGGAGGTGTCAAAAGGGTCTTGTAGCCCAACTTTGATAAGCCCCCATTCCTAGGTTCTTGGAATATCAAGAGCAACCTATTTGATTATCATGGAGCTTACATAGGTTCATTCATTTATTTGTTGTTAATCAAAAGAATAGAGGATTTAGACAATTAGCATATTAAGTTTCAAAGTTTTAATATGATAAATGTTAGTGTCTAACCTTGCTTAATTCTTATCTTGATGGTGCTTTGTACTTTGTTTTAAGCTTTGTTAATTAGGGCTACTAGGTGTTAGTCTCTATTTTTCATTAACTTAGCTTAAAGCACAAAAAACTATGCACACAATCACTAAAATATTATATACCATTACATTTCTTTCCGATAACATACTAATAAGAAGACACAAGTAACAATGTACTTCTACGCTTCTTCGGGTACTCGCAACCACACATGGTCAAGCACTACTATTATCATAAATGCGTCTATCTATAAACTAGCACGATTCATGATTTCATATATTTCTAATAATAATGAAAATAATAGTTAACATACCTCTAAAGAGAGTAAGAAATGTAAATGTCATTTAATTTTTTTAGACTTATAAAGAGAGAGCTAGAGAGAGGAGAGAGAAAACACTATTTTTCCACAATCACTCTCTTCTAAAAAACGTCAAAATAAGTATCCTAGAGTCATAAGTTAGTGTATGAAAGTTTCTCGGTTGATATTTGCTTGAGCGAGGTCATACGATCTGTTTTCCCTATTTGTTTACAAGTTCCCAAAAATCACCAAATTTAGACAAGTAACTCAAAAACTCGTGCTCAAAACAATCCCCGAGACCCAAACACACAAGGATTCAAATCCCTACCTACTCCCCTATGCAATGGGAAACACTCGAGTGAAAAACCTAAAACTGGATAATCGTCCCAGGTTCGATTGGCGTCATCTTTCTAGAGCTACGAATCGAGTTACACCAATTAACCTTGTCACCCAACAACATGAGGCCCACAAAATCCACCTGAAAAACTAGCATGCAAGGTGATGTTCTCTAATCTAAAGGTTGGTGGTTATTTTCACAGACATAAATAAGAGGTATGTGGACGCTGAATTCCATTTCTCCACCCAGGGCCTAAACGGCGGGTCAAAACCAAACGACATTTTAACTAACAATAGTTGTCCAAAACTACGATATGGTCCACTGGCCTCATAACACATGTCAAAATGGGGTTTAATGATATATAATAGGGAATATCATGGTTCGAAGTAACACTCCACATGAAAAGGAACAAGTTCAAAGCTTGATTTTCTCATTTTGAGGTTTATAGAGATGTTTTGCACCTTATTAAAAATAATTTTAATTAATATTTCACAAAGTCACCAAGGAGTAGTTTTTACTAAGTTTTGAGTTTGGTTCGCCACCGCGTGGCTTTGGTATCCAAAATGATAAAAGGGTTTTCCAACATCTCATGAGGTAGATTGAGAGAAGAGTTAACATTCCATGTTACTTTTCTAGTCGCGTACAAAATAGAGGTAAAAGTGTCATAAACTATTATGTCTCATTTAATTCACTGATAAATTATTCCTCTTTAATATTATTTTCTATTACATTAAAATAATAAAACTAGAATCATTAAAATCATGCAAGGAGAGAGAGAGAGTAAGATGACCATGCCTGATTATTCAAACTAGCGAGTCATGGTCGGGTTGAAAACTAGCTGGAAGGTGAGCAAGAATCGAGCTCACAACCGGGTTGGTGGAGTGCGGCATTTCAATTACAATCAAGCTCGTTAATGGAGATGACATCTATCCCAAACCAATTCATCAAGCTCATAAAGTCCACATGGAGCAACCAGCCAATGACCAATGTAATCGAGATCATCAAAGGTGGTCCCAATGACCCACACTTCTCCCGTATTCTATCAAAAAATTTGTGTGCCAAGATCACGCTTCCACATTTGCATACATGTCAAAAGGGTATTCACATTGCACTAAAATATCTGACAAAAAATCCACTTAAAAACAACACTTGATGGGTTTCCATACCTGTCCCCAAAGCTCCCATACCGCCTCCAAAACAAGTCTAAAGGAATGGATTTAAACAAGAAAGCAACCCCATTTTTTTGTGTAACAAACACTCATTCTGGTCCATGAGCCCACATTTCTTTCAAGATATTTTTTCAAATAATGTTTCTACCCTATACATGCTTCCCCAACATTCATGTGCATGTCTCACAAGACACTAAGACAACACCATTTGAAAAATATCCTTTGTCCTTTTTTGTTTAGCTTCTTATGCGAACTCCGAGCGAAGATTTCCTTGACACATGTGAGGTGCATGCTGGAAAAGGTTAAGGGGGTGGGGGTCAAACTTTACACCAATGCTAATTGCATGTGGAGCTGAAACAACATCTGACAATTTTTTGTCTCATATGTTTTGATGGAATTTTGGTCCCATTTTTCCAAAGTCAGGGAGGATGTAGGCAAAGTTAGAGAAATATAGCTTTACACCCACCAATTACATTTTATTAAAAGTTTCCAGCCATTTCAACAAAATGGTTTTGTGCAGAACCTACAACCACGACACTCCGTGAGATGATATAGGGTTGAGGTATTTCTTTGAAAATCCTAAGGCACTATCAAGCACACCGATTTTTGCATATCGTGCAATCATCACATTTCATGAAACCACATTTTTTTAAGCATGTTCATACCCTACTTCATAACTCCACGCACAGGCTAGGAGGATGCAAGTTAAGATTGTGGAGGTAGTTTTACACATGCCAAATCTTGCCAGCAGACTTCAAAATCCTTTCCAAAGAATCCATCTGTAAACCTGTAAACATAATTTTCCTTCACTCTAAGAGATCTCCCAAAACGATGCCAAGATATTTCCTTAAGTTTCCCTGACTAAAATCCCTTAAAATCCCAAAAAAAAATCCAAAATCCTCTCATGCACAAACCACAAAGAAACCTAAATTTTTCATTAATTTTTAATCTTGGAATGAGGTTGGCCCAAGCCCCAATTAGTTTAGGGAGTCTTGAATATTCTAATCTATATTTATTTATTTTTTCTTTTGGAAATATCATTTTATTCTCCAAAAAGGTTTACATCATTTTATAATCTCGCACATTTAAATTTATTAAAAAAATTCTATCACACGATTGCGAAAAAGGGACTTCGAACAACCGGCAAAAGACACCCGCCAAGATGAAATTGACAATCGAGATAATGGAAGGCTCCTCATCCACAGAGCATTTAAATGATTTCGGGAACATTTAACGATAACAACAAAAGCGGTCGAACAATGACAACCACATCGAGTCCAAGAATTAACGACCATCCCGAGACGTTGGGCCAAATATTTTAAATACTTTGAATCAAAAACTGAAAGACTTGTATCCTTGCCTCCACAACACTCGGGATTCACAAAACACATGAACACCATTCAAAATTCCAAGCAAACTGTGAAGGCTAACGAAAGCAATTTTCTACATATCGGAGGGGGCACCGCAAAAGTAATTCATAAATATAAACACACCCTAAACTATTGGGGGCATATATGAATTCTCTACTCTCTCATGCTAAGAAGGTTAAGATCAACCTGTGAATTATTGTATTCCTTAAAGAACCCATAAAAATAAGCTACTGAAATCCGAAGTCATCTATATTATTACTCGAGACCAACCATGAGTAAAATTTGAATTACAAATGCATATTGCCAAGTATGAGGACTAGATCAAAGGATCCATAGTTATTTATTTTTCTATATCACGTGCATCTCTTCATAAGTTTGGAAACTACATGGGATTGATCCCTCTTTGTATTAGTGGTATGTAGTAGATCCCTCATCACATATGCGGATGTACAATGAGGTAGTCCAATCCAATCATTTCCAACCCTTTTTTATGTTTCAAGTGCAAGGGATAGGATTTCAAGACAAGGAGAAGCCATATCTCATCACACCACAAACATTGTATAGATACAAACCCATAAAACAAGTCTTAAGATATATGTAAATAAGATTTCGGAGACTAGATCAATCATGCATTTCAAAGAGATGGGTTCATAGCCCTTGGGATAATTTTGAAAACCAAAGATTTCCTACCTCCCACGTCTCTGCAGAGTTTTAGATCGATATACTTTATGAGCATTTTGAAGATAGTGATCTACTTATGTACACATTATGAACAATTTTCACATAGTTTGTTCACATAATTTTGTTCCCTTGTAACCCTACAACTATATTTTACTTTATTATATTCTAATTGAAAAATGCGTTGACAAAAACAAGCATGGTATAATTTAAGACTATTACGATTGTTTATCTTAGTTTTGAATCACCATTATTGCATAATATCTTAAATTAGGAACAAATTCCTAATTTTGTATTACACACATCTAGTGGTCTCTTGGATAGAAGCTTCAAAGTTTCACTCGGTGGTAATTTTAGTTGAAAGCAATGAACAATAGTGAATATAATTGTCATATATAATTAAGATTATATTATATGGAATATATAGTTTTCATTTTTTTTAATATTTAGAACAAAAACAAAAAAATGTTTTTTTGAATATTATGACGCTATCATTTGCAATAAAAGTTTCAAAAATTTATCTAGTTGGTGTTGAAAACCCTTGATTCCTCCTAAAAAAATGGCCACTCCTATTTTTTAGGTGAAGATTCCACATTTCCCAAAAAAATCATGGAGTGAACTCTATGGATATGAGAATTTTAGGTAGTGGTCCTTTGAAAGGGGATTCCAACTTTTCTCAACATTAGTTTGTTATAAAATTTAGGAATAATTTACATATAGATGGTTCCATACTAAATCAAGATTACCCCCGACTTCTAAATTTGTAGGATAATACAGATAAAAGTGGTATTTTTAAAATTTTAAAATGAATTATTATTTTGAAATAGTGAAATTTTGTGTACATATATCCCAAAATACATTTGTTTATATGGGAAACCTCCTACTCCCCCTCCCATGCATAAAACAATAGAGATTTTGAATTATGTGTTTACACATTTTTTTAATTTATTAGATGAAGAGTTAAATGGTCCTCACATATATGGGACGTAATCATAGGGACCCAATATGTGAACTACCAACCATCTTACATTCCAATAAGTCATGTTTGCTATTGCATTGCACCATCAAGTAGATTTTACATAAATTTTGGTGTAAGTTTTCTTATTAGTAGTGGAATTTGAACTTATGTTGTTCCATTATGTCTACATATTGTTATGCCAAGAGGCATTCTACAATCACAGTCAAGGTAGGGGTAGTGGGTTGTAATTTATGTGAAAGTGTTCATTTCTAATACCAGAATTATATTTGATGTCCACTTGACCATCATTGATAAGTTTTTCCTTTTTCACAATCTTGGCCATATGATGGAGTTTGGGGCCCATTTTTTCCCACCAAAAATATGTTTTTGATACTTACACACAAGTATATCTAAATTAACATTATATATTACCATTCAATAAAAAATTGTGAAGAAAATAATGAAATTATTAATAATTACACTGATAGGCATTCCCTTCTACTAAATGATCAGAAGATAGATGGGTGATATTAGTTTACGACATATGTTGATTGATCAACTATCACGGTGCCTTTCTCCCTACATACTTTTTCCTTATTTTGGTGGTGTCATGTTGCGTAGGAGGGAATATCATTGACGCGTGTGTTAGATAAAAATCATCGAGGCGATCAGATGGAGGCAAGGTTGAGCATATCACTAATGGAATTTTTTTAGGTGTGTAGTGGAACCAACACCATGGTCAATATGTGGTCTCTATTTTTTTAAGGTTTGGCTCAGCATTGACATCGATGAGGATTACCCACTTTCTATAACAATCATAGCCAAATATGCAAATACCAAGACTGAGGAAACTTATATTGTTGTTGTACTTACTATGTTGAGTGTTGGAATTATGACGGGGAGTGCAGTGGCTATGAACATGTCTAATTATTTTAAAGTAACATATTCTAATCCAACACGCTTGTAATATGACTTGGCATGGAAAATAATCTTAATGGTTAGAGTGGTTCCAACAAGTTTCACATATTATTCACCTGAGTAGTTGTGAGAAAAGAGATTCCTTATTTGCAAGGAAAGGGAGCATGTGGATGTCAAGGGAAATTACTTGAGGTTCGCCCCTATGACGTGAGTTCTAGGTTTTCCTTGAGAAGGCTCTTGGCCTCTTCGTCATTCACCTTTGGAAAGATAAAGTGCTTTATCCTTTCCAATATCTTCCCCATCCACAATATCCTATGGATTTATGTAAGCTCCTTAAGATGTCCTTTAACCTATTAAGAGTCAAGGAAGCTTGTGTTCAAGATATGAGGATGAGGATGGTTGTTATGAGGGGGAGAGAAAGGAGGACATTAAATTCCATCAGGGCTTTGGGGTGTGAAAGGTATTATTTTCTCTTTGTAAACCGTGTATTATGTATGTTAAGCATTATTTCCTATGATTTTACCTTTAAAATAGTCTGTAATGGCCATGTGTTTTCAATTCAATACTATCACTAGTAAAAATGGGTAGGAAAAGACCAAGAAGAATTATACGGATTTACCTCTTACGCCGTCTTCTTTTGTTTTTTTTGATGTAAGAGCATAACTTGTGGAGAGCGTAAATTTTGATCTCGATGGTTGGATTGTCTTGAATTTTCTAGGGTGGTAGATCTTGACTAGTAATATGCCATTACCAATAGTTTTACAAATTTTGGGTGACTTTTGACATATTTTCGGGGCCAAATTCCTTTGTCTACAGTGGTCTAAAATTGGCCAAGATTTTCATGTATGCATTAATTTACAATGGCATATTTTGTACGTAAAATTTGGGGTCCATCTCGAGGTGTTTTACTTTTTAGTGTTTTAGGTTTTATTAAAGATAATGGGAAATAAAAGGAAGATTGTAATGTTATAAAATATTAGTGTGGATTCCATAAAAGTTGAATCCTATAATGTACAATGGGAGGAAGAATCGAGCAAGGCTGAGGTAACTACCAAAGAGGTAGGGGTTTTCAGAGAGGAAGAGGATATGGTGGAGGATGAGGTTGGAATAGCCCCCAAAGGCAATATACTTGTTACCGATGTGGCAAAAAGGGAACAGGGGTTTTGAGTTTCCACACTATCCTACATAGGATAAATGGCAAGTGGAACAACCGTGAGTAAAAATAGTTGAAGCCGAAGAAAAAAGAGGAAATGGAGGTTGCTATAGACTTGGGTGAAACCCTCATGATAAGGAGAAAAATTATTGTTTTGAGGAAGGATAAAGAACAAGATGGTGTCATGGTAATTTTTGGCTACGGAAAATAATATTTTGAAATAGATGCACCTCTAAAGGGAAGGTAATGAACCCAATTTTTGTGATGTTTAAGCCATGTTTAGCCTTATACCATTTTGATGTCATAGTACACGATGAATAATGTTAACTTCTTATATTTAATACTTTACTATGATTTTGAAGGAATTATTGTGCATATGTTTGTTATTTTTACTTTGTTAATTCTTCTTCGAAAAGGCTTAAATAGATCTGTTGTGAAACATTAACTACACTTTTGGAAGAGTATGTGTTGAGTTATCATAGGGAGCGCATGACTTAATTCATGCACCGATGCAGGACTCTAATTGACGTGTTGGCACATGACTCACCTCTGTGTTAATAGGGAACTCAGTACCACATCAAGATCATCCATGTCATTGACCATGATTATCCTGTTAGGAAAATTATAACTATAGTGTGAACTAGAGGTTTATTCTAGTGTGTGTAGAATGATTTGTCTCACACAACTCATCTAAGAGGATACTCTTAAAGATAAGTTGTGAATCCTTTTAATAGGATCAAGCTTTGTGTATTAATATCCTCCTACTATTGGAATAACATATCCCGTGCATTTCATATTATATTCCTTGCAATGTTGAGTTCATTTACATGTGGTACCAGAGCCTGGTTCATCCTAGGATGTAGGATCTATTAGCTTCTTCAATATTTTATCAATAGGCTTAGTCTAAATCCCATTGCAAATATTTTAGCATTTTCTAATGTTATTGTGACAGGTGGGAGGTAGCATTGACTTCTTTTGCATTGTTGTATGGTGGTTTAGATCTAACAAGAGATCAAGCACTCCGTGTGACCCAGGTGATCTATGCTACTCGCCCACACTATCCTGTCTCAGCCATTAAATTCATGCAGAGCTGACAGGTTAGTTAAAGCACACTATGGCCTACACACTACCTTCAATGCATTTCCCGCGATTCATTTCCTTTAGATTCATTACCTGTGACGGATCCATGTGCTCATGACTAAGGACCCATGACCACAAGTTTGAAAGGGTTCTGACATGGAGTACTCACAAAGCCAAGTCACTATGGACCTGTCTGACCATGATCCCCTCGCACCGCTTCTAACTCGCGGCTATGTACAATCAAGATCACCCTTGAATGATGACACGATGTCCTTCCCTTGGTGAATCTCATTCAATGAGATTTGAATAAAAAAGGTTAATATACTTTAGGATATAGATCTAAAGTCTATCTATTTTTTGTTCTTCACATATTACTTAATAGTATGGCTTAAGGATTATTTGTAGCCTAATCACCTCTAGAAGTTCAGTTAGATCAATGATTTGATTTATAATATAGAAGTATCTATGTAAATTTAAAAAGTAATTTGTCGTTATTACTTTTTAAATCTATATTGTAAAGGGTGCATTCTCGATTGTATTCGACACCCTGAAAAACAAAATTGAAGAGTGCATTATCAGTTGAAACCGACACTCTAAAGAATCATGGACATCCCACTAGATAAGTTCAATGGATTAAACTTTCACACTTGGAAAGTTAAAATCCAAATGCAACTCATGAACAAAAACCTATGGAGAATTGTCTCTAGAGATGAAACTAAACCAACAGAAGCCGCAAAATTAATAGAATGGAAAACAAGAGATGATAAAGCAAAATCAATAATCGGGCTTGCATTATCTGATACAAAATTACACTATGTAGACCTAGAAAAATCTGCTAAAGAAATATGGGAACTACTCAGCAAAACTTTCGGTTCAAATGCAATCAATGCAAAATTTTCATTAAAACTTCAATTATTCAAACTCAAAATGAATGATAATGTGACAATGTCAAGTCACATCAATGAACTGAGATCACTCATAAGGCAACTTGTAGAAGTAAAAGTTGTAGTAGATGACGAAGATGCTAAAGCCATACTTCTAAACAGTCTTCTTCCTAAGTACAGTAATGTCATTTTCACTCTCGGATAGATGCCCTCACAATCACTAGAAGACATGATTTCTACACTCCTAGCTGAGGAGAAAAGAACAAAAGAAGACATTCAGGAAGAAAATGCCCTCTATACAAACAAAAGACATACCATTTTTTCAAAGAACAAAGAAGAAACAAAATGTTATTATTGCAAGAGAAAAGGACATAAAGCTTCTTTCTGTATTACTCGTGCCAAAGACATCATAAAAGGAAAGCTTAAAATGCAAGAGGCAAATGTAGCTGCTGAAGAAGAATCAGAAATAGAAGAACCAACACCAGAAGAACCTGACTACAATTCTGATGACTTTTTATTCTAGATAAAAACACAATTGGAGGTAGGAGGAAAAGGAGGAGGAGGCTAATCAACATCTCTTGTTAGTCACCAACAAAGAGATTGCTCAGCATATTGGTGACCTTCTTTCAGTTGTGTTGTGTGTTTATTTTCTATTGTAATAATGAACAGAAGTCCCATTCCTATTCAAAACATGTTTCTTTCCTTCTACAATCTCCTCTTCTATATTGAAAATGATGAGAGCAAAAATAATGTACTGTGCTATGAAATGGTTGTTGGTTCCATTCTAAAACCTTCTTGAGAGTTTGTGGATCTCTTGAAAAACACATACAGATATGGTTGTTGGTTGTCCTAGAAAACCTTCTTGTGGTTAGTGGTTAACCAATTGTAAAACCATATGTAAAACATGAGCAAGTACATGAGATAGCTTTCCCCATGTTCACACTAAGGGGGTGATTGTTAGGAAAATTATAACTATAGTGTGAACTAGAGGTTTATTCTAGTGTGTGTATAATGAGTTGTCTCACACAACTCATCTAAGAGGGATAATAGGGATACTCTTCAAGATAAGTCTTGAATCCTTTTTAATAGGATCAAGCTTTGTGTTTAATTAATCCGAACTAAAGATCTGTCATCACCGAAATTCTCTTTAATTAGTTAATGATTTGAAGAATCTTCAACATTGATTGAATCCTTCAAAGGAACCAATCATGGATTTCCTCTTTAGTTGTAAAGAATGATTCCAGTTCAAACACTTTAAGGACTTCCCCCTCATTAATGTATTTCCCAAAATAGATAGTTATCGCTTCAGTTAGCATTTAGTTAAGTAGACTTAGTCATTTGGAATAACTAGTTCTCTCCTAACAAAACTAGAACATCTTTTGTATAAAATAGATCATGTACTCAGATTTAGTGGTTCAGTTTTTAGTCATTTTAATTCATTGTTCAAGCACATTTTTCAATTCAATAAAGATAACAAATTCAAGGGAACTTTCTGTTGTTTAAATTCAAGTGTTAAACCTGATCGAAGGGAAGGAGCAAGGGCCACTCCTAACCAATGAAAAGGAGTTTACATTTATTTCCTTTCTATCTTCATGAATGCATTTATTGTTCCAGTGTAGATCTTATTTCTTTGATGCATTTATTGTTTCCATAATCAATGAATTTAAGAATTTTCCAATTATGTACCTCATCTTCATTTTAATTTCAAGAATTTTATTTGTAATCATGATCAATTCATCAATTTCTTAGTTTTTGTTACTAAAGTACATGCTACAAATTTGTTCCTATTGTTCTCTTTGTTGCAAACAATCATGGACACCACCCGGATCGTGACATAATAATATGATTAAAGTACGAGCATCAACAACACTCGTCACTTTTTGGCATCACTACCGGGACTTCAAGGTGCTATTAATGGTTAAGGTGCTAACTAGAGGTACTGCGTTGTTGTCTGGTAAGTTTCCATTTAGAAATCTCATTTCCATAACTCTTTTTTAAAGATCAGAAGACCTTGTAGTGACAACAAGAATCCTCTGAGTTGGAGTATGTGGAACACATAATTAAGTTTAGTACTAATAGTTAGGGAACCATTTTCAATATGATAGGATTTTATGTTTAGACCTAGAGATCATAGAGGTAGATTTGTTATATTAAATCCTCAAAATCTATGGAACAAATTGTTGACCAAGGAAGAATGGATGATGAAGTACATAACCCCAATGGTGCAAACAATGAAAATCCTCCAGTTGGCAGGATGTTTACCTACCCTATTGAATTGATCCTAACGAAGATGCTCCTATGAAAAATATATCCCCATCAATTCTACCAAATTTCCAGGATTAGTTTTAGAGGACCCTGACCAATTCCTTTTTGAGTTTAAGGTTTTATGCCAAACATACGACTACACTTCTGATACCCAAAATCTTAAACTATTTCCCTCTACTCTAAAAGATGCAACTATGAGGTGGTTTATGGGTTTAAGCCCGAATTCCATTCATAACTGGGAAGAAATGGAACAAGCCTTCCTAGACAAGTATCGGGATTACTCTAGAGTGAGGGATAGGAAAGAAGAGCTCTTTAGAATTCAACAAAAGGAAGATTAAAGTGTAGAAGATTACCTGGATCGGTTCCTTTTCCTTCATAGAAGGTATGGTATTGGCTTGGATATTAACCTACTTAAAACTTTATTTCTTAAAGGGTTGGATGAAGACACACAAGAAGCATTCAATTTAATGGGAAAGGGAGACATGAACAAGTTAGAGTTCACAGACATTATCGACCTCTGTAGGAATTACTCTCAAACTCGCCCCAATATTAGAAGACAAAAAGGCAAAATGGCCAATGGGGACCTATCCAAATTGAGGGAAGAAATTAAAAATTTGAGAACAAACCTCCTGGTTCAACTCAATACAACTATGGATAGAGAAAAGGCTAGGAATACAGATCCTTTGTTCATTTACTAGCCCAAGATGTAGAGCTAAACATGGACTTAAGGATTGTCCTTTAGATAAGATAGAAATTTGTCTTCTCTATGAACTCAAGCATGCCACAAATCAATGTGGACTGATTTCCTTACTAAAGAATCACCTAAAATAAAGCAACCAAGAGGAATCGAGTTGAACTTGTAGACACCAAATTTGTGTCTTACGACACCCTGTGCCCCGCATCTCATTTCGCAACCTAACCTCACCACCTAAACCTTGCACAATTATTTATTAATTACCTTATAATTAATAAATCCACATTTTCAAACCTGCCACCTCATTTCGCCACCTCATCATGACCTATCCCTAATCCTAAACTAACCTAATTAAGACCTATAACTTGGTCTACATCCACACCCATGACTAATTACCCCTCACCCGCACCAAAACCAACCTAATAATGACTTGACCAAGCCCACAACTAATCTCTCAGGAGAAAAGGAGGGAAAGTTGGCTATTTTACTAAAAATAGCCCACTTTGACTTAACCGACATCGGTTCCTACTCGACCGCCATCGGTTACGTAACCGCCATTGGTTCCCTGTAAATGACCTCCCCCAACCAAAAACAAAGCATCGGGAATTCATTTGAAGGATCAAAATTCACTTGGCAGGGCAGAGACAAGTGAAGAAAAGAGAAGAGCATCGAGTTGAAGACTGCAACTAAGCCACTTGATTGTTGTCACCCCCGTTCAAGCATTGGAAAAGACTGAGGATAGCTTCATCAGCTCATTTTCCAATACCAGATCATCCCAACTGAGCCTTACTATCACTACCACATTCCTTGGACCTGAATCTTCATCAAGGACGAGTAAGTAGTGTCTTGTATGTTTCTAAGCACCATTTCTTGAGCCTTTTGATTGATAGTAATTATAAGCTCACTCCTAGATCTACCACCTGCCAGCACCCTGCACTTAACCTTCATCCATACATCCTCGTATTTCCTGTAAGACGCTTTATCACACTCGAGTCTTCCCCATCATCTCACTATTCCCCTCGCCATCCACCACCTTAATAACCCCACAATCACCCCCCGCAACCAACCTCTATCCGTATGCCTAGATTATCGACCCTCTACCAGTGTCGGTTATCCCCTACCTAAGCAAATGCGGTTCTCTAATTGCATAGCTCGGCTTATCCAATGGATCGCATCGGCAACCGTGACTTATACCCAAAACCTTCCTCTCACCTATTTGTCTCCTAACAACCTCAGATCCAGTCTAGTTTATCCCAACTCGACCTGAACGTATCAACGACCATTGACCAAAAAAACAACGTGACGTTTTATTATCGGTAGTTTAGTCTCTATTGCTTGGTAACGAGGTACCTAAATCATGATTTCGCAATAGCTTCTTTATTATCATTGTGTTAATTCGTATTAAAAGGGGAATTGACCACCTTCGAAAGGAATTCTAATATTTCTTGGGCCCAAGGCAGTTCCCTCATTTATTGTCTAACTAAAATCTAGTGGTCTTGTATTCTTACTTGCAGTAGTCCTTCCTGCAAAAAAGGAGTTCTTCGCATCGATCTCGATCTCTCTATGGTACGCGCACACCCTCTCAACATTCAACAGTATTCCTCCTAGCCCTAACCCTTATATGTTTCTCAAAAGAATGAAAGGATAGAAGCAACTCCATTCCAAGAATGGAAACATTATGTGTGAAACATTTGGCACGCTGTGTGGGACCCATTTTGGGTTTCTTTCTTTCTTGATTGCTTTCATATAGGAGCACACTTGCTATTTTCTTCTTCTAAAATATTCATAAGATATTTTGTTATTTTGGTAAAAGAATTTGTCTTTCTTCCTCATCTTTGCATTAGTGAAAGTCATCTTCTTTGCTTCATCGAATATCATTTTCGATTTGGGTTTAAAACACTTGCATCACATTCTTGCTTCATTTGCTTTCAATTATAGTGAACGTAGATTAAGTAACAGTGTCATACACGTGGGGTGATATCCATGGTATTGACAAGAAATTAATCTTACTTTCACCGCACAACACATACCGAATCACATCATAATTAACACAACACTCAAACATCCCCCTTTTCCGCAAAAGTATTCCTCCGCCCGATTGAGGTAACCTTATAAGCCAAAACAAACTTAACATTTCCCTAGGTCTTTTGTTTAGGATTGACATCATTTTACGTCTAAGGCATAAGCCCAAAGTGATTAAAACTAATCCTAGGGTTAGTCTCGTTAATTTGCTTGTGCATCTTGCTTGTTTTTAGTTCTTTCTCATACATACACTGCTTTTTCATGATCACTTGTAAGGTTTGTAGGTATACTAAGCATCGTTAACCCCAAATCAGCAACTTCTTATAGCTTCTTACATAGGTCCTATTCTACCGACATTGGTTAACTTACCGACGCCGATTACCGTGATCGACACCGACATCGGTTACTCCACCGATATCGGTTCTTCGTCTTTCAGCTTCCCAAAACCAAAGAACCTACCAATTCCAACATTTTGTTGCTTCGCTTTCATTCGATAGATTGCATCCCTACTATGTACCCTTGTCCATGGTTGTTGTCACTCATAAACAAGCCACAACCATGGTTTCACATGCCTCGCTCCGTGCCTTTGCCCGAATCACCCCTTCACATCCTCGTGGGGAATCCTACTGACACCGGCCGAGGTTCCCAAAATCCTCGTAGGAGATAAGGAATTTGTGAAATTTTTGGACGCTAATCCTAGCACTTTACAAGACTCTTTGTCTCATGCCCCCGTACACCCGACGGTCAACTCCTTGTTGGCATGCCTATTAGTATAGCCAATGCTCACTTAGCTCCTTCCCCACCCGATAACTCCGCCTTCTCTTCTTCATCCTTAGCCCCGTCTCCCAACTCGGTGGCTTCGGGGTTCATACGGCATGATTTGATTTCCTTTAATCTAGGGCCCAACATATCATTACCGCCAACCGCTCCTACCTCATCTCTCTTGCAGAGTCCTCATTTCATAACTTTCTCTATGCCACCTATCCACACAAGCTTTCCTTCTCAAGCTCCGCCCACCTTTTCATTTCCACACACGTATCCAAAGTGACTTCAACATCTTATATAGGACATCCCTATTCGGTCTCCTCAACATATTCGTCCTCAATACCTTATCAACATTTAAACCCACCATTGTCCAGGTGGTGGCCCTTGGCCCAATCCTTCTCCGTTTTACCGCACTATCATCTCATCCAACCACCGATTTAATCAAACAAATAATGGACAAGATGCAAAATCTGGAGGCTTCGCTTCAGAAGCCGTAGACCCCCGACATACGAGCAAGTTTTTCGGGAGCCTATTCATCCTTCTCGTCCCCCTTCATTCATATCCTCCTCAATGGGAATTACAAAAATTTACTCGCTTTAATAGTAAGGAGGATCCTCAACAACACTTGAGATCATTTAGACATGCCTGCTATCTCGATTGCTCATGACGATGCCTTACTACTCCACACCTTTCCCATGTCCTTATCGGGACCCACCTTAGAGTGGTACAAAGCTTTAACCCAAAGACTCAATCTTCTCTTTTAACCAATTAGCCCAATCTTTCTTGGATCATTTCTCCATTAACATTGCCAAGAAAGTATCTATCACCGAATTCTATGCCATCCGACAATTTGAAGACGAATCTATCGCAGATTTCATTGGGACGATACGCGGGGCCTTATCAACAAACTTACTTATGCCTTGCCTCCGAACTTATCGAACTCTTTATGCGGGCTCGCGCTTAAGCACATTTCTCCTACCCTCCAAATTCAAACTTTCCGCACCTTTGATGAGGCCTTTACTATGGCTCAAAACTAGAGATTCGAGCCTTAGAGGAAGAGAAATCATGCACAAGTTGCGCGTAAACCCTAATTTTTGAACCCAAGACTCCACCAACAAACCTAACACCACCAATTCTCACGCATCGACTGCTTCAAATCAAAAGGAGCTGTACACGCGGTGATGGTCAAATCCCAAGCACCATCTAATACCCCGCCAAAACCACCTATAAGTATAAAGCCGAGCCCATCAATTACACTCCCTTGGGAGAAACTTATGGTGTCATTTTGGAAAAATTGCTCAAAGCAGGAGCTATCACCTTACCTCCTGTTAAACCTCACTCCGGGTTTGATTCCACCCGCGCTATACCTTCTTGGTACAAAGAAAATGACTTCTGTAACTTCCACCACGTGAAGGGACACAATCATGAAAACTGCAAGATGTTGAAAAACATAGTGCAGGAAATGGTTGATGCAGGGGATATAACCCTCAATAATCCTAACGCCCCTGCTAATTGAAATTTGAAAATCTTCAACAAACCATTCCCAAACCACTCTTCTAACAGTAACATAAACCAAGATATCTTATCCGAGGAGAGTGTTCATGAAATCCATGCGATCTTCAACTCCCAACCAAAAGCTCCCATTGAGGAAATTCTCAATCGAGCCTCTTCACTAATGCAGGATCCGAACCCCTCCACCTTCATCAAGACAAAACGATGATCTTACCATTCCTTTACCCATAAAGGAATTAACCGCCTGCAGTTCTCTTCTCACGGATGAGCCTTCTTACACCACATCCCTCAGTAAGACTGTGAGCAGATGTTATCTAACTTATCTATTTCCCAAACATCTCCTTCTACCACTCTTGTTGTACAAGAGGAAGGCTCATCACTTTTTCTCTCATCCTTGGGCGAGAAACCCCTCGAGCCAACATCACCAAATTATTTAATCATGACGGATCCTCTCAAACATGCCCTCCTACCTATTAGTTCTTCATTGCCTAAATCTTTTCAAGAACCGGTTGACCTCTTAACGCCCATTGATACAGTGCCTCATTTACCCCCTGTATCACACCCACAGTGGACCGGAATCACAACCCACCTTTCTTCCATACAAAAGTTCCTATTCACACGTGAGGATTGTCACCCCTCAGAAGATAGACAAGTCCTATGGGAATGTTTGAGTACACCATATTCTACTCAAATGCAGATGACCGATCCAGACGCCTCTACCATATACCCGAAGTGTTTACAAAAGCTCAAAATGCCTATGTCCTCATCTTCACCCCCCTCATCTCTACCAAATACCTCATCCACCTCTACTAACCTAACCAAACCTTTCCCTACGCTTGGGACTCTACCAATACCCAGCCTAACACACCCACCTAAACGGTTAGATTTATCCAAAAATAAAGCCGTCCATCCACCTAAGAGACAAACCCGATCCCCTCAAGTCCAATCTACGCCTCTGTCTGCTAAAACCCTCGCCGTCACACCTACCCTCTATATTGGGACCTCACCCTCCACCTTACCTCAATACATCATACCTCATGCGTTTTCTTTAAAAACGACCTACACCTTCTACACCCACGCAGATATCCATGGGTGTATAAACATCATCACCCTAAACAAACTCCATCATCAAAGGATTTGTTTACTTGTCACTCCTCTTTCTTCGTGGTTGTTTTACTGCTGCGCCATCTCGACTCAAATTTAAACATAACTTCGCGCCGAAGAAGCCACGCTTTGAGTTAAATCCAATTATCAAAACCCTCAAGCTAAGCCACCACCCATACGAATCAACCATACCCAATCATTACCGAAACCCACCCAGTCAATAGCCTCATCTTCCTTTGACTTTGACCCGCTCAAAGGGTCTTATGCCAAAATCCTTGCTATGTTGGTGGAGAATGCGACCATTTCCCTACCCCCACTTAGACCCTATGATCCATCTAAACCTCGACCTATAGGTTATGATGAGTCTAAAATATGCGCTTACCACCGCACACCAGGACATGATGTAGAGGGATGCAAAGCTTTGAAAGCCATACTTCGTCAGTCACCTCTCTCGGATAGAAAGGTTAAGAAAGACAACTTACGAAGGGAGAAACCTTTAGCTTCAATCCCCTCTCCTATACCACTTGTCCCCTCCTCACCAAGATCTATCATTATTACAACCCCACCTCTCGAAGACAATGACTTATCCCTACCGTCTTCCTCCTCTCATGTTCACGAGATCAACATGATTAGTGTTGCCACTCGAGGCGTAAAAACAATGGGAAAGCTAAAGAAATCACACTGCGCCTCTCTTTCTCCGTCCACCATCCCGATCACACCACCACCTAAATTGGTTATTCGTGGACCAACCTACCTCATCTCCGATGGATTTTCCCACCAACCATGATCAAACAACTTCACCAATCACCCAGTAAAATGACACTTTGTATGATCTCATTCAAACCTCTGAATCTCATCGTCAAGCTCTCGTTGAAATCCTTCAAGGATAGAGGTCTTACCTAACGAAACCTTGCCCGTTACCGCCATCTTAACACCCAACCACGCTTTCTTCTCTCACCAAACAATCTACCACTTCGTCCCCCTCGTGCGGCCGAACAGCTCTGTGTCCGGTTTCTCCGAAGACGAAATTGTCGAGACTTTGGTGCGTAAGATCCCGACCCCACCCTTTTCATCTCGGCTTACGTGCGGGACATCCGAGTACGTCGTGTTATGATCAACGGGGTGCTAGCTTAAACATCATCTCTTCCAAATCCTTTCAACAAATGAATATCCCTTCTAGCTACATGTGTGCCAACCCCACCATGCTTTGCGGTCATTCAATGATGCTATTACTTCTACCTTAGGCACCGTGATCCTTAACATTCATGTAGGGCCACAGGACTTTACCCAAACTCTTCTATGTCCTCGAGGGAGAATTCCAATACAACATGTTGTTAGGCTACCCTTGGATCCGGCTATGGGATGTGTTCCCTCCACCTTACATAGATGCATAAAATTTGAGTATGAGGGGAAGTCCTACACCGTAAAAGCTGACCCTCCCCCCTTCAAAACCTGCAATATGTTATATCACCCTAATGATGTGCTTGTACCAGTCAAGACACCCATTCATCCAACCCAGCCTATCTATTTCGACCACACCTCAACCATCCACCTCAACCGCACCTACACCTTCAACCAATGAAACCGCCACCGCAAATACAACTTCCTTTCCCGCGACAACATCCCCACCTCAGATCCCTTAGTAGATGTTTTTCAACGCCTTACGCTGGGGGAGTATCGCCTATATAACGTTAGCACTTTCCATACCCCACAGGAGTACGGACAGTTACATGCGCATCCTACCTATGACCGTCGTGTGGGGAAGTAATCTCCTACGGACCACCTAATTTTCGCACCAACCTAACGTATGGGGTGTCGATACATCCTCTGTCACCCTCAACCTCCCTTGGCGTGGTTCCCTTCCAATCTAATTTTCAATATCTAACTAATCGTGCTTCGCTCTCACCTTCCCGACACGCTTTGCTTGGAAGGGCTTTGGTTCGGTCTTTATGAACAAGGCCGACATACAATCATTCCCATGACTACACGCAAACACAAAGATCGTAGTGGTCTTGGATTTTCTGAAACACTTACACCAAAGAAACCTCGTGTCGGGCCAGTATCCGGGAGGATGAAAAATTCACCCCTTTGGAACCATCATCACCCATTTTTCCATCATCACCCACGAGTCGATAGACCCCTTCGAATCTATCCCTCCTAACTTTTTTTTTTCATAAACACTATCTTCCTGGGTCCTCTCACTTATCAACGCGATAATGAGGACCCATCTTCTCTTCCCCTTCTGTATCCAGACATGATCGAAGAGGATTCACCTTCAATTAATGTTGTTGAGTGCCAGGATGATGACTCCATCCTCACTTACCTTGGTGCGGATGACTCTTATATTCAACGCGCCTTACCATCTGAAACTCAAACCATGTTGAATGAGTAGACTATAGAAATCAACATCCACACGAGAAGACGATCCTCATATTGTGAAGATCGGACAATCTCTTAACGCTTCGCACAAGCTTCCTTTACTACCTTTCTCCGTGCCCGCAACCAAGCTTTCGCTTGGTCCTCCGCCGACACGCTTAGGAATTGATCCGACATTGTGGTCCATAACATTACCTCGAAACCCGATTCCAAACCAGCTTAAACAAAAATCGAGAAAATGCATCCACACATTGCCCTCTTGGTCAAAGAAGAGCTTCAACGACTCCTTTCTGCTTTCCTTCATCTTACCTATTGACTATCCTCAATGGATTTATAACATATCAGATTCAAGTACTAAAGCAACGGGGACTTCGGATATGTACGGATTTCCGGGACCTTAACCTCGCTTGCCCAAAGGATGACTTCCCCCTCCCAAGTATTGATCAACTTGTTGATCTCACTGCGGGCCATGAGATGCTTTCTCTCATGGATGGCTTCTCGAGATACAATCAAATTTTGGTAGCCCCGCCAATCAACACAAAAATACCTTCATAACTCCTTGGGAACCTTCTGCTATCGTGTCATGCCATTCGGCCTTAAGAATGCTAGTGCGACCTATCAGCGGGCTATGACTTACATTTTTCATGACATTATGCACACTATCCTTGAGGATTATGTCGATGATCTTCTTGGCAAATCTAAACATCGCAGTGAACATCTTGATGTTTTAACCATTATTTTTGATCGCTTTGCATTACAATACTGTGTACGTCTTCAACCAAAGAAATGTGTCTTTGGTGTCCTTTCGAAAACTCCTTGGTTTCATTATCTCTTTGCGTGGCATCGAGGTCGATCCAGCTAATTTCAAAGTTATCCTAGAAATGCCCCCACCCACTAGCCTCAAACAATTGCGTAGCCTGCAGGCAAACTCCAATCTATCCGGCGTTTCATCTCACAAATCTCAAATCGATGTCAACCTTTCCATCATCTCCTTAAAAGGACATTGTCTTTCAATGGAGCGAAGAGTGCCACCAAGCCTTTGAGGCTCTTAAAGCCTATCTCTTGCAGCCACCCATGTTTATCCCACCTCGGACGATCGCCCTTTCTACCTTTACCTTTCTACCACCGACCATGCCAGTAGGAGCCATGCCGCACATCGTGACTCAGAGCATCGAGAACAAGCCGTTTATTACATAAGTCGTACTGTGGATTATGAGACTAGGTATACACATGTAGAAAAGTTATGCCTAGCCCTATCATTCGTGGCCACCAAACTCCGACACTACCTCTTGAATCACAAAACTTTTGTCATCACCAACGCGGACCCCATCCATTATATGTACGCCAAACCTCATCTAAACCAATGCATCGCCCGATGGCTTATGCTTCTCGCTGACCTCGACCTAGAGTTTGTACACCAGAAATCAATCAAAGGACAAACTATCGCAAACCAACTCACGGAAGCCCCTTTACTTGGGAGCGATTAACTAATTTTACTTTCCCCGACGAACTTATTGCCACTCTTTCACTCGGTGAGGATTCATATTCAATGACCCTCTTCTTCGATGGATCCAAATGCCAGCGCGGCGGAGGGGCCGGCGTTGTTCTCATTCCTCTTGATGCTGAGCCTATGCCTCTTTCATTCCAGCTCGATTTCCCCTACACTAATAATACAATGGAATACGAGGCCCTTGTTTTAGGTCTCCGTGGGTTGCATTACACTTAGGTGTAAAATCTATTAAAATTTTCGCGACTCTCAACCGGTTGTCAATCAAGTTATGGGCATCTACCAATGTAAAATGAGGAACTTCAAAAGTACAAACATTACGTGGATTCACTTTTGACCTTATTTACTCATTATTCTATCCAAACCATTCCCGCTCTACTAATAAATTTGGGATACTATGGCTTGCTTAGCCTCATAATTCTTGCCTCACCAACCGACTCTCGACATATTTGTCTTGGTCCAACAATTCTTTGCCCCATCTTACTCAGGCCCGGATGTTTGTATGGTAAATAATGTGAATGCTTGACTCAGCAGGATACTTGGTATCACCAATTTCATGACTACCTTACAACCTCTCGTTCTCCCACCCGACCTCGCTTAGTAATGGAAAACGTGCTTTTCTTAAAAGTTTTCTCGTTATGTCGTCATGGGGACTCCTCTATAAACGTGGCTTTGATGGCATCCTCCTTCGATGTCTAACCGGTGTGGAGGTTACCTATACCATCCAACAAGTCCATGATGGCATTTGTGGTGGACATTTTAGTGGCCTTGCATAGTGGCCAAACGGATCCTTCGCCTAGGCTATTATTGGCCTACTCTTAATAATGATCTCTACGAATATATTAATTGCGCTTTGTGTTATGTGTCAACAACATGCCAACCTTCAACATACTCCTAGCCATCCGCTACAGGTCGCATGAGATCTTTGGTCTTTCTCACAATGGGGTTTAGACCTTATTAGTGAGCTTCACCCCGCCCTCTTCGCAACGTCCGCTAGTTGGATAATCACAAGAACCGAATATTACACTAAATGGGTGGAGGCCATTCCATTCATTTCAACCAAAAAAGAAAAAAATTGTAGAATTCATTAACCATCACATTATCTTTCGTTTTGGTGTTCCTCATCGCCCGATAACGAGATAATGGAAAATCTTTCAAAAACAAGTTGTTCTGAAAACCTTTGTGACAACTTTGGTATCAAACTTAGCTTTTCATCACCTTACTATCCACAAGCAAATGGTCAAGCCGAATCTTCTAACAAAACCCCCGACCAAAATTCTCATGAAAGTCGTTAACGATTCGGGAAAAATTGGCATGATCACATCCCCTTTGCCCTTCGGGCTTATCGTATCAAAGATTCGTACTCCACTAATGCCACACCATTTTCTTTGGTATATGGTACCGAGGTCAGCATCTTGCCTCTCGAAATAAAAATACCCTCCCTAAGAATATCTCTTCAGGATATTCTCACCAATGATGATTTCCGCCAAGAGCGGTTAGCCCAATGTGGAGCTTCTTGACGAGCGCCGTCTTATAAAGCACTTGACCACCTTCAAATCTATCAAAATCAAATCAAGCATGCTTATGATAAGCGACTTCATGAGCGTACCTTTAAGGTTGGTGATCTTGTCCTCAAAGAGAATCAACATGTAACCAAACTAGAAAAGAGAAAATGTGGAAAATTTGCTCCTAATTGGATTGGACCTTACATTATCACTCATACTTATGGATCGGCACTTCTGCGTTTAGCTTCGCTTAATGGTAAACCTGAGCCTAAACCCCTTAATGCCTTGCATCTCTGACCATTCTATTGTTGAATTTAGTGTTATATCACTTCTTATCTACCTTGCGCTCATCCCTTGAGCTCATTTACCACCTCATACACTTTGTTTCATGCATCTCAAAGTAGAATCAAGCTCACGTAGTTTGATCATCACCTCCTCTTAAAGATGCCTTCCCTTGTTAAATCTGTTCCATGACTTAAAAGTATCAAAATAACATGTTCTCAATTGTACACTTATGGGATATTCTTGAGTCAAACTTCCTACAAAACTAGATGCTTCATGCCAAACGGACATCTAGACCTCTAAGTTATACATAGACTGCTCCCTCGAAGGACAACTATGTGCAAAACCACTCCTACTATTATAAATAGACTAACTCCCAGAAGGACAGGCTATACACAAAAACCGCATCTGCTACTATAAATAGATCGCTCCTCAAGGACAGCTATACAAAGTCGCCTTTATCAAAAGCTTCTCCCATTGATCGCCTTCATGAAGACCTCAAGAACAACAAAATACATATCCCATGTAGACTTCCCGCATCGATCGGTCATATCCGGAAAAATAAAAAGCAAGTATAAAAAAGTACTTTTGAGTCATAGACTTGTCTATTTAGGTTTGGTTCTCTTTCGTCAGAATAATCACCTTATAACAAGTTCTCTGCACCCCGACTATATCAACCACCTCACCTCACCATTCGTCAAAGCAACAAAACTCAAGGGATGTGACGTATATCCGATATATTGTGATTATACAACTCTTTTCACCTATCAACTTCTCGCATATGCAAGGTACCTAGGGATTCAAGCTCATCCGACATTTATATGTGGTTTGTTTAGCTCTTCTCAACTACGGGACACTTTTGCCTCTTTTACTCGAATCTAGGATTATGTGTTGACCTTAATCAGGACACGGTTCCCTACTACTTGGGTAAGCTAACTTTCGCTTCACCTATACCTACACCAACATCGCCAATTCCTTACCAACACCAACAACATTACCCTACCAATATCAATATTTTTTTACCAACCAACAAATTGCCTAACCACAACCAAATTGCCTGAATTCACCTCTCCCTGGTCCTAAGGGAGAACTACATCGGTCTAAGGCCCCTCCTTTCTTTGTGCAGGTAATGGGCTATGTAGGCAAGACTTAGGAGACATGGGGTCTCCCAAGGTTAGCTCGACCATCCCCTACCATAACCTATCATGTGTGGTAAATATAAATTTTTGTGTATTTCTATTTGATAACATTCATCTTTATCCTTTTTCAAAACAAAACATTCAAAACACAACCATTCTTATTATTATCATAACTCAAATCAACATACATATTTAGTTTTATTTAGATGTTAAACAAATACATCTTCTCTATCATCGACGCCAAGCAGTCGGCATCCTTATTTATTCTTATCCTCCTATGAAATTCACTTAGACCCTTGCGCCTCCTCCCAAATCAAGTGGTGATCGTGATCGTCGACGCCACTCACTTGGCCTCTCCATCCTCAAAGGTGCCACTGCTATTGGTTCCTCCCACTGATCCACCAACATCTCCTGTAACATACGAATACGTCCTCTCGCATGGATGAATCTTGCCTCTAGTCTCTCCACTCAATCATGAAACCTCTAACAATCCCATTGTATCATTCACTGTGTTTGAAGGTGGTGAACCAAATCCTGCGAGCGGTCTCTCTCATTGCTAATCACAGCTATGTCAGGATGATCGGCCCTCTCACATACACCTCGCAGCTCTGCTACCCACCATAATCTATAAGCCTTTGTTGCTCCCACATCCATTACCTTGCGATCGGCTGCTATCTCTTCTGGCCCTTCTGGAGGTGTCGGCCGGGAGGTGAGAATAATGCCTCGGCATCGATCCTCATGTATGGTCTATAAGCCATAGGTATATCCTGAACAAATCCAAATTGTCGCCACACGCGATCTAAAGGAATCCTCTCGTACTCACTGGCCTGTGCCCTGCGATCCACCTCAATCGCTCTACACCCCTCAACTCCTCAGCTATGTTCTCTGTCACCATATAGTTCCTGTAAGGCCTCCAACAAATATCCGCATCACCATCTCCCATACCTACCTATAATACTCGATGTCATCTATCACGGCCTGGGATCTCGCCTCTTGTTAACATGCATCTGGACACATCGTCTAAATCCCAACCTATGCAATCTGTCTCTCTTTCCTAGATTGGTCGGCTGTTATTGGTCGCACACACACAATGTGCTCATAGGCCCAACAATGTAATAAGTATGCACAATCCGGCGTCTTCCCGTGATTTTGCTTGCGAGCCCATAAACCCCCTGTATAGCTCCGCGGATATGCGGGTGCCCATGCGAAAGTCACGCTCCTATCATTTCCCAAATAATACACATCAATGCTTTTAGAAATCTTCCCCCATCCGCCTCGTGTAATGCATAATACCCCACCGCTATCATTAATACCACTTTGCCAACCTTGTTTCCTCGGGGTGTGTTGCATACATTGTACCATAAGTGAATGTCGAAACCTCATTGTTTCAAATCTCGTGCAAATTTGAACCAAATCATTTGTTATCGCTCCCCGCGCCCACGCTAGGCAACACACGATACACTTTGGTCTTCCTGTGCAATTGGGAGCCTCAAAATTCTAAACACATCTTCCAACATCACTTGTCATCTCCCCGTTGGCGGATAGAAGGTATTCTTTTCCCGATTCCACCTCTCAATCAACGCTGCAACATAGCATGATTGCATGCGATTCGTGAATAATAAGCGGATTCCACTTAACCCCACACGGTTTATCAATACCCATTCAAATTTGTGTTACATCCACTTGGACTCGTGGCAACAAAGTTTGCACACTATCATTCATCCTCGGCCCTAACTCTGCTGCGTACATCAAATCAACAAACAAACCATTCATAAATCCAATCCCCAAGTGTTTTTCTCACATTCGGAATTTCATACGATACTTACCGATATCGGTTATACATAACCGATACCGGTTATCTCTAAACGATACCAGTCACTGTCAAACATATACAGCCTGCTTAAAAACATCCCCTACGATAATTATTTTGCTCGTTTACTCCTCTCTATACCTACAAACATACGCGAAACCCCCGCTTACCTACCCCATAACACTCACCCCATCCCAAACCCTTACCTATCACCTTTTCTTTCTCATCTCTATCCACTTACCTTCTCTCATCCTATTCATAAAACATGCAAGAATTAAATTACAACCAAACAGTTTACCTCTTGGGACGCAGCAGCTTGCGGTGGAACCTGTCTTCCCTCTCGTCTCTGCCTGCTGGATGCTTCTCCTTGTCCATCCATGTTCACCACCCTCTTCAATATAACTTGCCTTTCTCGCCTTTCTTAATCTCACCCCACAATCACTTTACTGTCTCTTTCCTCCTTATCACTCAATTCTCCCATGCAATTATTTGTATCGATTACGTCCAGTCAGCTAATCGCCTTCTCGTATTTAACTTGTTGCGTGACTCTAAAAATAAGAACTCTAAAAAAAAAGAACTTAAGTTGCGCCCACACTTTTCTATTTTTAGAAAAGCTTGTTTTAGCATAACCGATATCGGTTACCTAACCGGTATCGGTCATATATCTACCGACATCGGTTAGCTAACCGATATCGGTCATATGTCTCCTTTTGCTTAAACCTAGGCCTTTTCTTCATTTTTTGCAAATTTTTGGTGGCGCCCGCCTCTTTTTCCTGCATAACGACATCATTATCAATATTTGTCATCAAAATCCCATCAACACATATATATATCATCACAATTTCATCAACATCATCTATCTACATTAAATTTCAAAAACCATCGACAAAACACATAAGACATCATTATACACACCATGTGGATCAAACTCATCATCTATATACATTAAATTTCAAAAACCATCGACAAAACACATAAGACATTTTTTTACACACCATGTGGATCAAAATCATCATCTATATATATATCAATGTCAAAATATACAATTTTCCCCGCATGGGGCCTCTCGTGATCTAAAAATAATACAAAGGCGACACGCAGCCGCTATCCTGTCAAAATCTCGACTCGGCTCGCAGGCCGGTCTATCATGTCAAAAATATACTCATTTCTCGCAGCCGGTATCAACTATACAAATGTACTCAAATTTCATGCAGCCGATATATACAACAAAAATGAATGAATAACTAAATCATATATGGGCACGCAGCCTCAATATATACATGCGATTCACGAGGCCGTCAAGTGTACATACCCAATATCAAAAAAAAACCCATCGCCATCGCCTTGGATGTCTCGGCTCTCTCAGCCACCCTCGGCATGTCTCCTGCTTTGTTCCTGTCTCGGGCTCTCGCCTCCTCCTATAACGAGACCCACCGGGCCGTGGTTGTGCCTCCACAGGATCTTTGGCTCAGGATGTCTCGGCTCGGCACCGCATACGGGCCGGTGATAATCGCCCGGTACCATCAAGGACGCCTCGATAATATCGGGCCTCCGCTCTCGCCTCCATATAGCGGGCCCGTGCCACCATGGCTCAGCTGGGCCGGTCCCGACTCCTAATAATCTTGCCCATGTCCTGCAGGTGCAACACACCTCGTGTACTGTACTGCGGCGGTGCACTGTACTATGTTATCTTGGTTCTGCATCGTTCCCACGGCACGTGCTGAGCTAAGCGCTCGTAGCCTCCAGTAGTACTCTGCCGCAGGCCTGCACAACTAGCAAGCCGCCTGTAACAACCGCACTGTCCCTAAGAGCCGGTCCTCTCTCTTTATATCGTAGACAAATCTGCAGGCCTGGCCTTTGGGGGCAGCCCTACTGGTCGTATACAGATGATGTGCTCATACGCCCAGCAGTGTAACAAAAATGTCGAGCAAATACCAAATCACCTCATCCGGCGATAACCCCACAGCTCTCTGTATAGCTGCACCAGATACACTGGTGCCCAGGCATAGCATGTATGCTCCTCTACCATCTCGTGCAACACTCCCATCAAAGCCCGTGGGAAGCGGCCTCCCTCTGAGTCCGGGAGGGCGAAGCAGGTGATACCTATCATCATCAACACGGCAAGCCGTGTCTCCTGTCGGTGTGCACGATACATGTCACCATAGGCAATGCTCGCGCTATGATAGGTCAATAATGCAGCTGCATCCCCAAATACATGCAGGATGCTGTCCATCGTTGTCTCCGCATCCACTGGAACAACTTTGCCTCCCCTACGATCGGCAGTCTTAGGATATGATACACATCCTCTAAAGTAATCGTCATCTCTCTAGTAGGGAGATGGAAAACATTGGTTGCCAGATCCCATCTCTCGATGAGGGAAACCATCAGGCTATGGTCCCTATCCACAGCCCTATACCGCTGGACTCCGCCGAGTCCCACCTCTCGCATAATGGCCCAATGCGCTGCGGACACATGTGGCCGCATCCGTCTCAATAAAGGGGGCATCCGATCCCGCATCGTAAGCTGCTGGCGTGCCTGTAAAAACAACCCACTTCATCAGGCCTACCCTTTACAATAACAACTACTTTAACTCTCTCTACCCACTCAACCTACCAACCACCCCGATCTACTCTAGTCATCTAACTATACCCCCTGCCAATTTAACACCTCCTACTTCATACCTAACACCTAATCTATCCTACCCGACCAACCACACAACCACCCCATTTCCCCCCACCCCAATCACCTTTCCTATCAACTCTACCCCCTCCCCCTTCACCCCCAAACACAAAAACAAACCAACAAGACAATTCCAACAAACAACAACAACAACAACAACAACAAAAATCGACGCCGGTCGACATATATGACCGACGCGCCAGGTCTCTCGGCAAACACATTATCCCAAACATTTTGTGATCGACATCGGTCCTGTCCCAATCCGGGCCGAACCCAAAACGGCCCGTAAAATATTTTTTCACCTATTTCTCCCTTTTACCCACAAGAAAACCCTAAAAACCTACCCACCCTGCCGCTTTGACCTAACTAGCCTACCTACCCACTCCATTTGCAAATTACCTCCATTCATTCCTTATTTTATTAAAATTAGGATTCCTACCCAAAACCCACATCTAAGTTAAACTCATTAAATTCACAAAGGTAAGAGCTCAGAGCCTACCGGTACGACTACACGTCGTCGTGGTGGGATAGGTGGCGGTGGTCAGGCAGTCCAAAGCACCTCCGCTCCTCTTGGGCCGTGTCATGGCTCCAAATCTCCTCAGCTGGGTTCTCCACCAATCAAACTCTGCCTCCTGATCGCTGGGGTCTACCAACCACTCACTCCTCCACTCAAATAATGCCACCTCAGCCCACAAACTCAACAAAATCACTTCACACCTCAGACAAGACAAATTGGGCGCTCAAATTCACAAAGTGACAATGACAGGCCGTATTTTTCTTTTTATAGGTTTTGACCTATAACCGATACCGGTTATTTTGCGCCCTAGAATACCGGTATCGGTCTTCTAACCGATATCGGTCACACATAACCGATATCGGTTATTTACTTCCTTCACCTAACTCCCGCCCTTATCCACCAATCTCCACTTTTTCCCCATCACCTACCCCTGGCTTTGCTGACTAGCCTTATTTTGACCTCAATCGGCCCGACCTAAGGCCGCACCCAACCAATCAGGCCCGACCCAAGGCCGCAACCAACCAATTCGGCTGACCCAAGGCGCGACCAACCAATTAGGCCCGACCCACGGCCGCACTGACCAATCAATCAAACCGGACTCCAAGGCCCTCACTAATCAATCGGCCCGACCCAAGGCGCAACAATTAAGTACCTGCTTCAAAACCATGCAAATTACAATTTTATCCACCCATCATGTAGCTTTTTGTTCAATCAAGCTCACCTGTTCGTGTTTTAGCATGATTAGGGTACTTGACTTGATCAATCGACCAACTTTGCCTAGACTAAGACCGTGACGTTTATCTCAACCAAACCAACCATTTGGTACTGCCGAACATGCCTAAACGTTCTTGTACCTTACCCGTTATATCCCCTGGAGCTACTTCCTATACCTTGGATACCAGGATTATATCACCCTTGTTTGGATAAACTATCGCCTTTGCCTATGAATTGCTTGTTTGCTCTTCAAATCATGTACCACTGGTTTAACCATCGCATTTGGCGAACGTAAGGCCTTCGCTTGAACTTACCCCACCATCTTACCATCATCTCAACACCATTCACCCTTTATCAACCCTATCCCTCATTTCACGCGCCTCAATCTGCATAGATTTGAGGGGGATTACCTATACCCTTAACGGGAGTAACCACTTCTTATTATTGTCGGTCAAACAGCTTTAAAGACAAGTTACCGCTGACAACAAGGGGCTAATGTAGACACCAAATTTGTGTCTTACGACACCCTGTGCCCCGCATCTCATTTCGTAACCTAACCTCACCACCTAAACCTTGCACAATTATTTATTAATTACCTTATAATTAATAAATCCACATTTTCAAACCTGCCACCTCATTTCACCACCTCATCATGACCTAGCCCTAATCCTAAACTAACCTAATTAAGACCTATAACTTGGTCTACATCCACACCCATGACTAATTACCCCTCACCCGCACCAAAACCAACCTAATAATGACTTGACCAAGCCCACAACTAATCTCTCAGGAGAAAAGGAGGGAAAGTTGGCTATTTTACTAAAAATAGCCCACTTTGACTTAACCGACATCGGTTCCTACTCAACCGCCGCAATCGGTTACGTGAATCACGCCATCGGTTCCTATAAATGACCTCCCCCAACCAAAAATAAAGCATCGGGAATTCATTTGAAGGATCAAAATTCACTTGGCGAAGGCGAGACAAGTGAAGAAAAGAGAAGAGCATCGAGCCAAAGAATGCAACCGAGCCAATTGGATTCTTTGTCACCCCGTTCGAAGCATTGAAAAATACGAGGATAGCTTCATCACTCATTTTCCAATACTGATCATCCCAGCCAATCGAACCTTCTTCACTACCACATTCCTTGACCTGAATCTTCATCAAGGGCGAGTAAGTAGTGTCTTGTATGTTTCTAAGCACCATTTCTTGAGCCTTTTGATTGATAGTAATTATAAGCTCACTCCTAGATCTACCACCTGCCAACACCCTACACTTAACCTTCATCCATACATCCTTGTATTGCCCAAGACGCTTTATCACACTGAGTCTTCCTCGTCATCTCACTATTCCCCTCATCCATCCACTAGTCTTAATAACCCCACAATCACCCCCGCAACCAACCTCTATCCGTAGTGCCTGATTATTGACCCTACTGGTGTCGATTTATCCCTACCGACAATGGTTCTCTAACCGCATGATCGGTTATCCAGCTGATACTAGCATCGATCACCGTGACTTATACCAAAACCTTCCTCTCACCTATTTGTCTCCTAACAACCTCGAGATCCGGTCTTGTTTATCCACCGTAACTCGACCTAAACGTATTAACGACCATTGACCAAACAAACAACGTGGCGTTTTATTATCGGTAGTTTAGTCTCTATTAACTTGCAACGAGGTACCTAAATCATGATTTCGCATGATAGCTTCTTTATTATCATTTCACATGAAGGGTTTTTACGTGACAACATTTTGTAATTGTAATCCAAGTTTGGTTGAACATTTTACTTCCAAGTAAGTTTTTTTTGTTTATTGAACCATCCTAGCTTTCTATGTTCTTGTATTTCTATTAAGGATTTGGTGAATATGGTTCATCTTTTATTGTGAGTATTTGTTTCAATTATTTGCATTCTAAAATTTGGTTTCTGCAATTATATAATCTTAGATCTATGACCACCTTTAGCTTCTCGCTTATGACTAGAAATTACTCCATTACAGTATTCTGCTTGCAAAATCTCCTTATGTGCACGTATGAGATTACTCAATGCCAACCATTGATATATACTCATGGAAGATAATCCTCCATTTTCAACACCTTCTCCAAAAATGTTCTGTTCTTCCTTAACTTGAAAATGGTTGAGCTCTACATGGCTTTGTCCTGATGTTCTAGTTGATTTTTTGAGAAGGTCCATAATATATTATATTAATGAAAAACTTGAGATTCTAAATATGTACTCTGCGGAAAACCTATTTACAGACCAGCACGTTAAGCCAGAGAAAATAAAATGTTAAAGCAATTTGGTGGAAATGGGGAACAACTAGGCTCTCTATCCCAAGCATGATCCTCCTAAGGTTTAATGGTGAAATGACACCTCTAGCTAGAAGCATAATGGTGTCACCCAGATTTCATCCTGAAATCTGCGACTAGCCTATCCGAATTTTTTTCGTACTTTTAAAATAATGGGTCGTTTTGTGTTTTTATTGCCCGAAAGTTCTTGTATTGCGTCAAAGATATTTCCAAAGAGCCATATTAGTCGTTTTAAGCCAAATACTCGGATGCCCAAAATTGTTATATTACTGTAGTCCGGAATTTGTCTCATGAAATTTGTATTTAATTATTTTGAGCCCCGTATGAGGCTATTTGTGCTCCGTTTTAACTCTGTTATGATCGAACATGTCATTATTCCTATGTACCAGAAGGGTTTTAACTTGGAATAAGTTTTGGGCTTTATTTGTGCCTTTTGGCAATTTTTCGTGTTTTTGTGTTGTCTCGTTTCGTTTTCGTAAAATTTTCTAGAACAATTCCTTTGCGGTAAGCCCGATTCTTGGCCTGGAGCTGGAAAACATATACGCACATTATGCCTGGAGGAAATCGTCATCGAGGTTTGGATCATTGGGAAAAAGTGAAGTCGTGCATGGAAAAGCCCCTGCGGGGTTGGGTGCATTTTTGGAAAACAAAGAATTTAAGTTGATGGGAAAAATACAAGCAGCAGGTAAGGTGAGAATTTTGTACACCGCCAGGTACTTTTTCCCGTGATATAAAATTCACTTAAGCTGCAAGTGGGAAAGTTAGAGGCCGCAGGCAGCGGGAATTTATTGCCTTCCTTGCAGGTAAAAATTCCATGATGAAATAAAAGAAAGTGACTTAAGTGAAATCATGAGATTTTATTGTATGCACTTGCAGGTAAATAATCCCATTGTCAAAGTCAAATCACTTAAGTGGATCATGGGATTTCCGGGCTGCCTTGTAGGGTAAAGAATCCCATTGTGAAAATTCTTAAAAATAGAATTATATCGTGCAAAAAAGTGTGCCCCCTTTGGTGAGATGATGGCAGCCTTTAAGTGGATTTAATTTATTATTTCTCCTTCTAAAATAGGCGCCCAAGCATGGAAGAAAGTCAACAAGTCAAAGGGGAATAAAAGAAATAGAATTAAATGAATTAAATTGATTAAATTTAATTTATTTAAAGGCTGCCCCCTTCATGTCAAAAAGTGCACCCCATTTAGGATAGATTTAATGATTTTTAAAGCATTAAATCATTAAATTAAATTCTATTTTCAGTGGCTATGGTCAAGGCACACTGTGAAGCTTAAGTGAAGTGAAGTGTGAATGATTAAATTGGATTAATTTAATTTATTGGATGGTTGTCCTTAAACATGTTATTTTTAAAGAGAAAAACATGATTTTTAATTAATTAATTGCCAGGAATAGGAAGGGAAATTATTAATTATAGAATTGTGAAGGGTTATATAAGCATGGGCAGCCATAAGGGTGAATTATTTAATTCACAGGTAAAGAATTGCAGCCAAGAGGAAAAGTGCGCCCCATTTGAAGAAGGATTTTGCTCAGACAAAAGTGAAAACAAGGCTAAAAGCTTCCAAATTTGGCGCATGCTTTGAAGGAGGTTGATCTTTGTTTGCATAATTTTTTCGCATAGGTGTTACGAGGTGCTCGGAGGTGTTGTTGAAAGGATTCATGCTCTCTTTATGTGCAAATTAAACATCAATTTTTGGGGTAGCAGGCTTGAAAAGTGTAGATTTTTACAATTAAAATTCACTATTCATGCTCCGGTGGCCATTTTTGTCTGAATTAATTGCAGGAATTCATTACAGGTGCTTTACAAAAGAAAAGGAGCTTTAATCAATGTCCAATACATTGCATATATCCTCCGAATCTGAAGAATTGTCCAGATCTACACCAGTTTTGAAGAAATCCGGCCAAGTAAGAAGAAAAAGAATTATTCAGACAAAGATAGACAAAGCCATGGCAAAGAGAGATGAAAAAGAAAGCACGATGGAGTCATGCATCACTTCCAAACTTGCAGACATAGGAGACACAGATCTAGGTCCGGAACCTCTTTCCGAATTGATTGATAGATCTAGAGCGGGAAAGACTTCACTCATGTGTGCGGTTAAAAGTAGTGGAATTATCCGAGCTGCAGCCTTTCCATACACAACCCAGTTGCCAGAGTTTGTTATGGAGTGCGCTAGATCTTACCATCCTTCATCCAGATCAGTGCGTGATGCTACGGGAAAGACAATAATTCGTTTGGACGCAGAGTTCATCAATTATTGTTTGAAGATTCCAGTGCGAAAGGTGGTGACTTCCATTAGTCTTCAGGATGCCGAAGCAGGGAGAAGCATAGAGTTGATTGCGTGAGCATAATGAATAGCAGATACATGAAGAAGCCTAGATCTCCTTCAAAGTTCCCAAGAACTCTTCTGCGGTCCAATTTGGTGCAGGAGGTCGATGATGTGGTCAAATTGCTATGCAGGATGAATGGCGAGGCGAATGCTTACACTTTCCGTACATGGATGTATGCTTTCATCAGGACCATTGAAGTCAACAAGGTTGATTCCATAATCAATTGGTTGGAAATTATTAGCGACAACATTGGTGAGCAACTCTGGAACGTGAAGCGTACTTTCAGCTTCAAAATGACTTCCTACTTGGTGTATGCTGCAGCTTCACAAGGCATCTTTTCCAAGCTGGATAGATGTGGTGTTCTTTCTAAGGACCCCATTTTTCGAGTGCTACCCACAACTTACTGTGCTTGCGTGTGCGAGAAAGATTCAAAGTGGTCAATGATGAATTCTTCTACGATTTCATTTGCAGGCTAGACAAAGACTTGAAGGCCAACAGGGTAAGCAAGGAAGCGTGGGAAGTTGTGTCCAAGATTGGCAGTCTATTCATTTAGTTTGCAGATTTCACATACCTCAGGGTTACGGGCTTTTCTGGAGAACCAATAAAGATGCCCAGGTATCCGAATGATAGATTGATCGCCATGGAGTTGAGCAGACAACTTGTGGAGTTACACGACCTTTAGTCAAAGCGGCACAAGTCTACGGGCTTCTTCCCAATCACTGTGGGACATTACAATTGCATTAGCATTCATAGAGCTCGGGGGATGGAGACGCAGATATTATTCAAGTATGAGCAAGAGTTCTTCCCTGCACAGCTGAACTTTGATCCATTTGGAGTAGCCAGGAAGACGATCTCCCAGGAGTACGCACATGTGCCTTCATTAGAAGATTTCTGGATGAAGTGCAAAAGTGAGTACGAGGTTAGAAAGAGAGATTTCAGCAGGCTATCAGCAAAGCAAGTGTTCGACTTTGGACTAGCGCGGATACTGTGGATCTTAAAGATGATGGGAATGTGGTACTTGACACTTACCATCAAATGGGAGGAGATAAAGCCATCTTCAAGGATAACGTAGGAGGCTGCCATACACTTGAAGAAAGATCTGGAGCTATTTTGGTGAATACTTCAAACTGGTTGCTGACAAAGGGATATTGCCTTGATGAAGTATTGATGAATCAAATCACGGCAACTTCGGCGTAGGAGATTCCCTCAAGCGGAAGCACGGAGGAGAAAGCAGCAGAAAGTCTGAGAAGTTGAAAGTACACAGAAGATCTCAATCTAAGGAGAAGATCACTTCCACGGACATGACTTTGGTTCCAGCTTCTCCAGCACCCAGTACTTCACCAATTGTTGCACCTCAGCAGGACACTTCCATGCCTCCACTGAATCCGGCGACATTCATCTTCTCTCCTCAGCCACTCCATTCAGCACCTATTCCAAAGGAGATGTTGAAGCTGCAGATGGCGGAGTTCGAAAGAGCTTTGTCCTTGGATGATTCAGAGGATGGCAGCCATAACACCGTGGCACTTTTTGATGGAGAGGATGCAGAGTGGGAGATGGTAGTGCACTCAACGACTTCTCATTCTCCGAGAAGTAACTTCTCGGAATGGTTGGCTTTGCAGTTGGTTCCAGAAGCGAGAGTGGAGATGAACTTAGAAGAGCACGACTTGCAGCTACTCCAGAATCTGGGTGGAAGAGATAGAAGGCCTAAAGTTGCTAAAGCAACTTCTAGGTTGATCATCGAGGAATCAGGGCAGAAGTTTGCTGAGATATCAATTCCGGCAGAAGGAAAGAAGGAGGAGGAGCTCACGGCAGAAGATGTTACAGTAACCAGAGTACCCCTCGGTCAAGCCACCACTGAAGGATTGAAGCAGGACACACAGACATTGATAGATGCTCTATTCCTTAGGTTTGACAATGAAAAGGCGGAGAAAGAAGAACTTCAGAAGCAGGTATCTCAGTTGTGCGAGATCATAGCCAAGGTTGCTAAGCCTTCCATTCAGCCCATTTCAGAGAAGGTGAGTGATCATCTTATGCAGAAATGGAGGATGCAAACAATCAAGTAAAAACTATTGACGAATGGAAGGATTTGATTATTCGTCAAGCTTACGTACAACTTGGAGAAGTGTCACCGCTTTAAGGTTATGAATGATGCGGCAAATCAGTCAGAAAGCAACCGTGGTAACGAGCATAGTGGACATGAACACGATTCTTTGAGAGTAACCCGAGTACTTTGGGGAGATCAACAAGTGTAGGAGATGTATTGGTTGCGAGCAAATTGTGCAGATGGATCGGTTGAGAAGGGGAAGCAACTAGAGTTTGCAGTATCTTTCGTTTGGAAATCTGCGAGTTTTTTGAAGAGGATGCGGATACACTTGAGAGTAGGACATCATCCTTACCGCACAAAGATCATTTCTTTCACTGAGGAGAGGGTGGACGGGAATGTTACTTCATACGTGCGGATCGTTCCTAGCAAGGTGCCTAATTCCCTGGAAGGGTCTCTTCTGATGGTACAAAAGAGAATTGATAAAGCTACTAAGCCTTTCACGATGAATTCTATTAGTAGATTGGTGGCACTGCAGGTGGATATTGCGAGGTTTGGGCCGAGCTTGGAAGATGTGGAAGCGTGCATCAAAGTGTTGAATGAAGGGTTGTTGCAATAGGTTCAGAGAAGGAAGCAATGGCTAAAACAGATGGGAAGATGTGAATCACATGTTCGACAAGTATATCCGATATCAGAACAAAAAGAAGACATAAATGTTACAACTGGCATGACTTCTTCTTCTATTCTTTCTTCTTCTATTTTCTATGTTCCCGGATGAAATTGTAAAACTTTAAGTTATTGGTTTTGCAACCATTACTTAAAGTCATGTGGAACCATTCTATTAGTTAAGTGATACATGTGTCACTTAAGGAGAAGTTAGTGGAGGATGATTGCCAAATGTCATCTTTACTTGTTGTTTGTGTTTTAGTTCAGTTAGATTTCTCATTTGTACTTTCCCTCCTACATTCTATAAGTAGGAGAAGAACCTCCGGTTAATGATCAAAATTTGTAAGCAACAATCTTGTGTTCTAGACTTTGTGCTGAACCCCTGAGAGCCACTTGGAGCAAAGGAATACAAAGGAGTAGGTTTCCGGAGAACTTTGTGTCACGGTGTATTGTGTTTCTTACTTTTAATCTTAGATCTCTTAATAAACTTGTGTTATTTTAGATCTGGATCTAGAGCTGCCTTTGTTTTATAATTCTATGTTTATATCTATTGGATTCTTCTATGTGCATGCAATCAGCTCTGCCATCTACTGATTGGGATGCACATCTTCCCCATTTCTTCTATATGTTTATGTAATTACTTTCCTCTGTAACATTTCCTTTCTCTAAAACAATACGCTTACTTCACAAAATTGCCGAGTTATTCGATTATGGTTCATGAACTAAGTAATTAAAGTAAAACCCCATTTAGATATTAGCATACTTAAATTGACAAATCGACACGGAGCCTCACCGGTTAAATGAGGAGATTTATCTCATGATCGCCTAGGTTTTGATGCTATGCAGAAAAATCTAGCCAACACATAACATGACATTTCATGATCATATAAGCTTTATAAATGGACGGGATCTTGTGGGCTTCGAACAAGCATCATTGAGATAAATGGAAAAATCTTCGTTAAATGGTCTATAATTATGTCCTTGTTCATTGGCTATATCCCTTTGGAAAAATCCTGTGTTTCAATGTAATTGTCTCCTCAAATCTGGTTTGTAGCTAGGTTCATAGCAGATCTCATTGATCAACATCAATGACCTTAGTCCCCTTCCACTTGTAAGTATTGGATTGTTTAATAAGAGATACCTTAACCATTTCATTGTTTCAAGAAAGCTTCCATCTAAGCCATATTATTAATGGTCTTGTTTAAATTTAAGGCATAGAAATCCTTTGTTTTCCTTCAAATTTAAGTCATTGGCGGTGGATACTACTGATGTAGTTAGGGAATTATACCGTGATTTGACTGAAAAGTCGCCATCCTTAGACTCCATCCTAATTCGTCGGCACTCAGTCTGGAAAGGAACTTAAATTAACTGATGAAGACCTGCACCCAAGGCATACTATCATTTCGGTGGCATAAAACTTTTATCCCTAGACATCACTCGATTCCCATTATCGATCTCCATAAGCAAGGCCCTTTGAACAAGATCTCTGCAATGGCAAATGAAATTCCAAATGCAAGAGACATTTGTTGGGTTAACGTATTAAAAATATTTAGTGTACAGAACTCTCTAGACTCTTTGCTATTAGAATTTATTCCATACTCATTGCTGTTCTTACAGAGTTTCCGTACCGACTTTGCTCGTACGGCTTTGTTTATCAAATAGCCTGATTGAAGCCTTACAAAGAAACTTCTGAATATCTCAAATTTGGAAGATACGTTGCCTAGCTGCGCAAGATAAGTATGGAATCTTCTTAATTTCATTGGTCCTTTGCTACGTAAAAACCCTTGATATTGTTTCAAAAGCTTTCTATAAATGAGCAGGCAATGAAGCTTTCATTTCACTCTCCTTGATTTAAGAGATTTGGATGGCTTGAACCACAGAAATGAGCTAATTCTCTCAAAGGTCAACCAGTTTGAAAACCATGCTGAATGTTTCAAACCGACTTTGCCATGGGTGTCTCCTTCCCACTCTTACAAATAATGGGACGCTTAGGCAAATTGCCAGAACTTTGTTTTGCTCACAGCCAAAGATTGTTAATTTAATTTGCAAGTGCTCTTCTAATGTCGACATTCAAAAAAGGCTATTCTTAACATTCCAAATGCAAATTTTGTCTGAAGTGTAGTTCATTGTTTGAAGGTTTAGATCTTTCAAATATTTGGCAAAAGTTACAAGATATGATAATTTCTGATGCCAAGGACCATAGGTCTAATGCTTGCGATTATCACTGGGGCGGACACATGCCAACCAGATAAAGGGACACGAGAATGGATGTATTGTGCTCTTCTAATGTCGACATTCAAAAAGAAAAATCTTAACATTCCAAAGACAATTTTGTGTCTGTAGTCTAGTTCATTGTTTGACAAAGTTGCTTTCAAAGATTTGGCTCATTTAAAGATATGAAACGGATAACTATTCCAACCATAACTTTAACGCTTAAAATTAACTGGGGGACACATTCCAGAAGGGACATGAGAATGGATGTATAGTAACAAGGAGGAGACTATCCCGCAAACAAAGATGATGGCATTAATTTTGGCACTAAAAAGGGGGGCCTTGTAGGACCAACCAGGAATACACATCAATGTGAGGTATACTTTCTAATCTTTTTTCTTACATTCTGGAAGTTAGCATAATAGCAAAATGCAAAATTGCCACTTGGAACAAAACTGTTTATCTATTTTTCAAACTCGCCATACAATTTGCCCTTGAGTTTGCCCTTGTTCTATACACACAAGTACAATGATCTGTATCTTTATGTCTGTCTTCTCTATAGAAGTGCACTTTGTTTGTAATAGTAGCAAAAATCCACTTAAGAGTCTCTGCTTTTAATTAATTAATTTTCTCTCAACATTCAACAAATTGTCTCTTTGTCTATCTTCTCTGCTATCATTCTGATATATTATTCTTAACATATTTTGATGAGTTTTGCTATGAATCTGCCATGATCAATGGAAAGGCAAATCTATTTTCTGGAGATTACATGCATGACCCCTAGAAAGAATGGCATTAGGTTGGTGCATAAGTCTTTTCCTGCAATACATTCGTGATGAAAGTAGAAGACCATGTGTAACCAAAACTCCTGTGTGACAAATTTGTGTGGGCTAGAAGACCAAGGCTCCCAAAACTATTAACGGGGATTGCATAGGTCTGTCTGATTTTTCTTGGATTCGCAACTAGAGAACAAAGATCCTGAACCAACCTATTCATTGTATTGGCTAAATGTTTTTTTTCCTTGCAGGTGGAAATGTTAACCAATGGATGCTTGTAATGTCCCAACTCCGGGATCAATGGGAAATTAAGCAAATAACCCACTCTTCAATTATCCCACCCAAAAAATTAGCAAACATATTCTAAAATCAGTCCTTCAAATAACATAGGCACATACAACTACCAGCACTAACGCTTAATAATTGCTCTCCACAGATTGCTGGTCATTAATAAAAGCACACAGTATGCTGATCATATATGGTTTCAATATGCAAGAGAACTCTTGTTAATTCTATCTACTGAAATAGCTGGTAATAAGACTGAGAATGCTCATTAGTTTACTCCTAAAATTGCCCAGAACAAGTCGCTGTTGAAAGGAGTTAAGGCAGATCACACTAATAAAAACCAGACCTCATTGATAAGATTTACCTTTTTGCCCAGAACAGATCGCTGCCAAGGAAGAAATACCAGCCGATAAACTTAATCCTTCCACACTAACTGGAATAAGCGAAACAACCCACAATCATTATTGAAGAAGTCGCTGTAATGTATGACATGAAAACATGCAAAATGCTGGTCGAACTACACCAACTACTCCTCCAAATTAGTTTATGTTCAAAGTGGAAACAGTTGCTGCCATAGAGAGGTTATAACCATGCACACACACCCAAGTCGTATCACATTAACAATGCAATAAACATTCAGGAGGAATTCGCTGGGCAATAGGAAATCATATAACACAGTTGTAATTGCTAAGACAATGCTCCAAAACAGTCCCTTAAGATTCGCTTTTTTCATGGCCTATTGGCAAACAGGAAGAATCAGTTTCCTACAAAATAATTCACAAACACATCAAAGTAAATCGCTGCAGTTAATAAACATAAATCAGGCCAGTCGCTGGATTTTTAGCACAATGGGTCGCTAAAATATGTATTTAAAAACATCACAGTCCAGTCAAAGGGTTCGCTGCTCATAGGAGTATTCAGGCATGCATTAGAACATTCAAATAATCAACCAATACAGTTGCTGCACTATAGGGATATCGAACTTACCTCACAATATTTGAAGTCGAGAGAATACTCGAAAAGCATACCGACATGTTGGCTAGATTTTCTGCATAGCATAAAACCTAGGCAAATGAGATAAATCTCCTCATTTACCGTGAGGCTCCCGTGTCGATTTGTCAATTAAAATATGCTAGTATCTATATGGGGTTTTACTTTAATTGCTTCACTCATGAACCATAGTCAGATAGCTTCAACAGCAAGTAAGCAACTATTTAAGAAAGGAAATATTTATAAGAAGGGAATTATATAAACACAGAGAAGAAATGGGGAAGATGTGCATCCCAATCAATAGATAACAGAGTTGATTGCATGCACATAGAAGAAACCAATAGATATAAACACATAATTATAAGCAAAGGCAGCTCTAGATCTAGATCTAAAATAACACAAAGTTTATTTAAAGATCTAAGATAAAAAGCTAGAAACAAAATACACCGTGACACAAAGTTCTCTGGAAACTTGCTCCTTTATATTCCTTTGCTTCAAGTGGCTCTCAAGGGTTTCAGCACAAAGTCTGGAACACAAGGATGTTGCTTACAAATTCTGATCCTTAACTCGAGGTTCTTCTTCTACTTATAGAATGTAGAAGGGAAAGTACAAATGGGAAACTCAACTGAACTGAAACATAAACAAGAAGTAAAGATGACATTTGACAATCATCCTCCACTAACTTCTCCTTAAGTGACACATCTATCACTTAACTAATAGAATTGTTCCACATAACTTAAAGTAATGGTTTCAAAACCAATAACTTTAAAGTTTTACAATTTCATCCGAGAACGTGGAAAATAGAAGAAGAAAGAATAGAAGAAGAAGTCAAGCCAACTGTAACATTTATATCTTCTTTTTTCTCTACTGAATATACTTGTCGAACATGTAATTCAACATCTTCCCATCTGTCTTAGCCACCGCTTCCTTTTCTGTCCTGAACTGCAGCAATCCTTCGTTCAACACCTTGATACATGCTTCCACATCCTCCAAGCTCGGCCCGAACCTCGCAATATCCGACTGCAGTGCCACCAGTCTGCTAATGGAATTCATCGTGAAAGGCTTAGTAGCTCCATCAATTCTCCTTGTACCATCAGAAGAGACCCTTCCAGGGAATTAGGCACTCTGCTAGGAATGATCCGTACGTATGAAGTAACATTTCCGACCACTTCCTCCTCAGTGAAAGCAATGATATTGTCTGGTAAAGACGATGTCTTACTCTCAAGTGCTTGCATCCTCTTCAGCAAAACTCTGCAGATCTCCAAACGGAAAGATACTGCAAACTCCAGCTGCTTCCCCTTCTCAACTGATCCGTCCGGTACAATTTGTTCTATAACCAACACTTCTCCCGCAGCTTATTGATTTCGGCCAAAGTACTCAGGTTACTCTCAACAACTGTATTCATATCTACTATGCTCATCACCAGTTGCTTCAGCTGATCTGTTGCATCATTCATAACCTTCAGAGCGGGTCAGGCACACTCTCGAAGTTGTGCAAGCTTGACGAATAATCAAATTCTTCCATTCGTCGATAGCTTTCACCTGATTGCTTGCATCTTCCATCTCCTGCATCAGATGATCACTCACCACTCTTGAGCTGAAATGGGCTGAGTGGAAGATTTAGCAACCTTGGCTATGATCTCACACAACTGAGATACTTGCTTCTGAAGTTCATCTTTCTCCGCCTTTTCTCTGTCAAGCCTAAGGAATAGAGCATCTATCAATGTCTATGTATCCTGCTTCAATCCTTCTGTGGTGGCTTGACCGATGGGTACTCTGGTTACTGTTATGTCTTCTGCCGTGAGCTCATCCTCTTTCTTTCCTTCCGCTGGAACTGACATCTCAACAAACTTCTGCCCCGACTCCTCGATGATCAACCTTGAAGTTACCTTAGCAACTTTAGGTTTTCTGTCTTTTCCGCCTAGACTCGAGCAACTGCAAGTCGTGTTCCTCCAAGTTCATTTCCACTCTAGCTTCTGGAACCAACTGCGAAGCCAACCATTCTGAGAAATTACTTCTGAGAATGAGAAGTTGCTGAGTGTACTACTATCTCCCACTCTGATTCCTCTCCATCAAAAAATGCACATAGATGTTATGGCTGCCATCTTCTGAATCATCCAAGGACAAAGCTCTTTCAAACTCTGCCATCTGCAGCTTCAACGTCTCTTCTGGAACAGGTGCTGAACGGAGTGGCTGAGGAGAGAAGATGAATGTCACGGATTCAGTGGAGGCATGGAAGTGTCCTGCTGAGGTGCAACAATCGGTGAAGTACTAGATGCTGGAGAAGCCGAACTAATGTCATAGCCGTGGAAGTGATCTTCTCTTTTGATTGAGATCTTCTGTGCACTTTCATCTTCTCGGACCTTCTGCTGCTTTCTCCTCCGTGCTTCCTCTTGAGGGAATCTCCTGTGCCGAAGTTTCCGTGATTTGATTCATCAATGCTTCATCAAGGCAATATCCCTTCATCAACAACTAGTTTGAAGTATTCACCAGAACAACACTAGACCTTTCTCAATCGTATGGCAACCCCTACGTTATCCTGAAGTACGGCTCTATCTCCTCCCATTTGATGGTAAGTGTCAAGTAACACATTCCCATCATCTTTAAGATCCGCAGGTATCCGTGCTAGTCCAAAGTCGAACACTTGCCGTGCTGATAGCCTATTGAAATCCTTCTTTCTAACCTCGTACTCACTTTTGCACTTCATCCAGAAATCCTCTAATGAAGGCACATGTGCGTACTCCTGGGAGATCGTCTTCCTGGCTACTCCAAATGGATCGAAGTTCAACCGTGCTGGGAAGAACTCTTGCTCATACTCGGATAACATTTCCGCTTCCAATCCTCGAGCTTTATGAATGCTCTGGCAGCTATAATGTCCCACAGTGATCGGGAAGAAGCCCGTAGACTTGTGCCGTTTCAACTAAAGGTCGTGTATCTCCACAAGTTGTCTTCGCTTAACTCCATGGTGATCAATCTATCATTCGGATATCTGGGCAACTTAACCGGTTCTCCAGAAAAGCCAGTAACCCTGAGGTATGTGAAATCTACAAACTGAATGAATAGACTGCCAATTTTGGATATACAACTTTCACGCTTCCTTGCTCACCCTATTGGCCTTTAGGTCCTTGTCTAGCCTGCAAATGAATTCGTAGAAGAATCCATCGTTGACCACTTTGAAATCTTTCTTGCACGCAGGTACAGTAAGTTGTGGGTAGCACTCAAAAATGGGGTCCTTAGAAAGAACGCCACATCTATCAAGCTTGGAGAAGATGCCTTGTGAAGCTGCTGCATATACCAAATAAGAAGTCATTTTGAAGCTGAAAGTACGCTTCACGTTCCGGAGTTGCTCACCAATGTTGTTGCTAATGATTTCCGACCAATTGATTATGGAATCAACCTTGTTGACTTCAATGGTCCTGATGAAAGCATACATCCATGTACGGAAAGTGTGAGCATTCACTTCGCCATTTATCCTGCATAACAATTTGGCAATATCATCTACCTCCTACACCAGATTGGACCGCGAAAGAGTTCTTGGGAACTTAGAAGGAGATCTGGGCTTCTTCATGTATCTGCTGTTCATTATGTTCACGCAGTCAACTCTATGCTTCTCCCACCTGCTGCCGGCATCCTGAATGCTAATGGAAGTCACCACCTTTCGTGTTGCCGAATCTTCAAACAATAATTGATGAACTCTGCGCATCCAACCGAATTATTGTTTTCCCCGTAACATCTCGCATCGATCTCGGATGATGGATGGTAAGACTCTAGCACACTCCATAACGAACTCTAAAGCAATCCGGGTCAGGTATGGAAAGGTCAGTACTCAATAATTCCACCGCTTTTTAATCGCACGCACGATGAGGAAGTCTTTCCTACTCTAGATCTATCAATCAATTCGGAAAGAGGTTCCGACCTAGATCTGTGTCTCCTATGTCTAAATTTGAAGTGATGCATGACTCCGTTGAGGCTTTCTTTTTCATCCCTCTTTGCCATGGCTGTTATCTTCTTTGTCTAACAATTCTTTTTCTTCTTATTCGGCCAAAATTCTTCAAAATCAAAAGTGCATGCAGATCTGATAATTCTTCGATTCGAGGATATATTCAATGTATTGGACATTGATTTAAGCTCCTTTTTTTTGTAAAGCACTGTAATCTCGTGAATTAATTCGCATAAAGATGGCAACCGAACATGAACAGTGGATTTTAATCATAAAAATCTGCATAATTCAAGCCTGCTGCCCCAAAATTGATGTTTTATTTGCATGCAAAGCAAGCATGAATTTTACCAACTTCACTTGAGCACCTATATCACTTATGCAAACAATTATCCGTGACACAAATCAACCTCCTTCAACTTGTTGCCAAAATTGGAAGCTTTTAGCATTAATTTCACCTTCTTCTGAGCAAAAATCCTCTTCAAATGGGGCGCACTTTTCCTCTAGGCTGCACTTCTCTGCTTGTGAATTAATTAATTCATCCTTATGGCAGCCCCTGCTTATATAATCCTCATGATTCTATAATTAATTAATGTCTTTCCTATTCCTGACAATTAATTAATTAATTAATAAGTTTCACTCTTCAAATGGGGTGCCTATTTTGTGCATGCTTATGGCTGCCATTAAATAAATTAAATTTATTTAATTTTAGACTTACTGCCTCAGTAACTCAAGCCTCACAATATGCTTTGACCTTAGCCACTGAAAATAGGAATTAATTTAATCATTTAATACTTAAAAAGTATTATTTCTCTCCCAAAAGGGGCGCACTTTTTGACATAAAGGGGCTGCATTAAATAAATATTATTTATTTAATTTTAGAATAGTCTATTTTCAACCTCCTTTTGTCCATTTACCTCTGTTGACTTTTCCACAAGCCTGGGCGCCAAAATTGGGTGAATAAATATTAACAAATATTTATTTAATGCATTATTATTCACCCAAAGGTGGTCGACTTTTTTTCAAGCATAAAGAATTCTATTTTTAAAAGTCACATGACAATGGGATTATTTACCCTGCAAGGCAGCCCTAAAATCCCATGATTCACTTAAGTCATTTGACTTTCATAATGGGATTATTTACCCTGCAAGGCAGGCAATAAAATCCCATGATTCACTTAAGTGATTTTTCTTTTATTCCACAATGAAAATTTTTACCTCAAAGGCGTAAGAAATTCTTAAGCCTCTAATTTTCCCATGATGACTTAAGTGATGTTGCTTCCATGGCAAAAAGCTACCAGCCCGTCCTTTCCCACTGACTCGCTCTTTTTCCCATGAAAAGATCTTAAGTGAAAATGATTGCCTTCCATGGGCCGAAAGAGCACCGGCAAAAGAATCGATGGCGAAATTTCCTTTTAAATGAAACAGATAACACAAAAACACAACATCTGCCAAAAGTTACTCCACCCTGTGGGCTCATTCATTCCCCTTAAAATTGAAAACCAACATTGGATTGTTGGCTAGATTTTCTGCATAGCATCAAACCTAGGCAGTCATGAGATAAATCTCCCTCATTTAACCGGTGAGGCTCCCGTGTCAGATTTGTCAATATAAATGTGTTTTTATCTATCAGGGGTTTTACTTTAACAACTTAGTTCATGAACCATAACTAAGAAGTTCTGCAGCAAGTAAGCAGCTGTTTAAGAAAGGAAAATTATAGAAGAAGGAAGTAAAGGAATTACAGAGAAGAAATAAGGAAGATGTGCATCCCAATCAGTAGATATCAGAGCTAATTGCATGCACATAGAAGAAACTTAATAGATTTGAACACACAGAATTCTAAAGCAAAGGTAGTTCTAGATCCAGATCTAAAATAACACAAAGTTTACTTTAAAGATCTAAGATTTAAAAGCAAGAAACACAGTACGCCGTGACACAAAGTTCTCCTAAACTCGCTTCTTTGTATTCCTCTGCAACAAGTGGCTCTCAGGGGTTCAGCACAAAGTCTAGAACACAAGATTGCTTCTTACAAATTCTGATCGATGATTAACCCAGAGGTTCTTCTCCTACTTATAGAATGTAGGAGGGAAAGTACAAATAGAAGACTCAAACTGAACTAAAGTATGAACAACAAGTAAAGATGACATTTGCAATCATCCTCAACTAACTTCTTCTTAAGTGACACATGTATCACTTAACTAATAGAAAGGTTCCACATGACTTCAAGTAATGGTCAGAAACCAATAACTTAGAAGTTTACAATTTCATCCGGAACATAGAAAATAAGAAGAAAGAAATAGAAGAAGTCATGCACCGTAACAACATCTACATCTTCTTCTTGTTCGATATCTCATATACTTGTCGAACATATAATTCAAAGATCTTTCCATCTCGCTTTAGCCATCGCTTCCTTTTCTCGTCCCGAATTGCAGCAATCCTTCATTCAACACTTTGCCGCATGCTTCCACTTCTTCCAAACTTGGCCCAAATCTCGCAATGTCTCCGCCTCGCAGTGTGTCACCACCAAAATCCTACCGATAGAGTTCATCGTGAAAGGCTTGGTGGCTTTATCAATCCTCTTTTGCACCATCGAAGAGAACCCTCCAGGAATCATGCACCTCGTTAGAAACAATCCGCACGTATGAAGTAATACCTCCATCCACTCTTTCCTCAAAGTGAAAGAAATAATACTATCCGCAAAAATCTGATGTTCTACTCTCAAGCGCTCGCATCCTCTTCAAAGAAAACTCTGCAGATCTCCAAACGGAAAGATACCGCAAACTCTAGTCCGCTTCCCCTTCTCGACCGATCCATCCATCCGACAATTTGTTCTCGCAACCAATACATCTCCCGGCAGCCTTGTTGATCTCGCCAAAATACTCAGTTACTCTCTCGCAATCGTATTCATTCCTTCTATGCTTTCCATCGCTTGCTTTAGTTGATTTTCTCGTGCATCGTTCATAACCTTTAGGCGGGTGGCACTTCCCCAAGTCAGCACGTGGCTTTCGACGAATAATCGATCCTTCCATTCATCAATAGCCTTTACTTGATTGCTTGCATCTTCCATTTCCCATAAGATGATCACTCACCGCTACTGAAATGGGCTGACGGAAGGTTTAGCAACCTTGGCTATGATCTCACATAATTGAGATATTTGCTTCGCAGCAGCTCTTCTTTCTCCGCCTTTTCACTGCTGCCTAAGGAACAAAGCATCCAAAGAACGTCTGCGTGTCCCGCTTCAATCCTTCAAAGGGTAGCTTGACCGAGTGGTATTTTGGTCACCGCCACATCTTCTCGCCGTGAGTTCCTCTTCTACCTTTCCTTCCGCCGGGATTGATATCTCAAAGAAACTTCTCTCCCGAATCCTCGATGATCAACCTAGAAGTTGCTTTAGCAACTTTAGGCCTTCTGTCTCTTCCGCCGCTCGATCCTCAAGTAGCCGCAAGTCATGTTCCTCTAAGTTCATCTCTACTCTTGCTTCCTAACCAACCGCAAAGCTAACCATTCCGAGAAATTACTTCTCGAGAGTGAGAAGTTACTTGAGTGCACTACCATTTCCCGCTCTGCATCCTCTCCATCGAAAGTGCCACAAGATTCATGGCTGCCATCCTCTCAAACATCCAAGGACAAAGCTCTTTCGAACTCCGTCATCTCGCAGCTTCAACATCTCCTCCTGAACGGGTGCTGAACGAAGTGGCTGCGGAGAGAAGATGAACGTTGCTGGTTTCAATGAAGGCATGGAAACATCCTGCTGCTGTGGTGCAATAGTTGGTGATCCACTAGGTACTGGAGAAGTCGGAGTCAAAGCTATGGTCGTAGAAGTGGTCTTCTTTCTCTTGAGATCTTCTCGCGACTTTCAACTTCTCGACCTTCTCGCTGCTCTCTCCTTCATGCTTTCGCTTGAGGGAATCTCCCCGCGCCGAAGTTGCCCGTGATTTGATTCATCAATACTTCATCAAGGCAAGATCCCTTCGCAAAATCACCAAGTACTCACCAACACACCCGGATCTTTCTTCTATTGTGATGCACTTCGCCATTTCTATCCTCCGGGCAAGAGAGCTTTATCTCCTCCCATTTGATGGTAAGTGTCAAGTACCACGTTCCCTATCATCATCTTTAAGATCCGCAGTATCCGCGCTAGTCCAAAGTCAAATACTTGCTTTGCCGACATCCTGCTGAAATCTTTCTTTCTTTCGACCTCGTACTCACTTCGCACTTCATCCGAAATCTTCTAACGAAGGCACATGTGCGTACTCCTGAGATTGTCTTCCTGCTATTCCAAATGGATCAAAATTAAGCCGCAAGGGGAAGAACTCTTGCTCATACTGACAACATTTGTGCTTCCATTCTCGAGCTCGTGAATGCCGATGCAATCGTAATATCCCATGCTGAGTGGGAAGAAGCCCGTAGACTTGTGCCGCTTCGATCAAGGTCGTGTAACTCCACAAGTTGCTCGCTTAGCTCCACGGCAATCAATCTACACTGGGTACCTTGGCATCTTTGTTGGTTCACCTAAAAGCTCGTAACCCCGAGGTATGTGAAATCTGCAAACCGGATGAATACACGCCAATCTTGACACTCGCTTCCCATGCTTCCTTGCTTACCCCGTGAGTCTTCAAGTCTTTGTCTAACTCCGCAGATGAAATCGTAGAAGAAACCATCGCTGATCACTTTGAAGTCCTTCTCGCACGCAGTGCAGAAGTCGTGGGTAGCACTCAAAATGGGATCCTCGGAAAGAATACCACATCTATCCAAATTGGAAAAGACACCCCGTGAAGTCGCAGCATATACCAAGTATGAAGTCATCTTGAAGTCAAGGTACGCTTTACGCCCCGGCAGCTTGCTCACCGATGTCGCTTGCCGCTAATAATTTCACCAATCGATTATAGAATCAACCTTGTTGATTTCAATGGTCCCGATGAAAGCATACATCCATGTCCGGGAAAGTGTAGGCATTCGCTTCACCATTCAACCTGCATAGCAATTTGACAATATCATCCGCCTCCTGCACCAAATTGGATCGTGGAAGAGTTCTCGGGAACTTGGAAGGGGATCTAGGCTTCTTCATGAACCGGCTATTCATGATGCTCACACAGTCAGCTCTATGCTTTTCCCACCTACTGTCAGCATCCTGAATGCTAATAGAAGTCACCACCTTTCGTACTGGAATCTTCAAACAATAATCGAAGAATTCTCGCATCCAAACGAATTATTGTCTTTCCCGCAACATCACGCACTGATCTGGATGAAGGATGATAAGATCTAGCACACTCCATCACAAACTCTGGCAATTGGGCTGTACACGGGAAAGCTGCAGCTCGAATAATTCCACTACTTTTGACCGCACGCATGAGTGAAGTCTTTCCAGCTCTGGATCTGTCAATCAAATCAGAAAGAGGTTCTGGGCCTAGATCCGTGTCTCCTATGTCTGAAAGTTTAGAAGCAATGCATGAATCCATCGTGCTCTCTTTTTCATCTCCTTTTGCCATGGCTTTATCAATCTTTGTCTGAATAATTCTTTTTCTTCTAATTTGGCCGGATTTCTTCAATACTGGTGCAGATCTGGACAATTCTTCAGATTCGGAGGATATTTGCAATGTATCGACATCGATAAATACTCCTTTTCTTTTATAAAGCACCTGTAATGAGTTCCTGCAATTTATTCAGACAAAAATGGCCACCGGAGCATGAATAGTGAATTTAAATTATAAAAATCTGCACTTTTCAAGCCTGCTGCCCCAAAAATTGGTGTTTAATTTGCACATAAAGAGAGCATGAATCCTTTCAATCAACACCTGAGCTCCTTTACACCTGTGAAAACAACTATGCCGACGAAGATCAACCTTCTCCAAAGCATGCGCCAAATCTGGAAGCTTTTAGCCTTTGTTAGCACTTTGTCTGTGCAAAATCCTTCCTCTAATGGGGGCGCACTTTTTCTCCTTGCTGCAATTCTTAACCTGTGAATTAAATAATTCATCCATATGGCTGCCCATGCTTATATAACCTTCATAATTCTATAATTAATAATTGCCCTAACAATTAAAGGCAATTAATTAATTAAAAATCATGCTTTTCTCTTTTAAAAATAGCATGTTTAAGGACAGCCATCCAATAAATTAAATTAATCCAATTTAATCCTTCACACAGCACTTCACTCAAGTCTCACAGTGTGCTTTGACCATAGCCACTGAAAATAGAAATTAATTTAATGATTTAATGCTTCAAAAATCATTAAATAATGCCCAAATGGGGCGCACTTTTTGAGAGAAGAGGGCAGCCACTAAATAAATTTAATTTAATTAATTTAATTTATTTCTTTTATTCTTCCTTTGACTTTTTGACCTCCTCAAGCTTGGGCGCACTTTTTCCAAGGAGAAAGATTATTAAAATAATCAATTTAATCACTTTAATCCATCACCAAAGGGGGCGCACTTTTTTTTTGCACATGTAATTCTATTTTTAAGAATTTTCACCATAATGGGATTCTTTACCCCGCAGGTGCACCACAATCCCATGATCCACTTAAGTGATTTGACTTTTGCAATGGGATTCTTTACCCCAAGGTGCACTAAAATCCCATGATTTCACTTAAGTCACTTTCCTTTTATTATATCATGGGAATTTTCACCTCGCAAGGCAGTAATAAATTCCCACCGCCTACAACCTCTATTTTTCCCACTGCAGCCTTTAAGTGACTTTTATAACACGGAAAAGTACCTGCCAAAAGGTGGTATATAATTCCCATCCCGCCTGCGGCTTATATTTTTCCCATCGCAGCTTAAATCCTTTGTTTTCCAAAAATGCCCATCCCCACAGCAGGGGCTTTTCTCAGGCACGACTTCGCTTTTTCCCGTGATCCGCACTCCGATGATGACTTCCTCCGGCAAAATGTGCGTGTATGTTTTCCACCGCTCCCAGCCAAAATCGGGCTTACCTGCCAAGGAGTTGCTCCAGAAATTTCACAAGAAAAATGTAACGGACACCACAAAAACACGAAAATTGCCAAAAGTTACAAATAAAGCCCAAAACTTAAAATAAGTTAAAATCCTTCCGGTATATAGGAATAATAACATATTCGCTTATAATAGAGTTAAAACGGAGAGAGCGCAAATAGCCTCATACACACGGGCTCAAAATAATTAAATACAAATTTCCCGCAGACAAATCCCGACGACATAATAAAACAATTTTGGGCATCTGGGTATTTGGCGAAAAGGGCTAATATGGCTCTTCAGGATTATCTTGACGCAATACAGGAACTTTCAGGCAATAAAAACAACAAATGACCCACTATTTTAAAAGTACGAAATTTTTTCAAATTGGGTAGTCACAGATTTCGGGGTGAAATCTGAGTGACACCGACACCACTCCGTCTGGACATCTTTTTCTCTGTAAATGGAAAAGGGAAAAGATGAGATCCCAGCATCTCTGGTTTCGTATCTTGTCTTTTGGGCACGGGGTCAGGCAGACAAACACAACACAACACAACACCAAAACAAGACAAAACAAGGAAAAACAAACAAAGGTTTTATTTATGTACATACAGGTTTTACCCTGCTTCTCATGTTCGGAACAGCTTCAAGTGTTGCCCATTGAAAGGCAACGGCAATTCAACTCCATCCTGATGAGCAAGAATGAAGCTATCTGCTCCGGCGATCTTTTTGATTACAAAAGGCCCTTTCCATAGTGAATCGAACTTTCCATGCATGCCTTTTGTTTCTCTTCTTTTGTCCCATAAGAGGACCCAGTCATTAACTTCAAACTTTCTTTCCCTGGCATTTTTGTCGAAGATGACTTTCACCTTCCTCTGATGCTCTGTCAACCTATCTGCAACTTGAGTTTGTACTTCCCTCAATTCAGTCAGGTACATGATTCTTTTATCAATAGCATCCGTGAACGTGGAATCTTCCAGGGCTTTAGAAAGTCGTAGGGCAGGCAATTCCAAGGTGAGAGGCAGCTCTGTGTCTCTACCATATAACAGCTGAAATGGAGACATGCCTATCGCCCTCTTTGGTGTGATCCTATCGGCCCATAATGCATCAAACAACTTTCTATGCCAAGTCCTTTGATTTTCTCATAAGCTTGCATTTATAGTTACCAAGTTCTTATTACTAGATTCAGCTTGACCATTCCCTTGTGGATAGTAGTTTGAGGAATGAACAAGTTGAATCCCATAAGTGTAGCAAAATTCCACCAACTCCTCAGAGGAAAGATTCGGAGCATTATCTGCTACAATTTTGCTGGGTACGCCAAACCTGACAATAATATTTTCTTTTATAAAATTGCACACTTCGGCAGAAGTGGCATTCTTCACAGGAATAGCTTCTACCCACTTACTGAAATAATCAGTAGCTGTTAGAATGTAATGATGACCGGCGCTGGAAGCCGGGTTAAGCATCCCAATAAAATCCATACCCCACTGTTGGAAAGGTTCTTCAATCACAATGGGTTTTAGGGGTAATGCAGGCAATTTCACACGCCCAACAAAATGTTGGCATGCTTGACACTTAGCTACCCATTCTGCAGTATCTTGAAAAAGGGTGGGCCAGTAATACCTTGCTCTAAGGATCTTGTGTGCAGTGACTCGGGCTGAGAAATGACCACCACAAGCCATGTCATGAAACTGTTGTAGTAGTTGATCCTGTTGAGCTTTATCCACGCATCTGAGAAATACACCATCAATTCCCCTTTTGTACAAACCATTATCCCAAAGAACAAAATCTTTGGATTTAAGCTTAATAGTTCGTTTCTCTTTTCTGGAAAGTTGATCTGGGCATTCTCCATACGTTAGAAAGTAAGCAATGTTACCTTTGTGCATTCTCTACCAGGATCTATAAAAAGTATCCGCAGTAAATCTTCATCTATCCCATCTCGATCTCGCCTGTGCACTCGATGATTTCATCTCTGTCATTAGTTCACACAGACCTCTTCCTCGAACCAGCTTTGTTGGTTTAATATCCAAATCATATTCTTGAACTTTCGTCACCCATGTGCCTCTCAACAATCCTAACTCTTGCTGAGTAAGGATAGATTTAACTGCAAAGATCTCTGGAACCAAAACCACAGTATGTGAGGAAAGAATATAATACCCGAATGCTTCAGCACGCCTTCACCACCACCGCATATGCGTGCTTTTCCATTGGAGTGTATTTCAACTCATAGGCTTTGAGGGCGTGCTCATGAAAGCAATAGGAGTTTCGTGTCCTCTTGATTTTTCTGCATCAGTATTGCCGACATGGTGTGTTCGAAGAATAACAATAAAGAATAAATTCTTTACTGAAGTCGGGTGAGACCAAGACTGGAGCTTTTGACAGGGCCTCTTTGATTTTCTCAAAAGCTTCCTTCCCTTCGCTGCTCCATTTAAAATCTTGTGTCTTCTTCATCATATTTGAAATATGACGGGTTAGCTCAGCAAAGTCAGGAATGAATCTCCTGAGAAAATTCACTTTTCCAAAGAAAGAGTGAACTCCTTTTTGGATGTGGGCAAAGGCAATGTCTGAATAGATTTGACACGCTCTGGATCTATCTTTGTTCCTTCTTTGGAAACAATGTGCCCAAGCAGCTTTCCTTCAGTTACAGCAAAGATAGATTTCTTAGGATTCAAAGAAATACCATGCTTGCATTGTCAGATGAAACCTCTTCTAAGTTTGAAATGTGTGTGCTTCTATCTTTAGAAAAGACTCTCAAATCATCCAGGTACACAACTATGCTTATATCTTTGAGATGAGCAAAGGCTAGATCCATAGCTCTTTGAAATGTAGCACCAGCATTGATCAGGCCGAACGGCATCTTCTGGTATGCGAAGGTTCCCCAAGGTGTGATGAACGCCGTTTTGTATTGATCTTCCTCAGCCACCTTGACTTGATTGTATCCTGAGAAGCCGTCAAGCATGGAAAGCATCTCAGATCCAGTGACCACCTGCAGAGTGTGATCCATGATGGGGATAGGGTAGTTATCCTTCAATGAAGCTTGATTAAGGTTGCGGAAATCCACGCACAACCTAATCTCACCACTTTTCTTTCTTACAGGGACTATGTTGGCCAACCACTCCGAATGGTGTATGGGATAGATAATCTTCGCATCTAACAACTTTTGGATTTCTGCAAAGATGGTTCCTGAAATGGTTGGATTGTGCCGCCGCAGCTTCTGCTTGAAAGGCTTCTGTTCTGATTTAAGTGGGATGTAATGTTGAACTTCCGCAGGCTGATATGTTTTTAGATCCTGATAGGACCAGGCAAAAATATCCATGTATTTCTTAAGAAGCTTAGTAAAAGCTTCCTTTTCAGCTTCCGAACAACACTTACCCAGATTTACTAATTTGGGATCATTGCTGGCTCCCAAATTTAGTAATTGTGTGTCGGAGGAAGAGCCTTCCTCATTTTCTTCATTTTTCTTAAGCATCTGATCATGCTTATCAAACATTTCCTCAAGAGATACCAAGCCTTTGGGAATTTTATTTCCCTTTAGTTGGATAATCTCCTGACCTCCGAGACGCCGAAGATCCATTTCTCCGATACGGTGGTCTTTAGAGGTGAATTGCTTCCCTCATAGTAGATTTCTTCAAAGTTATCTTTCTGTTGGAGAAATGCAGCAATCTGTGTATCATCGTTGAAAACCTGCCATTGCTGGACGTTGTCAGGAACCTTTGGGCGAAAAACCATTTCCACCTTGTAATCTCCCCGTCTAAAGAATGCGGGGGCTGATCCGGATTCAACAAGGCTGCAAAGAATCTGAATGAATCAGCTCTTGAATTTTGTTCTCTCGGAATGTAAGATACCGAAAAAGCTGAAAATCCAGATAGCAGAGTAGACCCGATCTCTATAGTGCCGCAGTTTGTCTTTTTTGACTTGGTAGAGGCCTCTTATCTGCTTTACAATCAGCTCAGCATCTCCTCTTGCGTGTAATAATTTGATTCCCATTGTTCTTGCCTGCTCCATGCCTAACAACAATGCTTCATACTCAGCCGTATTGTTAGTATTTTCGAACATCAATTTGAAGGAGTGCGCATGCACCTTCCTTCAGGAGAGATAAGAACAACACCTGCACCGGATCCAAATGAATAGCAGCTACCATCAAATTCCAGAGTCCAAATCTTGTTATCAATTTGATGTGATTCTCGAATCACCGGTTGAATTTCTTCTTTATCCATTTCTAGGTAATAGACTCCGTGATCCGATTCTTGAAACAAGATCTGAGATCTAGGATCTTCAGATTTTGATACTGTGTACTTAGATTTCTTCTCAGGTTCCAGCTTCTGATTTATTCCTCTGATTGGTATGTGCGCACAAGACCAATCCATCTTCACTTCTCACCCAAATTCCTTGCAAAAATTTCTACTCAAAAGCATGCCATAGGAGACTGGAATGTCTCGCTACAAGGATAGTCATTTTCAGTCTTTTCTGGGAAGGAAGGCAAATCGCTGCGCATCTTTGATTTGCCCCACAAGAGGGACTTGCCTTTCCATGGAATAACATCTTCCAATGGTTTTTGTCAATGTAAGACCCAAGGCATCAGCAACTTTGGCAGGCATGACGTTGTCGGAAGCTCCAGAATCCAGGATGCAATTGCTTAGCTTATGTCCGTTGATGAGCAAAGACACATAGAATGGCTCAATCCTTTCCGATGTAGCAGGAGAAGGGGTGGAAGAAGAAGAACTTGCAGCAGCATTATTTGAAGGTGGAGTAATCTTTGGACTTGACAAGATACCCCGTGGATTATTGTTCGTTGGGCTAGGACCATTGCTTTGCACATATTTGACCAATCTATTCAACTGATCAGGAAATGCCCTCAAATACTCAGCTTCTGACATTTGGACCTTATTTCTCTTGATGTGATCAATTATGTCAAAAGCTTGACTTGCTTCAGCAGGATGTGCGTTGGTTCTTTGCTGCGGATTGAAAGAATATTTCTCCTTGGGTGCTAATGAAGAAGGAAGAATGCTACCTCTTTTCAAGATAGCAACATCCGGCCAGGATCTTCTCTCTCTTTCCGGCCGCTTGTGGATGCTTTCGGCATTTTGGCGTGTCTCGAGACCTTGTAAACACCGCAAAGTGTGACCACTGAATCTTCAAAAGATTCATAATAGCCCTCACGATTCGTAGTCCGTAACCAATATTGAGTCGCCAATGATCTATAAAGTCTTCATCATCAAATGATTCATCAATGCGAGATCTTCTTCATTAGTTTCCAAGTTATTCCTTGAGCAGCCTTCTATTGCCAAACGTGTGCAGTGCGCAAAGTCTGCTTTCGATTTTGATTTTGATTTTGACCATTGAAGGTCCGGATAGGAGCTATTCTCGAGGGGGTGCATTCCTGCTTTGAGAGATCTGCTTCTGATCTGCAGCATGTCATTAGCCAATCTCTCGCACAAAGGATCGGAAGTACTAGAAGAAGCACCATCACCTTTATGAGATAGTTGTTTGAGTTTTCCAGCCATGATCAAGTCGTCCCTCAACTCTCTACACGGCATTTTGTGCATCCAACAAATTTGCAGTCTTGCCCTTCTTAGGCTGATATCCAACTTCAGTAATAGAGCGTTTATAAAAAACGCCTTTTGATTTTCATCGCTCAATGCAGCAGATGGGATTTTATACAAAATCCTTTGAACTTTGCAATAAAGTCCCGCATGTTCTCATTTGGCTCTTTCTTCAATCACGTCGGTTGGGTGATCATCGTGCTTTGCGTCCTCTGCAGCTTGAATCTTTTGATAAATTGTTCACGCATAGTCGCCTCAATTGGTTATGGTGCCAGGAGCGGCCGATAGAACCATTCTCCACCCAAGTCATGTGAAGTCTCAATGAATAGCTTTGACCGAGACATCTTCATGCTCTACCGCAAGCACACCACAAGATATGAAGAAGGCCGCCAAATGATCATCCGGTTTTGCTTTCCATCTCCAAAGAATTTCGGAAAATTCTTTTCTGGATCCCTTTGCGCTATCGTGTGTATAGGTGGAGCCAAGTTGAGAGGTCCAAAAGCCGCCCCCGTGGAATAGGAGTTCAATTTGGTGCGCCATGTTAGCTTGAAACACGTCTCCTCCTTGTGTAGACTTGATAGACTTGATGGATAATTCCAGCCGCCGGATTATGCTGAATACGATCCGGATCTGGATGGGTGTGTGTACTCTCCTACCCGTGAAAGACTAGATCTGCGGCTTCTAACTTGAGGAGGATGATTGAAATTAAATTGCTCTCGCAAATGGAAGAAATGATCCATCCTTCCTCGCGCTTTACGGATCAGTGAACGGACGTCAGCCAAAGTTGAGATTTGTATGGAAAACACTCGATCTTCAATAGAAAAGCTTGATCTTCGCAAAGATAGTTGCTCCTCAAATGAGTCGCTGTCGTTGGCTAGATTTTCGTAGAGCAGCATCAAACCTAGGCAGCCATGAGATAAATCTCCCTCATTTAACGGTGAGGCTCCCGTGCCGATTTGTCAATATAAATGTGTTTTTATCTATCGGGTTTTACTTTAACAACTTAGTT
>CM031237.1:1024373721-1024437352 GCA_018340775.1 Taxus wallichiana var. yunnanensis
TAAGCGATAGGATAATAGAGCTGGAATAGCTGACAGTAGCAATACTAAGCCATGTTGCAATAATGAGCATGGCAAATAAGAATTGCTCATGCTGGAACTTACCTACCCTACCATATCTTCTAACCATGCCGCTGGGCCATTCAGATTTTTTTAGAAATGGGGATATTATCATGTAAAAATAACCTTAGGTTAGCCAGGAACACACACTTTTAACCCACTTAATAATATGAGCTAGGATCCTTTAAATCTACTTGATATCCTATTATGAAACCCATGACATCATAGTTGAGATCCTTCTCATTTCTCATGTGTATTGGGGGTAGCTGATAACTCAATATGCTTGCACTTTTGATCCCATTCCTCGATGCTCAAAAATGATAATTTTGTTGTATTTTTAAGTATACTATTTGCGCATCTGCATTTTTCTAAAATTATTTTCACTAGAATTTTGTTTCAGTAAAAGGAAGTACGAAACAATCCAGAAAAATGTTTGTTATGCATCTGAGAACCGAGCCTCACCAACACAATAAAAAACATCTTATTTACTGCGTTGTTCATTTTATCTATTAGTAATTACATCATTTTGAAATTGCAGTTCTTGTTATTTTGCATGGACTAATTAGGACTCAATCCTAGGATGACTTTTCTGTCTTGGTTTTTAGTAGGCTTCTTGTTATTGTTCAAATATGGCTCATTTTCTTTCTCCAACCGTTATTATGCTGAGATCTCCTAGCAGCTAAATATAAAAAAGATGTTACATGCAACATGTTTTGGGTGTATGTGTTATACAGAATAGAGGCTTTTAGCCAATAGGTGTTCTTTACAGCACCACTGTAGCCAGTTGCACAAGGATGATAGAATAAATCTCAGCCTCTGATTTATTCAGGAAACACAGAGTTCGAAGCAGAGAGAGTTAGGCTGAGAGTGGCATCATAGTATGACCTTATCTCCTGAAGATTTTTAGCATCATCAAGGGTATGGTCTGGTGATCTGATCATATGCAGTCTCATTCTATTATTACATATAACTTAGGAAATTTATGCTTGCTTGTTATATTTTCTGAGGATCTGTCTCATTTGATTGGAATTTCATTGCTTCATACAGGAATGTATTGTGTGCTTGTTATTTCTTCAGAGAATCTGTCTCATTATCAGGCAGAAAATTTTCTGTTTTGAGAAAGTTAAAATGAAAACAATTACATCTTAGCATTGTAATTAGTGGAGTTGGTAGCTAAACTAAAACGTACTACCATGAAGATAGAACTTCTTTATTAATGTGTGATATCTTTTGTTCGTAAGATTTCAATCGGAATTGTAATTTTATCGTTCTCAATAGCTAAATCATTTTATACCCCTACAGGAGGGAAATTGATGCAGGACCTATGATGTTTGTTTATTGAAGATTTTATATGTTTAAATGAGAGTTCAGAATTATGTTCCACCCTCATTCTACTGAGTGAAAATGGAAAAAGATTCAGTTACATATAAGAATTATGTTTCACCAATACTGAGGTTTATGCTTGTTAAATATAATAATTTTGATTGGTCTGACTGTGGATTGATCTGGGACCACATAACATTCTATTCGCAAAGATTTTTTTAATCTTATCTATTTCTGCCATTATATTTTTTCAAAAGCTTATCGGATTGACTCGTTATGATCAACCAAATAATTTAACTGATGTTAATCTATGCCTAGGCTCGCTGGGGTTTCCTATCGCAAATAGGTAGAATCCCTAATTCACCATCATTGCCTTGTGCATATTAGCCGCTGGAGGATTTTTGTGAAGTGAGATTTGAGCTCAGGGTGTCCTAATTAGTGTAGGTTATTAGTGTTTGAGCATTGAGGCACAGTATGTCAAATCAAAATCAATAAAAATACCAAATGTTTTGCAGATAAAGGGATTAGTGGTAGGGTGGTGGTTGTGTGAACATTAGAAGATTACTGGGTTAGTGGTTTCAATAGTTTCCCGTGAAAAGATGGGAAGTAGATCAAGATTGTCATGTTGAAGCTTTCATAGAGATTACGAACACCACATGGTAGGAATTAAGTATTGTGTGATAGCATATTAATTTCACAAGATAGGCCTATTCTGTTTATTGGTAGGTTTGCAGACAGTGCATTTTCTTTGTTATTACTTACACTTGCCTGTTGCTTGTTTGAATTTTATGAACCCATGAGTGAATGGAAAATGTTACATATGTGTAGCAGATGTTTCCTTGATATTAAGATTGCAAATGTCTATACGTAATGAATAGCTTGTGTCCTTGGCTTCAGTTAAGATTGGTCTGCAGGCTCTTTATGTAATTGATTGAGGCCATATTTATTCCAAGAAGATGAAATATTGAAATCCCTCCTACCCTGATGAGAATATAAGATAAGTTAGCTGATTGCCTGAGAATGAAAAACATTACTTACTGTACCCAGACCTGCCCAGCTGTTTCCAGGGTGTTTCCAGGCGTGAAACAATTTTTAATTTTTTTCCTACTTTAAATTTAATATATCATTACAGCAAAAATTACAGTTTTTGCAATAACATTATTCTGCGGAAGGTGCCAAATAGAAGCCATCAAAAAACAAGGACAAAAATAGCATGTATGAGATAAATGTAATAAACACCTCGACTAGATGTGGTAGGGATGATGCTTGTGCCCAGGTTCAATGAAATTATGAGTAGTTTGTTGTGGTTATTTAGCTTGTTTTGTTTTTCATATGCATAATATGTGGTTAATTCCTATACACACACACACACACATACATATACATATATTAATATTTATATATATTTTGCATTTCCATATCCAACGTTGTATTTGTGGCCAATTGTTTTTTACCGTAACTCTCCACCACATGGTAGGAGTTAAGTATTGTGTGATAGCATATTAGTTTCACAAGATAGGCCTATTCTGTTTATTGGTAGGTTTGCAGACAGTGCATTTTCTTTGTTATTACTTACACTTGCCTGTTGCTTGTTTGAATTTTATGAACCCATGAGTGAATGGAAAATGTTACATATGTGTAGCAGATGTTTCCTTGATGTTAAGACTGCAAATGTCTATACATAATGAATAGCTTGTGTCCTTGGCTTCAGTTAAGATTGGTCTGCAGGCTCTTTATGTAATTGATTGAGGCCATATTTATTCCAAGAAGATGAAATATTGAAATCCCTCCTACCCTGATGAGAATATAAGATAAGTTAGCTGATTGCCTGAGAATGAAAAACATTACTTACTGTACCCAGACCTGCCCAGCTGTTTCCAGGGTGTTTCCAGGCGTGAAACAATTTTTAATTTTTTTCCTACTTTAAATTTAATATATCATTACAGCAAAAAGTTACAGTTTTTGGAACAACATTATTCTACGGAAGGTACCAAATACAAGCCATCAAAAACAAGGACAAAAATAGCATGTATGAGATAAATGTAATAAACACCTCGACTAGATGTGGTAGGGATGATGCTTGTGCCTAGGTTCAATGAAATTATGAGTAGTTTGTTGTGGTTATTTAGCTTGTTTTGTTTTTCATATGCATAATATGTGGTTAATTCCTATACACACACACACACATATACATATACATATATTAATATTTATATATATTTTGCATTTCCGTATCCAACGCTGTATTTGTCTCCAATTGTTTTTTTACCGTAACTCCGTATTAGATACTTCGTATCCATACCCATATCCAAAACATATCGGCAACATAGGATTTGATTATATCAATACACATTTGGGTTTGCACTATCAAGTATGGAAACCATTCCACCATGTACCACTCTCCCTATTGGTCCTTCGCACTTCTCAGACTGTAGAGTAGAGTGGGGATAAGATAGAGAAACGGAAGTCTTGGGTTTCGAACTTAGCACTTTACATGAAATGGAATGCCCATGGTGTTTTGTGATGTGCATTTCTTGCTGCTGACCTCCACATTAGACCATTCCCCACGAGTTCCATGGACGGATTTTTTTGTTTCTCATACTACTCGGCATTGCCCCCTCGGATCATGTGGATAAGGTGCATGGTTGGCATATTCGTTCTTGGTATGGTGTTAATTTTTACCAGTTGTGCAAAGGATGAGCAAAGAAGGCGTCCAAGAAAGCCCTAGACAGACAAAATGGCATAAAATAGGTCTTCCATGAAAGATCCCTAAATGGGTCTCACTTGTTTTCCAACAACTCTAGGTCAATAAAAAACACCAAATACTGATCTATGATAATTATGGCAATTACCCTAATGCAGATCTGGATTTATTTGAGAAAATGCGACTAGGGTTTAAGATAGATCTTAATGCAAATGACACCCAAAAGTTATATTTTCGATTTCAAATGATTACCCAAATATTTAGAAACTGAATCATGAAAAAAACTGAATTTATTGCAGCCAAACAACCCAAAAATCAGATCTGAAGTTTGCTTAATATTCTGCCTGAAAACCTCAAAATATACTTCAGAAAATGATGAAAATACAGCGATTTGGTTTACCATATTATGGAGAATATTTGACACATATTTTTGAGGGAAATACCTCTGAAATTGCTGCCACAACTGCCCACAACAGATCGATCCAACTGCTGCTCAAATACCACTGAAAATACTTTCAAAAATCTTCACAAACACTTTGCTGAAATGAACCGGAAATCTGATTAACAACACTGAAATTTCTGAGTGAAATCCCCTCTCAATCCCTTGGGGTTTTCGTCCACAAGAGGTAGAATTCACAAGGGTTTTCGTCATTGGAATCTCTGATAAAAGCAAGAGCTCTTAACAATGCAAAATCTGATAATAAAAATCTGGAATGATAAAATGATCATATGATGTTCCTCCTCTAAGTCGACCCTTCCTTTAAAAGGAAAAATTGGCCCAAAGGGACCTCCAACTCAACCAATCACAACAGGTGATTTCTTCTAGACATGTGCCCCAAATTTTCCTTAGACTAGGTCGCATTTTTTGGGAGGAGTAATAATTTTTATTCTTTCAAAACTCCATTCTTCCTCCTTTGTCCAAGTTGCATTTTTCTAAGGAAGCTAATGTCACATTTCCCTATTTTCCCATTACATGGACAAGTCGTACCTCCCTATGGTAAATACAATTAAAAATAATTGTATTTTTACATTTGACTCTTTTATTTTATTAATAAGCTTATTATTTATTATATGTGCAACTTATAATATTTTATTTTAATATTTGCACAATATAATAAAATAATAAAACTTAGTCACCCTTGACACATCCTTTGGCCGTCGGGTAGACAAAAAGGACCAAAGGTCTTCAATGAGATCTATTCGAAAAGAGGGACATTACAGTCCTCCCTTCCCGAGATTGCTTGCCCCCAAGCAATCACAAGTAGCAAATCTGCATCCTCAACAACTCCTGGATCCCAAATCATCCTAAGCCCTTTAAATGGCTTCACATGCACTATACAAAATTGCTCAACTGCTGCAAAAAAGAAATCATGCAACTTACTTGTGAATAGTGCCATGATCCTCCTCATGAATGGCCCAAATTTTTCGTATTCTTCATCTTGTCCTTGCTGTCCCATGATGCAATGAAGTGAAAAATCTTCGTAGATGTCTTCATGAGATGGTTCCTTGTCCCAAACTAACATAGACTTGTTGTTATTTGATGGGGCAGCGTGTACTTGAGTGCTCTCAAAGTGACTTGTTTCCCTTTATGTAGGAAACTCAGCTCCATAGCTTGCACATCTTGGGTGATTCTTCCCAATGAATGAAGCCATTGCATACCAAGCACAACATTATTATCTTTCAAATCTATAACATAGTGTATACTCACCAAACAAAATACTTACTTGGTTGACCTTCTTTTTGCAAGGAAGAGTGAGACCACCTGCTATAGTCACATCAAAACCTTCAAAATTATCATATTGCAAACCTTTTTTGTCTGCCAAACCTGCATCTATGAAGTTATGTGTAGATCCACTATCCAGAAGTGCCATGATCCTACACCCGAACATTGTGCCTTCAAACATGAATGGATTAAACTTGGGTGCTCCCGAAAGATAGGTAAGTCTACCATCATTTGCAATGTCTGGTGTTGGCTGCTCCTGTTCATCCCCTGAATCTTCATCCTCAACCTTTATGAGATGTATTTTGCCTTTCCCAAGACATTGCATACCATTGCATACCAAGCACAACATTATTATCTTTTAAATCTATAATATAGAAGTCATCACAAAGTGTATACTCACCAAACAAAATGCTTACTTGGTTGACCTTCTTTTGCAAGGAAGAGTGAGACCACTCTATAGTCACATCAAAACCTTCAAAATTATCATATTCAAACCTTTTTTGTCTCGCCAAACCCGCATCTATGAAGTTATGTGTAGATCCACTATCCAGAAGTGCCATGATCCTACACCCTAACATTGTGCCTTCAAACATGAATGGATTAAACTTGGGTGCTCCCGAAAGATAGGTAAGTCTACCATCATTTGCAATGTCTGGTGTTGGCTGCTCCTGTTCATCCCCCGAATCTTCATCCTCAACCTTTATGAGATGTATTTTGCCTTTCCCAAGACATTGCATACCATTGCATACCAAGCACAACATTATTATCTTTCAAATCTATAACATAGAAGTCATCACAAAGTGTATACTCACCAAACAAAATGCTTACTTGGTTGACCTTCTTTTTGCAAGGAAGAGTGAGACCACTGCTTATATAGTCACATCAAAACCTTCAAAATTATCATATTGCAAACCTTTTTGTCCGCCAAACCAAACCCGCATCTATGAAGTTATGTGTAGATCCACTATCAAGAAGTGCCATGACCTTACACCCGAACATTGTACCTTCAAACATGAATGGATTATACCTTGGTGCTCCTGAAAGATAAGTGAGTCTACCATCATTTTCAATGTCCGGTGTTGGCTGCTCCTATTCATCCCCCGAATCTTGGGCGATTTTTCCCAATGAATGAAGCCATTGCTCAAGCACAACATTATTATCTTTCAAATCTATAACATAGAAGTCATCGCAGTGTATACTCACCAAACAAAATGCTTATTTGGTTGACCTTCCAAGGAAGAGTGAGACCATGCTATAGTCCACATCAAAACCTTCAAAATTATCTTTTAAACCTTTATAACCCGCATCTATGAAGTTAAGATCCACTATCCAGAAGTGTATCCTCACCCTAACATTGTGCTTCAAACATGAATGGATTAAATCCCGAAAGATAGGTAAGTCTACCATCATTTACGGTGTTGGCTGTGTTCATCCCCTGAATCTTCATCCTCAACCTTTATGAATGTATTTTGCCTTTCCCAAGAGCATACCATTGCATACCAAGCACAACATTATTATCTTTTAAATATAACATAGAAGTCATCACAAAGTGTATACTCACCAAACATTATGCTTACTTGGTTGACCTTCTTTTTGCAAGGAAGAGTGAGACCACTGCTATAGTCACATACCCTCATCTATGAAGTTATGTGTAGATCCACTATCCGGAAGTGCCATGATCCTACACCCTAACATTGTGCCTTAAAACATGAATGGATTAAACTTGGGTGCTCCCGAAAGATAGGTAAGTCTACCATCATTTGCAATGTCCGGTGTTGGCTGCTCTGTTCATCCCTGAATCTTGGGTGATTCTTCCCAATGAATGAAGCCATTGCATACCAAGCACAACATTATTATATTTCAAATCTATAACATAGAAGTCATCACAAAGTGTATACTCACCAAATAAAATGCTTACTTGGTTGACCTTCTTTTTGCAAGGAAGAGTGAGACCACCTGCTATAGTCACATCAAAACATTCAAAATTATCATATTGCAAACCTTTTTTTTGTCTGCCAAACCCGCATCTATGAAGTATGTGTAGATCCACTATCCAAAGTGCCATGATCCTACACCCTAACATGCCTTCAAACATGAATGGATTAAACTTGGGTGCTCCCGAAAGATAGGTAAGTCTACCATCATTTGCAATGTCTGGTGTTGGCTGCTCCTGTTCATCCCCTGAATCTTCATCCTCAACCTTTATGAGATGTATTTTGCCTTTCCCAAGACATTGCATACCATTGCATACCAAGCACAACATTATTATCTTTTAAATCTATAATATAGAAGTCATCACAAAGTGTATACTCACCAAACAAAATGCTTACTTGGTGACCTTCTTTTTGCAAGGAAGAGTGAGACCACCTGCTATAGTCACATCAAAACCTTCAAAATTATCATATTGCAAACCTCTTTTGTTTGCCAAACCCGCATCTATGAAGTTATGTGTAGATCCACTATCACGAAGTGCCATGATCCTACACCCTAACATTGTGCCTTAAAACATGAATGGATTAAACTTGGGTGCTTCGAAAGATAGGTAAGTCTACCATCATTTGCAATGTCCTGGTGTTGGCTGTTCTTGTTCATCCCCCGAATCTTGGGTGACTCTTCCCAATGAATGAAGCCATTGCATACCAAGCACAACATTGTTATCTTTCAAATCAATAACATAGAAGTCATCACAAAGTGTATACTCACCAAATAGAATGCTAACTTGGTTTACTTTCTTCTTGCAAGGAATAGTGAGACCACCTGCTATAGTCACATCAAAGCCTTCAAAATTATCATAATGCAAACCTCTTTTGTCTACCCAAACCTTCATCCATGAAGTTATGTGTAGATCCACTATCAAGAAGTGCCATGATCTTTACACCCGAACATTGTACCTTCAAACATGAATGGATTAAACTTGGGTGCTCCCGAAAGATAGGTGAGTCTACCATCATTTGCAATGTCCGGTGTTGGCTGCTCCTGTTCATCCCCTGAATCTTCATCCTCAACCTTTATGAGATGTATTTTGCCTTTCCCAAGACACCTATGCCCCGGTTCCCAAGGATCATTGCAATGAAAGCATAAATTTTTCCGGCGAAGCTCATTCTTTGAAACAGTCTCCATCTTGGGTGTAAACTCAACCTTCGAAGAAGTGGGCTGCTCTTGTTTTTCGATTTTTCCTCCTTGACGTTCTTCCTTTGGGGCTGAACTGGAGTAGTGTCTAAGTCCAAGGCTGTCCGAATAGCCTCATGCAAAGTCCTAGGCTTAAGAGCCTTGACCAATCCCCTCAGCCTGTCATGAAGTCCCTCAATGAACAACATCACCACTCGCCTCTCAGGCATCTCTGGCACCATTACTGCTATACGCTGAAATTCGTTGATGTATGCATCAACGTGTCCACTCTGTCGAAGTTGTGCCAAGTCTCTATAGTAAAGCTCTACATCCTTGCGATCAAATCTCGCAATCAACCTCTCACTAAACTCCCTGTATGATTGCAGAAGATCATGATTCTATGTGACTAGCCCATGGTGCCACCAATCGTACGCTACTCCCTCAAGGTGCAACGTGGCAAATTGGATAGCCTCCTGCTCCTGCATAGGTTTGAGAGTGAGATATGTGTCGAGCTTGTGAATCCATGCTCTGGCACTAATCTTTCCACTACCATCAAATGTGGAAAGGGTCACCTTGTTGGTGGCCTGCTTCAACTCCCTGTTCTGCTGTTCTCTAGGCCTCTGTACCTGTCTAGCTCTCAAGCTTTCCCTCCTTTGAACACAATACTGGTGGAGGGGAAAGGCATTCCGTACCTCCTGTGGTAGAGCTCTCCACTCATCATGCGCTGCCATCACAGTATCCTGAAAGATTGTGCCCTCAAGTGGGTCCTCAACTAATGGTGGCTCCTCCCTTTGTAGGAATCTAGGCTGCAGAGGTCTATCCGCAGTCCTCGTGGGTCTCCTCTCCTCTGTGTGTCTCCTATCACATGGAGGGGAACCTCTCACGCTACCCACCTCTGTAGGTGCCCTGTTGTGCCTTCCGTGACTGTTAGCCACTGATACAGATCTTTCCCTTCTGTTATGCCTATCTCTCGGCCTATTCATAGTCAGACTCTCCATCAGTTGTCTCATGGTCTGAATCATTTCCTGATGGGAATCGATCATACCGCTGAAAAGAATATCTGGGTCAACTCGCTCATGCCGCGGGGGACTGTGTGATCCGTCTCTTCTGTCCATGATTCCCGTACTACTTCCTGTATCTAAATCTGTGAGAATACGTGCCTGACTCCTTGTATAATATCTGTGTGGCCCAACTTCTCTAGGCTGCATCAAACAAAACCCTCCAGGTGGGAGGATTGCTGCTCTGATACCACTGAAAGATCCCTAAATGGGTCTCACTTGTTTTCCAACAACTCTAGGTCAATAAAAAACACCAAATACTGATCTATGATAATTATGGCAATTACCCTAATGCAGATCTGGATTTATTTGAGAAAATGCGACTAGGGTTTAAGATAGATCTTAATGCAAATGACACCCAAAAGTTATATTTTTGATTTCAGATGATTACCCAAATATTTAGAAACTGAATCATGAAAAAAAACTGAATTTATTGCAGCCAAACAACCCAGAAATCAGATCTGAAGTCTGCTTAATATTCTGCCTGAAAACCCTCAAAATATACTTCAGAAAATGATGAAAATACAGCGATTTGGTTTACCATATTATGGAGAATATTTGACAAATATTTTTGAGGGAAATACCTCTGAAATTGCTGCCACAACTGCCCACAACAGATCGATCCAACTGCTGCTCAAAAACCACTGAAAATACCTTCAAAAACTCTTCACAAACACTGCTGAAATGAACCTGGAAATCTGATTAACAACGCTGGAAATTTCTGAGTGAAATCCCCTCTCAATCCCTTGGGGTTTTCGTCCACAAGAGGTAGAATTCACAAGGGTTTTCGTCCTTGGAATCTCTGATAAAAGCAAGAGCTCTTAACAATGCAAAATCTGATAATAAAAATCTGGAATGATAAAATGATCATATGATGTCCCTCCTCTAAGTCGACCCTTCCTTTTAAAGGGAAAATTGGCCCAAAGGGACCTCCAACTCAACCAATCACAACAAGTGATTTCTTCTAGACATGTGCCCCAAATTTTCCTTAGACTAGGTCGCATTTTCTTGGGAGGAGTAATAATTTTTATTCTTTCAAAACTCCATTCTTCCTCCTTTGTCCAAGTCGCATTTTTCTAAGGGAGCTAATGTCACATTTCCCTATTTTCCCATTACATGGACAAGTCGTACCTCCCTATGGTAAATACAATTAAAAATAATTGTATTTTTACATTTGACTCTTTTATTTTATTAATAAGCTTATTATTTATTATATGTGCAACTTATAATATTTTATTTTAATATTTGCACAGTATAATAAAATAATAAAACTTAGTCACCCTTGACACACATCCTTTGGCCGTTGGGTAGACAAAAAGGACCAAAGGTCTTCAATGAGATCTATTCGAAAAGAGGGACACTACATTCCATACGTTTTCACTTACCGGTGCATTGCCAAATGAATGCAAGAAAGGTCAGTCATTGATTGATCATGGGTTTGGACATTGGTCCATATTGTTCTTTTTTTTGCTTTGCGTTACCAACTTCATGTTTATTTCCCTTGCAAAACTAAAAACTAAACATCATTGTTTTTGCTTTGTTGGGTTGCTATCACTAACGCTCAAAGGCAAATTTTGGACTCTTGATATTTGAGTAATGAAGGAAGGATTGTTTTTATGGTACAAGAGGACTGTTGGTTCCGAACTGAAAACAAAAAATCAGTTATATTTCCCAAAACCCATCTTTTTGGGGTTTGCCTATACTATGAATGTTTGCTTACCTCTCTTAGTTTAAATGATCTTCTTATGCGAGTTAACATATTGTGGTACAACTTATGAAGTGTAAAGATGAACCCTACACTTGTTGGTTCCGTATGCATTTTGCAGGTTTGAAGAGGTTTAATTGATCAAATAGGGAGATGAGTGTTTGCTTTCCTCTTTTTGTTTAAAATATCTTCTTACGCGAGTTAACATATTGTGGTACAGCGTATGAAGTGTAAAGATGAAACCTACGCTTGCTGGTTTGGTATGCATTTTGTAGGATTGAAGAGGCTCAATTGATCAACTAGGGGCCTGTGTGTTGGCTTACCTTTTTCTGTTTAAACTATCTTCTTATGCGAGTTAACATATTGTGGTACAGCTTATGAAGTGTGAAGATGAACCCTATGCTTTTTGGTTTGGTATGCATTTTACTGGTTTGAAGAGGTTCACTTGATCAACTAGGGACCTGAGACAAGCTTAAGATTTTGAAGGCAAGGAAGTGCTTCATAGAGGTCAGGAGCTCGGCAGTCATTGATTGATCATGGGTTTGGACATTGGTCCTTATTGCTCTTTTTTTTGCTTTCGTTACCAACTTTATGTTTATTTCCCTTGCAAAACTAAAAACTGAACATCATTGTTTTTGCTTTGTTGGGTTGCTATCACTAACCCTCAAAGGCAAATTTTGGACTCTTGATATTTGAGTAATGAAGGAAGGATTGTTTTTATGGTACAAGAGGACTGTTGGTTCTGAACTGAAAACAAAAAATCAGTTATATTTCCCAAAACCCATATTTTTGGGGTTTGCCTATACTATGAATGTTTGCTTACCTCTCTTAGTTTAAATGATCTTCTTATGCGAGTTAACATATTGTGGTAAAACTTATGAAATGTAAAGATGAACCCTACACTTCTTGGTTCCGTATGCATTTTACAGGTTTGAAGAGGTTTAATTGATCAACTAGGGAGATGAGTGTTAGCTTTCCTCTTTTTGTTTAAAATATCTTCTTACGCGAGTTAACATATTATGGTACAACATATGAAGTGTAAAGATGAAACCTATGCTTGCTGGTTTGGTATGCATTTTGTAGGATTGAAGAGGCTCAATTGATCAACTAGGGGCTTGCGTGTTGGCTTACCTTTTTCTGTTTAAACTATCTTCTTATGCGAGTTAACATATTGTGGTACGACTTATGAAGTGTAAAGATGAACCCTATGCTTTTTGGTTTGGTATGCATTTTACTGGTTTGAAGAGGTTCAATTGATCAACTAGGAACCTGAGACAAGCTTAAGATTTTGAAGGCAAGGAAGTGCTTACATAGAGGTCAGGAGCTCGGCAGTTTTTACAGGTTTGTGTTTAAGGCAGGCTTTCTTTATTAGAATACAGTGGAGAAAATCTGCAAGCTAATTGTATGGAGGATCTTAATGTTGGAGTTTTTCAAGTGTTGGAAACATTGCATTAGCTCGGCATCAGATTGGTGTCAGGGAAGCCACAGGTTCTGAGGAAAGCAATATACATTTTTTACATTAGTTTTGGGAAATTGTTCTTTTATTGTTTAAAAAAAGTAGTAAAAAAGTCATGAGTACCATAACGACCCATAGAGGAATTAGAATAAATAGGGCTAGGATGGATAGAAGCCTGGGAATAGGAGGGATTGGTGAAGATGTCCTCGGAAGGTTAGAAGAACTAGAAGCCAGGTTGAGGCATAAGGAATCAGAAGATGTGCTTGAAGCTCAAGGGGTTCAGGTTAGAGTTATCGACCGGAGGGGCTTATTGAAGTTGTGTCTAAGAAATAAATGACATCGGAAGCTTAAGTTTCAAATTTCAAAGGTGAACTCAACCTAAGTACATTCATAGATTAAACTTGACAGTTGGAGATGTATTTTGAGATGGATGGCATTGATGAAGATGTCCTCGGAAGGTTAGAAGAACTAGAAGCCAGGTTGAGGCATAAGGAATCAGAAGATGTGCTTGAAGCTCAAGGGGTTTAGGTTAGAGTTATTGACCCAATGGAGGGGCTTATTGAAGTTGTGTCTAAGAAATAAATGACACCGGAAGCTTAAGTTTCAAATTTCAAAGGTGAACTCAACCTAAGTACATTCATAGATTGGACTTGACAGTTGGAGATGTATTTTGAGATGGATGGCATTGATGAAGATGTCCTTGGAAGATTAGAAGAAGTAGAAGCCTGGTTGAGGCATAAGGAATCAGAAGATGTGCTTGAATATCAAGGGGTTCAGGTTAGAGTTATAGACCCAATGGAGGGGCTTATTGAAGTTGTGTCCAAGAAATAAATGACATTGAAAGCTTAAGTTTCAAATTTCAAAGGTGAACTCAACCTAGGTACATTCATAGATTGGACTCGACAGTTGGAGATGCTTGAAGCTCAAGGGGTTTAGGTTAGAGTTATAGACCCAATGGAGGGGCTTATTGAAGTTGTGTCCAAGAAATAAATGACATTGAAAGTTTAAGTTTCAGATTTCAAAGGTGAACTCAACCTAGGTACATTCATAGATTGGACTCGACAGATTGGAGATGCTTGAAGCTCAAGGGTTTAGGTTGGAGTTATAGACCCAATGGAGGGGCTTATTGAAGTTGTGTGTCAAGAAATAAATGACATTGAAAGCTTAAGTTTCAGATTTCAAAGGTGAACTCAACCTAGGTACATTCATAGATTGGACTCGACAGTTGGAGATGCTTGAATCTCAAGGGGTTTAGGTTGGGTTATAGACCCAATGGAGGGGCTTATTGAAGTTGTGTCCAAGAAATAAATGACACTTGAAAGGTTAAGTTTCAGATTTCAAAGGTGAACTCAACCTAGGTACATTCATAGATTGGGCATTGGAGATGTGCTTGAATCTCAAGGGGTTAGAGTTAGACCCAATGGAGGGGCTTATTGAAGTTGTGTCCAAGAAATAAATGACATTGAAAGCTTAAGTTTCAGATTTCAAAGGTGAACTCAACCTAGGTACATTCATAGATTGGACTCGACATTTGGAGATGCTTGAAGCTCAAGGGGTTTAGGTTGGAGTTATAGACCCAATGGAGGGGCTTATTGAAGTTGTGTCCAAGAAATAAATGACACCGAAAGGTTAAGTTTCAGATTTCAAAGGTGAACTCAACCTAGGTACATTCATAGATTGGACTCGACAGTTGGAGATGTATTTTGAGATGGAAGGCATTGATGAAGATAACACAAAATAGTTAAATTTGCAGCGTCGACAATAAAGTCCCATTCTGCCCTCTGGTGGGAAAAGTTACAAAAGATAAGGCAAAGAAAAAGAATTTGAAGAGGTAGATTTTGTCACTGTATATCTGCATAAAGCATTTTTTGTAGTGCCCTCCCGCTTGCCATCTCACCGACCTTACGTTTAGGCCCTAGTTTGGTGTCTTGGTGTGGACTTTTGCACCTTTAAGTTAATTGGCTTGAACTTTTTTCCTGCTCAAGAGTCATAAGCATCTTGTCAAGCTTCTTGGAGCTTGTTACAAGCTTATCATCGGTTATCAATCAACTTGTAAGTGCCTCGTCAAACATCAATTGGCGTTTAATAAGGACCTTCGGTCACTGGTTTCAACTAATAATAATAATAATAAAAGAGAAATCATGTATGAGATTTTAATGATTTAGTGAGGACTTATAGAGTATTGAAACAATACCAGAGTGCACTAAAGAGGCATCTACAAATTGGGAAGGAAATTTGGTAAAATGAAATAAAATAGATTAAAAAATTGTGAAAAGAAATTAAATGAAAATAATAATAAAACATACATACACACATATATTGTTGTGATAAGCAAATTTGGGGATGTTTTAGGGCATCTTGTTGTCTTTTAGCTTTTGCTTGAGTTTGGAAAACGACCACCATAGAAGAACTTGGACTGCTTGTAGGGTGTATGTAAGATATGGGTTGTTGAAAAGGGCCTTTGAAACTTCATACAAGGTGGTTGGAAGGTGCAAAGACAGACCCCATCAACATGTGTTGCCATTCTCTTAGCCATGGCAAGTTGGGCGCCATTTTCAGGCCCTGTTTTAGCTTGTGGTCAAATAACAAAGACATGCATGGTGTTTACTGGGTTCATACTAGCTCCTCAAGCTTGCAAACATCCTTTCAGGCTTCAGCCCGTGCCAACATCCTCCCATGGTGGGTTCATTAACTAAATGATATCCTACCACGTCTGTTCATATTGAGGTATTAAAAATGGCTTTAAATAATGCCAATATACCGGTATGCGAATGGGGATGGAAGGGTTTAATTTTTAGTATTTCGAATTAGGTATTGGGGTCTGGTAAGGAGGCGGGAGCTGGGAGGAGAGGCAGAGTCACGGAAGAGGTTTCTCATCTGCATTTCTTTCAGTGAGGACGGTGCAGGCGGTAGGAGCTGGCGCCTGCTTGGGCTCCATATTCTATAAATTCCAATTTCCTGGAGAATGCGTGGGACTGTTTGCATTCTGCGTAAAAATCTTAGCCTTCCATCAATTTCAATAGATATATTATGGGCTAGGTGTGAACCTCTGATCCTCTAGACAGGAACAGATAGGCTTTATTTAGCGTGCTTCACTCGCCTTGGTTAAAGCATCAACGGTCTATAATCTATTTCAGGGAGGGAACGACCATTGTTCTGATCACAGTCATTCCTGTCAAATCTGAGGAATAGTGTGGTGGACAAGTCTTCTACGTTTTCTTTCATCTATGACCCATCTGCACTGTTTCTCAAAAACTGAATATGGCTTGCAGTAGTAAGTACAAAGTCTTTGGCACACAGTTTAATTTTTCATTGAATCCGGTTGCATTCTAGACACTCGTTTCAGAGGGGTAAGTGTTTTGATGTTGCATTTAAACTGCTGGTCAGAGCTATTTCACATGATTCTATATAGAATGGAAAAATAAACAGGACGTTTCAAGTTTTTTGTGAAAGAGGAAAAGGAAATTTACAGGAAAGAAAAGGTATTTCCCGTCCCTGCAAATGTGAATCTCACGCGAACTTTCCAAGGTTCAGTTCCAGTCAAAGCCCTCATGTTCTATTTATTTTTTTGCAAGGGTCCTTTATATGTATAGTTTGCAAAACTTACTAATAGAAGACACGAAGATGCTCTCTTAAGCCATAAAACACAATAAAATCTGGTCGTCTACTATTACAGATCCATCTTCACTCAGCTCTGACATGTGTCAGGAAGAATTCAACAGACTCATGGCGCGAATCCCCTTTTTTTTGTAATGCTTAATCTGGGTGCAGTGTCATTGAGCATCATGTTACAAGTATCCACCTGGATCTGTAAGTTGGGCCTCTTGACACAAATCTAATATTCAACTGTTTTCATAAATATTTTGAAAACAGCTACCAGATAAACTTTCCCACCGGACAACATTTTGTACTCTCTTGTCTGAACTTAACTTTATGAGAAATGTAAAAACTCACCATGATCATGTTCTCAAATTTTGTTTCTTGCCAGCCCTCGAGTTTTTCAAGAGTTTTTGTCTAGCTTGTCTGCCTCTTTCTGCATAGACTTCTATATTCTCCTATTTTTAAAGATGCAACTTTCTGTTCGCACTTCCTATCATTTACTAGGATTTGGTTCTTGAAATTTAAGGATTGATGTTATATCTCTCTAATTGAATCTTTGTTCTTGCGGTTCTGATATTTATATGTTCACAGAGAAAACCTTCTTGATAACAAACAGTTTCATTTAATTTAAGAATATTCTTTAAAGCTCTGTTTGCATGCAATCTTTGACATTACTAAGAAACCATATGAAGCTTTATAATGATCATCAATCATCAATAAACCTAGCCCACAAGTTAGAAATTAGTTTATCTCAGCTTCGGCATTTCCGGCTAATACATGTTTGTAATCGGGCCGGATATTTTCCAAAAGCAATTTCTACTTAAATGAACCTTCGCAAAATTCCTAATATAATTCCAGAAAGGAATTCTTTTTTGCGCTCTTATCATTCCTACATGCTCCCTTGTTTTGTATATTTCCATGGGTGCTGAAAATTCTTTCCAGCATAACGCACACTGCCAAGCTCTTCTTCAATACGTAGGAGCTGCAATCAAATCGGAGAGAGACGAGTTTATTGATGACCAAAGCAAAAATAACATGTCGATATTCAAGAATTGACACTGTACCTGATTGTATTTAGCAAGCTGCTCACTGCGGCAAGGTGCTCCTGTTTTTATCTGTACGGACAAGATCCAAAGATCAAGAACATAGACATATCAAACATGAGACTTCCCATAGCTTGTAGTTACATGATTCTAAAGTAACTGAAAATCTATCTTCAAAAAATGTTAAAAATAAGAATATGGTGGTCAAAACATGATGTTTCGTTCTTGTACATGTCCACTGGCTAAACCAACAGCCAGATCTGCAATGAAATTGTCCTCAGTCTCTCCACTTCAGTCACTGTGCCAATCCGATTCACCTGGAATAACATGCAGCAAAATTGAAATTAGAATATCAACCTTTTCTTGGTCCAAACCTCCAAATTAACTGTCCTAAAAATGTTTTATCCTCATGTGCATATTTCACTAATGCCTTGAGGTTTTGGTGTAACGGTTCGTTACATTTGGTATTAGAGCGACCACCTGTGTTCGAATCCCACTTGGTTGGTTACGTCGTGTAGCCGGGGCTGTGGGGCACCTAAATGTCGGTGAAGCGGGGCTCATATGTATGGGAGTGCGTGCGCAAACCCAGCCCTGAGGTTGAGCTCTACGGAAGTGTGGTGGGATGTTATGGTGAGATTTCACTAATGCCTCGAGGTGTTAAATCTATGTCAAAATTAAGAATACAACATTCACCAGATAAGTAGATCAGCCAATACCTTAGATGAAAGCCGAAATACAGTCCAGTCCAAAGGTTAGACTAGACTTGCCAATACATTCTAACAACAAAATTCAATGCTGCATGATAACAATTACTTCATGGATTGATAGTTGAATAACTTGCCCCTATGGCCGAAGATTGCCCACTACCATTAGCCGCCAAGCTTGAGTTCAATTGAAATGGCTGCTCTCCTTAGTGAGGAGACTTTCGAGACTTTGTAAGAGTTGGGGAGCCCATATAGGGCCCAACACCACTAAAACCACCATTGGTCATTCCATAAATTGATGGTGTAAGAGCACTAGCCCTGGGTAAGCCTGTTGCATCCATCACTAAGTTTGAACTTCTGGATGGTATATCAGACTCGAGAGGTAACTCATCCAATGTCCATACTGCTTTCTATAAAACCCGAATAAGTTCCCTGATACGTTTTCTTATTACTGCTATTTCTTCACGTTCCTGAAGTACCTATTCAAACAGAGGTTCTCTATACGTTTTTTGATGAGAATTCCATGTAAGTCCCGTTTTGAATGATTTGCAGAAAGTGTATAATTGCTTTAGTGTAATGTCCCCTTTTCCTACGCCAAAGGCCGAAGGGCAGTCGAGTCAAGCCGTGGTCGACCAAGGGGTGTGAACGCTGGGGCTTTTGAGAAGGGGCAACATGGTACTAATATTCACGTTTGGCATTTGGGGGTCACTTTTGGACCATGGCGACTAAAAGGGGAAAAGTAACTTAAGTCACTTTATTTTATTGGCCCCTCCATAGAAAGAAATGCGTATTGGGTCTGTTGGGGCTTGTTTGCCGAGGAAAAGTATACAAGGGAGGGAGAGTAAGGAAAGGGACTTTCTTTTGGATATACATTTTATTGACCCCTTCACGTGCAGCTGTTCTTGTCGCGCATCTACAACTTGTGGAGTCAAATCCCATAGGGACCCTAGCTTCGGTGGTGAGAGACCCGTCCCTAGCTAGCAGGGCATTCTTCGGTAGTGAGAGATTTGCCCTAGTCTGTCATTCCGGATCCGTTTTCAAGGCTTTGCGGTAGAGACAATATCAGAGGTCGCAGAGAAAGGTTTTCGCAGATATTTGGCGGCATTGGGAGAGGATAATCAGTGGGCTCCAGATCGAATCCCGACAGCAGATTAGATCCACAGCAGCCATTTGGGCAGAGTGGGACAGTTCGTTGGAGGCATCTCGTGAAGGATTTCGTGGGTATTGGGGGCGTTTGGGGAAGACAAGCAGAGGGGCCCGATCAGATTCATGGCAGCCTTTTGGGCTGGGCATGTGCAGCACGTTGAAGGCGCGTCCATCATTTTTCGACCCCTTCACCAAGTGTGGCGACCTGTAGCCTTTATTTGGGGTTTTTCCAGTCGGCCGTTTTAGATCCGAAGGTGGAAACGTTATTCCTGTATCTATTACTGTTATTTCCAAAGACCCTTATTTCAGATCCGAAGGTGGACATGAACCTTTGAAGTTTTAGAGCCGCCTAGGGCATTCTGTACATTTTCTGGCAGTAGTTTAATCTCTGTAAAATTCCCAAAAACAATTTTATTATGTCCTTTATATTAATGTCAAGCTCTCTTTAAGTTTTCATGTGATTCGAGTGGATATCTTGGGAGATATTGATTCTATTTAGTTTGTTGTCCTTACTATAAAAATATGGTAAAATCAGTATTCTATATGACTGCAAGTTTTCAATATTTTGTGCATTTTTAGTGGTATCCCATCGGGGATATTTCAGTGGTATCAGAGCTGTTGTTCCTCCAGCTGTGTTGGTTAAATATGGCAGTTTGGAAAGATCTCAAAGGGGGTTTTATGAAGGAAATGTTCACCAACATGGTGAAACAATAGGAAGCCACTAACCTTTATTTGAGTCAGCTCACTCAGAATGTGAATCAAAGCAGACCTAGGGACAATAAGGAACATGGTGAGAACAGTGATAGAGGGCGGCCAATAGAGGTGATTGATGAGGATTCTTGTTGGAGGAAGTACCAATCTTTGAGTAGGGGTTTCAGAGATAATATGCCATTTCTAGATTATTGCATGATGAAGATTGGTAGCAAGCCCAAACGAGGTCATCATATGCCGGTACCTGAATCACAAAGGAACTCATTTGTAGAAGAAGCTTCTAAACAAAAGGGTATGATTTCCATTGAGCAAAATAATTGCATTAGTGAAACTTTGCTTGTTAGAGAAATTATTCCAGCTCAAGAGAAGAAACTTGTTTGTGCAAGCAAGGAGGATGTAATGGAAACTCTTAAAAAGTGTGAGGAAGGGAATAACAGAGCTAGAGCTGCTAGGTTGATAGCGACTCAAGCAAGACAACACATACAAGAGTTCAAGGAAACGATGAGGGCAAATGATGCAAGGAAGCCTACACCCACGAAAGAAGACTCTATGGAGCAGCTGGCACATGAGGAGGAGCCTCACATGGACACTGGTGTAAAATTGCAGCCTGCTGTAATTTCCAAACCAACAACTATTGATCAGCTTTCAGATACTTTCAACAGGCACTTAGGCAACAATGTTGGGGGCAGCTCAACATATGTCTATCTTGAACACACGAAGGACATTGATGGCCTTGAAAGGTACGAAGAGCACACTAATGTGTCTTGTTTATGGTGGCGTATTCCCATTTATTTCCATCATGAGATGCATGGTAAGGTAGATGATGAAGTCTTCATCACGGGGCTTGTTGGACCATTGCTCCAACTATGTGTATATGAGCATTTGGTGGATGATATATGGTGGCAAGTTTTAGCTCACTTAACAGATACAAGGGCTCATGGGCATTATAAGCTATGGGATCTGGTAATATGTGGCCATTATCGAAAACTATCTATTCTGATTTTAAAAACTTTGTGACTGACTTCATAAGCCAAAGAAGGAATTCAAATGTGCCTTTTGGGATTACAAGGGTTGGCAAGCATGATTTCTTCATTGGGGACTCCGATGCAAGAAGGGAGAGTAACTCTCAAGGTACTAGCGTTGGTTTTCTGATTGCTAAAAAGGGTAAGAGAATATTTTTTAATCATCTTCAGCCTGCTGGACTGTGTATAACAGCAGTCATAAAGAGAGGAGAAAGTGTTTTATTAATAGAGCCCATGACTGATTTTTATACCAGCTACATGGTGGAACCCTTGGAAGGGTTAGTGGGGGCATTTGGTCCTCAAAGTGCTCAAAGAATCAAGGTGCACTTTGCTGTTAAAAAAGAAGAGTTGAATTCAAGGTGCATTCATGACTTTAGCATCCTAAGGTATGAGAATGGTTACCATCTTCCTAGCTTGTTGAGTTCTTCTATGTTGTTGCCATGTTTCTATTATTTGGGACAACATTTATATGCTTGGATGATTGGGGCATTTGGTCCTCAAAGTGCTCAAAGAATCAAGGTGCACTTTTGCTGTTAAAAAGAAGAGTTGAATTCAAGGTGCATTCATGACTTTAGCATCCTAAGGTATGAGAATGGTTACCATCTTCCTAGCTTGTTGAGTTCTCCTATGTTGTTGCCATGTTTCTATTATTTGGGACAACATTTATATGCTTGGATGATTGGGGAAGACTATTTCATAATCACGTCTCAAGGTATGCTAGATGGGATAAACACATCCTCCATTCACATTGCTCTTGATTCAGCTAATAAGCATATGTTGGCAAAGAAAACAATGCAGGAGCCCATGATAGTGAAAGGACATGAGGTATGGGGTATATTTATTGTGGTTGAATTTGCTAGAGGTAAGACTATTTTTGGGATGCAATGGTTGCATGATGTTAAGGAAAACGATGATGCATGGGTTGAAAAATCAAAGGAGAATGAAGATGTTGATCCTATATCAAAAATTTTGAGTTGCAAAGGTATGATGAGCAGCCCCAATTATGCTATTTCAGATGTGTTGTCTTCTCTCATGACGAGAATCCATGGGTACAACAAAGGGTATGAAGTTCCTTATGATAAAGTTTATGGATGCATGAGTTCTAATATTGATTTCCCTTTCTCTTGCATTTACGGTGAAATGAAAATATGGGGAAAGAGAATAAAGTATGATGAGGGAGCAGCCATGTGTATTCCCAACATACAGGGAATTGATGAGTTATGTCCATGGAAAGATATGTCTTGCACAAAGAAGGTAACTCATTTCTTTATTGTCATTAAGAGATGTGAAGTACTTGAATGTGTTTGTACATTTGGGTTACTTGGAGTTGGAATCATTCATTGGACATATTGGCTTCCATCTTTTGGGAAATTTGCATTCATCCCTCATGTGGATAAACCGAATTTTTCAAGGAAAACAAAGAAATCAGATTTCAGGGTATACAAGGGCAGATTGCAAAAGATGTGATTGGTGAAGAAAGAAGCATGTCGTTGCAGCGACCGAAGTGTGAAGAAACACAGCCTCTTGTGGGTCATGGTGACATCATGAGGTATGAGACAAGTGGGATATTTGATGACTCCTATTCCGATGGGTTGTTTTCTCGCGAGATGGATGATGGAGATGGGGTTGCATTGTGTTGGTCGTCAAATAGGACTTTACGAAGAGCAACAATGTAGGGGACAAGAAGTCCCTCCTCTTTAATGGGAGAGGTTCCCTTATTCAGAAACGAACCTATTTACAAATATACAAAACATGATTTTCTGGTTGAACTTGGATATTACGAAAGTGTTTTCTATAAAGATCATCAATTACAAAAGGATTGAGGAATGAGAATACGAGAATGAGCAGAAAGGCAACATGTAGAATTATAGATAACAGAGTAATTCTTTATGTATGCGAAGTTAAAGTGAATTGAAACAAGATCATTTGTATCATATAAATAAGATGGAATTTAAAGACACAAAGTTCTGTAAATAACATCCGCGTAACACAAAGTGTCTTGACATAACACAGACAAATGATCTTCACAAACTTAAATGAAAGCTTAGGGATAAAAGAGATCAGATAGACAAAGAATGAAAAGCCCTTCTGTATTGATTTCTTTATGATCTATTTACACTTTCAGAAAATAAGCCAAGTTCTTCCTCTCTCTTCAAAATGGCGTGAAGAGGCCATTATATAGCTTACAAATTAGTTACTCAGAACTACTTCTTTTAACTAAAGATTAGTTAAGGATTGCCAATCGCAATACCTCAACTAATTACAATGAATCCAAGAAAAAGAATTAGAAAAGAAGAGAAGAATAAGGAGAAGAAGACAGGTGGTTATGAATGGGAGGGACCCACTGACTTCAAAATTCGTTGCCTGAATCTCTTCAATGCCTCGGCTATGTCTCTGCCACGAGGGACTGACGTGTTGGCTGTAGACTGAGCCCAAAATCTGAGGCACTTCTCCATTTCCTTATCAAATTTATCAAACTTCGACATGAGTATGGTAGAATCATTTTCTTCTGCGCCATGGTGTAGGGTATACATCAGCCATCCTCACCAAAAATCACCAAAGTCAAGATGATGAGCTTCACTCTCCCTGAAATTTGATCTTCATATTGATAGTAATTCGGAGGGTAGAGCCGCAAACTAAACTCGGGAAGGAATTACGAGGGAAGGGATACACGCTTGCAGATTTTAGATCGCAAGGGTTCGAGCAATGGATAAAGCGTGGAAGCAAAGTGTGAAAAAAATGCATAGGGGGTTCGCTCATAATATAGCCGTTTAGGAGAGAGAAAGATAATGAATGCGCATTTACCAATTTGAATAAGCAAGATATTCGGGTAGAGGGGAAAAAATAAGCACGAATGGCACTTGGTTCATTTGGGACATGTGAGACGCGAATGCGCGAAACACGCGGCTCGGCCGATTCGGGCGAAGCGGGGAAAAGACGCACAAATGCCTTTTGGGACATGCGGGACAAAAGTGCGCGAAACACGTGACTCGGCCGGATCGGACGAAAATGTGACAACAGTCTGGGCGCACTTGGGACATTTGGGATGTGAAAGCGCGACGGGCCCGAAAAAGACAAACTTGGGGACATTTGGGGACGCAGCCGAAAGGGAAACCGGCTGATCGGGGAACAGAGCGCCGTTTGAACTTGGGACACGCGGGACATGAAAGCGCGAAGGACGCGGTTCGGGCGATTCGGCCGAAAATGGAACAACTTGCCAAATTGAACTTGGGACATTTGGGACGTGAAAGCGACGGGCCCGAAAAAGACAAACTTCGGGGAAACCGGCCGATCGGGGAACAGAGCGCCCGTTTGAACTTGGGACACGCGGGACAAAAATGTCCGACAGGCCCAAAAAACACACAAAATGACCCAAAAACGCAGATTTTCTCAATTTCTCGACTTTTAACATTGAGTATAACAGAGAAGACACTTAAACTCAAAATTTTGAAATTTTCACTTTCTTAAGAGCAGGGGAATTTTGAGTGGACAAACAACTGCTCCTTCTGGGGATGACTTGGCATAAATTCAAGGAATGGGACAAGGTAAGAACTTAGACAAACTCGGGGAAGCAGACCAGTACCTTATCCATTGGGCCACGGAGTCAAAAAGCAAACCAATACAGAGGACAACACACCAACAAAAAGGAAAGCAAAACAAAAATCGTATTAATATACAAAGGACCCCTAATCACCTATGACTTGAACAACTTAAGGTATCGCCCACTATAAGGAAGTGGGAGAGGAGAACCATCCATGTAATCAAGATAAAAGGAATTCTTACCAGCAAAGTGTCTGATCTTGAAAGGTCCGAGCCAAAGGGAATCAAACTTGCCATGGCTGCCACGAGGTTCATGCCTTTTATCCCATAACAACACAGTGTCTCCAACTTGGAAATCTCTGAACTTGGCTTTCTTATCAAACAGACCTTTACCTTTCGCCGGTGACATGGATATCCTATCAGCAACCTCCAATCTGTCCTCATTCAATTTGTGAAGATACATAATTCTCTTATCCAAAGCATCACTGAAACTAGTATCTTCAATGGCCTTCATTAGATGCAAGGCTGGCAGCTCCACTGTTACTGGCATTGAGCTTCTACTCCATATACCACTTGAAAAGGAGACATTCCAATAGCTCTCTTTGGTGTAATCTGTCTCGCCCAAAGAGCATCATAGAGCTTCTTGTGCCAGTTTCGTTGAGACTCATTGACTAATTTCCTTATAATAGTCACCAAATTTTTATTAGTGGATTCTGCTTGCCCATTTCCTTGAGGATAGTAATCTGAGGAGTGAGCCAAAGAGATGCCATACCCATAGCAAAAATCCATTATCTCGGTGAAGAGAAATTGAAGCATTATCTGTCACAATCTTGTTAGGTACACCATACCTTACCAAGATGTTCTCTTTGATGAAGCTGCACACCACTTCAGAAGTAGTACTCTTAACTGGAATAGCTTCTACCCATTTGGTGAAATAATCCGTGGCAGTTAATACATGAGTATGACCAGCACTAGAAGCGGGATTAAGTGTTCCAATGAAGTCCAAACCCCACTGTTGAAAAGGTTCTTCAATTACAACTGGCTTAAGAGGCAAAGAGGCCAATTTAGGTCTTCCCACGAAGGTCTGACAAGCCTCACATTTATCAACCCACTTGGATGCATCTCTGAACAAGGAAGGCCAGTAATATCCTCCACGAAGTATCTTATGAGCAGTGACCGTTGATGAATAGTGTCCTCCACATGCCTGATCATGAAAAGCTGAGAGCAACTTTTTCTGCTGTTCCTTGTCCACACATTTCAAAAATCTTCCATCTAACCCACGTTTGAACAAGGCGTTTTCCCACAACACATATTACACTGACCTTAGTTTAACAGTCCTCTTTTCTTTGGCAGTTAAATGAGAGGGGCATTCTCCATAGGTGAGAAAATGAGCGATATCAGCATACCATTCATCAACTGAGCTAAGAAACAGAACGGTAGGAAGGCCAACTTTGTTCTCCAGTAATTCATGCTTAGCTCCTTCAGCAATGAGCTCACAAAGACCTTTTCCACGGACGAGCTTGGTCGGTTTGATGTCAATATCGTATTCTTGGACCTTAGCAACCCAGTTCCCTCTCTTGGATCCAAATTCCTGTTGTGTGAGAATTGACTTAACAGTTGTATCTGGAACCAACACCATGGAGTGAGAGTTGAGGATGTAAAAACGAAACTGCTTAACAGCTTTGACCACTGCAAAAGCATGTTTTTCCATCATGGTGTATTTTAACTCATGATCTTTCAGAATATAGCTCATGAACGCAATTGGGAGTTCATGCTCATTAGAGTCTTCTTGAGTCAAAACAGCAGCCAAGGTATTATCTGTGGCATAGCAATAGATAATAAAATCTTTGCTGAAATCAGACTAAAAACAGAGTTTTAGCAATAGCTCTTTTAATACCTTCAAAGGATTCCTTTCCTTCAGAAGACCAACCAAACGTTTGTTTCCCTTTCATCATTTGAGAAATATTCAAAGTTAACTCTGCAAAATCAGGGATGAACCTTCTTAAAAAATTGATCTTACCAAAGAAAGAGTGCACGCCCTTTTTGCTGGTTGGGAGAGGAATTTGCTGGATAGCTTGAACTCGCTCAGGATCAATCTTAATACCATCTTTGGAGACGATGTGCCCTAATAATTTCCCCTCTGTGACACAAAAGATAGATTTTTTAGGATTCAAAGAAATCCCATGTTCTCTGCATCTTAGCAGTAATGCTCTGTGTGGTCAAAATGATCCGCCCTTGTTTTAGAAAACACAGTCAAGTCGTCAAGGTATATGACAATACACTTCCCTTTCAAACTTCCAAAGGCCAGATCCATAGCTCTCTGAAAAGTGGCACCAACATTAATGAGCCCAAAAGGCATTCTCTTGTAAGCAAAGGTACCCCAAGGAGTAGTGAAAGTTGTTTTGTGTTGATCTGCAGTATCAACCTCTACCTGATTATATCCCGAGAATCCATCAAGCATAGATAACATTTCAGATCCTGTTACTGCTTGCAAGACCTGATCCATCATAGGCAAAGGATAATTATCTTTCAAGGAAGCCTGATTCAGATTCCTGAAATCAACACAGATGCGGATCTCACCATTTTTCTTCCTAACAGGCACAATATTTGCAATCCATGTTGAATGGTGAATGGGAAAAATGATTTTGGCCTTCAACAACTTCTGTATTTCCTGAAAGATGGTGTCAGCTATTTTGGGGTTGTATTGCCTCTGTTTCTGCTTAAAAGGCTTAATTGTGCTTGAGAGGAATAAAATGCTGCATATCTTTTGGTTTGAAAGCTTTTAAATCTTCATAAGAGTAAGCAAGAACATCCTTATACCTCTTTAAAAGATCAATTGCTTTTTTCCTCTCATCTGCTGTGCAACATTTTCCAATGTTCACGAGCTTAGGATCAGTAGAACTCCCAATATTAATCTTGTCATACTCAGCTGATTGTTGAGGTCCAGTAGAAGCTCTAGACTTTACATACCTGTCATGTTTATCAAATAGTTCCTCTAAACTCACCAATCCTTTAGGAATCTTGTTTCCTTTGAGTTTGATGCATCCATCTTGATCCGTTTCTTCTCCTTGGGTGACTGCTTTGTCAAAGGGCACATTTTCACGAGGCAGGTTGTCGCTTCCTTCAAAATACAGCTGTTCAAAATTACCCTTGAGTTCTAAGAAAGAAAGCAAGTGTTGATCATCATTGAAAACTTGCCAGTTATTGGTATTATCAGGTACACTAGGTCGATGGACCATCTCAATGGTGAACTTATCTTGAGAGAAGTCAGGATGAGGAATCAGTAGTGACCCTGAGACTGCTAGTGAATCAGCCTTGTTGTTCTTCTCCCTAGGTATTGCTTCGATGGAGAAAGCATCAAGAAATTCAATGGAATCCCAAACCTGATTCCAGTAATGTTTCAACCTTCCATTTTTTACCTGGAAAAGGCTTCTAACTTGCTTTACAATCAATTCCGCATCACCACGAGCCAGGAGATTCTTTACACCTTGTTCTTTGGCCACTTGCAATCCAAGAATGAGAGCCTCATACTCTGCTGTATTATTAGTATTTTGAACTGCAACTTGAATGAAAAAGGATGAAGGCTTCCTTCAGGTGACACCAGTAGGACACCAGCTCCATAACCAGCTGAGGAACAACTTCCATCAAACTCTAAAATCCAAACACCATTAGGATCTTTAGGTGACACTTTGGGAGTTGATTTCATCAGAGACATAATCATGTAGTGCCATGTCCCATATCCTCATAGAGTATTTGTGCTTTAGGATCATCCGCTTTTTTGTACAATATACTGATCGCTTCTCGCAAAAGAACTTCTTCATTTGTCCATTAACAGGTATGAGTGCATGTGACCAATCCATTTGAATTTCTCCACCCACATCTTTGCAGAAGTTCCTACTTAGCAACATCCCGTATGAAGGAGGGATATCTGCTACTAAGATGGTAGCCAAAACTCTCTTTTCAGGCAAAGCAAAGCAAAAAGCCACTTGTGCATCTTTAATTCTTCCGACTGAAGGGCACTTCCTTACTCTCCATAGAGTAACAAGATCCATAAGTGCGTGTGAGGGTCAAGCCTAAGGCATGAGCTACTTTAGCAGGCATCACATTGTCTGAGGCTCCTGAGTCTATGACACAATTACTGAGCCTATGGCCAGCTATAAGAAGTGTTACATAAAATGGTTTAATTTTGTCATTAGGTGAGGTGACAATGGGCTACCAGACTAGGCTGTGGTGCAGAAGGAGTGGGTAAAAGGCCTTTAGAGGTGGTCTTAGAATGGGAATTGACAAAGTGAATCATTTTAGCAAAAGCTTTGGGATGGGTTTGATAATACTCAGCCTCTGAGATTTGAACCTTAGTCTTTTTCAGGTGATCAATAATATCAAAAGACCCAGAAGTGGACGGGCCATCATCACTTGAGATCCTAGGTTTATCAACTTTAGGGGAAAAAGAAGTAACTTTAATAGCAGGATTGACAGGACTCACCTTTGGTGTAGATGAAACGGGGATAGGAGATCCTCTTTTTGCAATTACAGGGATAGTTGTCGGCTGCTCCTTAGATTTCTTGGGGGGCTGCGTCACTTTCTCCCTCTGATTTGTCTGCTCTCGAGTCATGACAGCGAATGATTCGCTATTCATGTCCGCTACTACTTCATCATAATCATCTCCATCATCAATGCCCTCAGTGGTGAAGAAATTAACTCGAGATCCCTCAAGTTCATCTGCTTCATCATCAACTTCTTCCACAAATTCCTCGCAAGCTTCATTATCCTCATCATCATCTGGTTCCTCAACTTCACAGGTTGCATTGACAGGAACTTTAACAGGAGGTCCTTCAAGCGCTAATCTTGTTTGAGAAGCAGGCAAACGATTTCTGGGCTGAAAATTCCTCCTGGACACGCTCCTGCATGGGGAGCATGCTTTGAGCCAATTGTTTCTTTATGGCAATGAGATCATTCGCAAGTTTTTGAACCAATGGATCAAGATTAGGTCAAAGGGTGGAAGAGGAGGAAGAAGCAGAACTTAGATTTGGAAGGGTCTCTCCTCAACATCCTCGACATGATTAAATCATCCTCGACACTAACAACAAGAGTTTGAAGCCAATGTGTTGAGATTAGCCCTTCTTAGTGCATAACTAACTATGACGATTGGGCATTTAGGAAGAAACATTTTGGATTTGATCAACATGCCTGTCGAGTATTTGCTGGAATTTTATTAATTAACCTGTTGAATCGGGCCACAAATTCTCTCATGGGCTCTCGTGAATCTTTCTTTATCTCGAGAGATTTGGGGCAAGGCATGCACATTCGCTGGTTTGAAACGGTTTTCAAACCTAGTTCTCATGGTGTAGGCTAGTGATAGCACTTGCGGAAGGTGATAGAACCAAAAAGCATTATCTTGTAAAGTCTCTCAGTCTCACGGAGACGTCTTCATGTTCAACTCCCAGAACTCCACATGCAACTATGAAGGCTGCGATGTGTTCATCAGGATGCACTTTGCCATCGCCTTTGAATTTAGGGAAGTTCTTCCGGTTACCTCTGGGTAACTCATGCAAAGGCTGAGGAAGAGCAAGGGGCCCGACACGATGACCCCAGGGCAATGGTACCGCCATTCTTGGAAAAATGGCTTGGAGAGGAACTGCAACACCAGCAAGAATCAAAGCTCGAAGATTAGGACTAGCTGGCTCTGAAGGAATACCACCCGTAGGAATTCTATCTTGAACAGGTGGAGTGCTTGTCGAACGAGTCTTTCTATTTCTTGTTGAAGGGAAAGGAAAACCCTACTGCTCCAAAAGCTGGCGAGAATCTTTAATACCAAGGGCCCTTCTCCTGAGTCGCGGATCAAAGGATGATCAAAAATTATGAATGGAATATGATTTTCCCAGCGAGTCGCCAAAATCGTTGGCCTTTAGAGGTGGTCTTAGAATGGGAATTGACAAAGTGAATCAATTCCCATTCTAAGACCACCTCTAAAGGCCTTTAACCCACTCCTTTCGCACCACACCTAGTAGCTCCGCTGTCACCTCATCTAATGACAAAATTAAACCATTTTATGTAACACTTCTTATACTGGCCATAGGCTCAGAATGTGTCATGGACTGGGAGCCTCGCAGACAATGTGATGCTAAAGTAGCTCATGCCTTAGGCTTGACCCTCACACGCACTTATGGATCTTGTTACTCATGGAGAGTAAGGAAGTGCCCTGGTCGGGAAGAATTAAAGATGCACAAGTGGATTTTGCTACTTTGCTGAAAAGAGAGTTTTGGCTACCATCTTGTGCCAGATATTCCTCCTTCATACGGGATGTTGCTAAGTAGGAACTTGTGAGGATGTGGGTGGAGAAATTCAAATGGATTGGTCACATGCACTGCACTCGTTAATGGACAAATGAAGAAGTTCTTTGCTGAGAAGGACCGAGTATATTGTACTTAAAAACGGATGATCCTAAAGCACAAATACTCTATGAGGATATGGGTCATGGCAACTACATGATTATGTCTCCTGATGAAATCCAACTCCCTAAAGTGTCACCTAAAGATCCTAATGGTGTTTGGATTTTAGAGTTTGATGGAAGTTGTTCCTCAGTTGGTTCTGGAGCTGGTGTCCTACTGGTGTCACCTGAAGGAAGCCTTCATCCTTTTTCATTCAAGTTGCAGTTCGAAAATACTAATAATACAACAGAGTATGAGGCTCTCATTCTTGGACTGCAAGTGGCCAAAGAACAAGGTGTAAAGAATCTTCTGGCTCGTGGTGATGCGGAATTGATTGTAAAGCAAGTTAGAAGCCTTTTCCAGGTAAAAAATGGAAGGTTGAAACATTACCGGAATCAGGTTTGGGATTCCATTGAATTTCTTGATGCTTTCTCCATCGAAGCAATACCTAGGGAGAAGAACAGCAGGGCTGATTCACTAGCAGTCTCAGGGTCACTACTGATTCCTCATCCTGACTTCTCTCAAGATAAGTTCACCATTGAGATGGTCCATCGACCTAGTGTACCTGATAATACCAATAACTGGCAAGTTTTCAATGATGATCAACACTTGCTTTCTTTCTTAGAACTCAAGGGTAATTTTGAACAGCTGTATTTTGAAGGAAGCGACAACCTGCCTCGTGAAAATGTGCCCTTTGACAAAGCAGTCACCCAAGGAGAAGAAACGGATCAAGATGGATGCATCAAACTCAAAGGAAACAAGATTCCTAAAGGATTGGTGAGTTTAGAGGAACTATTTGATAAACATGACAGGTATGTAAAGTCTAGATGGACCTCAACAATCAGCTGAGTATGACAAGATTAATATTGGGAGTTCTACTGATCCTAAGCTCGTGAACATTGGAAAATGTTGCACAGCAGATGAGAGGAAGAAAGCAATTGATCTTTTAAAGAGGTATAAGGATGTTCTTGCTTACTCTTATGAAGATTTAAAAGCTTTCAAACCAAAAGATATGCAGCATTTTATTCCTCTCAAGCCTGGAATTAAGCCTTTTAAGCAGAAACAGAGGCAATACAACCCCAAAATAGCTGACACCATCTTTCAGAAATACGAGTTTTGAAGGCCAAAATCATTTTTCCCATTCACCATTCAACATGGATTGCTAATATTGTCCGTTAGGAAGAAAATGGTGAGATCCGATCTGTGTTGATTTGGAATCAATCAAAGCTTCCTTGAAAGATAATTATCCTTTGCCTATGATGGATCAGGTCTTGCAAGAGAATCAGGACCTGAAATGTTATCTATGCTTGATGGATTCTCGGGATATAATCAGTAGAGGTTGACATCACAGATCAACACAAAACAGCTTTCACTACTCCTTGGGGTACCTTTGCTTACAAGAGAATGCCTTTTGGGCTCATTAATGCTGGTGCCACTTTTCAGAGAGCTATGGATCTGGCTTTTGGAAGTTTGAAAGGGAAGTGTATTGTCATATACCTTGATGACTTGACAGTGTTTTCTAAAACAAGAGCGGATCATTTTGACCACCTGGAGACAGTTCTGCTAAGATGCAGAGAACATGGGATTTCTTTGAATCCTAAAAAATATGTCTTTTGTGTCACAGAGGGAAAATTATTAGGGCACATCGTTTCCAAAGATGGTATTAAGATTGATCCTGAACGAGTACAAGCTATCCAGCAAATTCCTCTCCCAACCAGTAAAAAGGGCGTGCACTCTTTCTTTGGTAAGATCAATTTTTTAAGAAGGTTCATCCCTGATTTTGCAGAGTTAACTTTGAATATTTCTCAGATGATGAAAGGGAAACAAACGTTTGGTTGGTCTTCAAGGAAATGAATCTTTTCAAGGTATTAAAGAGCTATTGCTAAAACTCCGTTTTTAGCTCTGTCTTCATTTCAGCAAAGATTTTATTATCTATCACTATGCCACGAGATAATACCTTTGCTTGTTTTGACTCGAGAAGACTCTAATGAGCATGAACTCCCAATTGCGTTCATGAGCTATATTCGAAAGATCATGAGTTAAAATACACCATGATGGAAAAATATGCTTTTGGATGGGTCAAAGGCATTAGATTTCGTTTTTACATCCTCAACTCTCACTCCATGGTGTTGGTTCCAGATACAACTATTAAGTCAATTCTCACACAACAGGAATTTGGATCCAAGAGAGGGAACTGGGTTGCTAAGGTCCAAGAATACGATATTGACATCAAACCGACCAAGCTCGTCCGTGGAAAAGGTCTTTGTGAGCTCATCTTTGAAGGAGCTAAGCATGAATTATTGGAGAACAAAGTTGGCTTTCCTACCGCTTGCTTTCTTAGCTCGGTTGATGAATGGTATGCTTGATATCGCTCATTTTCTCACCTATGGAGAATGCCCTCGCATTTAACTCGCCAAAGAAAAGAGGACTGTTAAACTGCATATATGTTGGGGAAAACGCCTTGTTCAAACGTGGGTTAGATGGAAGATTTTTGAAGTGTGTGGACAAGGAAGAGAGTAAAAGTTGCTCTCAACTTTTCATGATCGTGTATGTGGAGGACACTATTCATCAACGGTCACTTGCTCATAAGATACTTCGTGGAGGATATTCGGCCTTCTGTTCGAGATGCATCCAAGTGGGTTAATAAATGTGAGGCTTGTGGGACCTTCGTGGGAAGACCTAAATGGCCTCTTTGCCTCTTAAGCCGATTGTAATGAAGAACCTTTTCAATGAAGGTTTGGACTTCATTGGAACACTTAATCCCGCTTTAGTGCTGGTCATACTCATGTATTAAGCGCCACGGATTATTTCACCAAATGGGTAGTTATTCCAATTAAGAGTACTATCAAGTGGTGTGCACTTATCAAAGAGAACATCTTGGCAAGGTATGGTGTACCTAACAAGATCAGTGTGACAGTATAATGCTTGAATTTCTCTTCAACCGAGATAATGGATTTTTCTATGGGTATGGCATCTCTTTGGCTCACTCCTCGATTACATCCCGAGGGAAATGGGCAAGAATCCACTAATAAAAATTTGGTGACTATTATAAGGAAGTTGGTCAATGAGTCTTGAAACCGGCACAAGAAGCTCTATGATGCTCTTTGGGCAGACAGGGATTACACCAAAGAGAGCCATTGGAATGTCTCCTTTTCAAGTGGTATATGGAGTAGAAGCTCAATCACAAGATAAAGGAGCCATGCCCCATCTAATGAAGGCCATGAAGATACTAGTTTCAGTGATGCTTTGATAAGAGAATTATGTATCTTCACAAATTGAATGAGGACAGATGGAGGTTCATTGATAGGATATCTGCTTCATTCGCAGAGAAGGTAAAGGTCTGTTTGATAAGAAAGCCGGGTTGGAGATTTCCAAGTTGGAGACACCGTGTTGTTATGGGATAAAGGCATGTAGCCATGGCAAGTTTGATTCCCTTTGGCTCGGACCTTTCGAGATCAGACACTTTGCTGGTAAGAATTCCTTTTATCTTGATTACATGGATGGTTCTCCTCTCCCACTTCCTTATAGTGGGCAGTACCTTAAGTTGTTCAAGTCATAGGTGATTAGGGGGTCCTTTGTATATTCTGTACAGCGTTTTGTTTTGCTTTCCTTTTTGTTGGTGTGTTGTCCTCTGTATTGGTTTGCTTTTTGACTCCGTGGCCCAATGGATAAGGTACTGGTCTGCTTCCCTGAGTTTGTCTAAGTTCTTACCTTGTCCCATTCCTTGAATATATGCCAAGTCATCCCCAGAAGGAGCCAGTTGTTGTCCACTCAAAATTCCCCTGCTCTTAAGAAAGTGAAAATTTCAAATTTTGAGTTTAAGTGTCTTCTCTGTTATACTCAATGTTAAAAGTCGAGAAATTGAGAAAATCTGCGTTTTTGGGTCATTTTGTGTGTTTTTCGGGCCTGTCGGACATTTTTGTCCCGCGTGTCCCAAGTTCAAACGGGCGCTCTGTTCCCCGATCGGCCGGTTTCCCCGAAGTTTGTCTTTTCGGGCCCGTCGGCTTATCGCGTCCCAAATGTCCCAAGTTCAATTTGGCAAGTTGTTCCATTTTCGGCCGAATCGCCCGAACCGCGTCCTTCGCGCTTTCATGTCCCGCGTGTCCCAAGTTCAAACGGGCGCTCTGTTCCCCGATCGGCCGGTTTCCCCGAAGTTTTTCTTTTTCGGGCCCGTCGCGCTTTCACGTCCCAAATGTCCCAAGTTCAATTTGGCAAGTTGTTCCATTTTCGGCCGAATCGCCCGAACCGCGTACTTCGCGCTTTCACGTCCCAAATGTCCCAAGTGCGCCCGGACCTGTTGTCACATTTTCGTCCGATCCGGCCGAGTCGCGTGTTTCGCGCACTTTTGTCCCGCATGTCCCAAAAGGCATTTGTGCGTCTTTTCCCCGCTACTTTCGAATCGGTGAGTCAAGCGTGTTTGCGCATTCGCGTCTCACATGTCCCAAATGAACCAAGTGCCATTCGTGCTTATTTTTCCCGCTCTACCCGAATATCTTGCTTATTCAAATTGGTAAATGCGCATTCATTATCTTTCTCTCTCCTAATCGGCTATATAACGAGCGAACCCCCTATGCATTTTTTCACACTGCTTCCACGCCTATCCATTGCTCGAACCCTCGCAATCTAAAATCCCTGCGTGCGTGTATCCCTTCCCTCTGTAATTCCTTCCCGAGTTTAGTTTGTGGCTCTACCCTCCGAATTACTATCAATATGAAGATCAAATTTCAGGGACAGTGAAGCTCATCATCTTGAATTTGGCGATTTTTTGGTCAAGGATGGCTGATGTAAACCCTACACCAATGGCGCGAGATAATTCTACCATACTCATGTCGAGTTTGATAAGGAAATGGAGAAGTGCCTCGGATTTTGGGCTCTACCTACACCAACACGTCATTCCCTCGTAGAGACATAGCCGAGGTATCAAGAGATTCGGAGTAGCGAATTTTGAAGTCAGTGGGTCCCTCCCATTCATAACCACCTGTCTTCTTCTCCTTATTCTTCTCTTCTTTTCTAATTCTTTTTCTCGGATTCATTGTAATTAGTTGAGGTATTGCGATTGGCAATCCTTAACTAATCTTTAGTTAAAAGAAGTAGTTACAAAGAGTAACTGATTTGTAAGCTATATAATGGCCTCTTCATGCCATTTTGAAGAGAGGAAGAACTTGGCTTATTTTCTGAAAGTGTAAATAGATCATAAAGAAATCAATACAGAAGGGCTTTTCATTCTTTGTCTATCTGATCTCTTTTATCCCTAAGCTTTCATTTAATTTTGTGAAGATCATTTGTCTGTGTTATGTCAAGAAACTTTGTGTTCTGGCAGATGTTATTTACAGAACTTTGTGTCTTTAAATTCCATCTTATTTATATGATACAAATGATCTTGTTTCAATTCACTGTAACTTCGCATACATAAAGAATTACTCTGTTATCTATAATTCTGCATGTTGCCTTTCTGCTCATTCTCGTATTCTCATTCCTCAGTCCTTTTGTAATTGATGATCTTTATAGAAAACACTTTCGTAATATCCAAGTTCAACCAGAAAATCATGTTTTGTATATTTGTAAATAGGTTCGTTTCTGAATAAGGGAACCTCTCCCATTAAAGAGGAGGGACTTCTTGTCCCCTGACTGTTGCTCTTCGTAAAGTCCTATTTGACGACCAACACATTGGATAGTGCTGATGCGGGGCAGGAGGAGGAGACACTTTCCTTGGGAGATTATAGCCACATTGTCTAGTACTTTGATGTACAAGGCATTTAGGATCGAGGAGTTATGCAGGGTCAGCAAGTTGGGGTACTCATTGAGAGTGGGGCAACCCACAACTGTATTGATGCCTCATTGGTTGAGAGGCAAGGATTACAGACAGAGGATTTTGAGGGCCTCAACGGGGTTATAGCCAATGGAGAGTCTATGAGGGGCACACGACGGGTTCCCCAAGTGAGCATCATGATGGGTAACTATATAGTTACCGATGATATCCACATCGTTGGTATGGGAGAGACCAACATAGTGCTGAGAGTGCAGTGGCTTCACTCCCTTGGTGAGTTTCGGACTAACTTTCAGACGATGGAGCTGAAGTTTAAATCCGAGGGCAGGAATGTGATTTTGAGGGGATTACCTACAGGAGCACCTAGGGTGGTTACACAGTGAGGGGATGGAGAGGACGTTCCGGCTTGGTGAAGAGTTTAATTATTGCGGATCGATGTGGAGAATGATGGATGTGGGTGTGACCAACAATGTTGCACATGAGACAGTTACAAAGATTGGGACTACAGGTTCAGATCATCCAAGTTTATCATTATGTTGGTCATCTGAAGTTTGTAGACTGGAGATCTCATTTGCTTGTTGAGTACTCCAAGAACCGACACTCTTGTGAGATTCTGGATGGCCACATATAGGATGACAGCTGCAGATTGGAGGATGAGATGATCTTCTCTCGGGGAAGATGGAGCCTTGTGTCAGATTCATGGTGGAGGATGGAGATATTGCGACATGTGCATTGTTCTTCCGTGACTGGGTGCTTGAGCTTGATGAGACCTACAGGCTCATGTCGGAGAAGTTCATATGGCAGAGGTTGAGGGAGGATCTCCTCAACTTTATACAGGCATATACGGTTTGTCACTATGACAAGCTTGAGCTTATGGGACCATGTTTTTTTGAATTGACATGGGACAACACTCCTATGCTTTTTGTTGTTTCTATGCCCGGTGGGCACTTCACCCACGTGTTAGTTAGTGGAGAGACGAAATTGACTCATGGTGATTTAGTAGGTTCGCATTCGGCGGCAGACTCGCTTTCTCTGGAGTCTTGGGACTTTTCCTCCACGGGACACATCGAGATACAGTATGAGGAGCCTTGCTCTCACACGAGTGCAGGTCAGGTGGGAGAGTTAGCACCATTTGTGCGTAAACAGGTTGTTTCACAGGCTGATTCAGGGGACTCTACAGGATTCAGAGTGAACTTTCATACCCAGGAGTTGATTGGAGAGGCCGTGAGTGATTCCGTGATGACAGCCTTGCATTGGCAGGGATTGGACCGATTGGAAATTTCGGTGCGGGTACCAGTGGAGAGTCGGTTTGGGTATCATTCTACTTCACGGACAACATTGCTCTCGGTACCATATGGAGGTCATGATGACAACATGGGGTTTCTTGGTTGCCTCGGATTACGAATCCTTGGTGGACGAAGGGTGAGGTGGAGAAACTTATGGTGCGATATTCATTTGCTGCACAGTGAGAACATGATAATGCTTGGGGTCAAGCATTTCTCGGGGAGGACTGTAATGTCCCCTTTTCCTGCACCAAAGGCCGAAGGGCCAGGTTGAGTCCAATCCGTGGTCAGACCCAAGGAGCTTTGAACGCTTGGGGCTTTTGAGAAGGGGCCGCATGGTACTAATATTCACGTTTGGCATTTGGGGGCCACTTTTGGACCATGCTGACTAAAAGGGGAAAAGTAACTTAAGTCACTTTATTTTATTGGCCCCTCATAGAAAGAAATGCGTATTGGGTCTATTGGGGCTCGTTTGCCGAGGAGAAGTATATAAGGAGTGGGGAGAGTAAGGAAAGGGACTTTTTTTGGATATACATTTTATTGACCCCTTCACGTGCAAATCACTTCTTTGTCGCGCATCTATAACTTGTGGAGTCAAATCCCACAAGGACCCTAGCTTCGGTGGTGAGAGACCCGTCCCTAGCTAGCAAGGCATTCTTCGGTAGTGAGAGATCTGCCCTAGTCTGTCATTCCGGATCCGTTTTCAAGGCATGCGGTGGAGTAAACAATATCGAGAGGTCGCAGAGAAAGGTTTTCGCAGTATTTGGCAAAGCATTGGAAGAGGATAATCAGTGGGCTCTAAATCGAATCCGGGCAGCAGATCAAATCCACAGCAGCCATTTGGGCAGAGGAGACGATTCGTTGGAGGCATTTCGTGAAGGATTTCGCGGGTATTGGGGGCATTTGGGAAGGGAAGCGAGGGGCCGATCAGAATGGCATTTTTTTGGGCGTGGTCAAGGGCCCCTTCCGATCAGATTCATGGGGGAAGACAAGCGAGGGGCCCGATCAGATTCATGGCAGCCTTTTGGCATGGCACACTCGAAGGCACGTCCATCATTTTTTGACCCCTTCACCAAGCGTGGCGACCTGTAGCCTTTATTTGGGGTTTTTCCAGTCGGCCATTTCAGATCCCAAGGTAGAAACGTTATTGCTCGGAGGCATCTCGTGAAGGATTTCGCGGGTATTGGGGGCGTTTGGGGAAGACAAGCAGAGGGGCCCGATCAGATTCATGGCAGCCTTTTGGGCTGGGCGTGGCAGCACGCTGAAGGCGCGTCCATCATTTTCCGACCCCTTCACCAAGCGTGGCGACCTGCAGCCTTTATTTGGGTTTTTCTAGTCGGCCATTTCAGATCCCAAGGTAGAAACGTTATTGCTTGGAGGCATTTCGTGAAGGATTTTCGCGGGTATGGGGGCGTTTGGGGAAGACAAGCAGAGGGGCCCGATCGGATTCATGGCAGCCTTTTGGGCTGGGCGTGGCAGCACGCTGAAGGCGCGTCCATCATTTTCCGACCCCTTCACCAAGCGTGGCGACCTGCAGCCTTTATTTGGGGTTTTTCCAGTCGGCCATTTCAGATCCGAAGGTGGAAACATTATTGCCTGTATCTATTACTGTTATTTCCAAAGACCCTTATTTCAGATCCGAAGGTGGACACAAACCTTTGAAGTTTTAGAGCCGCCTAGGGCATTCTGTACTTTTTCTGGCAGTAGTTTAATCTCTGTAAAATTCCCAAAAACAGTTTTATTATGTCCTTTATATTAATGTCAAGCTCTCTTTAAGTTTTCATGTGATTCGAGTGGATATCTTGGGAGATATTGATTCTATTTAGTTTGCTGTCCTTACTATAAAAATCTGGTAAAATCAGTATTTTATGTGGCTGCAAGTTTTCAATATTTTGTGCATTTTTTAGTGGTATCCCATCAGGGATATTTCATTTAGGCACAAAGTCTTGAACATTTTTCCTAACAATATCATAATAGGACTTCAGGAGCAATTTTGTCACCGCTATTTCAACAGACTCATTTTCTGTTAATGATTCAGCAGGCCTCACTACAGCAAGTGGTTCTCTCAATTGGATGACGGAAAACATGGAGTCCACACTATTTACTGATTCATTATAAGTGTTGTTTCGAGTCACTGCTTCCAAAAATTGAAGAGACTGCCTTTTCATATGTTGTGACTGGCCGCACACCCGAATCAGCAGCAACAGATGGAGTGGACCTTGCAAATATAGCCCTTGATCTTTGAGATTTATCAGTTTCTGGCAATCGATCGGAATCCCCGCCATCCTTAGTTTTAATTGTGGGGATTGTAGATTTAGACTTTTGCTGTTGCCATGCTAATTCCACTACTTTACTGCCCCCAATAAAGGCTGGATGTGAAGTATTTATGTAGTCCATCTCCATTTCAATAAGATGCCCAATCACTGTCTAAGCTGGAGAGAATCCTTCACGTAAAAAGCTTCCCACAACTTCATCCAGACGCCTCTGAAGAACCGGAAACCGTGCCAACTCAAGTGCCTTGCATCTATGGGTAATCTTCAGCAACTCATCATAAATAAAGCGCGTGCACTGAATACTTGGATCCAATTACCGAGAAATTTGTCTTCGCACGAAAACCTTATAGAGAATCTCTTGTACAAACAAAGCATTTTTGGGCCCAGTCGCATTTTGATTAGCCGTTCGAATATCATCATCAGTTAGATCATCACATGGATCCACAAGCTCCAAACTCTTCACAAAAATTGACTGAAAAATATAGTGGATTCGCGCTCATCTTGACAACTCTGCCGTAGACATTTCTTCATTTTTACCCTCCACCACCGAGGTAAATGCTTCCAAGTATTTTGTCAGAATGTTGAGTAATAAAGCTCCCTGGCCGGCTTTAGATTCTGTGATCTTACCATATGTGGAAATTTCCTTCACCACACTGACCATTTGAGCATTAATTCGTGCTTTCAACCCAGGTAGGATTGCTCTAACATGCTGCACCAAAATATAATTCAGCTTTTTTGCCAATTGTGGAATGCCACATCTATCAGCTAGCCTGTGGTACACCGGACGACTGCTGAAAAACTTCTCCTCATAGGCAAGGGCATCTTGAATTTTCTTGTTCCCATTAATGTCCACTTGGCTGCGATTAACAATTCCAACATAACCCAAGTGTAGGGGAATCACATTTCCAAGAAGGAAATTAGTGGCATCCTTTCCCCTGTCCATGATATCGAGCTTTGTAATCACACCTATAGTTCGATGACCATCAGCATCGGCAACTCTTGCCATCTGAAGTGCATCAAAATTTGTCAGGTCTGCATTGGCAGGTGAAACAACTAGAATGATACATGTTTCGTGTTTTATATATGACATAATCCTTGTTCTAATCTGAGCTTCAATTTCAGTAGGTTGATCACCATTTGGAATCTTGGTTAATCCCGGCAAGTCCACCAAAGTTATGTTAAGAACATTAGGAGAATAAATTTTCAATCAAATTTGCTTATCAGAAACACCTTTGTTTACTCCAACTTCCCTCTCAGTTTCTTCCTGGATCTCCTTACGAATTGCCCCAAAATCCGTAAAGTGTTGCCCAGGAGGTGCAAGAATTCACCCCATTCAGAAACTTCCAATCCATCGGTCCTCTGTGGAGTTTGAACAAGCTGCAGAACCAGAGGTCTCCTCATGCAAATGTCCGAACCTCTGGGAAGAAAATCTCTCCCAACAAGAGCTTCCAAAACACTGGAGTTGCCTCTACTCTGACTGCCTATAACAGCAACTTGGGGCAAGTCGATTGTGGAAGAGCTGCCCAGCTGTGCAAATATGTCTTGCAGTTTATTTATGATGGGTATTATAGACTGCCCTAGTGAATAAACACTAGTTGTGGTAACATTTGGATTTAAAGGAGATGAAGGCGTGTCCTCAGGTGACAATATTTTATCAGCCATGTTATATATGTTTTCCTGACCCCACCAAAACAGTGCGCTTCGCTTTCAAACAATAAATGTTGAGTCTTCAAGATGATCTGTAGATGGGCTTCCATAACTTAATATGGAACAGGTTTGTGTGCCCTGAATATGTATCATATATGTTATGATCTATAAAAAGTGAATAATTTCTTTGTTATGACCTATAAATGTAGCACCAACTTTGTAGTGACTTTAAATAAGGAATTTTGATATCTTTTTTCATTATTGGTAAATGTTTATGTTTTAATTCTTAGTAAATCTATGTCTTGTTATTTTCTACGTCCCGGCAATGAAATGAACTTAGGTGCTCTATGGCTGAGCTACTAACAAATTGTAGCTCATATATGGGAGGTTCAATGATATCCAATGTTGTCAGTGTTTAGAGAATTGAGATTGTAGTACATTTTTTGGGCCTACGCATTCTTTGATGTTGCATTTTATGATAACTCCAGCTATGAAAGGGCTTGTACTGAAATTGAGTATTTTAAGTGTGATTTGAAAATATATTTCTGTGATCTATAATCAAGATTTTAATGGTGACGATGGAAGATTGAATCTAGATAGATAATTCATTGAGTGTGGTCTGAAGGGTTGATTAAAAAAGTCTCTAAGAGCTTGAGTGTTGTTCATGTCCATAACAACAAATTGTTGTTTACCATATGATTTGTAAACTCACAGTTTCCAGATTTGATGAATCAAAATTATGTCATTTATGTCAGTGAAACTGGGAGTGACACTAAAAGTTAGAAAACTCCACTTGTGTAATTCCAACACCGTGTTGCTCTTGAGCTTTCTAGAGCCTTCTAGAGAGGGGAATTGGTGCCAAAGCATATTTGAAAATATTTGTGGTCTCTAAGTAATGAGAGAAAGGCATGATGTGTAACAAGCCTTTAGGTTTGAATAGGAGGATTTTAGTTTGGAATGGAATCTTAGAAATGCTTCATTTAGGACTATTTATTAGTGACCAGTTAGATTTAGGACTCAAAGGTTCGGAGTAGAGTAAGGAATTATCATCTCTATATGTTATTAATGAGTGAAAGAGTACATAAGAGGAGGTGTGTGTTAGAGAAGACAGAGAGCAAGATCTCTGACCGAGCTGTAACAGCCGAGAGAATAATCCAAAAGAGTGTTTCATTTAGGACTAAATATTAGTGTTTCATTTAGGATTTTATTTTATGAGTGTAACAGCTGAGAGCATAATCCAGAAGAGATTCTTTTAGGACTATTTCATTTAGAATTTTAGTATAGGAGTGTAACAACTGAGAGTCTAATCAAGAAGAGTTTGAATTAGGAATCTTCGAGTCACAATAGAATAAGGAATTGTCTTCTCTATATGGTCTAGAGGAATGAGTGAATGAGGTGACATTAGAGATTGTGTGTGTTATAGAAGATGCCAATTGATGTTGCATTTTATGATAAATCCGGCTATGAAAGGGCTAATACTGAAATTGAGTATTTTGAGTGTGATTTGAAAATATATTTCTGTGATCCATAATTGGAATTTTAATCGTGACGATGAAATATTGAATCTTGATAGATAAATCAAAGATTGTGGTCTGAAAGGTTGATTAAAAAAGTCTCTAATAGCTCGAGTGTCGTTCATGTCCATAACAGAAAATTGTTGTTTAATATATTATTTGTAAATTCACAATTATCAGATCAAAATTATGTCATTTATGTCAATGAAACTGGGAGTGACAAAGTTTGGATGACTCCACTTGTAGAACTCCAACACTGTGTTGTTGAGAGACTTGAGCCTTCTAGAGCCTTCTACAGAAGAAAATTAATGTAGAAGCATAAAAACAATATCAGTGGTCTCCAAGTAATGAGAGTCAAGTCATGATGTGTAACAAGCCTTTAGGTTTGAATAGGAGGATTTTAGTTTGGAATTGAATATCAAAAGATTGCTTCATTTCGGACTATTTATTAGTTTTTCACATTTAAACAAACATTATAATCAACATAATAATAAACATATGAAATAAATATATTTGCATAGAAACGCCAGATTTAACGTGGAAAATCCCAATGGGGTAAAAAACCACGGAAAGAATTTTCCATATAAGAGAAACTTTTACACATTCTAGTAACTCCTTTCCTCACTACTGCTCCATGTTTTTAACCCAGCGTGAATCCAATTCCCTTGGATTCACCTGTGATGACCTATGGCCATATTTACAATGATCATGCCACATGAATCATTTGACCCCACGGGTCATTTAAATATTAAGTGATGGGATGTGATTCCTTGCGAAGCACTCGATTTAATAAAACCAATTAACCATAAACAACATAGTTTATATTAAATAATTAAGAATATAAATATTATTAATTATTTAATTATAAACTAAGGTTTATAACAACACTTAATATTATGTTCTAACAAAATCTCTACCTTTTCAGTTTTTCTAATTTTACAAAAGTTTTGTTGAGATTTTATTAAAGTATAGGTTCTTTTAATGAGTAGTGAAGGAAGGATTATTTTTATGGTACAGGACTGTTGGTTCCAAATTGAAAACAAAAAATCAGTTATATTTCCTCTTTTTGGGGTTTACCTCCACTCTGAGTGTTTGCTTCTTTCTGTTCTTACTGCGAGATAACATATTGTGGTGCAACTAATATAGTGTAAAGATGGACCCTACGCTTGTTGGTCTGGTATGATTTTTGCAGGTTTGAAGAGGTTCAATTGATCAACGAGGGACCTGAGACAAGTTTAAGATTTCAAAGGCAGGGCAGTGCTTCATAGAGGCCATGAGCTTGACATATTTTACAGGTTAGTGTTTAAGGAGGGCTTTCTGTATTAAAATACAATGCAACAAATCTGCAAGTTAATTGTATGGAGGATTTTAATGTTGGATTTTTTCAAGTTTTGCAAACTGAGCATTAGCTCGGCATCATATTGATCTCAGAGCAGCCACCGGTTCTAAGGAAAGAAATATTAAATTTTTATATAAGTTTTGGGAGCTTGTTCTTTTATTGTTTAAATAAACCAGCTAAAAAAATCATGAGAACCGTAATGATCCATAGAGGAATTAGAATAAATTCGGCTAGGATGGATAGAATCCTGGGAATAGGAGGGATTGGTCAAGAGGTCCTCGGAAGTTTAGAAGAACTAGAAGCTAGATTGAGGTACGAGGAATAAGAAGATGTGCTTGAAGCTCAAGGGGTTTAGGTTAGAGTTATAGAATCAATGGAGGGGCTTATTGAAGTTGTGTCTAAGAAATAAATGACACTGAAAGCTTAAGTTTAAGATTTTAAAGGTGAACTCAACCTAGGTACATTCAAACATTGGATTCGACAGTTGGAGATGTATTTTGAGATGGAAGGCATTGATGAAGATAACACAAAAATAGTTAAATTTGCAGCGTCGACAGTAAAGCCCCACTATGTCCTCTGGTGGGAAAATTTACAAAAGATAAGGTAAAGAAAAATAATTCGAAGAGGGAGATTTAGTCTCTGTATGTCTGCATAAAGCATTATGTACCTCTCGACTTTCAGTTTTGTTCTCTTCAAAACTAGTTGTTGGGCGTACCTTTTGATTTTTCTCGCTATGACCGTTATGACCCTTGTATGTTTATCTTCTACTTTTTTGATTGATTGCCTCTTACTTCCCATACTAGAAATTTTTATACCATCCCAAAAATAGAGGAAACACACTAAGATAAAGATGCAATATTTTCTATGCACAAAGGGTTAATATCAGGGTTAATGATTTTTCAGCATTTCTTATTTGTACCATTTGATAAATCTCCCTAAAATTTGGGATCAAAGTTATCTTTCTTTTTCCTTCCTCTTAACTTCTATATACAATAAACCATTCTCAATATATATAACTTTCCTTATCCACGCCTTACTTTTCTCAGTTTGATGTTAGTGCTTGTGGCAGCTGCGGTGATGTTTTTTTGTTTTGGCATTCTCCAGAGAAAACAGCCACAACTTTGGACATGAGTTTATTGAGGCTAGGTAATGGATCCCTGTACCTTTTGGAGGCAGGCAATCGAACCCAAGATGCAAGTATATGATCATGCCCCTCCATGGTTTGATTATACATCCAGGTGACATTGTTGTTATTTATTCTTATGATTATAGGCGTCATCATAGAATGTTGTACTACAACCCCTTTTATTAGCCATATCTACATATATGTATAGGACTGATCATTGGGACATTCTGTTGTTCAACAATTTGATTTTCTCCTATAGTACAGGACTAATCATTGGGACATTCTGTTGTTCAACAATTTGATTTTCTCCTATAGTTTTGTAATCTTTCTTGTTTTTTATTTCAATGTGGGTAAAGAGAACTGTCATAATGGGTTTAATTGCACTGTTGAAATGGGCCTGACTGCATTGTAATACAATAATTTGATTTCCTTCAGAAGATTTAGAATCTCAACTTTTATATAAGATCTATCGCAATATGTTGTGGTTCAAACAATAACAACATGTTTATAGCTTTATGTTTTTGATCTCTATGTACATTTCTAGATGACTGTAATAATGGGTGTACCGTTGAGTCAATTTCCTCCAAATGGTCTGGGTGGGAATCGTATTCTTCAAGTATATATAGGCTTTGTGTATTTGTTGTTGTCTTCAGCTGCATCCATCTTATTTCTTCGCTTCATGTGATCAAATTACATTTTGTTTCATTCTGTTCCCAAACATCTTCTTGGATGTTTCTAGCTTTATGTTTTTGAGCTCTATGTACCTATCTAAATGATTGTTATAACGGGTGTACCAGTGAGTCGATTTCCTAATGGGTGTACCAGTGAGTCGATTTCCTACAAATAGTCTAGGTGGAATCTTTTTCTTTATGTATTTGTTGGTGTCTTCATCTGCATCCCTCATATTTCTTTTCTTCATGTGATCTAACTACATTGCATTTCATTACATTCCCAAACTTCTTTCTAGATGTACATGCATCGGCATTCATGGTTTATGTTGGTTCCTTTAGTGGCATGATCATTGCACCTCGGGGTATAATTCCTAGTTGTGTAAAGTTTTAACATCCTTGGAATAATAATCTCTGTTAAAAGATTTACACAGTATTACTTATTATTTGTAGCAGCACATTTTGTTTACTTAAATTCTGAAGATCTAGTGGAGGGTTTCATAACAGTAAAATACACTTTAATTACTTTGTATTTGGCGCAGTAGTTGAAAATTTACATGATAGAATTTGCATTACTTTACAGAATGAATTTCAAGATCACTGTACTTTTTATATTCAATGTTTATTTGAGGTAATTGTATTCATGTATCTGTGAATTTCCTTTACTGATTACATCTTTGTTTATGGTTTTCCTGTCGTGGTGAGTAACCTCTCCCGCTTGAAATCAAGATATTTTTTTGATCCTTATGATTTGTTGGGTGTATTATTGTCTTTGGTGTCTGATCATTGTGTTTGGAGGACAATGAATTAATGAAATTGGCTGTCTGGTGACTTTGCTAACCATGCAGTGTCGGAAGGAACCAAGGCTGCCAAAAAATGTAGTTTTAATTGTTCTCTTAAACAAATTGAAAAAGCTTGCGTATATACTGTCATCATTGGACTGTGTATCATAATCCCTTATGAACTGTGTATACATGTTGTTGTGTATCTAATGTTGGTTTCTTTTAACAAAAGACCGATGTTCCAAAGCTTATAATCTATTTGCCCATTTGAAAATTTGACTAATTACAATAGGTTGGTAGTGGCTGCAAAGGGTTCGCTTTTCAGGTGCATACTTTTACTTACAGAGTGAGTTCATACCAAATGAGCTATAGTGAGAATTAGGTTTAACAAGCTATGTTGTTGGGTCTAGATTAACTCATTGGTTTTTTGTAATTCAGTCCTCCATTGGTTGAAAAAACGAGAAATGTAAGTAAAGTTGATATGAATCATAGGAATGAAAGTAAAGCTTATTTTATGTAGCATCCGTCTCATATTGAATGAAAGTAAAGTACAATTTGTCTCATATTGTTGCACACTTTTGTTAAGTGTATAATTGCCAACTTATATGCTTATTGTTTCACTCATTGGGTTTCCGTAATTTAGTCCTTCATTGTTTGGTTATAATAATGGTTATCTAGAAAGTATATTTGATTTGCCTATTTATTAATTGAAAATGCATCATGATATTTTAACAACCCATTGAAATATGTCTCTGTGCCATTTCAATATGTGGTTATACTTTATTTGCTTATAAATTTGTTAGAAGTAATGGTTATAATTGCATAGTTGTGTGGCTCGCAGTTTGATCTGTGTAACTATTGAACTTGCCTAAGAGGCATTTAGAATTTACCAAAGGAATTGACGGGACTTCAAATGTGTAATTGTATTGCCCAATAATTGATATTGTAATGAGCTGAATTTATTTTCACAATTTATCTTCATTATGATCATACAAAGCAATACCTGTCCGGAATTAAAATTTGTGCAAAGAAAAATATTGAGGACTCAATAATTTACTAATTGATATTAACATTTATCCTAGTAATATTTTGATTTGGGCACATGGATCTGGTCTTGTAAAATGTGTTTTTGGGCACAAGGGTGCAGTCTAGTACTAATTTTTTGTTTTGTACACAATGGCTTGACCTTTGGTTCAACAATTTGAGCTTTAGCTGGTGAGAGGGATTAAATCTAACCACACTTATTATGACTCATAAGTTCAACATCAGGTGTAGAGAAATTCTCCTAGTAAGGGACGTGCCCCAATTGCTAGTGTGAGGCGATTCTAATGCACAAGCATCATAGGAATGAAAGTAAAGTTGATTTTCTGTTGTATCTGCAAAGTTTATCTCATAATCTTGCACATTTTAGTTATGTGCTTATTTTAAAAATGAAAATGCATTGTGATCTTGTAAAATCCCATTGAAATATATTATGTGCCAAATAAGTAATGTGGTTCGATCTATTTGTTTGGTAGGTTTATTTAGTGCTTGTTTAATTTGATAGAAATAAAGGCTATAATTGCATAGCAATGTCACTTTTAGTTTGAAGCTTGTATAATCTGTTGAACATTTCTGGAAGAGGCATTTGACAAAGGAATTGATGGGAATTAAAATGTGTAATCATATTTCTTGTAAAATTAATTATATTATAATGGGATGAATGTTTTTTTGGCGTTTATCTTCGTTATGATCTCTGCAAAAAAGAAGAGGCTGCTTACTGAATCAAAATTTGTTCAAAGAAAAGCGATGATGACTGTCAATAATTTATTGATTGAGAATACTATTTATTCTAGAATTTTTTTGTTTTGGGAACATAATCTTGTCTAGTAGAAAAATGTTTGTTTGGGCACAAGGGCATGGTTTAGTACTAATTTGTTGTTCTATACACAAGGAGACCTTTGGTTCAACAATTCGATCTTAGTTAGTGGGAGGGATAAAATCTAACCATGTTTATTACGTCGCGTGAGTTCAATCCTCAGGTGTAGAGAAATTCTCGAGCAAGGGACATGCCCCTATTGCCAACGACAAACAATTCTAATGATAGGGATAATACCTTTGGTTTAACAATTTCAACTTTAGTGGGGAGGGATAAAATCTAACATTGATTGTTACAACTTGAGTTCAAACCCCAAAGTGCAATGAAATTCTCCAGTAAAGGGTCATGCCCCTATTGCAAGTGGCAAGTGATTCTAATGATAGGGATTATCCCCAATTCGAAGGGCAACCACCCTTGTCTTGCAACTGTTAAAATACCAAAAGTCTTACTTATTACACCTAGATCCTTTATTTTCCTATAAGATTGCCTTGCCCAATAGAGCATTAGTCTAGTGACAAAGATCATGATCTAAATCTAACAAGATCATTAGTACTTTTGAATTGTTGCTTTTAGTGCCTCTTACCTCATGACAGGGGGCAAAGGTGGAGGGAGGTGACATGAGGGAATGGGGAGGGTGGGTGGTGGTCTTTTAAGTAATTTGGTTAATTTCTCATCAACCTTCTTTCTTGATTGATGAACTTGGGAAAGAACATCTTTAATAGTTTCAATGGATTATTTTGTTGTATTCCAAATCGGGCCTCTTTGGAAATAAGTATAAGAAATTACTTTAGTGGAATTCATGTTTACATATGAATATTTTGAAGTGATCTCATGTGTTCCAAGTTGCACTATTGATTGATTCAATCAACACATCATGGTTTGGTATGAAGTGGGTATCTATATTTTGTCGATGATTGCTAATATGCGACCATTACATCATTGAGATTATTATAGGTTTGCAGTTACTATTGTTTATATAATTTGTTAGTTGACCACGATTGTTATCTCTACAATTTATCAATTAACCCTAATTGTTATCTCTTCAATCTTCATCGACTTATTGCCCATTTTGAATTATTTGTAAATCTTGGTTTGGTTAACCAAATTTATATTTATAAGCCTTTCATTAAACCACCTTCCATGGTGAAAATCACTTCATTGTGTAAGTTTCACAAGAAGTTAAAACTATGTAAAAAGTACTTGGATTTTATTTGGGTGAGATCCATCTCTTCATTGCATTTTTGAAGGGTGTAGGGGATGATAGAGGCACTAGGAGGGTTTTGTGTCGGGTATGTTATTTGAATTTGTGCAATGGATGAGGGAGAAACAATATGTTATGTAAGGAGATTAGTAGTGAGTGCCTGATTAGAATGAAATCCACATCACTTGTGTATGCTTTTGATTATTATTTGATGAATTTCTAGTCTATGTTTCAAAATTATGATTTTGGTAGGCTGGGAAAATGCTTGTAGAGGTTCAAAAGGTTGGCTTTTTCAATAGGAAGAGACTAAGTTGTCAGGGTATTGGGATGGTCAACTTTTGGTATTGATGGGTGTTAACATGTGAAAAGTCATTGGAAATGTGGCGTTCGATTCTATTTGATTCCTTAGCTCACTGGCAATTTGGGTTCAACGTTTTCAACAAACCCAATTATCTAAGATTTTCAAACATTTCATTCAATCATACCACATTTTATTTAGGATTGAATGTTTTATATTTTATGGGTTGCACATTAAATTGGAGCCATTGGTTTTATGTGCATGTTGCCATAGAGTGAACAATATGCTCCTTTGCGGTGGAATAAAAAAGGTTGAGTTGCCTATATTTAGTACTTCTATGAATTCTATATGAGGAATTTTCTTGAAATGAATGGTTTTGCAAAATTTGTTTTTGATGCTTTCATTACACTACTTAAGTCGTTATGGTCTTTTCCATTCACCACCAAAACTAGTAATTTATGCATATGCATTGAGAACAATGCTTTTAAAACCGGTCAAACCAAAATCGGAACCAACCGCTTGATTGGTTCATTTTTAGGTACAAACCGACACATGGAATTAGACCAATGGACCGATTTAGTATTGAACCGTAATTAAAACTACAACTTTGGTTCTAGTTTTGCTTTGAATTGGTCAAGCTATAAAAAAGTGCTTTTATACGATGCTAAAGTTGAATTATTATTATTTAATTAAAACTACAACTTTTAGTTGATATAAACCCTATTTGTTTGCTATATAGATGTCCTTGAGGGTTTGGATGGGTCCAAGTCAGAGGAACGTGATGATATTGATGAGGATGAGCCTGAGGATCCCATTCTCAACAGTGGTGCAAAGTTTGATGATTGATCATTGATGTCATCTAGTATCTTCTAGAGTTTTGTAACTTGTAGCATCATAACATGTTGTTTTTTGGAGTCTTGGACTATAGAGGCCATTTAGAGCCTCATTATTTATGTATTTTGTTTCAGAATCTCATATATGATATATGTATTGTGTATTGGACTTGGAGTTCATGCCATTTTGCTATAAACACCTTTCTTACATGTTATATAGTATATACATGAGAAAACTTTGCATATTTTGTGTGTAATTGTTGGAATCATGGTTTCTAATCTTTCAAATATATCATTTTCATTAAAAATGTAATTTTTAATGTGTTTTTAAGTAAACTAGTTCATAATTTTTGAGTTGGTCCGGTTCCACTCGCCTAGTCCAACCCTTGCCTGTTTCAAGTCCAATTTTGATTTTTAAAACAAAGACTCGAGAGCAACTAAATTCTATTATGTAAATTTGTGTATCGTTTAAAGATATTTTTATTTGGTTTCCTAGTGGTGATGAATATGGAATGTGCATACTTGAGATGGCTAAGCATGTTGGTAAGTAGTCTTCTAGCAAAGAAGAAGTTGTGCCATCAATATAGTGTATGTAAACTTGGATTTAATTTAGTGTAATATGAAACATATAACAAAACATAGAATTACAAGAACTTCTTGATAGAGAACTAGTGGAATTGTTAGCTTTGAAAGGGTAGTGGAAAATGAAACATGGAAAAGAAAATAGATGAACAATATCATAGAATTGAAATGATTATATCATTAATGACATAATGACGGTAGAACAAATGCTTTGGTAGTTGATGTAGTTACATCACTACAAGGGTAGTCTAGATAGTTGGCAATCCAATTTGGGTTGTAAAGGTCTGTAGGGTGTTTTGAGAGTCATAAGGTAGTCATTTTAGGCTATAGGGGTCTAGAATTTGAATAAGGAGGTTTCCCTCCATTTTTGCTTAGTTTAAAATTTGAATTTTTGTAAAGCCACTTGTAGGATTGTTAGCATGTGTAGAAGGTCTAGTTGGTGTGATAGGTCCTTTAAAAGTTTGTAGAGACTTAATCATGGTTTTGTGAGCTCCATCATGGCCTATGGAAGAATTTGTAACTCCTTTAATGATTTTGTAACTTCCTTCTTATCATGTAACTCACACCTTGCTACCATCATGAGCCCGAAAAGGGCAGTTAAACTCTAGATCTTGGACAAGGATGGATATATGGACTCTTGTAACTATTTTGAAGCTATTAATCTATCACGGATTGTGTAGTTGGAGCTTCAAACATAAAGAGTATTGTTTTGTGTGTGAATGTTCATGATTCAAGACTGTATAGTATGTTACATACATATAACTTGATCAAGAAAAGTGTAACTAGTGAGGGAAGAGATTGTGTGAATTTATTTGCATCTGTATTTAGATGAGGAATTCTTGTCATTGTGAAGATTAGAATTGTTAAACCCTAAGGAATCTGGTAGCAAAGGTTTGTGCAAGCACAATCTAGTATTAAGAAAAGTACAATCAAAGATTAGTAAGGAATTGTGAGTTCCCAAGTGTGGTCAAAGGATTACTTAGAGAGTGCTTCAAGAACTGTTGAAGGCCCATCGAGCCTAAATTAGGAGAACAACCCTTCTTGCTTCGAACAAGGCCCTATTGCTAACTAAAACCCTGACTTTGAAAACAAAGCATGCCTATTAAGGTTGGATTACGTGGATTCATGAATGATCAATACTCTTTGGTAAAGTCTTAAGCATCGAGTGTTCTCCCAATCCTGTTCAAGGTAACTTTAACTCTTGAAATTTAGTACATTTGATTTGATAAAGAAATATACAGTCTCAGGTTATCTGTGCATTCAAGGTCAAGGTTTAAGAAAGTTAAGGCATTTGAAGGCTTAGATAACCACTTCATAAGCTAGAAAGCTCAAAAAATCATCCCCGTGATTATTACATTGAGATCCAAAAGGAATTTTGTAAATATATAGTGACATTAGGAAGATTTTGTTGACATTCCCTCAAGAATCCTATTGCATGCTTTTGGAGACCTATGGAGGTTTGAGAATAGAGGATTCGTGAATATTTTCCTTAAGGAAGGATACCTGATAGTTTGTAGACTTACTTTTGGACCTAATGGGTGTTCTAAACACCAACTCTTTGGAGATTTGACTCCCCTATTGCAAATTAAGTTGGATTTTCACTAACTTGTAAGGAGTAACTAAGCTTGAGGAGGTGAGTTGTGAAGGAAGTAGGTTTTTTTTTTAGAGTTGGACCAAGTGACTTTTCCCACACTAGTATCTTGATAAAGGGTACCCAAAACTTCTAACACTTTCTGCAGAGGCTCTGTGGATTACTCTAACTCATCCCATTCCATTTAAAGTGTTCTCAAGAAGCCATATTTAGCACTCTATACAAAGGTGAACCAAATAACTAATTGTAGACACCATTTTTGGTATCGTTCCTCCCCTTCACCCCGCATTTTCTCTCCTTCATTAGGCTTACCCATTTGACTCCCATTTCCCACTACAAAGGCATGTTCGATTAATCAATCTTAATGGGTTAATTGATCCCCTTTAAAATATCTAAATCTCGTTATATCCTAATATCCAATTAATAATTAAATATTCTAAATTAAGTCATATCACCCCACCTAATAATTAAATACTCCAAAATCATCCAAATCATGAACCCCACTCATCCACATCAAATCCATTATTACACCTAATCACTCAAATCATGTCCCCCCACTCATCTAATTAAGGGTTACTTTGTCAAACCCAGTTACCTGATAACCCCTAATCTAACCCCATCTCCAGGCTATAAATACATGCCTTCCCCCCTCTTTAAAACATGTGGGAAACAAAAGTGGGAAGTTTTTAAGGTTTTGAAGTTTTGAATTTTGAAGAGTCTTGAGTTTTGAGGTTGGAAGTAAGTTTTGAAGTCAAGGCAAACCTATGCCATTATAGCTCTCCACTATAGAATCCTCCCCCTTCATTTTGAACAAGTAAGAAAGGATAACAAATTGCTGATATTATAACTTCTCTCATATCATCCTCATGTTGCTCTTATGATGCCACTTATGGCACCATAATGTCATCCACATGCCCTTGAAGTACCCTCATCATCCCATTTACTTGGCATATTGTACTTCTCTGCTTTTGCATGCTATCTACGGTTCATCATTTATTTCTATCTTTCTAGACATAAGGGTTGACATCCTCCAAGGGAGTTAACAACCTCTTGGAACCGGCATTGTCGGGAAACCCCACATATATCTATCTAATCGTATATGTTTCAGTTTTGCAGACATTATCACAGATCCATCTATTTGGCGCCCACAGATCTACATCCACATTCGAGGCTCCTTAAGCCCTCCATATTTTGAGGTTGTTGGTGGCTTTTAGTATTGGTGCACTTCACTTGCACAAGAATGAGGTTTCTTGTTCAACATTTTCTGGCACGCCGATGAGACCATACCCATGTTCTGGTCATTTTTATTACTTTAATTGTCTTATACAGGTGTTGTACATATAACAACTATCCTTATTCATAGTTGTCATCCTTTAGATATCTTGTGAATATTTTGTTTTTAGGCTCACTTGTTTACATGGTTTAGTGTTATCTTCGTCAGTGTGGTGTCATACTTATATTTAGTGGGTCTATGTCATCTTGGAGGTAAGTGCTCTTCTTGTTTTCAATTGGTTTGGTATTTGGTTGTTTATAGTTAGTATCAAGTTTATTTTTATTATTAAATAGATAAGAATAATTAAATAAATAATAAATGATTAAATAAATAAATAAAATTGATTTTTTAAAAAATTGTCTTAAAACTATCCTCCCACCTATCCCTTAATTCCCTTAGCTCTTGGCCAACCCTACGGTGAGCTATTCCACTCACCTATCCCTATCCAACTCGACCCACATCCAATGTCCCTCACCCGGCCAGCTTGGCCACTCCCTCACCTTCCTAGCTCACATCCCGACCCATCTATCCACTATCTTCCTTCGTTCCCGAGCTCTCTCTTAACTCCAACACCTCCCACCCTTCCCCTAGCCACTCGGCCACGCATCCTACCTCCCTCTCCCCGGATAACTCGGCTTCCATCCAATCTCCCCCCGTTCCCTTCTTCCCACTTGGCCATCCCACTCCTTGTCACCATTCCCAACTCTATCCACACTCGGCCGAGCCCTCTCTTGTCTCGACTTCCCATCTCCAACTTGGCTCCCTACTTACACCAAACCTATCCCAACAACCACGACCCTCACCTCTCAACGCCGACTTGGCACACACCGAACTCTCATAGACCTTGACTCGGCTCATCCCACGTCTCCAACTCTCTACCACCCATCTCCCCCCCGAGTTACTACCCACACGACTCGACCACCCGACTCCCCTTTCATCCTCACCGAATCAACCACACCTCTCTTCACATCCCATTCCCCCCATCCCAGACCAATCAGACATGCATCCAAAACCACCATCAACATGATTATCTTGTATATAAAGTATGGATATGGGTATATAAAGTATGATACACTTAAATTAGGAACGAATTATCATGCTCCAATCAATGTATGGATATGGGTGTATATATCCACCTAAATTCTGGACACCCACATCAACATATTCATCTAATCCTCCTCATAGTTTCTACATAGTGGTCTATTATTAGCTAGTTTATTTGGGGAAGGGAAGAGGCTGTGATTGTAAGTTTGGAAAGAGTTTGATAAATAATTTGAAGCATTTATGCAAAGAAGCTTGTGCGCTAAAGCATGGAGTTCTCCCACATCCTCATCTCATGCATCGTCGTGATCCCTGTTTCTTTGAAAGACACTAGGCAACTCTGCGCACTTCCCACTCCCCTTGATCCCCAACTTTCAAACCCGCCTTAGCAGCATTTCTCCCATTTTCTATTGCCGTGATTACTACAATGCCACTAGAATTATGGTTGAGAGCTAAGCCAAGAGGTTTATCCACTGCAACTTTTATGCTTTTTGAGGCACCTGCCGATGCACTCCTTCCTATCACTTGCAACTGCCATTGTTGTTGCCTTGAACTTGACATACCTACACCTGGACATGACATAGAACACCCTTTCTCGCCACATTCTCGCACAATAGTTACAGGGTCAATATTTTTAGCGGCGGAGGGGGTCGATTGGGCCTTCGGTGATGAGCCCATGTCCCACCCACATCCACCTTCCCCCTCTTGCACGTAGCACTCACTAAAATCCTAAATAGTTTATTAAGTATTCATAAGTCTAATTTGTATGTAGTATTCAACAAATTGATTTTTTCCTCCTTCAAAGTCCACGTTTTTGTCCTAATCGACAATTCCATCTCATTAATCCCCTCACATTTCTAATTTTAAATCAAATTTGTCTTCTACAAAGTCCACATTCCCATCCTTAAAGTCTACTCTCCCCACCCACTTTTCATCTTGTCCTCTTAAAGTCCACACTCCCATCCTAAAAGTCTACTCTCCCCACCCACTTTTTGTCTTGACTTCTTAAAGTCCACATTCGATCATTTTATAGTTTATTTTGTTTATAGTTATTCTTATTTATAGTTCATGTAAACAAATAAACAAAACACACACATTAATTTTTTTTTCGTTTATAGGTTATCCTATTATAACGTAGTTCATTTAATAATTTTATATCACCTCATCTTTGATAATTTATCTCATAATTTTATTTCATAGTATATTTCATCGTTTATTTCATAGTTTAGTTTATAGTCTATCGATAAGTTTTTATATCTTCTACATTCTAAATACGTGCATTGCACTACAATTTTTATTAACTTGTTAGATTAATTATTTTTATTTTTATTTTATTTTCTACAAATACACTTTTTGTAAACAAAATACTTAGGACATTTAGATTATTATTTTGTCAACCACGTGTACTAATTGTTTTAATTACTTTTGTATGTGAAATCTACGACACTATGACTACAACATTACGTTGTCAAAGACAATTATTAAAACACAATCACACCTCAAATCTCTTTCACCGACCCCATCCGCAATTGTGCATGGTGCAATTTTAGGGTACCCAGGATGTTCTGGCCATTGACTATCACTTTCAAACACATCAAACATCGTGTGGTCAAATAAAACGGGAAAGCGTTCTCAGGTATTCCTCATTTTCCCTATTTTCTCCTTTTTGCATTGTAATTTCCCTTTCTGGGTGATTGTCTACATCGAACTTCACATTTGAGATTTGGTCTAAAAAGAACCCGTGCATCCTGCTTGCTCACATAGTTTAAATAGGGGTTTAACCTTCTACATCTCACATTATCACACACAACCTAGACTCATGAACAAAATCAACACATCAAAACATCTCCTTACCTAGTTTATTGTTTGGGATTTCATCACCCAACAGGAAGCCACCTGAGACTCTCCCTAGCCAAAACTACTAGGAAACCAGCCTTAGACTGTCATTCCTTAGGTACCTTCGTTATCCACTTTTATTTTCTTTTCACATCTTATAATTAATCATGATGATAAGAAACTTGTTGCTTGATTTGTTTGTTAATAAATTACATAAACAAATGTTCGTCTATTTCATGCCTATTGTCACTTTGTCGAAACAAAACAACAATCTGCTCCATCCAATGACATCGCCCTTCCCCTAATGATCTCTCCCAACAATATTCTACACTTGAGACCATACCTTCGGTTACCCAACCCCTTTTCTCCATGGTATCGCCTCATGAGGACCATGTTATCCAAAATCATCCCCATCTTGGAACCAATACTCATGTCCCTCATCAATATAACCTTTCTAGACCAACTACACACCCATCTCCCGCTCCTTTAGAAACTCTTGGACCTCCTCCTAACCCCATATATGATTTCTTATTTTGTAAATCTCCCACAATTTCTCAATCCTATTAGACTACTCATTTGATGGATCTTATTCCATCCACGTCAGTTTGGGTCACTCTATTCCATCCGCCACTAGTATGCCTATCCAACCATCTCAACCTCTTCACACTTACATTCCTACCCATCATATGCTCCAACCATCTCAATCTCTTAACACTCATATCCCACTTATCATTTACCACAACAACCTACCCAATCTCAACAATCACATCACGTCCCTATTTCTCAACATCAACCTATGCAACAACATATCCCATCTCAACCCATGACATATATTAATCCTTATCAAACAATTTCTCAAACACCCACACATCCACAAATTAATCAATCACCTTATCAAATGATTTCCCAAATGCCCGCACATCCAAAAATTAATCAACCACCTTATCAAACAATTCCACAAACATCCCACCCACAAGCTTATCAATCACCTTATCAAGCTACATTTCATGCCACATAACCAATCCAATCCCAACCTAACATCACGTCAAACGATCCTATTCACGCTCTCATGAATAGGTTAGCCAACCTTGAGGCCGCCACTTTAGGGCCCAAAGTTGCATTATCCTATGAACAAATGTAATGAATGAACCGATTCATCCGTCGGTTCCCATTAAACCTTACCCTCCTCATTGGGAGCTTCCCAAGTTCATTAAGTTCAACAAAAGGAAGATCCCCAACAACATCTTTGTTCATTCAAACACACATGTTATCTTATTGCACATGATCAAGACCTAATGCTTTGCACTTTCCCCATGTCCTTGGTCAGTCCCGTTAGACTGATACAATAGTATACCTCAATACTCAATATTTTCATTCACCCAACTCACGCAATTGTTCTTAGAACACTTTTCGATCAATATTGCGCAAAATCACTATCACTGATCTATATGCCATTCGATAGTTTGACGACGAGTCTATCATAGACTTTGTTGCACGATGGCGTAACGTTATAAACCAACTATCCTGCTCTCTTCCACAAACCGAACTCATCGATATCTTCTTGTGTTCATGTGCAAAGCATATATCATCTACCTTGAAAATCTAATTGTTTCGAACCTTTGACGAATCCTTCACCATGGCTCGTAAACTCGAAACCTGTGCCATTGAGCAAGGTCATCTTAAACTCAGATCGACCAAACCTAAAATTGAATTTACTAAACCATCCACACATAATGACACATTTAAGGGTGTGGCCAACACCGTGGTTGTTAAGTCCTCATCCACACCTACATCTAGCACGTGGCCTCAACAACAAGCCCCTAGACCATCTCCTAACTATACCCCTTAGGGGAATCCTATAGTTTGTATTTGACAAGTTGATGTCAAGTACACTCCATCCAACTTCCTCCCATACGACCCGTGGATGACTCATGACCCAAGCCTATTTGGTATCACGAAGCCCACTATTGTAAATATCATCAAGTCAAAGGTCACGACATTGAGAAATGTCATTCCTTCAAATATTGTATCCAACAACTTATAAATCAAGGGGATATCCAAATGGACAGCTCCACCACTTCATCTAGCTAACCCTCGACAAAATTACACAACATTTTCCTAATCAACCACCAACAAATCAAGCCACCCCTTTTACATCTCAACTATCAAATGCTTACACCGTTAACACCATCAATCAAGATCTCATCTCATCACTAACTCCACATGTTCCTACCTTAGACATTATTCCCACTCCTTATTCAAGAACCTATCGTATCCACAACTATCACACCTATATCAACTTTTACTACTTGTCCTATACCTATACCTGCTCCTACCCTTACCACATCCACATCAACTTTGACTATACCATCTACTTCATCCACTTGATCATGCCCCAATCTATCACATCAAATTCATCCTTAGCACCTATTTCAGCCCCATTGATATACACACCTATCCCTACATCTCTCACATTTGTTCCTTCACCCACATCTACATCAAACAAACCTATCCATACATCCACACCTACAACATCAACCCCATTCACAAACATATCATTCTTACCCCTCGAAACATTTATGAAACAACCATTCCCACCTACTTCTACACCTGATATTACTCTTGCATTTATTACATTACCTATCATATATACTCCATTGGTTACCACATCCCCTTCATTAGATTTTACTACCTTACCTACATCCATTCCACCTTTACCCATTATACCATCCTTAGAGTCAATCCCAGTTCCTCCTTCCACACTTTTTTCCGTACCAACCACACCAACTACCTTTACCACATCCACATCAACTTCAACTATACATACCACTTCATCCACATCTATCATGCCCCAACCTGTCATATTCAACCCCTTAACCACATCTACATCAAACATACCCATCACCACATCACTTACATCTCCAAATATCCCAATTATGCCTACATCCATATCCATCCCAACTACCCCTAAATATGTCATATCAACAAATCCACTTATCCCTACCTCGACAACTATACTATTATATCCTTGCCCATGACCACAACACCCATTATATCCCAATATTATTTAATTAATCCTTCTATCACACTAACCATATCCTCTCGATTTTGCAACTCTATGAAGATACCCCTTGAAACATCTATGGAACAAACACCTTCACCTAAGTCAAATACAAACAATTTTGTGTCTCCTCTACAAAACCAACTATTTCCACATTGACCAATCAAAAACCTACACAATCTAAATCTCACATAGACCTTATTAATCGCATCATACAAACACCTCTTTCAATATCCACACCTACACCGCAATCTTTAGATCCTCCAGTTGAAATTATTATCATCCCTGCCAAAGGTAAATCTTCTCGATCAAAATCTAAGGCTCATGGTAAACATCCCCAAAATTCCTTGCGCATCCTCGTAAGAAGTCAAGTCTTCCCTCTTTTAGAAATCTAATGTTACAACATCTATTTTAAGGTCAGTCCCTTCATCTAATACACCTCGTAACAATAAATCCCAATCCAAACAATCTAACCCTCCTCTCAAAATTGATTCATCTTTTAAGACATCTAATTCACCCATCCAATCTACATCCACTTCTTCCCCTAACTCCAAGCCAAAATATTCTATCAAAACCCACAAGCGTTACCTTCCCCATGACACTTGATTGGGTCCTATGCAAACATCTTTTGACATTTAATTCAAATATCTGCCATCACGCTTCCTCCCATTAAAGCCTTTAATCCCTATAGTCCAAAGCCATCGTGGTTCAATCCCAATTACATTTGTGCTTATCATCGTACCCTGGGCCATGACATTGAAAATTGTAAGTGTTGTCAAATTTTCCCTCTTGGATAAAAATTGGACAATGCCCTGAGGACCCACTTCCTGTGAACAATGGAAAATGATAGAATTAATAAATAATGTCTTAAGGGGATTTATTGTGTTCTATTCCTCACAAGATCTAGGGCTCTAGAAAATCAAAATTCAATGCATCAAGCTCTATTTTGATGGCATGTGTTGATAGCTAATAGCTCAGATTCAATATTAGCTATGAATTTAAATGAGTACTAAGTTCTATTATAGTTTATTTGAGCTAAAAGGTGAGCTATGTCTAAGGAGCTCGGCATTAGATTAACTCGATATGCAAGTGGTTGGATAGGTTTGCAAAGCTGAATCATGCCAATGGAAAAGCGTATCACAGGTCGAAGCAACTTGGACCACCGAAGTTGAAACCATGAGCTCATTGAATCGAGCTAGTCAGAGTTGACCTCTTTGGATGCAAAATTGGCAATGTATGTGAATGAGTGCCGAGCAAGCTCACAACATGGAGGTGACTCTGTGGTCATGGGTGAGCTCAATCTCGAGCTCGATGTCAAGTCATAAAAGGCACAAAGGAGGGCTCATAAACAACTCAGGTGTTAGCTCCATGGAAGTGAGCTAGGTTGATGGCTCGACATTGTTGGATTTGTTAGGTAGAAGCTCGCCCTACAGAATTTGTGAGCTCGGCTAGGGTCCATTTCACGTTTCCAAATCTCAATGGAAACCTGGAGAGGGCCTACCCTTATCAATAAGTGTAAGCTCATGCGATGAGTGTGGCGAGGTGTGCATGGTGATAAACATACTACACCAAGATCGATGTTAAAAATTTGTCAAGCAGGTGAAATGATCAGCTCTGCGTGTATAACGACGAAGGTCGAATTGCATGGAAAACCAAGTTGGAAGAGAATGCACAGGTGAGCTCAAGGTCGAGCAGTTTGCATGAGGAGACTTGAGCTTGGATATGTAACTCGACATTGGGATTTCCGAGTTGAGGCATACATGGAAGCAGTTCACGGTTGAGAAGCAAAGGTGAGCTCTCAGCGGGTCGGTTGGACTCAACACCGAGTTAGATAGGATTTTTGGAGCATCAGGCGGTTGTGTGATTTGACGTTACATGATTGATGTTTTCTAACTCGGTGTATATCATATCAACTCAGTGGTAGGTTTTAATGGGAGTTGCGTTGTGGGATCGGGCCATGATACAATGAGTTGTTGTTTCGAAATGAGCTCTTAGGTATGACAAGTTAAGAGACTCACATGAACTGACTTGTCATCGAGTGGCTCTGGAGTATTCAAAATGGATCATGTAGGAGTGAGTTGAGCTAATTTGGTGGTGTACAATTGCATTGCTCTTTTTAGTCACATCGGTTGCGAAAGGTAGCTTAGAGCTCGAATCTAGAAGGAGTAGCTCAGTGCACCGAAAGTGGGCCTAGTCGAAGGAATCGGTAAATGTGTTTCGGTTGAGTGCATAATTTATTTCAAGAGTTTGTTTCAAATGCATTCCTTTCAGGTTTTTAGAAGTTTTGGGTTTGGAACTCACGCCACTGATTTTACAAAAATAAGCTTGAA
>CM031237.1:1024437452-1024583773 GCA_018340775.1 Taxus wallichiana var. yunnanensis
TAATTCATAAGAAGAAAACAAATTATTAAAAAAAAAAATTAATCATTGAAGTTCAACGAGATATAGTGACAAGAAAATTAAGGATTAAACTTAAACAGCGATGGCGTCAATATTTTTGGTTGCAGCTCATGAATTTTCATTGTGAGAAAGACAGCAGCGGATTGATATATCCTGTTTCTATCTCCTGGAAGTATTGGTGGACACGTGAAAGCAATCATATTCGAAGATGGTGAAATTTTACAAATAAGAAATGAGGAGGAAAGTAGTAGGTTGATCCTGTTTGTATCTCCATTGCTTGTCATGTCACCGTGTGATAACGGTAATGATAATGATAAGCAGAGTAAGTAGGACAAGAGGGAGAACCAGTTGAAAGCAGAGTGAATTAGTTTCCGTGTGCGCCGCATTTACAGTGAGGGAGGAGTAAAAGGCTCTCCTAATTCTCGCATACTGTATATATATCCTATTCAATCCAGTAGATTATTATACAAGACAGTTTGCAGCGGTGTAGTCTGTAGAAGAGACTCAGTTTTTATCGTTGGGTTGAGCAAACAGGAAAATGGAATGGTTAAGCTGTTCAAAGCTGTTGGCCTTTGTGGCCATGATATGCATAATTCCAGTCATATCATCTTCTTCCGATAGACTATTTGGTGCTTATGCTTGGCGGAGAGGTGATAATGAAAATGTGGGGGTGATAAGGGTGAATATGACGCGCAGATCAGAGCGAGAGGCAGAGTTGAGTTTTTCTGAGCGATTGCAGTCTGCAGTGTACCGAAGTAAGAGACGAGTGAGGAAAATAGAAGCATTTGTGAAGCAGCAGGTAACCAAGTCTAAGTCTATACAGCTAGACGCTGAGACGCCAGTTCAAGTGGGAGATGGAGAATTTCTGATGAAAGTTGCAGTGGGAACTCCCACTGTGAGCTTTGAAGCCATTGTGGACACGGGGAGCGACCTGATATGGACTCAGTGCAAGCCTTGCGAGGACTGCTTCAACCAACCCACGCCAATCTTCGACCCTTCCAAATCCTCCACATATTCCACGATTCCCTGCACTGATTCTCTTTGTGATGCTTTGGGGGATACACAAACTGGATGCAATCCAGGTTGTAGCTTTTTGTATCAGTACGGCGATGGTTCCTTTACCAGCGGTGTGCTGTCTTCGGAGACATTATCTATAGGGAGTGGCAGCAAGGTTGCGGGCATTGGTTTTGGGTGTGGACATGACAACGAAGGACAAGGATTCTCTCAGGGCGGAGGTCTTGTGGGATTGGGAAGAGGTGCTCTCTCACTCATCTCACAGTTGGGCTCCAAGGTAGACAACAAATTCTCTTACTGCCTCTTGTCCATCACGGATTCTTCTTCACAAACCAGCCCTCTCTTTTTCGGGCAGGGCGCTTCCTTGAGTGGAGGAGCCAAGTCTATCCCGCTCATTAAGAGCAGTGTCATTCCCACTTTCTGGTACATTCCCATTACAGGAATCACCCTCGATGGCAAGGCTGTAGATATTCCTGCTGGAACTTTTGACCTGCAATCGGATGGCAGCGGAGGCATGATCATTGACTCCGGAACCACAGTTACAATTTTGGATGAGGCCGCTTACTCTCCTCTTAAAGACGCCATTCAATCAGCCATTGATCTCACTCCTGCAGACGGCTCTTCAGTGGGGTTGGATCTGTGCTACCAAACCTCAGGTAAGGTGTCCTTGCCTTCCCTCACCTTCAACTTCAAAGGCGGTGTGGATTACGAGCTCCCTGCAGACAACTTTTTCATTCAGGCATCTTCCGATCTCTTGTGCCTCGCCATGCTGGGTGAACCTTCAGGGAATATTCCTTCAATTTTTGGCAACATACAACAGCAAAACTTCCATATCCTTTACAATGATGCCCAGAACACACTCTCTTTCAAGCCCACTCAATGCGATTCTCTTTAACTTCTCCTCGTCATTTTCATTCACCTTATTGTAAGTCTCGTGTCAATGTCCTGTAATCTTCTTTCTTTAGGTTAATATATTCACGTGTATGTTTGTGCTGTTATCTTTTACCAACCATTTCACACACAGTGAACTACAAACGGCACACCAACACCATTGCTCTGATTTCTTATCTTTTCACGTGTATAATATAAGAATTGAGTAACTAGCAGTTGCACCAAAAATGCGCAATGGACATGTCAATAGGCTAATGATGGAGATGGTTGATCATTTATGTTGGAAAAATGCAAAAGAAACTTCGTGGTGGATTCACATGCCAAAAATATCTCTTCATTAATCCATACTTAGGATTCCAAACAAACATAAATGTTATATGTTTCAATACTTGCAAATATGTCTTCAATTTCCCATATCACTACAAGAAATTATTGTACATGACAAGATGAAATTCATTGAGAATAACACCCAAATAATTTGAAATGTATAAATTTGAATGATTTTTTCAAAGTAAAGACTAATAGCTGAAGAGGCTCTCGATTGCAAGACAAGCAAGCCATCCAAGATAACCAAGATGTATGTATGGTCACAAGTCAAGCTAATATTGGAACTGATTGTGAGAACCAAATCATAGTTAATCTCTTTTCTCTGACACCTTATAAAGACAACAAGCTAATCAAATCTCAAACCACTCTTACAAAATCATTGTTTTGTTGATGTATGTAGAGAAAGAAGAAAAAGAGTGAGGATTAGGAGGCACTTCATTCAGGCGTAATGTCTAGTCGTATTTATTTTACTTCTTTTGCTTTTGAGAACCTATGCTACGTGTGAACCTGAACATTTGCAGTGTTATTCTCAGGGTAGATATTGGATACCACTTTGTTTCCTACTCTTTATCTTTTATTTTGAGTAGTTGTTGTATTGAGTAAGACATTGGAAGTGCTTTTCCTGCTATCCCACGTATGTCTCTACAAGATTTGTCTCTTTCACTCTTCCTTTCCATGAAACCCTTTGTTGTCTATTCGCAACACTGTGTAGAAAGGGGTTGGCTCTTGGAGTGCGCAGATTGCTAGATATACGCAAAATGGTGTTCATGATGAGGCTTAAAGGATTTTTAAAGAAGCGCCTCAGCTTCATTTCATTTCATGGAGAGCAACGGATGCAGGAATGGGAAAAAAGGGTTTGTTGGAAAATCCATGAGGAAACGACTGTTATGATAGAAGATGTGGGGGAAATGCTTTTAGAGAATACGAGATGTATAATTTTTTGGAAATGGAATTGATGAAAGGAAGAGTTTTTCCAGTAGTGTCCCCCATGGGTTAAATTTAACATCCTCCTATGCACGTCAAAAAATTATTTTTCTACCATTACCTTATCAATAAAATCAACCCAGACTATTACCTGGAATGGCTAAAATATTGGACTGTTATAGAAGATTATTTGCTATGTTGTGGGATAATGTATGGTCTAATATGGCTTCTTGGAGGGTGCAAATGGAGGTTTTGAGGGTGCACACAAACAATTCGATGAAATTCCTTATGGAGATGTGGAAACGAGCTCCATAAATTTGGTCAATTCATTTTCCCCTTAGGCATGGTCTGCCTTATCTTCATCTTCCATAATTTTCCATATTTTTGGTTCTTTAATTGCAATTAAATAAAAATATAAATCCATATATTCTTATACCATTGGTTATTTTAAATGAACTCAAAGTGTAAAACAATAACACTTCACCTCATGACTTACACAAATCTGATCTACCCTTAGGTTTCCAACCATATTCTTAAACCCTCTTTCTGAGATGTTTGGGAAAAAATTAATCAAACTAAATAGCTGCAACCCCTCTAACTGGCTAGTTGAGTTTGAGTTCGCCTTTAAACCTAGCTTACATCTCTTGGTAAAAAGTAAATCACGATTTTTCAAGACTCACAAAACAAAATTTTGAACCCCAGAAAAGAGATGTCAAGTTTCATCTATGTTCCTTGTTATGTGGGGAGTTGCGTTAAGCCTTAGATTGACCTCTATTGACCGTTTATGTTCTTTTTGTCGCCCCTATAGGGCCATGTTACCCTCATTTTGCAGTTTTAGGAAGCCAATAAAAGTGAAAAGTTGAGTTTTGTTTTGGCTTGCCATTTGGACCCTAAGCAAAGAAATGTTTATTCTCCTTCACAAACCTAAAATTTCCTGTAACCATCAGTCCAGGGAAAAACACGTCGCTAGCTAGTTTTTCAGAGGAGTTTTGTATGCCTTTGGTCACTAATTGACAAGGTTAAAACCAATCCAATTATGACTAGTAGCCCCAAAAAACTACTCACCATTTGTAAACAGTTCACCAGTTCTGAGTTTTCACGTGGCCCTTATGAATTCTCAATTTATAGGGGAGCTTGTAGGAAATTACCTATTGTGCATTTTACCATCAAAATCTAGTTTTTGAATGCGTTTCTTATCCTCTAAGATAAAATTGGATGTTTTCACAACTAGTAGGAAAATGTAAAAGAAGGTCGTAGGACCCTAGTCAAGTCAATAAGCCGAAAAGAAAACTTATAGACACTTATAAATGACTGTATGAAACTCTATATTGTGGCTTGTTTTAAGAAATTTTACTTCTGGTAAAATCGTAAAAAATGAAGTGCAATGAAATGATTATATATCTTTAACCCTCTCTACTTATGTGTGAAGTATTCTGATTATGTAAATGAAAAACTAGAAAATGTTAATTATGTTATATTTAGGTGGATGCAATGCTAGCATTTGTGTTGACCATGCAGTGGTTGCAGGTACCGAGACATGGAGTAAGTGAAGTGTTACTTATAATCACATATTAGCATGTTACTTGGAACAATGAAATTGAAGAGGCTAAATCAACATTCTGTAATATATTGAAATGTTTATTATTGAAATTTTGTAATAAGTATGAGTTGCTAGTGTTTAGGGGTGTTTTGGGAAATGTGCATTTAATTATGGGTGTCATTTTGATTCAAAATTATGTATTGTAAAAAGGTTGGATATTTATGTTAACTAAAATTGAATTTGACCTCTTATAGTGCATGTCAATAAAAAATTAACGATTAAATCTTTGGTGTGTTGTGTTATTTACTTTGAAATTGTATGAAAGAAATAGAAATAAAATAGTCGACCTTGGTATAAAAACCTTTTATGTACACTCTTCTCGTGTGATCCTTCATAACGTAGAAAACAAAAAACCTTAGGGTGAACCTAAATCATTATACTTGATGGCACCCTAAGTTGGTACCTCTTGAGGATTTTATTTAAAATCCAATGTGAAACCCTCATGGATCGGCACATGTGTAGAATGAAGGGTTTTAGGTGGAAAATATAGACAACTACCCTTTGAAATTCATCTTGAAGATTCATGGTTATGAATGAATTCCATACTATAATGCCCACAATTTCAACACAAAAATACAACCATAAAATTACTAGATTTTTTTATTTCATTTCTCGCTACACAACACCACATGGGCTCAAATAGAGAAACTCAACATCCAATAAGACACTTACACAAGCATGGACCCAAATAGACAACATGATAACATCATATGCATGTCAATGCCACACTTTCCCTAACGAACAAATACTATAAATGATCAAACCACAAGAAAGACCCAAGGATTGGCAAGTCCACAACAAATCATTACCATGGTTATATCCTAGTAACGATTAAAATTCCAAGAGAATTTATTGTGCAAGGATAAATTCCCATTCTCAACTTACATATTCTTAATTTCATTTATGATTCAACTTATAACAAGCATACTTAGATTGGATTGTTATCCCTGACCATAGTTCCCATAACTCAATAGGTTATTTGCCACATTTTTAATGCATACAAAACTCGTGATGCTCATTCTTATGTAAGAGTTCTCAAATATGTTTTTTTTGTTTAAATTTTACCCTCATTACGCAATGAAAAAATAACATGAAGTCAAGGGAAAGAAATGTTAAAATTTAAAGGAGATTTAGGTTCAAGTTACCTCTTCCTATTAACTTCCCTCCATTAGGGAACCTTTTTATTCTTGTTATAGCAGATATAGTTCACTAGCCGGTATATTCCTATTATATTCTCACTTTGGTCCCATTATTAGCATTGTTTTAGAACAATTGTAATTGAAATAACATATAATTTACACTTAGGGATTCGATACTACAAGGATTGTAACCTATCATGATACAACTCATTTCATTTCTCTTAAACACTCAAGTATTAAATGCATATTACAAGCGATACATCTAATACAACTTTCATGCATTTCAAATACCATCCAAGGAACTATTTCAATCGTTGGGTAAAAATGCATCAGAGATTCTTTAAACAATAACCTTAAGGGAAGTCCCACATTCTATTAGCTTCAAAATCATTTTAATTTTATATAAGAGGGACAAAAGGGGTTCAAAAACAAGAGTTTATTGCATATGTACTTTGACACGTAGACTCCACTTGTGTCATTTAAATCTCACCACAAGATCAATCGTAGGAATATCACAAACTACCTTTGCATGGTTTTGGCCACTCACTAGGGTACCAAGGGTAATTATTCTCATGATTTTTAAACTTATACATGATATGATCAGACCTACCACACCTAGGAATGTAGGTCTCACTCACCCAGATATGACAGGGTTCATATGACATAGTCACCGCCTCACAAAATATTTAAGGGAAAGGTATTTTATAATAATTTTCTTAGGGGTAGGACAAGAAGACAATTTGAGAGGAGTAAAGCATTTCTTAGGAAAAAATTTTGTTACAAAATTTGGACAAGGATTGCTTGAGAGGGAGGGTACAACCAAGGTTAACGACTCACTTCATTGCGATGGTAAAAATAAGATAATTTTTATACCAAACATTAAGAGTTTATAAATGAACCCCAATAATTACCTAGTAAAATATGGTTTCAAATAGCTAAACAATAAGCACCACAATTAAATCCATATAGTCATGAAACCCACATACTAAACGATACACCCCCTATTTTCTTCCAATTTACATTGTCAATTATCTACTTTGTTAATCAAATTAACATGTTCTCTACATAGTTGTTCTTATATTCATTCATTGTCACTCCTATTGGCATAGAAAAGTTATTTTAAAACAAGGAAAATAGATAGGGAGAGAGAAGGAGAGAGAATTTCCTCACACATGCATAATTCAACATTCATTTACACTTGTTTAATTCAAGAGAGAGAGTAGGGAAGAGAGAGAAAACTAGAAGACCCCCATTTTTTATTCACAATATCATAACTAATTTAAATTTGCATCCATTTTTATTTTATTTCAACCCATCAACATTTTCAAGATCAAACAACATTTCATAGTTATTTCTAGATAGAGAAAAGGGAGGAGAGAGAAAACATCATAATTTACCAAATCCATTCATAGAAATTAATTTGATTAAATCATACTTTACACAACAATGGAACTATATGAAAAGGGTTCACGAGTATTAACAATTCAAATGGGAGCCTCAGGAGGAATGTCTAGCTCAAGTTGTGAGTTTGCAAAAAAAATCCAAAAATAGCTAAAGTGCTTACAATGTGAGTCCAAAAACACTTTTTTTAAGTTCAAACGTAAATTTCAATGATTCTTATTTACTCCCTTATATATAAATAACTCCTAGAATTTGACGGAAGTCGATTACGACAAACATTTCTCAAAATAGAAAGGTGAATCTGAGACCAATTATCGTAAACACGTCAAACGTGTTACTGTTGTAAAACAAACTGTGGGCTCCAAAACTCACTTGAAACTCTAAATTAGTAAATCATTTTTGCAAAACTGAGAGTTGGTTTCAACTTTCCTAATGGAGGTCTAGAGGTACATATGGTTAGTTTTCAATTTTTCCAAATCAATAGGACAACCGCAAGCCAAAACCGATCACATTTTCTTTAAAACGGGAGTGTCACTCCAAGTGACTAAAATGTAAAATGGGAATCAAAACTTGTCTCTCCAAGACATCAAATTGAGCAGCCAACCAAGGCCAAGCACAGCAATCCATACGCAGTCATTTGGCCACATATCCTTTAGGAATTCTGTCAACCCATTTACATGTCAGCGTATGCTTCTACTTTAATCATTGAAAAAACAAAACTCAACAATGTCAATGCCAATAATATTTATAACCCTCCTCAAATAGATTTAGTGGATGTCCATTCCCCTTTTCTAAGTTCTTATTTGGCACAAGCTAAGAGAGTTACTGGAAAAAGTGAACATATTTATTAATAACCCCATTCAACAACGCATTTTGTGTAAATCTTGCAAATCATTGATGTCCGTGAGATCACGTCTCTTTGATGTGTTCTATCAACTAGTTTGTGTGCCTTGACTGTTTCCACACTTTGCATTCATTTATACGAAGGGAGTTGTAGCTGCAATGTCTGAATAAATTCCTCTATCCATGATTCTTTCTTGGACGTCCACACACACATCCAAGTTTCTCAAACTGGTTGGGGTAGGGAGGATGCTAGTATTGGTTTTCTCTAGTATGTTTTAAACATTTCAATGAAATTCACTTGAAATTATCTAGAGCCTTTCTAATAAGCGCATTTTTTAATGATACATCAAGCTTTGCAGTCCATGAGAACACATTTCTCTCATACATTTTTTATTTATTTTATACACCATCATGGCTCCACCTCACTTGGGGTTCTCTAACAGTAACCAATTTCCCTGTCAAGACATCCACATTTTGTCCAAATGTGAAAATACCAAAAACCAATGCCCTTCACTTCCAAGGTCAAACCCACAACATTATGCAGCGACCAGAAGGAGGGGACGCTAGTCAAGGTTGAGGATTTTAGATTTATACCTATATATTAAATGTTTTCTTAATAATTTCAAATTCCTTTTCAACAAACATTCTGTGCATAACCTACAACCAATCCCTCCAATGAGAATCATCTTTTTGAGGCATTCTATTAAACAGTTCACCATCCTACAATTTTCAACAGAAAAGAAGCTTATAGATCTGGGTGAGCTTTCCAAGAGACGTGGCACCTACCCCAACCATCCAAACACAAACTAGATTCCTTTATACAACCTACATGACTCCATTTTACATTCTAAATCCACAAGCTTTCACGTTTTGTACTCTAGCACTAAGTGAATGTTGCACTCACACAACTAGTCACAGTTTTAAATTGCATGATTATGATTAAGTTTAGAATCTCCACAAGATAGTTATCCCATTATTGTCATAGGATGGGAGAGGACTGGTGATAAATATTTCAACATGTCTACCCAAAATGCATTAAAACACTCAAACTCAAACCAGTCCTACAAAATGCATTTTTTGGCACTTGGGAGTTGCACGCAACAGGGAGGAGAAAGTACATGGACTGAGAGATAAGGATTTACACCTATTTTTGGTGCTATTTTTAAGCTTGCATCATGTTACCCTAAAATTTTCAAATCTATATCTGCTCAAAAATGTTTTACCCTTTGAATTAATGGTCTAAATTTCTTCCCCTCCAGTTGAATGCTTTAAAATGCTCACAAACTTGTTGTTTTGCCCTAATTTGAAGGAATATTCCAAGTTTTCCCTTTTCTGTGCCCTAGTTCATCCAATTTTATGGTGTGTCATTTTTTCCCTTTGCCAGATCATGGAAAAATTGAAATTGATCAATTCATACTTGTTTGTATTTAAAAATCCAATCCCAAGGTTGAAAATGTTTGAAAATCATGCTTCAGTTGATTTAAAATCAAAAATTTGCCATCCTTGGCGAAAAAATTGAATTCTAGGGCATCCTTTGAATTTTTTTGCATTTTCACAGTCATATGGACGTCATTTTCCTGTCAAATTCATCCTCAGGAGGTATTGGCAACGTGGCGGGTTCACGGGTGGTCAAATTCACTTGGAATTTTTAGACTTTACTTTGCGAAAATTTTAAAAGTCAAAACTTGGCCCGAAACCCCGCAGCCAATCGGGAGTGAGTAGACACATGGCATCACGGCGGCGCAGAGCAGTGTCGGCGGTCCAAAGTGGAGGGAAAAGGGGATTTTTTCCTTTTCACAATAAAGTTCCAACCAGTGATGGACAAAGTAAATTTTGGCCCAAATCCCGTGGGCCAATAACTTTGAAAGAGAGGACACGTGTCCACAATTTGCAAGAGGTGAGTAACAAGAAAATGAAGATTCAGAGGTCCGTGGAGGGAATGGGGATTTTTCCCTTTTTTTCCAAAAGGACTCAAAATAAAAATTGATGCGCTGCCCCAGCTAATGAATCACAATGAAGACACGTGGCGAAGGAAAATCGGAGGTGCAGCGCATGGCAAAAAGTGAATTTTTTCCCAATTTCCAAAAAAGGTTAAAATGTGCAGAATTGAAGTGTGATTTCAATGGGACCCACCATATGCCATGTGTCAGCTCCAAAATTCAAAGGTGGAGAGGGCAGAGAAAAGGGTCAAAATTTTCCATTTTTCCAAAAAATGTGGAAAAGTCAAAAATAAGCCCGAATTTGTTCCCAATCATAGTTTAACACGTAGTAGATCAAGGGCAACTGTGCATTTTCATGTTTGGCCACCATTTTTCCTCTAGGAAGCTTGGAATCACGAATTTTGCATCAAAATTCATCAAATTTATAGTGATTTTGTGTCGTCTTGGCCTTCCAAGATCATTGACATCACTTTCATGGCTTAATTCTTTGATTTGAGGTGTTTTTGAAATAATTTTTGCCCCAGCCCGAGCAAACACGTGAAATGACAAAATCAAAAATTGTAGAGGTAGTTTTAAAAGGTGAAATGATGAGAGGAAGGGTGTTTCCATGCCTCAATGATGAAAAACTTGCCTCCATGATGGATAATGATCCAGATATTTGTAATGATTTAATCTTTTGGCACACCTAGCAACCTGCGAGTGTTTTTCTGTTTGATGTCATTTTCATTGAATCATGAGGATTGTTGTAACAAACTTTATCCCATGGCATATTCTTTTCTTGGGAAAGAAGGCTCCAATGTGGCATGAGGTATATAATGCATTTTGGAGAAATAGTAAAGGGTCAAGAAAAATTTGAAAATCACGAGCAAATTCTGAGAAAAGGCGCATCTTCTGAAAAACCCACCAAAGAAACAGATAATTTCTTCTGTGTTGGATCTTCATATATGTGAGTTGGTTACAAAAGTATAGCCATCACACAGCTCTGATATTTTTCATGAAACTCTCCCCTGCTGATGAATCTAACAAGATTTTGAGTTAATCTGTGTTTTTCTGGGCAATATGATGTTTGTTATCATTTTTAAATGCCTGTAAATAGTTTTCACTGTTCTTGTTGCAATCTTGCATTGAAAGTCTTTAGAAATCACATAGAATCTCTATTTCTTGTTGATAGTTTAGTGGCATTTGCAATCTCATGTTCAGAAGAGCCTTCATCTGATAAAGAGATAAACAAATGTAAAATCACTTACCTTCCTCGACTTACTGCAGAGATTGCTTCAGAAGCCTTTGGGGTACCTTAGGGTCGTTTGATCATGGATTTTTGTGTTTAATTGAGTTCTTTACTTCAAGTTTTTGTGGTGAATTCTCAAATATTGTGTGAAGAGTGCTACTTGGGCTTCCATTTATGCCTCTTCTGGTTGAAAGAATGTCTTGATTATTTGAAGCATTTTATCTGATAGTTGTTTCGAGTATTGTAGAGGTTATCAAAGATCTAATATATCCCAATTTGTCTCATAAATACCCCACCAAAAAATTCATTCAAACAAACTAATCCTACCCATACTACCCCTGCATCTGCATTGTGTATCAACAAAAGAATACAATCCATTCACAAAAATGCACAAGGCAAATTAGGATTATACAATGTCTTCAGTAACCCTTGCCTTGCATTGAAAATATCTCCATAATCTGGGAGTGACAACTTGTGAAAGTCAGATTTGGAGTGTTGATCATATTTTCCCAAGGCCTATTCATACTACTTGCATAAATTAAGGGATATCTTCATCTCCTTCACCATTTGGGTGTTACAATATAGGTTCTCTTACCTTGGTTGAAAGGCACAACCTAGAATAGTCAGGGTCAGATCAGATCCTTTCAAGGTGCTATCCATCTCTCCACCAATCTGAGTGCCAGTTAGATCACATCCCGGCTAAAAAATGACACACATCATGATCTATCTGACTTTAAGCTTCATGCCATATTTTTGATACTGCTCAGACTGAAAAGGAGAACAAATTTGGGTACCAACACTTTTCTGGTGCCATTGCCGGGGAGTCCTTGGAATTTCTTGGTGTTTGTGGAGTGTTTGAAGAGTTTGAGCATTTGTGTATTCAAGTATTTGAGCTGCTACATTGTTAAAATATCATTCTATGCTTCAGATCTGTAATTTTTAAGCAAAAGTTTCAAGTTCTGTCTTCCCTTTTTCATTTCCCAACAGTTTATACACTTTGGTTGCATTGTGATTGATTGATTTAAGAAGAAGAAGATTTGATTTATAAGGCTTTGCAAAGTTTTTCAGTGCTAGTAAACATTTGATAGATTACTTTAGTGCATTTACACAACTAAGGTGAAAGTCCTTAGTGGCAACTCCATGCTGATGTGATATTGAAAATACCAGTTGTCTTACCTTTTTGTCATTTACTTTTGTGTTGTTAATCCCTGCAAAACTAGAAGGAAGAAGATCTCTCTTCATCAAGGATTCTGCTAAGAAGTTGTTTACAGATTCAAGAAACTTAGAGCTAGAGGGGAGAAAGGTGTGGAAGGTTGTTGGAGACTTTACTGCAAGAAAGGAGATCCCTATTGTTGAGTTTGAAAGTGAGTAGCCTGTTATTGAGGACTGCAATTCTTCTTCAAGTGGATCTGATTCAGACAATCATATTGTTGATTTGAATTCCCCATCAGGTGAGGGACCTTCTTGTGCATTTGAAAGGCTTTCTCCTAAATTTTCTCCTGTATTTTCTAAATTTGCTAGAGATCATCAAGAAGGAGAGCCCTTAAGAGAGATTTGTCTTGAAGTTTTCATTCCCATTCCCCAAAGACCTCTCACTCCTCATCAGCTTGTTTCACCTCTAAGATCACCCCCACCAAACAATATGGCTCAGCCTAGACCTCCATTTGTTGTTAACACCTTTGGTCCTATAAATTTTAGAGGAATGGATGGTTACCCAAATGCTATCCCACAAGATGTCATAAATAGGTTGCTAAAATTCCATGGTAACAATGTTATTACTGGTGATCAGCATCTCAAACTTTTTGATAATATGATGGAAGATTTTGAGATAGAGTTTGAGGATGTGTATGTCAAATTGTTTATTCATACACTAGAAGAGGATGCTAGGTATTGGTACAAGGCTCTACCTGATAATTCTATTGATTCATGGACTGAAATGAAAAATGCATTTAGGTTGCAATATGGTGACAAGACTGATCCTAGATTTCTTTTATCTAAGTTTGAGAATATCAAGAAGAACCATAATGAATCAGTCCATGACTTCAACACAAGGTTTAACAAAACTTTGAGAAGGTTGCATGTTGGTTTGAGGCCTTGTGATGAATCTTGTTTAATCAAATATGCAGATGCATTTGATAAGAAGGCGGCCTATTACCTAAGAGACAAGAACCCAACCAATCTAAGACAAGCTTTCACCATGGCACTTCAAATTGAAAACAATATCAAGGTTGTTTGGAAACCTCTCAAGAGAGATGGTGTAAAATTGATAAACCCTAAAAAACCTCAAGCTAGAAAAGGTGTTGATTTAGAAGAGGTTGTGAAAACTTTGGTAGGGGCTGTCAAAGAAATCTCATACAAGTTGGCAAGAGCTGAGAAGGGAATTGGGTAGACTTCACAAGGTCAGCCTAGGCAGCAAGCACAAGATAGATTTGGAAATCACCATAGGAATGAGCAGAGGTTTGGTGACAAAGGCAAAGGGCCTGTTGGATCTGAAAATAGATATCCTCAAGCACGTGAAGGAAGAGTGTTTCTTGATCCCTTAACTGCTAGGGTTGCTGTTGTTGAAGAAGTTGTTGATATTGAATGGTGTGATAGGTGTTTTTGCCCCATCCTCCATGTGAAGTAGACCAGCAAGAAGGTTAAGTTAATAATGATGATGGTATTGATGATGATATTTACATGGTGGACTGTTCTTCAAGCTCACAAAGAGGAGCAACATCTACGGAGGTAATAAGTGCAAGGACTGCTGCAACCTTTTGGGATTGCATAAAGTGGGTACCACTTCTTTCTCTTTCTCATACTCATGATGTAGATGTAGATCAAGAATTTTAAATTCCTAACAATGACTTTGAATACCTAATAGCATTGATGGTTAAGAAATATGATGGTGGTATCCCATCGGAGGAAGATAGACAGTTGTTAATGAATGTTGTTGTGGGTCAAGAGAAAGAGTATAATACTAGAAGCAAAGTTGTTAAGGGAGTTGGGCCTCAAGCCAAACCTAAAACACCCTTGCTCACAAGCATTCCAAAAGAAACTCCCAGGAAAGAAACACTTGCTAAAAGCTATACTATCCCAAGCAAAAATTACAGTCCTCCTCATGCCCAACCTACCAAGAATCCCTTGCCATCTAATGAATCTTCTTATCTCCCTTCCAATGTTTTCCTACCAAAGAGTGTTCCCTATGACATAGCCCAGGTATTGAGCCAAATTAAAGTGAGTGTTCTAATCATTGAGTTGCTTAGAATTCCTGAGCATAAGAAGAGAACATTTGAGTACTTGGGGTTGAAGGAAGAGAAGATCACTCCAGGCATAAATGTAAATGTTGTTGAGACTCCTCCTCAAATCATTGCTGACCTTGAAACACCACCAGTAGAAGAAGATCTTGGAGATACACCTAAGGTATATTTGGGGACATATTTGGTTGATTCCCAATTGAATGTTGATCCATTTTTCACAACTTTGATTATAAAGGATAGGCTACTTCACAATTGTATGTTTGATTCTAGTGCATCATGTAATGTCATGCCTCTAGAAGTCATGAATGAGTTGGATATCAAAGTGACAGCAGCCTATGGAAAGTGTACTGCTATGGACTCAAGAGAAGTGTCGGTAGTTGGTTGTGTAAAAGGTTTGGTTGTGCAGCTTGCATCTTATCCCATGAGGAATTTAAAATTGGATGTTGTGATTGTTGATTGCCCTACCAAATGGGGTATGCTTTTGTCAAGAAAGTGGTCTACAAGTGTTGGAGGGAGTGTCCAAATGGACATGTCTTTTACTATTATTCCCATTGAGGGAAGCCTTGTCAAGATCTATGGAGAAAAGAAAATGTTACATCTAATTAAGGATCCAAATAATGCTTCCTATGAAGTGTTGTTTGCGATGTTGATGCTGATAATTTCATTGGTTTTGCTGATGGAAAAGAACACAAAATGGATCAGTAAAAGTGCCTTGAATAGGTATGTTTCTCCTGGACCTTGCTATTTTATGGAGCTTGCTCCAAATTTGGAAATGGTGCTGGTGTAATTCTGATTTCTCCTAGCTTGGAAGAATTTGTTTTTTCCTTCAAGCTTAATTTTGAATGTACTAACAACATTGCTGAGTATGAAGCCTTATTGTTGGGTCTAAGAATTGCATGGAAGTATGGTGTCAAGGAAATCATTGCAAAGGGAGATTCAGAGCTATTTTTCAAACAAATAAGAAAATTGTATGCTACAAAAAATCAGTGGATGAAGTAGTATAAGCATGTAGTTTGGGATCTAATTAAGATGTTTGATTCAGGTTCGATATTATACACCATGACAGAAGTTTGAATGCTGCTTTTGACAATTTGGTAGTGTTAGGGTCAAGATTTTGAGTTTGCACCATTTCACCTTATTGTGAGTATAATTTTGAAGTGTTGACTAGGCGATTGTCCTCGACAACATCAAGCATTGGCAAGTGTTTGATGATGATTCTCAAGTGTAAAAGGTTCTTGCAAAATCAAGGTGATTTTGTATATTAGAATATTTATTGGGAACAAATGGTGTGTATGATTTGAAGGAAGAGAGACTTTTTTGGAAAAGATATCATCTAATTGAAAACAAACACCATTCCTAGAGGTCTTGTTGCACTTGAGTCAAATTTTAACAATGTTGATTGCATCATAAATAGAAATATGCCTACCTCAAGGGATGTGGAAGAGCATGACTTGGGAACAAAGGACAAACCAAGAAAAGTTTGGTTAGGAAGCAGTTTAAACAAAGAGGAGAAAAGCTTCTTATGTTCAAATTGTTAAAGAAATATCAAGACTGCTCTTGCATGGTCATATACGCAGAGTGAAAGCATATAGAGAAGATTTATTTCAGCATGAGATCCCTCTTGAAAAAAATGCCAAACCATTTAGACAGAGGCAAAGGCCAATTAATCCACTTCTCTCCATGAAAATGCAAGAGGAGTTAAAGAAGTTGAGAGATGGAGGTATTATTCAGCCCACTAGATATTCATCTTGGGTTGCAAACCTTGTGCTAGTCAAAAAGAAGAACGGAGACATCAGAATTTGTGTGGATTTTATAAATCTAAACAAAGCATCCATGAAGGAAAACTATCCCTTGCAAAATATGGAAAATATGTTGCATCTTATGACAGGGTCTGAATTGCTTTCTACATTGGATGGTTTCTCCTGATATAATCAAGTGGTTGTCAAAGAATCAGAAAGACTTAAGAAGCATTCACTACTCCTTGGGGAACATATGTTTTTGTTAAGATGCCCTTTGGTTTGATGAATGCTGGTGCCACTTTTCAAAGAGCAATGGATGTTGCTTTTGTTGGTTACATCAATGAGTTCATTGCAATTTACCAAGATGATGTGAATGTGTTTTCAAGGCAGAGAGGTGATCATTTATAGCACTTGGAGAAGATGTTGATCAGATGTAGGGAGTATGGCATTTCTCTTAATCCAAAGAAGTGTCATTTTGGCATGCAAAAGGCCAAGCTGCTTGGTCACATTGTGTCAAAAGATGGTGTTATGATAGACCCTAAGAGAGTGGAAGCAATCAACAAAGTACTATCCCAAGAACCAAGAAAGGCATCCAATCTTTCTTTGGTCAAATTAATTTTATTAGAAGGTTTGTTTCCAACTTTGTTGAGTTTACTCTTCCAATCACAAGCATGCTAAAGAAGGACCAAGTTATCAGGTGGGAGGAGGCTGCCATTCAATCTTTTGAAGGAATCAAAGAGGCACTCAAACATGCACCTGTCTTGGCAGCTCCGAATTACAAGAAGCCTTTCCAAATCTTCTCCTTTGCTTCTGAAAATATTGTTGCATCTATTTTTCTCCAAAAGGATGAAGATGGGGTTGAGAGGCCTATTTCCTTCTTTAGCAAGGCTTTACAAGTTTCTGATTTAAAGTATACAATCATGGAAAAACAAGCATTTGCCTTGGTGAAAGAAACAAAAATTTCAGGCCTTATATATTGAGCTCAAAAGTTTTTGTTTATGTTCCCACACCATGTTGAAGGACATCTTATTAGAGATGGAGATCTCAAGTAAAAGATGTAGATGGGTGAAAAAACTGTAGGAGTATGATATGGACATCCAAACCACATGGTTAGTAAGAGGTTTGGGTCTTGCTAAGCTCATGGCTAAGAGCAACTTGCAAAGTGTGGAAGTGAATCAGCTAGAGGAAGAAAGGGTAAATGTTCTTGCAAAGTTGGTAAGTTCTGAGTGGTACAAAGATATGATCTTCTACCTCAGACACCTGTGCTGCCCTAGTCACTTAAATAAAAATTAGAAAAGAGCCCTCAAGCTAGATTCTCAAAATATATCATCACAGACCTTGGGCTGGCTTGGAAGAACCCTGAAGGTGTCCTTTTGAAATGCATAACTGAAGATGAAGCTCCCAAGATAGTTGTTGATTTCCATGGGGGAGTTTGTGGAGGACACTTTGCTAGAAGAGTAAAAACACATAAGATTTTGAGAGCTGGTTATTGGTGGCCTACTCTCTTCAAAGATGCAACCCAGCTGGTTAGAAAATGTGATAGTTGTCAAAGTTTCTCTGGAAGACTAAAATCTTCAGGCTCCCTTCCTTTGCAGCCTATATCAATTTAAGCTCCTTTCAAGCAATGGGGGATGGACTTCATTGGTGAGATTTCAGATCCTTTTAGTGCTGGCCATAAATGGATCCTTGTAGCCACCGATTACTTTATAAAGGCAATCCCCACAAAGAAAGCAACACACCAAATAGTTATGGACTTCTTGTTGAATCAAATCATATGTAGATTTTAAGTCCCAGTCAAGATTGTAGCTGATAATTCCATGTGCTTTAGAGCCAAACCTTTAATGGCAATGTGTAATGAATATGGAATCAATCTAGCTTATTCTTCAAACTATAACCCCCAAGGGAATGGACAAGCTAAGTCCAGCAATAAGAATTTGTTGAAGATCATTAGAAGAACCTTGGAGAAAAACAAGAAGAAATGGGGTGAACAATTGAAATTTGCAGTTTGGGCTAATAGGATAACTCCTAAAAGATCTACTAGCAAAAGCCCATTTGAATTGGTGTATGGAACTTAGGATTTTCTGCCCTTGCACCTGCAATTATCTTCATTTCAGTTTTCCCAACAATTGGAAGATCAAGATCTTGGCCCATATGAATCAAGGATTAATCATATTATTGAGCTTGATGAGGAGAGAAGAGCATCCCATCAAAGGAATGTCGATTTAGGGAAAATTGAAGACATTGTTTGACAAGAAGGTCACTCTAGAACCTTCAATGTTGGAGATATGGTCTTATTGTGGGATAGTAGGCATGAAGACAATGGCAAGCATGGAAAATTTGATGCATTGTGGATGGGCCCTTACTCCATTGATATCAGAATTGGTGAGCATACCTTTTTTCTCAAAGATTTAGATGGGGAATTGCTTGAATTACCTATTAATGGCAGGCATCTAAAGCATTTCTTGGACTAATCCCCAAATTTGAGGTATGCACAGCTTATACAGTGTATAGTGTTTGGTTTTTGCTCTGTTTTTGGTGTTTTTTCGGTTTGTGGTTTGCCTTGCTGTGTGGCAGCCATTTTTGTCGGGTTCTCAGTTGGTTTTTGGTGATTTTGGCTCGTGAATCCTTTGCCCAATGGATATTTTGGCACTTGGTCTACGTTTTGTCCTTGTGGCACTCACTAGAGTGCTCATCCCCAAGCAAGAGCCGATGTTGGTGCCATTTTTAAGCTTGCATCATGTTGCCCTAAAATTTTCAAATCTATATCTACTCAAAAACATTTTACCCTTTGAATTAATGGTCTAAATTTCTTCCCCTCCAGTTGAATTCTTTAAAATGCTCACAAACTTGTTGTTTTTCCCCAATTTGAAGGAATATTCCAAGTTTGCCCTTTTCTGTGCCCTAGTTCTTCCAATTTTGTGGGCTGTGTCATTTTTTCCCTTTGCCACATTGTGGAAAAATCAAAATTGATCAATTCATACTTGTTTTTATTTGAAAATCCAATCCCAAGGTCGAAAATGTTCAGAAATCATGCTTCAGTTGATTTAAAATAAAAAAATTGCCATCCTTGGCGAAAAAATTGAATTCTAGGGCATCCTTTGAATTTTTTGTGTTTTGATGGTCATATGGGCATCATTTGCCCATCAAATTCATCCTCAGGAGCTATTGGCAACGTGGCGAGGTTTTCATTGGCCGAGGCGGGTTGGCGGGTGGTCGGATTCACTTGGAATTTTTAGACTTTACTTTGTAAAAAATTTAAAAGTCAAAACTTGGCCCAAAACCCCACAGCCAATTGAGAGTGGACATGTGGCATCACAACGGCGCAGAGTGGGTTGGCAGAGGGAAAAGGGGATTTTTTTCCCTTTTTCACAATAAAGTTAAAGTAAATTTTGGCCCGAAAGCCCATGGCCAATAACAAGAGGACACGTGTCCACAATTTGCAAGAGGCGGTCCGCGAGTCCGAGGGAAATGGGGATTTTTTCCCCTTTTTTCCAAAAGGACTCAAAATAAAAATTTGATGCGCTGACCCGCTAGCGAATCACAAGGAGACACGTGGTGAGGAAAAATCTAGAGGTGCGGGCCCACGGGGTAAAAAGTGAAATTTTCCCAATTTCCAAAAAAGGTCAAAATGCACAGAATTAAAGTGTGATTTCAATGGGACCCACCATATGCCACGTGTCAACTCCAAAATTCAAAGGCGGAGGGGCGGAGAAAAGGGTCAAAATTTTCCATTTTTCCAAAAAATGTGGAAAAGTCAAAAATAAGCCCGAATTTGTTCCCAATCATAGTTTGACACGTAGTAGATCAAGGGCAACTGTGCATTTTCATTTTTGGCCACCATTTTTTCTCCAGGAAGCTTGGAATCACAAATTTTGCATAAAAATTCATCAAATTTATAGTGATTTTGTGTCATCTTGGCCTTCCAGGATCATTGGCATCACTTTCATGGCTTAATTCTTTGATTTGAGGTGTTTTTGAAATAATTTTTGCCCCAGCCCGAGTAAACACATGAAATGACAAAATCAAAAATTGCAGAGGTAGTTTTAAAAGGTGAAATGATCAGAGGAAGGGTGTTTGCATGCCTCAATGATGAAAAATGTGCCTCCATGATGGATAATGATCCAAATATTTGTAATGATTTAATATTTTTGGCACACCTTCTAATTCTAAGAAAAGGCTCATCTTCTAATAAACCCACCAAAGAAACAGGATAATTTCTTCGTACCAGGTTGGATCTTCATGTATGTGAGTTGGTTACAAGTGTATAGCCATCACACAACTCTGAGATTGTTCATGAAACTCTCCCCTGCTAATGAATCTAACAAGCTTTTGAGTTAATTTGTGTTTTTCTAGGCAATATGATGTTTGTTATCATTTTTAAATGCCTGCAAATAGTTTTCATTGTTCTTGTTGCAATCTTGCATTGAAATTATTTAGAAATCACATAGAATCTCCATTTCTTGTTGATAGTTTAGTGGCATTTGCAATCTCATGTTCAGAAGAGCCTCATCATCGATAAAGAGATAAACAAATTCAAAATCACTTGACCTTCCTCGATCGCAGAGATTGCTTATAAGCCTTTGAGGGTACTTTAGGCATGGTTTGATCATGGATTTTGTGTTTATTTGAGTTTTTACTTCAATATTTTTGGTGAATTCTCAAAGATTGTGTGAAGAGTAACTTGCTTGGGCTTCCATTTATGCTCTCTCTACGGATGCAAGAATGACTCGATTATTTGAAGCATTTTATCTGATAGTTGTTTCGAGTATTGTAGAGGTTGTCAAAGATCTAATATATCTCAGTTTGTCTCATCAATACCCCACCAAAAATTTCATTCAAACAAACTAATCCTACCCATACTACCCCTGCATCTGCATTGTGTATCAACAAAAGAATACAATCCATTCACAAAAATGGAGAAGGCAAATCAGGATTATACAATGTCTTCAGTAACCCTTGCCTTGCATTGAAAATATCTCCATAATCTAGGAGTGACAACTTGTGAAAGTCAGATTTGGAGTGTTGATCATATTTTCCCAAGGCCTTTTCATACTACTTGCATAAATTGAGGGATATCTTCATCTCCTTCACCATTTGGGGGTTACAATATAGGTTCTCTTACCTTGGTTGAAAGGCACAACCAAGAATAGTGAGGGTCAGATCAGATCCTTTCAAGGTGCTATCCATCTCTCCACCAATCTGAGTGCCAGTTAGATCACATCCCCGACTATAAAATGACACACATCATGATCTATTTGACTTCAAGCTTCATGCCATATTTCTGATGCTGCTCAGACAGAAAAGGAGAACAAATTTGGGTACCAACACCTATTAAGACCTTCAATTTGCATTTATTGCTATCAAGAATTCACATCTGTAAACAAATATGCCAAAATCCCTTCTTTTTATTGCTTTAAAAGACGTCCACGCCCAAACTAGAACATCTATTTTTGGCACAAGATGGAAGTACACTAGATATGGTGAACTATTCATATTTGAGACCTATTTTTTTGAATATGGTGAAAGGTTTTAGTTGTCCCATGAAGAGACCCATGCCTAAAGCATGCCTCTAGGACCTAACAGACTCCAAATCCCTTTCCTCATTATGAGGATCTAATTTATTGCCTTTTCTTTTTTTAGTTTTTATAATATGGTTTGAAATGCAAACCATAATTAATGGAAGAGGGGGAAGTCTAGAATTACATCTCCCTCCCCTTATAAGATAATTTTCCTCGATGAGTGTTGGTCGTCAAAAGAGGATCCTAATGAGAGCAATAGTCAGGGGACAAGAAGTCCCTCCTCTTTAATGGGAGAGGTTCCCTTATTTAAAAGCAAAACTTATTTACAAATGTACAACGCATAACTTTGAGAAGGAACTTGGGTATCATGAAAGCTTTGTGAAATGAAATAGATTATCAATCACAAAAGCATAGAAGAATGAAGACAAGGAAATGAGCAGAAAAGCATTTTCAAGAATTATAGCTGACAAAATAATTCCTTATGCGTGCCAGAATACAATGAATTGGAATTGGACCATTTATATTTGAGTTACTAAGATGCTATTTGGAGGGACACACAGTTCCATAAATAACATTTACAAGAATACAAAGCTTCTTGGTATTATGCAGACAAATGATCTAATAATATTTAACAGATAGTTGTGAAATAAAGGAATCAGATGAACAAAGAAAGAGAATCCTTTTGTATTGATTGATGTATTATTTCCTACACTTTCATAAATAAGCCAAGTTTTTCCTCCTCAAAAATGGCGAGGAGAGGCTATTATATAGTTTACAAATCAGTTACCCTTGGTAACTACTTCTTTAAAATAATGCTTAGTTAAAGGGCTGCTTAATGCAAAACCCCAACTAACTACAATAAATCCGAGATAAGGAAAGAAAGAAGGGAGAAAAGTCAGGAGAAGAAGACAGGTGTTCATGATTGAGAGGGGCCCACTGATTTTAGAATCCGTTGTCTGAATCTTTTCAATGCCTCTGCTATGTCTCTGCCATGAGGGACCGATGTGTTGGCAGTGGACTGGGTCCAAAATCCGAGGCACTTCTCCATCTCTTTGTCAAATTCGATGTGTGTATGATGATCTTTATTTGCTTCTTCAATAGCAGACTGGAGAGAGCAGATCTCCTTCATCTTTTCCTTGGAAATAGAATCCTCTTTGAACAAGTTATCTTTGACAAAAGCTTTGAACTGAGCTTTGATTTCTTGTAAAGAGAGGGGCATACCAGAGGTCTCATCATGGAGATGGCAATGTATATCCTTGAAGGCAGATGCAACCAAAGTCTTGAAAGCCTCAACCTTACGCGCAGCAGCTATTTCTCAATATTCCTAAAGATTCTTCCATCACCTTGATTTTCCATTCCACACTGTATACCCATGATTTTGACAAGTTATCTTTCACATCATCGAAGACTTTGCTTGCCATTAAAATATTCCCATCAGCCTATCCCATAAGGCAAAGGTCTACTATACAACTGCTCCAGAGAGTTTGAGCTCTTTATCTATATTTCCAATAGTGGAGGAGAGCTTTTGTTGCAGATTATTCACCTTCTCATTGAGTTTGAAGGCTTCACTAATGAAATTCAACCCTGCAACAAGCATATCATCCACCATGGCCTCTATATACCTTCCATATATGGAATACTTGTGTATATCTTTGATACTCTGCACTTCATCTTGGCTGAGAATCACATGTGGTGGAAGAGTAGTCATGGGGTAGGATCTAAAACTTTATCCTTTGACAAAGAAGTGACTTGATGAAACTCGTAAGAACCCGAGCCTCGCTCCTCCAGCCTTCTCTATGGTTTGTTGCCCTTTCTCCACTCTCCCAATGACCCTGGTGACTATTTCTTAGAGATTGTAAATCTCACCTTCAGGGGTGGACTCTCCCATTAGGATCCTCGAGAGCTCAAGATCAGATGCTTGCAAATCATGCTTTGGTTTCTCTACTTTAGGCTTGGCTATCTCCAGGAATTGCTAGCCCTGAGCATCAAATACTATTCTAGAGGTGGTCTTGCCCTTTTTGGTAGGAGTAAGAGGGTAGTACCCAATGTAGAGCTAGCCACAAGACATCAAAGTTGGGTCCCGAGATTCGAGAAGAAGACTTTCTCTTCCTACTATCAACGAAAGGTTGCACCCATGAAAAAGAGCAGGAGGAAGAAGAAGGTGGGGCAACAGGACCAAGAGAAAGAGAACTCATGGCACTCAAAGTGTGCACTGTTGTTGCTTCTAGTTAAGATATGAGTGGGACTCTCGGGGCTTCAGTACGAGAGGAGTCAATGGCGCTTGGAAGCTTAATGTTTTGGACTTCTTTGTCTTTATCCATCAGCTTCTGGAGCACTTATGGAGGCCGGAACTCCACTCTCTTCGCTTTCACTGAGAACAATAATGTTCTCTGGACTTGAGGGAAATTATGAATGCTTCATCATGGGATCTTCTTCAACAAGCTCCTTTTTTACCTCCTTTATTTTCTTCGATATACTTGAGTGGATGAGGAAGGAGTGGAGGATGTAGGCCCTTTAGTTGAGGAGGGGAGGAGTTTGCATAGGTGTTTCCGAACTAGGTTTCAATGCTTCCTTCCTTGGTGTTGAAGTATCCTTGGAGGAGGACTCACCTGAATGCCTTCTAAGCTCACAGACTTTCTTATCAAACCAGATCTTGGTTCTTACTAAGACAGGGGCTAAGATTTCAGCCAGATCATCTTTCTCCTTTTTGAACCAATCCAAATCCTCCAAGGGAGTGTGTTTGATCAAGGTGTCATACTCATATGAAAACAGATCAGAATTATCATCCTGAAGCCCTTCCGGAACTTGATACAAATTAAGCTCCCTAAATTAGTTGAAGAGAAAACCTATCGTAATGTCTCCTTCTTGCCTCAAAATCATCAGCACAGTCAGCCCAATAGTCTTCTGTGTCTTCCCTATGATAATAATTGATTTTGATGTTCTGTTCAATAAATTTCTTCAAGTCAAAGCAAGTTCTTGGCTTGAAGAAATGGACAGTGATGGGAGCTAGGGCTCTTTCTATGTTTTGTGCATCTAGAGCCGTTTTGCAGGTGTAGTTTCCCAAAGATATGGGGAAGTGCAGGCCAGTAATTTTCTTATCCCTGCAGGTTCTGTGTAACTTGTCAGTTGCCTACATATCTCGATCAAGGCCATTTTATCATTGTAGAACATAGGAAGCTTGAGAGGAGTGCTCTCATAGCCTGCAAGCCTTATATAGGAGAATTTTCTAAACTGGATGAAGTAGGCACCATAGTGCGATATTAGGTTCATAGCTTCATCAGAAAATCTCCTCGCCGTGTCACTCTCTAGAAGCCTTACAATGTACATGGTGAAAGCATCATTCACCCTCCTGAAGTTGCGATTGCTAGTGTCCAGGTGAATTGAGGGCAGTAGGCATATACAGGGTCACCCTTATGAGCATCAATGTATGTGAATCCAAACCATTGCCTCGATGTTGCTAAGGTATACATTAGGTATGAAGTCATGTAAAACTTCTTTGTTTGTTGTACATTGGACATCGAGCTACTACTATTAGGTTCATACTGATGATTTCTACCAGTTGATATTCTGAGTTCCTTCACACACCATGTTGATAAGTGGGCACATCCAAAAATGGAACTCATTAGTACAGGGTAAGCCCATGACCCGAGCTAGCAGGATTATAAAATCTGACAACTCCTCATTGAAATCGCACGAAACAACCTTGGATAGACATGGGACACCCCCTTTTAGGGTTTTTAAGCCAAGACTTAGCCACCCTCGCCTTGTATTTCTCATTGTCCTGGTCGAAGAGGGCTTGTTCTCGGTTCCCGAGAGATTACTATAGAATTGTCCATCTCAGGAATCCTTAGGGCAGTGCTAATGGCGACAACATCAAGCTTGGCAATGAGTTCCCCATGCACATTCGTTAGCTCACTCGAGTTGGGATTGAAATGAGCACCGTAGGCAGAAAGCACCGTATCTCGCACATTGTACTGAGATTGGGAAACCAGCGGAAAATGCCAAGCCACTATCATGAATCATTTGTGCCATAGGAGAGGGGTTTGAGTCTGTCATCCTAGTCCAGAAATCTCCGAAGTCCAGGTGACGAACTTCACTGTCCCCGATATTGGGAACGGCAGACTCGAGCGGTGAAATTTGCTCCTGACCTTGAAATTTGATCTTCATGTTGATAGTAACTCGAGAAACAAGGTCATGGTCCTGACTCTTGATAAATTGCAGGGGGAAATGAGTGCGGCGTGAAATTTTGATCACGAGGGTATGAGCAATAGATAACAAGAAAGCAGTGTGCAAAAATGCGTAAGGGGGAAGCTTATTAAATAGCCATTTAGGAGAGAGAAAGGTAATAAATGCACATTAAATACACATCTACCAACTTGAAAAGCAATATATTTGGGAAGAGTGGGAAAAATTAGCCCGGATGGCCTTTGGTTCATTTGGGACATGCGGGACGCGAAAGCGCGATTCGGCCGATGCGGGCGATGCGGGAAAAATATGCACAAATGCTTTGGGACATGAGGGACGAAAGTATGTGAAGTACACGATTCGAATGACGCGGGTGAAAGGTGAACATTGAGCCTAGGTGAACTTGTGTTATTTGGGACAAAAAGTTCGACAGCCCAAAAGAAATGGACTTCGGGTAAAGCGGCCGATCGGTGAACAAAGAGCCCAAATGAACTTGGGACATCTGGGACAAAAATGTCTCCGACAAACCCGCAAATCACACAAAATGACCCAAAAACACAGATTCTTTCAAAATTTTAACTTTTCTCATTACGTAACAATAGAAAAGGTGATAAACTCAAAATTTTCAATTTTGAACTTCTCAAAAGCAGGGAAATTTTGAGGGGACAATAGTTGGTTCCTCTGGTGATGACTTGACATAAGTCCAAAAGAATGAGACAAGGCAAGAATTCGAGAAAAACTAGGGAAGAAGACTAGTACTTAGCCATTGGGCCATGGAGTCAAAAGCAAACCAACACAGAAGACAACACACAAAATGAACAAAACAACAAAAACAAGAGGGGGAAACACACACACACGCTATACAGAATATACAAAGGACTTCCTGATCACCTAAGACTTAAAAAATTTCAAGTACTGCCCACTATAAGGAAGTGGGAGGGAAGAACCATCCATATAATCAAGGTAAAAAGAATTCTCACTACAGCAAAGTGTCTGATCTTGAAAGGTCCAAGCCAAAGAGAATCAAACTTGCCATGGCTGCCACGAGGTTCATGCCTTTTATCCCACAACAAAACAATGTCTCCAACTTTGAAATCCCTTAACTTTTCCTTTTTATCAAACAAGACCTTTACTTTACATTGGTGAGAAGATATTCTATCAATAGCTTTCAATCTGTCCTCATTCAATTTCAGAAGGTACATGATCCTTTATCCCAAGAATCATCAAACCGGTGTCTTCGATGGCCTTCATTAGATGCAAGGTGGTAGCTCCCTTTATCTGCATCGGCAATTGAGCTTCCACTCCATATACTACCTAAAAAGGAGACATCCCAATGGCTCTATTAGGTGTGATCCTATCTCGCCCAAAGAGCATCAAAGAGTTTCTGTGCAGTTCCTCTTGGATTCATTAACTAATTTCCTTATTATAGCCACCAGATTTTTGTTTGTTGATTTAGTTTGTCCATTCCCCGAGGATAATAATCTGAGGAGTGAGCCAGGAGATGCCATAGCCATAACAAAAATCCATCATCTCGCTTGAAGAAAAATTTGAAGCATTATCTCTGTCACTATCTTGTTTGGCACACCAAATCTCACCAAGATGTTCTCTTTGATAAAACTACATACTACTTCTTAAGTAGTACTCTTTCTTTACCGGAATGGTTCTACCCACTTAGTAAAATAATTTGTGGCGATTAACACATGGGTGTGACCAGCACTAGAAGAGGGATTAAGTGTTCCAATGAAATCTAAACCCCATTGTTGAAAAGGCTCTTCAATCACAACTAATTTAAGGGGCAAAGAGGCCAATTTGGTCTCTACCCACGAAGGTCCGACAAGCTTCGCACTTATCAATCCACTTTGATGCATCTCGAACAAGGTAGGCCAAGTAATATCCCGCACGAAGAATCTTGTGAGCAAAGTGATGATTGATGAGTAGTGCCCTCCACATGCTTGATTATGAAAAGCTTAAAGTAAATTCTGCTTTTCTTTTCCACACATTTCAGAAATCTTCCATCTAAGCCACGCTTAAATAAGGCATTTATTCACAACACATATTGGGTTGATCTTAGCTTAATGACTCTCCTCTCTTTGGTAGTCAAATGAGAGGGACATTCTCCATATGTGAGAAAGTGTGTGATGTCGGCATACCATTCATCAATTGAGCCAAGAAACAAAATGGTAGGAAGATCAACTTTATCCTCTAGTAACTCATGTCTAGCTCCTCAATGATGAGTTCACACGGAGCCTTTTCCACGGATGAGCTTGGTTGGTCTGATGTCAATGTCATATTCTTGGACCTTGGCCACCCAGCTCCCTCTCTTGGATCTAAACTCCTGTTGTGTGAGAATGGACTTAATAGTTGTATCCGGTACAAATCAACTGTGGAGTGAGAGTTAAGAATGTAAAACGAAATCGCTGATAGCTTTAACCACTGCGAAAGCATGTTTCTCCATTATGGTGTATTTTAACTCATGATTTTTTAGAATGTAGCTCATAAATTAAATTGGGAGCTCATGATCATTAGAATCTTCTTGAGTCAAAACAGCAGCCAGGGTGTTATCTGTGGCATAACAATAGATAATAAATTCTTTACCGAAATTTGGACATGCTAAAACAGGAGTTTTAGCAATAGCCCTTTTAATACCTTCAAAGGCTTCTTTCCCTTCAGGAGACCAACCAAACGTCTGTTTTCCCTTCATCATTTGGGAGATATTCAAAGTTAGCTCTGTGAAATCAGGGATGAATCTTCTCATAAAGTTAATCTTACCAAAGAAAGAGTGCACTCCCTTCTTGCTGGTTGGAAGGGGAATTTGCTAGATAGCTTGAACTCGCTCAGGATCAATTTTTATACCATCTTTGGAAACAACATGCCCCAATAATTTTCCCTCTATGACACAAAAGATAGATTTCTTAGGATTTCCCATGATCTCTACATTTCAAAAGAATTGTTTCTATATCTGAAAATGATCACCCTTGTTTTGGAAAATACAGTCAAGTCGTCAAGGTATATGACAATACACTTCCTTTCAAACTTCCAAAGGCCAAGTCCATAGCTCTTTGAAAAGTGGAACGGCATTAATGAGCCCAAAAGGCATCCTTTTTGTAGACAAAGGTACCCCAAGGGTAGTGAAGGTCATTTTGTGTTGATCTGTGGTATTAACTTCTACCTGATTATACCCTGAGAAGCCATCAAGCATAGACAACATTTCAGATCCCGTCACAGCTTGCAAGACTTGATCCATCATGGGAAAAGGATAATTATCTTTTAAGGAAGCTTGATTCAGATTCCTAAAGTCAACACAGATACGAATCTCACCATTTTTCTTTCTAACAGGCACAATATTGGCAATCCATGTTGAATGGTGGATAGGAAAAATGATTTTGGCCTTTAATAACTTTTGTATTTCCTAAAAGATGGTGTCACTATCTTAGGATTGTATTGCCTCTGTTTCTATCTAAAAGGCTTAATCCCAGGTTTGAGAGGGATAAAATGTTGCATTTCTTTTGGTTGAAAAGCTTTTAAATCCTCATAGGAATAAGCAAGAACATCTTTATACTTCCTTAAAAGATTAATTACTTTCCTCTTTTCTTCTGGTGTGCAATATTTTCCAATGTTTCGGGAGTTTAGGTCAGTAGAACTCCCAATATTAATTTTATCATATTGGTGATTGTTGTGGTCCAAAGTAGAAGCTTTGAACTTCACATACCTATCATGTTTATCAAACAACTCTTCTAAACTCACCTAATCCTTTGGAATCTTACTCCTTTGAGTTTGATACATCCCTCTTGATCCATCTCTTCTTCATGGACATCCTTTTTATTGGAGGACACACTTTCACGAGGAAAATTATCACTTCCTTCAAAGTACAACTATTCAAAGTTATCCTTGAGTTCTAAGAAAGAAAGCAGATGTTGATCATCATTGAAAACTTGCCAGTTACTTGCATTATCAGGTACACTGGGCCTATGGATTATTTCAATGGTAAACTTATCTTGAGAGAAGTCAGGATGAGGTATCAACAATGACCCAGAGAGACTACTAGTGAATCAGCCCCGGTGTTCTCCTCCCAAACAGCAATCGCTTCGATGGAGAAAGCATCAAGAAATTCAATAGAGTCCCAAACCTGATTCCTATAATGTTTCAATCTTCTATTTTTTACCTAGAAAAGGTTTCTAACTTGCTTGACAATTAGTTACGCATCTCCACGAACTAGAAGAAACTTCACACCTTTTTTTTGCCACAAGGATCCCAAGAATGAGAGCTTCATACTCTCTGTATTATTAGTATTTTCAAATTGTAACTTGAATGAGAAAGGATAGACCTTTCCCTCGGGAGACACCAATATTACACCAGCTCCAAAACTAGCTGAGGAACAGCTTCCATCAAACTCTAATATCCAAACACCATTAGGATCCTCTCAGTGATATTTTGGGAGTTGGTTTCTTCTGGAGACATAATCATATAGTTGCCATGCCCCATATCCTCATAAAGTATTTGTGCTTTGGGATCATCTGCATTTTTGTACAATATACTCGGATCGCTTCTCAGTAACAACTTCTTCATTTATCCATTAACAAGTATGAGGGCATGTGACCAATCCATTAGACTTTCTCCACCCACATCCTTACCGAAGTTCCTACTTAGGAGCATTCCATACGAAGGAGGAATATCTACTACTAGGATAGTAGCTAAAACTTTCTTCTCAGGCAAGGTAGCAAAAGCTACTTGTGCATATTTAATTCTTCTGACCAGGGGCACTTCTTTACTCTCCATGGAATAACAAGACCCATAAGTGCGTGTGAGAGTTAGGCCTAAGGCATGGGCTACTTTGGCAGGCATTACATTTTCTCGATGCCCCTGAGTCTATGACGCAATTGCTGAGTCTATGGCCTGCTATAAGAAGTGTCACATAGAATGGTTTGATCTTGTCATTGGGTGAGGTAACAGCGGCTACTAGATTGGGTTGTGGTGCAGAAGATGGAGTGGGTAAAAGACCTTTAGAGGTAGTTTTGGAATGGGAATTGACAAAGTGGATCATTTTAGCAAAATCTTTGCGATGGGTTTGATAATATTCAGACTCTGAGATTTGAACCTTGGTCTTTTTCAAGTGATCAATGATATCAAAAGACCCAGAAGTGGACGAGTTATCCTCGCTTGGGACCTTAGGTTTATCAGTTTTAGGAGTTGAAAAAGAAGTAACTTTAGTAGCAGAATTGACAGGACTCACCTTTGATGTGGATGTATTACAGGGATAGTCATAGGCTACTCCTTGGATTTTTGGTGAACTCGCATCACTTTCTCCCTCCGATTTGTTTTCTCCCGAGTCATGATAGTGTATGATTCGCTATTCATGTCTACTACTAATTCATCATAATCGTCTCCTTCATCAACACCTTGAGAGTGAAAAATTGACTCGAGATCCCTTAAGTTCCTCTCGCTTCTTCATTGACCTCTTCAACAAATTCTTCCCAATCTTCACTAACCTCTTCATCCTCCGGCTCTTCAACTTCACAGTCGCGTTAACGGGGAACTTTAATAGGTGGTCCTTCAAGTGCTAATCTTGTCTCGAGAAGCGGAGGTAGATGATTTCAGGCTGAAAATTCCTCCTTGGAACATCAAAATAAGGAGCATCTTTGAGCCAATTGTTTCTTAATGGCAATGAGATCATTTTCGCAAGTTTTGTACTAATGGATCAAAGATTAGGTCCATGAGTGGAAGAGGAGGAAGAAGAAGACTTGGATCTAGAAGGGTCTCTCCTCAACTTTCTAGACATGATTAAATCATCTTCGACACTAACATGCAAGAGTTTGATCCTTGGCCAATGTGGCAAGATTAGCTCTTCTCAATGCATAACTAACTTCAGCAATGGGCATTCAGAAGAAGCATTTTTGAATTTGATCTACAAAGTTGAGTGTCTTGTGGAATTTTATTAATAAACTTGTTGAATCAAGCCACAAATTCTCTCATGGGCTCTTGTGATTCTTTCTTTATTTGAGAAATTTTGGCCAAAGAAAGTATGCACGTCTTCCGCCGGTTTAAAACGATTCTCAAACCTAGCTCTCATTGTGTTCCACTAGTCATAGCTCCGGTAGGAAGGTGATAGAACTAATTAGCCGCATTACCTTTCAAAGTCTCAACAAAATCCTTACGGAGATATCTTCATGTTCAACTCCCGTAAATCCACATGCAACTATGAAGGCCGTGATATGTTCATCAAGATGTACCTTGCCATCACCTTTGAACTTGGGAAATTTCTTCCTGTTACCTCTCGGGTAACTCATGCAAAGGCTAAGGAAGGGCGAGAGGCCCAACACGATGGCCCCAAGGCAATGGTATCGCTATTCTTGGAAAAATGGCTTTAAGAGGAATTGAAACACCAAAGAAGAATCGAGCTCGGAGATTAGGACCGAGTTTCTCTCAAGGAATACCACCCGAAGGGGTTCTATTTTGACAGAGGAGTGCTTGTTGAACGAGCTTTTATATTTCTTCCTATCAAGGGAAAGCAAAACCTTGTTGCTCCAAAAGCTGAAACTCGAGAATCTTCAATACCAAGGGCCCGTCTCCTACGACTAAAATGTGGATTCGCGTATCAAGAATGATTGATAAATGGTTATGGAACTGGAATATGTCAAGAAACGACTTCCCAATGGAGTCGCCAAAACTATTGGTCGTCAAAAGAGGATCCTAATGAGAGAAACAGTCAGGGGACAAGAATTCCCTCCTCTTTAATGGGAGAGGTTCCCTTATTTAAAAGCAAAACTTATTTACAAATGTACAATGCATAACTTTGAGAAGGAACATGGGTATCATGAAAGCTTTGTGAAATGAAATAGATTATCCATCACAAAATCATAGAAGAATGAAGACAAGGAAATGAGCAAGTAAAAGCATTTTCCATAATTATAGTGACAAAATAATTCCTTATACGTGCCAGAATACAATGAATTGGAATTGGACCATTTATATTTGAGTTACTAAGATGTTATTTGGAGGGACACACAGTTCTATAAATAACATTTACAAGAATACAAAGCTTCTTGGTATTATGCAAACAATTGATCTAATAATATTTAATGAGATAGTTGCGAAATAAAGGAATCGGATGAACAAAGAAAGAGAATCCTTTTGTATTGATTCATGTATTATTTCCTACACTTTCGAAATAAGCCAAGTTTTTCCTCCTCAAAAATGGTGAGGAGAGGATATTATATAGTTTACAAATTAGTTACCCTTGGTAACTACTTCTTTAAAATAATGCTTAGTTAAAGGGTTGCTTAACGCAAAACCCCAACTAACTACGATAAATCCAAGATAAGGAAAGAAAGCAGGAGAAAAGTCGGAGAAGAAGACAAGCATTCATGATTGAGAGGGGCCCACTAATTTTAGAATCCACTTTCGAATCTTTTCAATGTCTCTACTATGTCTCGCCACGAGAGACAGATGTGTTGGCAAAGTGGACTGGGTCCAAAATCTGAGGCACTTCTCCATCTCTTTGTTGAATTCGACATGTGTATGATGATCTTTATTTGCTTCTTCAATAGCAGACTGGAGAGAGCAGATCTCCTTCATCTTTTCCTTGGAAATAGAATCCTCTTTGAACAAGTTATCTTTGACAAAAGCTCTGAACTGAGCTTTGATTTCTTGTAAAGAGAGGGGCATACCAGAGGTCTCATCATGGAGATGGCAATGTATATCCTTGAAGGCAGATGCAACCAAAGTCTTGAAAGCCTCACCCTTTTGCCAGCTATTTCTCAATTCTCCCAAAGCTTCTTCCAGCACCTTGATTTTCCATTCCACACTATATACCCATGATTTTGACAAGTTATCTTTCGCATCATCGAAGACTTTGCTTGCCATTAAAATATTCTCATCAGCCTGTCCCATAAGGTGAAGGTCTACTATACAACTACTCCAGAGTTTGAGCTCTTTATCTATATTTCCAATAGTGGAGGAGAGCTTCTGTTGCAGATTATTCACCTTCTCATTGAGTTTGAAGGCTTCACTAATGAAATTCAACCCTGCAACAAGCATATCATCCACCATGGCCTCCATAGCCCTTCCATAGATGGAATACTTGTGTATATCTTTGATACTCTGCACTTCATCTTGGCTGAGAATCACAGGTGGTGGAAGAGTAGTCAGTGGGGTAGGATCTAAAACTTTATCCTTGGACAACAGTGACTTGATGAAACTTGTAAGAACTTGAGCCTGCTCCTCCAGCTGCTCTATGGTTTTTTGCCCTTTCTCCACTCTCCCAATGACCCTGGTGACTGTTTCTTGGAGATTGTGAATCTCACCTTCAGGGGTGGACTCTCCCATAGGGATCCTCGAGAGCTCAAGATCAGATGCTTGCAAATCATGCTCTGGCTTGTCTACTTTGGGCTTGGCTATCTCCAGGAATTGCTGGCCTTGAGCATCAGATACTATTCTAGAGGTAGTCTTGGCCTTTTTGGTAGGAGTAGGAGGGGTAGTACCCAACATAGCCACCACAAACATCAAAGTTGGGTCCCGAGATTCGAGAAGAAGACTTTCTTCCTATTATCAATGAAAGGTTACACCCATGCAAAAGAGGAGGAAGAAGAAGGTGGGGCAAGAGGACCAATAGAAAGAGAACTCATGGCACTCGAGTGTGTACCTTTGTTGTTGCTTCTAGTTGGGATATATGAATGGGACGCTCGGGGCTTCGGTACATAGGAGTCAATGGCACTTGGAAGCTCAGTGCTTTGGACTTCTTTGTCTTTATCCATTAGGGCTTCGGAGCACTTATGGAGGCTCACACTCCACTCTCTTCACTTTCACCGAGAACAATAATGTTCTCTAGACTCGAGGGCAATTCAAAATGCTTCATCATGGGATCTTCTTCAATAGGCTCTTTTTGACCTCCTTGATTTTCTTCTTCGATATACTTGAGTGGATGAGGAAGGAGTTGAGGATGTAGGCCCTTTAGTTGAGGCGGCAGGAGGAGTCTGCATAGGTGCTTCCAAACCGGGTGTCAATGCTTCCTTCCTGGTGTTGAAGTATCCTGGAGGAGGACTCACCCGAATGCCTTCTAATCTCATGACTTTCCTATCAAACTAGATCTTGGTTCTTACTAAGACAGGGCTAAGATTTCACCTAAATCATTTTCTCCTTTTTGAACCAATCCAAATCCTCCAAGGAGTGTGTTTGATCAAGGTGTCATACTCATATGAAAACAGATCGAATTATCATCCTGAAGCCCTTTGGAACTTGATACAAATTAAGCTCCTGAATCAGTTGAAGAGAAAACCTGTCGTAATGTCTCCTTCTTGCCTCAAAATCATCAGCACAATCAGCCCAATAGTCTTTTGTGTCTTCCCTATGATAGTAATTGATTTTGATGTTCTATTCAATAAATTTCTTCAAATCAAAGCAAGTTCTTGGCTTGAAGAAATGGATAGTGATGGGAGCTAGGGCTCTTTCTATGTTTTGTGCATCTAGAGCCGTCTTGCAGGTGTAGTTTCCCAAATATATGGGGAAGTGTAGGCTAGTAATTTTCTTATCCCAGCAGGTTTTGTGCAACTTGTCCAGTTCCTGCATATCTCGATCAAGGCCATTTTATCATTGCAGAACATAGGAAGCTTGAGAGGAGTGCTCTCATAGCCTGCAAGCCTTATATAGGAGAATTTTCTAAACTGGATGAAGTAGGCACCGTAGTGTGATATTAGGTTCATAGCTTCATCAAAAAATCTCCTCACCATGTCGCTCTCCAGAAGCCTTACAATGTACATGGTGAAAGCATCATTCACCCTCCTGAAGTTGCGATTGCTAGTGTCCAGGGTGAATTGAGGGTAGTAGGCATATACATATGAGCATCAATGTATGTGAATCCAAACCATTCCTCGATGCTCTTTAAGGTATACATTAGGTATGAAGTCATGTATAACTTCTTTGTTTGTTGTACATTGGACAACTACTCTGCTAGGTTCATACTGATTATTTCTGCCTGATTGATATTCTCGAGTTCCTTCACGTACACCATGTAAATAAGTGGGCACATCCAAAAATGGAACTCATTGGTAGAGGGTAAGCCCATGACCTGAGCTAGCAGGATTATAAAATCGACATCTCCTCATTGAAATCAGCACAAAACAGTAACCTTGGATAGACGGACGCCCCTTTTTAGGGTTTTTAAGCCAAGACTTTACCACCCTCTCGCCTTGTATTTCTCCTTTGTCCTGGTCGAAGAGGGCTGTGCTCGGTTCCCAGATATAACTATAGAATTGTCCTTCTCAGAATCCTTAGGGCGTTGTTAATGGTGGCAAGATCGAGCTTGTGCAATGAGTTCCCATGCACATTCATTAACTCACTCGAGTTGGGATCAAAATGAGCACCACATGCGAGTACTATATCTACACATTATACCGAGATTGGGAAACCAGTGGTGAATGCCAAGCCACTATCATGAATCATCTGTGCCATAGAAGAGGGGTTGAGTCTTTCATCCTAGTCCAGAAATCTCCAAAGTCCAGGTGATGAACTTCACTGTCCCCGATATCGGGAACAGCAGACTCGAGCGGTGAAATTTGCTCGTGACCTTGAAATTTGATCTTCATGTTGATAAGAACTCGAGAAACAAGGTCATAATCTGGACTCTTGATAAAATTGCAAAGGAAATGGGTGTGTGCGTAGAAATTTTTATCGCGAGGGTATGAGCAATAGTTAGCAAGAAAGCGTGTGCAAAAAAATGTGTAAGGGGAAGCTTTATTAAATAGCTATTTAGGAGAGAGAAAGGTAATAAATGCACATTAAATACACATCTACCAACTTGAAAAGCAATATATTTGGGAAGAGTGGGAAAAATTAGCCCGGATGGCCTTTGGTTCATTTGGGACATGCGGGACGCGAAAGCGCGATTCACCGATGCGAGCGACGCAAGAAAAAGATGCACAAATGCTTTTGGGACATGAGGGACGAAAGTACATGAAGTACATGATTCGACCGATGCGGGCGAAAGGTGAACATTGAGCCTAGGTGAACTTGTGTTATTTGGGACAAAAATTTCGACGGCCCGAAAGAAATGGACTTCGGGTAAAGCGGCCGATCGGCGAACAGAGAGCCCGAATGAACTTGGGACATCTAGGACAAAAATGTCCGACAAACCCACAAATCACACAAAATGACCCAAAAACACAGATTCTTTCAAACTTTTTAACTTTTCTCATTACCAGAACAATAGAAAAGGTGATAAACTCAAAATTTTCAATTTTAAACTTCTCAAAAGCAGGGAAATTTTGAGGGGAAAATAGCTGGTTCCTCCCGGTGATGACTTGACATAAGTCCAAAAGAATGAGACAAGGCAAGAATTCGGAAAAAACTAGGGAAGTAGATCAAGTACCTTATCCATTGGGCCATGGAGTCAAAAGCAAACCAACAGCGTAAGACAACACACAAAATGAACAAAACAACAAAAACAAGAGGGGGAAACACATGCACACGCTATACAAAATATACAAAGGAATTCCTGATCACCTAAGACTTAAAAATTTCAAGTACTGCCCACTATAAGGAAGTGGGAGGGAAGAACCATCCATATAATCAAGGTAAAAGAATTCTCACTAGCAAGGTGTCGATCTTGAAAGGTCCGAGCCAAAGAGAATCAAACTTGCCATGGCTGCCACGAGGTTCATGCCTTTTATCCCATAACAAAACAATGTCTCCAACTTTGAAATCCCTTAACTTTGCCTTTTTATCAAACAAGACCTTTACTTTCATGTTGGTGAGCAGATATTCTATCAACAACTTTCAATCTGTCCTCATTCAATCAGAAAGGTACATGATCCTTTTATCCCAAGAATCATTGAAGCTGGGTGTCTTCGATGGCCTTCATTAGATGCGGGGCTAGTAGCTCCACTTGTTAGGAAATAAGAGATAAAATATGTGGAATAATCCCTTATAGAATCACAACAAAGAGAAACTAATCAGAGAAAATATTACAGATCTCAAATAAAAGTGCAAAATAAATAACACAACACATAGAGACAATATTTAACGTGGTTCACCCAATTTGGGCTACGCCCACCAAGAATCACTTGCTTAGATTTTTTTACAAGCCTCCACTCTCTCAATACAATATCCAGATCCGTTTAGAGCTATGCCTAACAAACTCTCTGACAATTCACACCCGAATTCAAAACACATTTGCAATACATTTACATGTCCTTCTATGATATGCATAAGACCATATAATTAGACAACTACTTAAGCAGTTTGATACAAAACCATGGGTATCAAAACCAAGGGCAAAAAAAACCATGGGTATCAAAACAATGGGCAAAAACCAAAAAAACCATGGGCCTAAAAACAACCCATAACGGTTACCCATTACCCATGGGTTAATAAACCACCCATGAAAATTTATTTGGGGCTTCGCCCCGATCCCCCCGACCCGCCACTTGGCAGAGCGGGACCGCCATAAAATACCCGAGTGTAACACATATAAGGTGTACCACATTCTAACATGAAAATAGGCTCCACAAACATAACAATCTCCCACTGAGACCGATTTCCACCGAGAAAGCTTCTCAACCCTTCACTGTCATCTCGTGAAGGCCAACCAAAGCTAAACATAGCTTTAGTTTATCCCTTGTGACCACTTTGGTCATCATGTCCGGCAGGGATTTCGACTGTATGAATCTTCTCCAACTTCAACTTATCTTCCTCCAAAGTTGTCCTAATGAAGTGATATCTCAACTGTATATGCTTCATCCTAGAGTGGAAAGTAGAGTTCTTAGCTAGGTGTATAACACTCTGACTATCACTATATAGCTTACATTCCTCTTGCTTATGCCCCAACTCCTCAAGCAATTGTTGTAGCCAAATCATCTCTTTGCTTGCCTCTATGGCAGCAACATACTCAGCCTCCGTGGTTGACAAAGCCACCAGCTTCTGTAGTCGTGAAATCCAGCTCACTGCTGTCCCACCTACAGTGTAAATATAACCTGTTGTGCTCCTCCTACTGTCTACATCTCCAGCCATGTCTGAATCTACATAACCACGTAAAGTGGTGTCTGATCCACTATAGCACAAAATTGTCCCCATGGTCCCTCTCAAATACCGAAGGATCCACTTTACTGCTTGCCAATGCTCTTTACTTGGATCACTCATAAATCTACTCACAGCTCCCACCGCATGGGCAATATCAGTGCCTAGTGCACACCATAGCATACATCAAATCGCCAATCGCGATGAGTAAGGTACATTTGACATCCGGTTTCTTTCCTACTCTATCTTGGGACACCGCTCCTTTGATAACTTGAAGTGGCTCGCCAAAGGAGTCCCAACCAATTTAGCATCCTGCATATTAAACCTCTCCAAGACCTTCTTAATGTACTCTTCCTAAGATAAAGTCAGCTTCCATTCCTTCCTATCCCGAGATATCCTCATACCAAGGATTTTTTTGGCTGCACCCAAATCCTTCATAGAAAGGATTCACTTAGCTACTTCTTGAGTACTTTTATTTCTTGCATGTTTTTACCTGCAACTAGCATGTCATCAACATACAAACACAGGATAATATAACTTCCATCCTCAAATTTCTTCAGATATACACAATGGTCGAATGGCATCTAATATAACCTTGCTCCATCATGAAGCTATCAAACTTCTTATACCATCGACGTGGAGCTTGTTTCAAGCCATACAAGATTTTCTTCATTTTGCAAACCATCTCCTCTTTACCTTTGACCTCATAGCCCTCTCGGTTGTGCATATATATTTCCTCCTCCAAATCACCATGGAGAAATGCAGTCTTTACATCAAGTCGTTCTAAGTGCAAGTCTTCTACCGCAACTATTCCTAGAAACAGTTCTAATAGAAGTCATTTTTACTACAGGAGAAAAAAATCTCATCAAAATCTATACCTTGTTTCGTGCAAACCCCTTGACCACCAACCGGGCCTTATATCTTTTTCTTTCCTCCTTCTTCATCTTTGACTCAACACCCACTTATTCTCAGTAATGCTCTTTTTGCCTTCGAGTAGCTTCACCAAATCCCATGTCCGGTTCTCCATGAGAGTCTAATGCTCCTCATCCATGGCTTGCTCCCACACTTCTTCTTGGCATCTACCTGCATTGCTTCATCAAAGCTCTCTAGCTCTCCACTATTAGTGAGTAATAAATAATAAAGAGAAGGAGAAAAACATTCATGTTCTCTTCTTACCCTTGAAGACCTCCTCAATATAGGAGTTTGGGGTTCCTATTGAGGAGTTCCTGAATTGATTCATGTGTCACTTTCCCATCCGAGAAGATCCTCTACCGCTGCATATTCTTTCTTGGATTCTTCCCTATTTTCCTACAATTGCTGCTTATACATGACTTTCTCATTAAAGACCACATCCCTAGATCGAATGATTTTCTTTTCCTTAATACTCCAACATTTATATCCAAAGTCATCACCACCATAACCAATGAAAGTACATTTTTCTGATTTAGCCTCTAGCTTGGTCCTATCATCCTTGTCTATATGAACAAACACCTCACATCCAAAGACTCTAAGAAATGAATAATCAACTTTCTTACCATACCAAGCCTCCTCGGTATGCCTCCATCCAAGGCACTTGAGGGTCCTCTCGTTTATCAAGTACACCGCCAGTGCTCACCGCTTCTACCCAAAAAGAAAGAGGCGGCCCGCATGTAATCTCATGCTCCTAAAGATGTTCCATTATTGTTCTATTCATCCTTTCGATACCCCATTCTCACATGGAGTTCCCGAACCATCTTTTGCCTACGGATTCCATTCTTAGAATAGTAATCATTAAATTCATTGCTGCAATACTCCCCTCCATTATCTGACCTGAGACATTTTAGCTTAAGACCTGTTTCATTCTCTACCAAGGCTTTCCATTTAACAAAAGTGTCAAATACATCAGATTTGTTTCTAATACAATAAACCCAAACTTTCCTTGTTGCATCATCAATAAAAGTAACATAATAACTTGAACCCCAAGAGATGATACTTGAGCTGACCCCCACACATCAGAATGCACCAGCTCTAACTTACTCTCTTTCTTTATAGGTCCAACCTTGAGAAACCTTACTCGCTTTTGTTTCCCATATATGCAATCCTCACAGAACTCCAAACATGTTTCTGTATATCCAGGCAAATTCTTCTTTATGATGTCCATGCCCTTATGGCTCATATGACCAAGCCTATAGTGCCATAATGTTGTATATGCATATGAAGCCACAAGATTACAATCATTAGTACTATCAGTGGTTAAATACAAGGTTCCAACCTTCTTACCTCTTGCCACCACAAGAGCACCCTTAGTAACCTTCCAAGAGTTAGCTGTAAATATCACAATACAACCATCACTTCCCAATTGCCCCGCCGATATCAAATTTCTCCTTAATGTAGGCACATGTCTGACATCCTTCAATAGCCATGTATTCCCATTCTGCATCTTAACCTGAATAGAACATTTTCCAACTATACTGCAAGGCTCATCATCACCAAGAAAAACATGCCCAAAATCCCCTTGAACATAATCAACAAAATAATGCCTATGTGGAGTAAAGCATGAAAAGAAGCCCTAAATCTAAAACCCAAGATTCAAGTAATATTATGCAAAGAAAGAATCAAAACATCCCGACATACATTACCCGATGCCACATTTTCCTCCTTGTTTTCTTCCCGTTGTTTCTTCTTATCCCGAAGCTCCCAACAGTTCTTCTTCGCATGCCCAAAGCTTTCCACAATTCCAACATACAATCTTGTTCTTGGATTTTGACCTTGCCCGATCTTTTGATTTTCCACGTTTTCTCTATTCTTCGTCTCCCTCTAGTTTCCATCACAAAGCATTCCCTAAAGTAGAAGATTCCCCAGAGCTTTTTCTTTGCATTTCCTCGCTTAGAATCACCCCTACAACATCCTCAAACTTCAACTTCAAGTTAGCTAGAACCGAGTTACTTACCGCCATTACTAGGCTATTCCAACTCTCAGGTAAAGAGCACAAAATTAATAAAGCCCTAACTTCTTCATCAAATTCTATTGTAATCGAAGCTAGCATATTCACAACCGTATTGAAATCATTTAAATGATTTACTACTGAACTATTCTCAGACATCTTCATATTAAACAACTTTTTCATTAAAAATATCTTGTTAGAGGCAGAGGGTTTTTCATACAACTTCCCTAATGCATCCATTAGATCTTTTGTAGTCTTTTCCTTTGAAACATTAAATAATACCGAAGATGCAAGACACAGCCAGATTGTCCCAAGTGCCTTCCTATCCAGAAAATCCCATTCCGCATCTATCATACTCGAGGGTTTGTTCACCTTCTCAGACAACGGAGTATAAAGATCCTTCTGATAAAGGTAATCTTCCATCTGCATCTTCCAAAGACTGAAATTCTGCCCATTGAATTTATCAACCCTAGATCTTCCTTCATCTGCCATAGCTCCCACTCAAGCTAAAAATTTCCTTGCGATTCAACACTTCAGCAAACCAAACCTCGCTCGATACCAATTGTTAGGAAATAAGAGATAAAATATGCGGAATAATCCCTTATAGAATCGCAACAGTAGAAACTAATATGCAGAAAATATTACAGATCTCAAATAAAAGTGCAGAATAAATAACACAACAGAGAGACAATATTTAACATGGTTCACCCAATTTGGGCTACGTCCACCAAGAATCACTTGCTCAAATTTTATTACAAGCCTCCACTCTCTCAATACAATACCTAGATCCGTTTGGAGCTATGCTCAAAAAACTCTACAGAATTCACACCCGAATTCAAAACACATCTGCAATACATTTACTTGTCCATCTATCATATGCATAAGACCATATAAATAGACAATTGCTTAAGCAGTTTGATACAAAACCGTGGGTATCAAAACCAAGGGCAAAAAACTATGGGTATCAAAACAATGGGCAAAAATCGAAAAAACCATGGGCCTCAAAAACAGCCCATAACGGTTACCCATTACCCATGGGTTAATAAACCACCCATGAAAATTTTCTTCGGGGCTTCACCTCCGACCTTCCGACTCCGCTCACCAATATAAAGCGAGCGGGACCACAAGATAAAAATACGAGTGTAACACATAGAAGGTGTACCACATTCTAACATGAAAATAGGCTCCACAAACATAACACCACATTACTTAGCAATTGAGCTTCCACTCCATACTACCCGAAAAGGAGACATCCCAATGGCTCTCTTAGGTGTGATCCTATCTTCCCAAAGAGCATCATAGAGTTTCTTGTGCCAATTCCTCTGATTCATTAACTAATTTCCTTATTATAGCCAGATTTTGTTTGTTGATTCAAACTTGTCCATTCACCCGAGGATAATAACTCGAGGAGTGAGCCAGTGGAGATGCCATATCCTTAAAAAAATCCATCATCTCATTGAAGAAAAATTTAAGCATTATCTGTCACTATCTTGTTTGGCACACCAAATCTCACCAAGATGTTCTCTTTGATAAAACTACATACTACTTCTTAAGTAGTACTCTTTCTTTAGGGAATGGCTTCTACCCACTTAGTAAAATAATCAGTGGCGCTAACACGTGGGTGTGACCAGCACTAGAAGAGGGATTAAGTGTTCCAATGAAATCTAAACCCCATTGTTGAAAAGGCTCTTCGATCACAATCTGGTTTAAGGGGCAAAGAGGCCAATTTGGGGTCTACTTATCGAAGGTCCGATAAGCTTCACACTTATCAATCCACTTTGATGCATCTTTGAACAAGGTAGGCCAGTAATATCCTGCACGAAGAATCTTATGAGCAGTGACAGTTGATGAGTAGTGCCCTCCACATGCTTGATTATGAAAAGTGAAAGTAACTTCTTCTATTGTTCTTTGTCCACACATTTTAGAAATCTTCCATCCAAGCCACGCTTAAATAAGGCATTTTCCCACAACACATATTGGGCTGATCTTAGCTTAATAGCTCTCCTCTCTTTGGTAGTCAAATGAGAGGGACATTCTCCATATGTGAGAAAGTGTGCGATGTCGGCATACCATTCATCAATTGAGCCAAGAAACAAAACGGTAGGAAGATCAACTTTATCCTCTAGTAACTCATGTCTATCTCCCTCGGTGATGAGTTTCATAGGCCTTTTCCATGGACGAGCTTGGTTGGTCCGATGTCAATGTCATATTCTTGGACCTTGCCACCTGGATTCCCTCTTTGGATCCAAATTCGTTGTGTAAGAATGGGCTTAATAGTTTTATCTGAAGTACAAATACTATGGAGCGAGAGTTACGAATGTAAAAATGAAAGCGTTTGACAACACTTTAACCATCGCGTAAGCATGTTTCTCCATTATGGTGTATTTTAACTCATGATTTTTTATAATGTAGCTCATAAATGCAATTGGGAGCTCGTGATCATTAGAATCTTCTTGAGCCAAAACAAGAGCCTGTGGTGTTATCTACGTGGCATAACAATAGATAATAAATTTTCGTGCGAAATGGACATTCTAAAATAGGAGTTTTAGCAATGGCGTTGTTTTTAATACCTTCAAACGCGTCTTTCCCTTCAGAGACCAACCAAACTTCTATTTTCCCTTCATCATTTGGGAGATATTCAAAGTTATCTCTGCGAAATAAGGGATGAATCTTCTAAGAAATTTAATCTTACCAAAGAAAGCGTGCACTCCTTAAAAGATTAATTACTTTCCTCTTTTCTTCCGGGTGCAAAATTTTCCAATGTTCAAGAGTTTAGGGTCAATAGAACTCCCAATATTAATTTTATCATATTCTGATTGTTGTGGTCAGAGAAGCTTTGAACTTCACATACATGTCATGTTTGTCAAACAACTCTTCTAAACTCACCGGTCCCTTTGGAATCTTATTCCCTTTGAGTTTGAAACATCCCTCTTGATCCATCTCTTCATCATAGACATCCTTTTTATGGAGGACACACTTTCACGAGGCAAATTGTTGCTTCCTTCAAATTACAACTTCAAAGTTATCCTTGAGTTCTAAGAAAAAAGCAAGATTTGTGATCATCGTTGAAAACTTTCCAAGCTTACTTGCATTATCGTGTACACTTGGGCCTATGGATCATTTCAATGGTAAACTTATCTTGAGAGAAGTCGGGATGATCGTATCAAAAATGACCCCGAGATCGCTAGTGAATCAGCCTTGGTGTTCTCTTCCTAGGCACTTCTTTGATGGAGAAAGCGTCAAGAAATTCAATGAGTCCCAAACCTTATTCCTATAATGTTTCAATCTTCTATTTTTTACCCGGAAAAGGTTTCTAACTTGCTTCGACAATTAGTTCTCGCATCTCCACGAGCTAGAAGAATCTTCACACCTTTTCTTTTGCCACATGGAACCCAAGAATGAGAGCTTCATACTGTTGTATTATTAGTATTTTGAATTGTAACTTGAATGAGAAGGGATAGACCTTTCCCTCAAGAGACACCAATATTACACCAGCTCGTAACTAGCCGAGGTGAACGCCTTCCGTTATCCAATTTCACCCCCCCAGGGTTGAATTGATAACATACATCAGGATTCCCAAGTCCCAGGCTGAAAAAGAACGAGCTCTGAGAGAATGCGAGAAGTTGCAGAAAATAAGCCTGGGCCAGAAAAAATTGTGAAAATCAGCTAAGTCCTTGTCCTAGAAATATTTGGGACATGCGGGACACCAAGGCGCGGTTCGGCCGAAACGCCTCCAGGCGGCCCGCGAAGCAAAGGGACATCTGGGACAAATGGACGCGAAATGCCCGAATCGGCCGAAAGAAAGAAAATTTGTCCAAGTCCTTCACCGAGAGCAAGCGGGACAAGAGTACGCAGAAGACCCGAACCGGCCGGTTCGGCCGAAACAGAAACTTTCACACTGGGACATCTGGGCCGTGAGTGCGCAGAGGACGCGAACCGGCCGTTCTGCCGAAACGGAAAATTTTAGCACAAGGACAAGTGGGACAAAGGGACGCGCGGGACGCAGATAGCCGAAGGAGCCGAAAGCCAATCAAATAATGCCACGTGTCACTGGCAGAAAGGGGACGTGGAAGCCCATTTCAGCGAACCGGAAGAATTTGTCCCAGACCACTGGGACATCCGGGACAAAAAGACGCGGTGGACGCGAAAATCTGGCAGGCCCGTGGACGAATCATAGCATGACACGTGTCGTCAAGGAAAAAGGTCCAAAAAGTCAAAGGGGCGAGTTTTTGAGCACTGATCTAAACCAATGAAATAGTGCCACGTGTCCAAGTTTAAGGGGCCCACAAGAAAAACCCATGAAAAGGTGGAGAGAGGGAATTGCCTAGCGAATCAGAACTTGCCACGTGTTGTCCAAATGGCAGAGTGCGGGAAAAGAAATTTAAAAATCCATTTTCGCCTGTTTTGTGCCCTAAATCTTCAGATCATCATATCTTTCGATCCAGAGCTCAGATTTGCACGTTCTTGATATCAACGTAACTGCTGAAATTATCTACATGATTTTGGGATCAATCTTGCATTTTGGTGATTTTTAGAGGGAGAAAATTAAGAAAATGTCTCTCGATGCGTGGTGATAGGTGTAGTAATGCTTCAACAACCAACTTTAATGCAGCAAACACTCGCATAGCTCTGTTAGAGACTCACCATTTTGCCAAAAGTTCACGCTTCTACCATAATGAGATGATTTTAAATGTATCTAGAAGTGGTTGTGGTAGATTCGACTTTCCTCTCTCTTTCTTCTCTCATTCTTAGTATATATTGTAAAGAGGAGCTCCTTTAACAAGGGGGACATTTTCTGTTTTGCACTCTTCCTTCTCTTCTGCTCGCAAGAGAATTTGTGGAGCTTTCAAGCCTCCCATATGGATTGTAATGCTATTTTTGCCTCTTGGCCACTGCAATGTACTGTATCGATCCTTGAGCAATATATATATGTCTGTGATTGATTCTAAACCCTCTCATGTATTCATTGCTGTCATTTTTGATCTCTTATTGTAGTTTGGTCACCTGTGCATGGTGTCAGATTGCATTTATGTGGTACGTGTTTAATTTTGCAAAACGGGTGTCCAACATTCCTTGGTGCATCACCTCCGTAGTTTAGGTTTTATTTTTATGCATTCTCTACCTTGTCTCCTTGGCAAATTAGATTAGGTTGTAGTAAAACCTCTACATTTTATTGGTGCATCTGAACAGAGGAATAGGAACCAGCCTTCTCTAGAGAATCCTTTCTCATCTTTACAAGTCCACACTGGAGAAAGGATTCCATGTTGTGTAATCACACTGGATGCTCGAACATCAACCTAGAAGCCTAATCGCATCCAGGGGTACCGTGAGTCCTGCAACAACACTTCCATCAAACTATAATATCCAAACACCATTAGGATCCTCGGGTGATATTTTGGGGAGTTGGGTTTCTTTTGGAGACATAATCATATAGTTTCCATGCCCCATATCCTCATAAAGTATTTGTGCTTTGGGATCATCTGTTTTTTGTACAATATACTCAGATTGCTTCTCAGGCAAGCAACTTCTTCATTTGCCCATTAACAGGTATGAGGGCATGTGACCAATCCATTTGAATTTCTCCACCCACATCCTTATAGAAGTTCCTACTTAGCAGCATTCCATACGAAGGAGGAATATCTACTACTAGGATAGTAGCTAAAACTTTCTTCTCAGGCAAGGTAGCAAAAGCTACTTGTGCATCTTTAATTCTTTGACCTGTGGGGCACTTCTTTACTCTCCATGGAATAACAAGACCCATAAGTGCGTGTGAGAGTTAGGCCTAAGGCATGGGCTACTTTAGCGGGCATTACATTGTCTGATGCCCCTGAGTCTATGATGCAATTGCTGAGTCTATGGCCTGTTATAAGAAGTGTCACATAGAATGGTTTGATCTTGTCATTGGGTGAGGTAACAGGCTACTGATTGGGTTGTGGTGTAGAATATGGAGTGGGTAAAAGGCCTTTAGAGGTAGTTTTGGAATGGGAATTGACAAAGTGGATCATTTTAGCAAAAGCTTTGGGATGGGTTTGATAATATTCAGCCTCTGAGATTTGAACCTTGGTCTTTTTCGAAGGTGATCAATGATATCGAAAGACCCAGAAGTGGACGAGCTATCCTCGCTTGGGACCTTAGGTTTATCAGTTTTAGGAGTTGAAAAAGAAGTAACTTTAGTAGCAAGAATTGACAGGACTCACCTTTGATGTGGATGTAACAGGATAAGAGATCCTCTTTTTGTAATTATAGGGATAGTCGTCGGCTGCTCCTTGGATTTTTTGGTGGGCTACATCACTTTCTCCCTCTGATTTGTTTGCTCTTGAGTCATGACAGTGTATGATTCGCTATTCATGTCTACTACTACTTCGTCATAATCGTCTCCTTCATCAACACCTTCAGTAGTGAAGAAATTGACTCGAGATCCCTCGAGTTCCTCTGCTTCTTCATTGACCTCTTCAACAAATTCTTCCCAGTCTTCACTAACCTCTTCATCCTCCGGCTCTTCAACTTCACAGGTCACATTAACAGGAACTTTAATAGGTGGTCCTTCAAGTGCTAATCTTGTCTGAGAAGTAGGCAAATGATTTCTGGGCTGAAAATTCCTCCTTGGAACATTTGTATAAGGAGCATGCTTTGAGCCAATTGTTTCTTAATGGCGATGAGATCATTTGCCAATTTTTGTACTAATGGATCGAGTATTAGGCCCAAGAGTGGAAGAGGAGGAAGAAGAAGAATTGGATCTAGAAGGGTCTCTTCTCAACTTTCCTGACATGATTAAATCATCTTCGACACTAACAACAAGAGTTTGATCCTCGGCCAATGTTACAAGATTAGCTCTTCTCAATGCATAACTAACTTTAGGCAATTGGGCATTCAGGAAGAAGCATTTTTGAATTTGATCTACAAGTTGAGTGTCTGGTGGAATTTTATTAATCAACTTGTTGAATCGGGCCACAAATTCTCTCATGGGCTCTTGTGATTCCTTCTTTATTTGAGAAATTTGGGCAGACAAAGCATGCACGTCTTCCACCGGTTTAAAATGATTCTCAAACCTAGCTCTCATTGTGTTCCAACTAGTGATAGCTCTAGCTGGAAGGTGATAGAACCAATTAGCCGCATTATCTTGTAAAGTCTCAACAAAAATCCTTACGGAGACATCTTCATGTTCAACTCCCAGAACTCCACATGCAACTATGAAGGCCGCGATATGTTCATAAGGATGTACCTTGCCATCACCTTTGAACTTTGAAAGTTCTTTCGAGTTACCTCTCGAGTAACTAATGCAAAGGTGAGGAAAGGCGAGAGGCCCAACATGATGGCCCCAACGCAATGGTATCACCATTCTTGGAAAAATGGCTTGAAGGGTGGCGAAACACAAATTGCCAGAATCAGAGCTCAGAGATTAGGACTAAGTTGCTCTAAAGGAATACCACCCGTAGGGGTTCTATTTTGACAGGAGGAGTGCTTGTTGAACGAGCTTTTATATTTCTTCTGTTGAAGGGAAAGGAAAACATTGTTGCTCCAAAAGCTGAAACTGAGAATCTTCAATACCAAGGGCCCTTCTCCCGTGAGTAAAACATGGAGTCGCCAGGATAAAGAATGATCGATAAATGGTTATGGGCTGGAATACGTCACGAAACGACTTCCCAGTGAGTCACCAAAAACTATTGGTCGTCAAAAGAGGATCCTAATGAGAGCAACAGTCAGGGGACAAGAAGTCCCTCCTCTTTAATGGGAGAGGTTCCCTTATTTAAAAGCAAAACTTATTTACAAATGTACAATGCATAACTTTGAGAAGGAACTTGGGTATCATGAAAGCTTTGTGAAATGAAATAGATTATCAATCACAAAAGCATAGAAGAATGAAGACAAGGAAATGAGTAGAAAAGCATTTTCCAGAATTATAGCTGACAAAATAATTCCTTATGCGTGCCAGAATACAATGAATTGGAATTGGACCATTTATATTTGAGTTACTAAGATGCTATTTGGAGGGACACACAGTTCCATAAATAACATTTACAAGAATACAAAGCTTCTTGGTATTATGCAGACAAATGATCTAATAATATTTAACAGATAGTTGTGAAATAAAGGAATCATATGAACAAAGAAAGAGAATCCTTTTGTATTGATTGTTGTATTATTTCTTACACTTTCAGAAATAAGCCAAGTTTTCCTCCTCAAAAATGGCGAGGAGAGGCTATTATATAGTTTACAAATCAGTTACCCTTGGTAACTACTTCTTTAAAATAATGCTTAGTTAAAGGGCTGCTTAACGCAAAACCCCAACTAACTACAATAAATTTGAGATAAGGAAAGAAATAAGGGAGAAAATTGAGGAGAAGAAGACAGAGAATTCATGATTGAGAGGGGCCCTTGAATTTAGAATCCACTTTCGAATCTTTTCAATGCCTCTGCTATGTCTCTACGCCACGAGGAGCGATGTGTTGGCAAAGTGGGTGGGTCCAAAATCGAGGCACTTCTCCATCTCTTTGTCGAATTCGATGTGTGTATGATGATCTTTATTTGCTTCTTCAGCGATAAGACTGGAGAGAGCAGATCTCCTTCATCTTTTCCTTGAAATAGAATCTTCTTTGAACAAGTTATCTTTAACAAAAGCTCTTAACTGAGCTTTGATTTCTTATAAAGAGAGGGGCATACCAGAGGTCTCATCATGGAGATGGCAATGTATATCCTTGAAGGCAGATGTAACCAAAGTCTTGAAGGCCTCACCCTTCTGCCAACTATTTCTCAATTCTCCCAAAGCTTCTTCCAGCACCTTGATTTTCCATTCCACACTGTATACCCATGATTTTGACAAGTTATCTTTCGCATCATCGAAGACTTTTCTTGCCATTAAAATATTCTCATCAGCCTGTCCCATAAGGCGAAGGTCTACTATACAGCTGCTCCAGAGTTTGAGCTCTTTATCTATATTTCCAATAGTGGAGGAGAGCTTCTATTACAGATTATTCACCTTCTCATTGAGTTTGAAGGCTTCACTAATGAAATTCAACCCTGCAACAAGCATATCATCCACCATGGCCTCCATAGCCCTTCCATAGATGGAATACTTGTGTATATATTTGATACTCTGCACTTCATCTTGGCTGAGAATCACAGGTGGTGGAAGAGTAGTCAGTGGGGTAGGATCTAAAACTTTATCCTTGGACAACAGTGACTTGATGAAACCTGTAAGAACCTGAGCCTGCTCCTCCAGCTACTCTATGGTTTGTTTCCCTTTCTCCACTCTCCCAATGACCCTGGTGACTGTTTCTTGAGATTTTGAATCTCACCTTCAGGGGTGGACTCTCCCATAGGGATCCTCGAGAGCTCAAGATCAGATGCTTGCAAATCATGCTCTGGCTTGTCTACTTTGGGCTTGGCTATCTCCAGGAATTGCTGGCCTTGAGCATCAGATACTATTCTAGAGGTGGTCTTGGCCTTTTTGGCAGGAGTAGGAGGGGTAGTACCCAACAGAGCCACCACAGCATCAAAGTTGGGTCCCGAGATCCGAGAAGAAGACTTTCTCTTCCTACTATCAACGAAAGGCTACACCCATGCAAAAGAGGAGGAGGAAGAAGAAGGTGGGGCAAGAGGACCAAGAGAAAGAGAACTCATGGCACTCAGAGTGTGCACTGCTATTGCTTCTAGTTGAGATATGAGTGGGATGCTGGGGCTTCTAGTACAGAGGAGTCAATGGCGCTTGGAAGCTCAGTGCTTTGGACTTCTTTGTCTTTATCCATTAGGGCTTCTGGAGCACTTATGGAGGCTGGCACTTCACTCTCTTCACTTTCACTGAGAACAATAATGTTCTCTAGACCTGAGGGCAATTCCAAATGCTTCATCATGGGATCTTCTTCAATAGGCTCCTTTTTGACCTCCTTGATTTTCTTCTGATATACTTGAGTGGATGAGGAAGGAGTGGAGGATGTAGGCCCTTTAGTTGAGGTGGCAGGAGGAGTCTGCATAGGTGCTTCTGAACTGGGTGTCAATGCTTCCTTCCTTGGTGTTGAAGTATCCTTGAAGGAGGAATCACACGAATGCCTTCTAAGATCACGAACTTTCCTATCATACCAGATCTTGGTTCTTACTAAGACGAGGCTAAGATTTCAGCAGATCATCTTTCTCCTTTTGAACCAATCCAAATCCTCCAAGGAGTGTGTTTGATCAAGGTGTCATACTCATATGAAAACATATCAGAATTATCATCCTGAAGCCCTTTCGGAACTTGATACAAATTAAGCTCCTGAATCAGTTGAAGAGAAAACCTGTCGTAATGTCTCCTCTTGCCTCAAAATCATCAAAGTCAGCCCAATAGTCTTCTATGTCTGCCCTATGATAGTAATTGATTTTGATGTTACATTCAATAAATTTCTTCAAGTCAAAGAAAGTTCTTGGCTTGAAGAAATGGACAGTGATGGGAGCTAGGGATCTTTCTATGTTTTGTGCATCTAGAGCCATCTTGCAGGTGTAGTTTCCCAAAGATATGGGGAAGTGCAGGCCAATAATTTTCTTATCCCTGCAGGTTCTGTGCAACTTGTCTAGTTGCCTGCATATCTCGATCAAGGCCATTTTATCATTATAGAACATAGGAAGCTTGAGAGGAGTGCTCTCATAGCCTACAAGCCTTATATAGGAGAATTTTCTAAACTAGATGAAGTAGGCACCGTAGTGCGATATTAGGTTCATAGCTTCATCAGAAAATCTCCTCGTCGTGTCACTCTCAGGAAGCCCTATAATGTACATGGTGAAATCATCATTCACCCTCTGAAGTTGTGATTGCTAGTGTCAGGAGGGTGAATCGAGGGCGTGAGGCATATACGGGGTTACCCTTATGAGCATCAATGTATGTGAATCCAAACCATTGCCTTGATGCTACTAGGGTATACATTAGGTATGAAGTCATGTAAAACTTCTTTGTTTGTTGTACATTGGACATCTGCTTTCTGCTAGGTTCATACTGATGATTTCTGCCCAGTTGATATTCTGAGTTCCTTCGCACACCATGTTGATAAGTGGGCACATCCAAAAATAGAACTCATTGGTAGAGGGTAAGCCCATGACCGAGCTAGCAGGATTATAAAATCTGGCAGCTCCTCATTGAAATGGGCACGAAACAGAACCTTGGATGGATGAGACGCCCCCCCTTTTCGGGGTTTTTAAGCCAAGACTTTGCCACCCTCACCTTGTATTTCTCATTGTCCTTGTCGAGAAGAGAGCACATGCCTAGTTCCCAGAGATTACTATAGAATTTTCCATCTCAAGAATCCTTTAAGGCGGTCTTAATGGAAGCGACATCAAGCTTGGCAATGAGTTCCCCATGCACATTCGTTAGCTCACTCGAGTCGGGATTGAAATGAGCACCGCAGTGCAAGTACTATATCTACACATTGTCTTGAGATTGGGAAACCAATGGTGAATTCCAAGCCACTATCATGAATCATCTATGCCATAGGAGAGGGGTTAGAGTCTGTCATCCTAGTCAGAAATCTACGAAGTCAGTGACGAACTTCACTGTGTCCCGATATCGAGAACTGGAGACTTGAGCGGTTTGCTCGACCTTGAAATTTGATCTTCTTGTTGATAGTAACTCGAGAATCAAGGTCACGATCTGTAATCTTGATAAAATTACAGGTGAAATGGGTGCGTACGTAGAAGTTTTGATTGCGAGGGTATGCAATGAAAGCGATAGCAAGAAAGCAGTGTGCAAAAATGCGTAAGGGGGAAGCTTATTAAATAGCCGTTTAGGAGAGAGAAAGGTAATAAATGTGCATTAAATACACATCTACCAACTTGAAAAGCAAGATATTTGGGAAGAGCGGGAAAAATTATCCCGGATGGCCTTTGGTTCATTTGGGACATGCGGGACGCGAAAGCGCGATTCGGCCGATGCGGGCGACATGGGAAAAAGATGCACAAATGCTTTCGGGACATGAGGGATGAAAGTACGTGAAGTACGTGATTCGGCCGATGCGGGTGAAAGGTGAACATTGAGCCTGAGTGAACTTGTGTTATTTGGGACAAAAAGTTCCGACGGGCCCGAAAGAAACAGACTTCGGGTAAAGCGGCCGATCGGCGAATAGGGAGCCCGAATGAACTTGGGACATCTGGGACAAAAATGTCAAAAACCTGCAAATCACAAAATGACCCAAAAACATAGATTCTTTCAAAAATTTGACTTTTCTCATTACGGAACAACGTAAAGGTGATAAACTCAAAATTTTCAAATTTGAACTTCTCAAAAGCAGGGAAATTTTTAGGGGACAACAATGAGACATAAAATCAACACTATATGGAAATATACGTGGAGGATAAAAGGGTCAACAATCTCTAAGTTTACTTAGAAAAAGAACTTTTTCACAACATGCAACCACCAAGGAACATCAAAATCTATAATTTCCTAAAATGGTTAATTTTCTATGAAGAATGGTTTTTCTCTCTACTGTAGTGAATCTAAACCAAATTTCATAGTCATATTCAAACCTATTTGATAATGTTTTCCCATAAGCATCTTCATGATTATTATTTTCTCATAAGCACAAATGGGTTGGATCGATGTTCCATAATCATTTTCATCCTTTACCAGTTCTATCTCATTACTTATATTGTTTTACAAGTAAATTTCACTATTTTGCAAGGTTTTCAACAATACAATACAACACGAGGTCATCCAAGACTTAAAACCATAACATAGACCACTTCACATTTTCATGATAGTAACTCAAACAAGACCTTTATCCCAAGTAAAGACCGACTCCACAACAAGGAAGTGTATACACATAATATTCACCACATCAATGTGGAAGAGAAAATTATCTAGACACAAGAAAATTACCATAAAACACCACCATTCCTAACCAAGAGGACACCACATACCTATGAGGGAATGTAGAATAACACCCCAAAACACGGTCACCCACAACATGTAATCCATACAAATAATTATATCATGAGTTTGTATAAGACATAAGAAAAAGGGTGTAAAGAAACACAACTATAGTAAAGTCCCCAAGACCAAAAGTAACATTATCACTATTTATAATGCCAAGTGTATCCAAGTATAAAAATATCTCAATACAATATGTAGTCTAGCATCTCAACCCTTCCTCAAAGAATCTAAAATAACCAAGCAAAAGTATAAAGTGTCACATTTATATGTTTTTAGTGAGTATCACATTCCAAAATTAAAATATTCTCAAGTAATCCAAAATATAAAAGAGTGCTTAATATCAAGCTCAACCCTAAAGTTTAAAATGAATAACTTATCTTTTATAGCGGTGAAAACGTCATCCTAGGATGTAAAGAGAAATGAAAATCATTATTAAATCCACCAGCTATAATGTATGTCAAAGGAAACTTTATCAAGAAGAATATGAGTACTATAAAAGTATCTCAACCATGAGGATTGAGTATCATATGTCTCTCCACCATAGGAGGACTAACTATCATAAGTGCCACTACACCATATGAGGATTTGGGTACCATAAAAGTCTCTCAACCATAGAGGAATAAGTATCATATGTCTCTCCACCATAGGAGGACTGAATATCATAAGTGTCACTCCACCATAGGAGGATTGAGTACCATAAAAGTCTCTCAACCATAGAGGACTAAGTATCATATGTCTCTCCACCATAGGAGAACTGAATATCATAAATTTCAATCCATTATAGGAGGATCGAGTACCAAGTATCTAAGTGAGGTGGGTCACTCCATGGTCGTAGACACATTGATCCCCATCACCTCAAAACCAAGGGCATGTTACTGTAGCACCATGCATGTAGTCATGACACCTTGGGAGTACCCCCATACAACATGTACATATAATATAACAAGATAGAACCAACTTATTAAGAAAACAAGAGAATCCACATTACACTATTGATGACATTTAGCCAAGTGGCTTCAAAACCATAAGCTTCAAGTTCCATAAATAAATAAAACCAATAAATCTCAAAGAACTAAAGAAAATGGCCAAGTAGCCACGTTCAAACTTCAAAAATCTTACAAGAAAGAAAATATGAACAAGAGTCTCGAAGCTTCTCAATAAATCAAATAAATAAAATGTTGGTTCTATGGAAATTCTAAATTACAAATAAAATACACATAGAAATATTCACATCACATTCACTATGCGGCCTTTAATGGCCGCCAATAGGGGTACCCAAAACATCGATTGAACATCATAGCATATAATCATGATACTCGAAAAGATAATATAGCTACCATAATGTCTCGGCTAAGTCAAATCTCACACAAGATATATGTATGGCTCAAATAAATACATATGTATCCGAGAAATAACAATATATCCAAATAATCTCTCCCTAATTGGGAAAAAAATGTTCTATTCAAAAATGTTATAACTTAGAACTTTATGTGATTAATAATGTCAAATAGTCCAATGGTGTTTGTCGTAGTTTTCAAAAGGGTTAGAGTTTAGAAAGTATGAGAGGAAAATAGAATTGGTCAATGCATCGATGCAAGATTGAAGAGCATAGAAATTTAATGATTTGAAAGAGAAGTCATATCATTGTAATTATTTTATCAAGATAAGTCAATGTAATATCCATAATGTATTATGCAAGGAAATGGAAAGGGTCAAAATCCAGGTAAATTATTCTAAGGAGGAAACCAAATATCTCAAGTGTCAGATATTGCCATGTATAATAAAATTTAACTATCAAATGTCCATGCTTTGAAATTGTCAATTACCATACACAACTTCCATAACCACCGCATTGAAGAGAACTCGCGAATGAAATAGCCAACTCCGATATATTTCATAATTATCTCCCAAGTGTCATCCATAGTGAAACTACCCAAAATAATTGTACTAAGCAATCAATATACCATAATATGAAGATATTTTTATTTTTGTCACAATACAAGTCTATACAAGGAATTGGGGACCCACTATACAATATGCTCACCATGAGCCACATACCTAAGTACAACATGTGGACTAGGTTACATCACCATGACTCCACATAACATGACAACATAAACCCATATGAAACTCATTCTATTCACACACAACCAAGTACACAAGATTCATCACCAATTAATCCCAGAGATTCAAGAGTTTTAACCTTCGCTCTGATACCAACTATAATGCCCACAATTAAAACACCAAAATACAACCGTAAAATTATCGGGATTATTTTTCTTTCATTGCTCGCTACATAACACCACATGGGCTCAAATGGACAAACTCAACATCCAATAAGATAATTACACAAGTATCGACCCAATTAGACAACATGATAACACCATATGCATGTCAATGCCACACTTTTCCTAATGAAAAATAATAGAAATGATTAAACCACAAGAAAGACCCAAGGATTGGCAAGTCCACAACACATCATTACCATGGTTACATCCTAGTTATGATTAAAATTCCAAAAGCATTTATTGTGCGAGGATAAATTCCCATTCTTAACCTACATATTCTTAATTCCATTTAAGATTCAACTTATAACAAGCACACTTAGTTTGGCTCTTTCTCCCTTACCATAGTTCCCATAACTCAATAGGTTATTTGCCACATTTTTAATGCATACAAAACTCATGATGCTCATTCTTATGCAAGGGTTCTCAAATATGTTTTTCTTGTTTAAATTTTACCCTCATTACTCAAGGAAAAATAACATGAAGTCAAGGGAAAGAAATGTTAAGATTTAAAGGAGATTTAGAGTCAAGTTACCTCTTCCTATTAACTTCCCTCCATTAGGGTACTTTATATTCTGTTATAGTTGATATAGTTCACTAGTTGGTTTGAGTCAATTCAACATTTTCACATCCTGAAATTATATATATATATATATATATATATATATATATATATACAAGATTTTATATTTACTCAAAATTTTGATCTCACCAAGGGTAATTCATTTTCATTTTTAACAACGTGAGAATTCCTAATTACATTATAAGGACTTCGTGTATGACGTTATTCCTAAACGAAAAATCTCTTATACTCTTTAAACTTATGTCGTACTTTGGTCTCACTTTGGTCCCACTATTAGCATTATTTTAGAACAATTGTAAATCAAATAACACATAATTTACACTTAGGTATTTGATACTACAAGGAGTGTAACCTAACATGAGACAACTCATTTCATTGCTCTTAGACACTCAAGTATTAAATGCATATTACAAGCGAGACATCTAACATAAATTTCATGCATTTCAAATACCTTCCAAGGAACTATTTCAATCGTTGGGTAAAAATGCATCGAGTTTCTTTAAACAATAACCTTAAGAGAGGTCCCACAATCTATTAACTTCAAAATCATTCTAGGGTGGACACTACACCCTACTACAAGACAATACAAGATATTTCTAATATATTTAACTCATAAAACCTTTGAGAAACACGAGGTAATCTGCTATTACACACCAAGGGAATAATTTTATATAAGAGGGACAAAAGGGGTTCAAAAACAAGAGTTTATTACGTAGGTACTTTGACACGTAGACTCCACTTGTGTCATTTAAATCTCACCATGAGATCAATCGTAGGAATATCACCAACTACCTTTGCATGGTTTTGGCCACTCACTAGGGTACCAAGATAAATTACGCTCATGGGTTTTAAACTTATACATGATATGATAATACCTACCATACCTAAGAATATAGGTCCCACTCACCCAGATATAACAAGGTTCGCATGACATAGTCACCGCCTCACAAAATATTTAAGAGAAAGGTATTTTATAATACTTGTCCTAGGGTAGAACAAGAATACAATTTGAGAGGAGTAGAGCATTTCTTAGGACAAAATGATGTTACAAAATTTGGACGAGGATTTCTTGAGAGGGAGGGTACGATCAACTTTAACGACTCACTTCATCACGATGGTAAATATAAGATACATTCTCTACCAAACAAGAAGAGTTTATGAATGAACACCAATAATTACCTAGAAAAATATGGTTTCAAATATCTAAACAATAGGCACCACAATTAAATCCATATAGTCATGAAACCCACGAAGTAAAAGGTACACCCCCTATTTTCTTCCAATTTACATCATCAACTATATCCGCTTTGTTAATCAAATTAACATGTTCTCTACATAGTTGATCTTATATTCATTTGGTGTTGTTGGTGCTCAAATTAGTATCACCCCGTTTTTCATTAAAATCCCTCGGTTGTGGCCTCGTCACATTTTGTATCTCTCCCATGTTGATGTTTGAAGATTCTCGTCATCCATTTGGTTTCCATGATTAGTCCCTTCCTTGGTCGAAGATCACTTAAAAATCCAAAAAAAAAAATTTGATTCTCTGTTTATCCGAAGGTGTCTATCAATTGGGTGTAAAACTTGACATATTCCTTTCCTTCCATTTTCCGTAGTTGTGTGTTGTTGTCCCTGTCACTTTTTGTCCCAAATACGAAGAAACATGAATGGATGTAGCTCGAAGGATCATTTTTAACCTTACAACATTTCCAAATTCCCCTGTCCTTCAAGAAAATTTCATCTCCGGCTCAAACGGTGGTTTCCTAAAAATTTATGGTTTGATAAGTGTGTTTTCCCATCAAATTTACATCTCGCATCGGTGGAAATGTGGCCCTTTTTGGTTGGATGTGGCTTAGCGGGGCACTCTAAAAACTTTATGGATCGTTTCAACCCAAAACTTGTCCACGTGGAGGAACAAGTGCTCATTTGAAGACTCGCCTTTTGGTTTGACCTTTGAGTTGCTCCGGGGGACACGTGGAGGATTCTCGCTTTCCTAGACTTAGACAAAAATTTATGCATCCGGTACATTTTTGGTGGGCCATGGACACATGGTGCACTAGCGCTCATTTGAGGATCGCCTCAAGGTCTCACCTTAACAATTACAACAGAGGGACAGTAGAGGCTTTCCACCGGCTCTACTCTGTACTTAAACTTTTTAAAGAAATTTTCTAAGGCCAGGACACATGGAGGGACCGTGCATATTTGGGACCGACTCCTAAGTTTTATTTTGAATAAGTGCCATGAGGACACTTAGAGGCTTCTACTCACTCTACCATTTTGCTTGGACTTTTCAACGGCCTGAGAAGGAGCCTGTCTCGGACCCTAGACACATGGCGCCTTCCACTGAACCTTCAAATTTTTACAGACTCTAGGAATGAGACACATTTTGAGCCTGCACTTGTTTGGGGTCTCTACTTTTTGGGACCATCTCAAAATGTGCCATTGAGACACATGGCAATTTGAAAATTCAAAAGGTGGGGAGGCGGGCCATCGGAGGTAACTTGGATTTTTTGCCTCTTATTGTCAAAAATATTAAAGTCATCAAAATGACCCGCAATCCCGATAGAGAATAGTCAAAAATTTCTTTGAAAATTCAATGGTGGAGGTGAGGACTTTCAGGGAAATTTGAAAAAATTTCCTTTTATGAAAAAGGGGTTAAGGTGTAAAAGGAAGTGCAGTTCCGCTGAGACCCACATCGAAACTAAAGGCGAAAGGGGCGGAGCTAAAAGGAAAATTTGGAAAATTTTCCTTTTTTCCAAAAACAAGGTAAAATAGCATAATTGAGCCATGGTTCCTCTGGGACCCACATTGGGACACATGTCAAGCCTATTTTTCAAAGGCAGAGGGGCGGAGCAAAATGAGAAATTTTGCATTTTTTCCCAAAAGGTGTAAAAAGTAAAAAGGAGCCCCAAGCCCATCTTAACTCGGATCTCTCATGTGGACAATCCAAATTCAAAAGGGAAATTGAAAGAATCGTGCATTTGTATCTGATTTTTTCGCCATTTTGCTCCAAAGCTCCTGGGGATGCAAATTTTTATGGTTTTTATCATTTCTTGGTGTCTCCTACATGCCAAATGAAGAGGAAAATTAATTTGATATCTTGATTTGGTGGGGAAGATATGAAAACGTCTTTTACCATTAAGATGTGATCTGACTATCGGGTTGATCTGATTTTCCAATCTTTCCTTCCTTGGCATGTAAAAAACCAGATTTGACAGATTAGAGGAGGAAGTAGTTGGTGTGTGAGATGAAGAGTGATTTACCAAATGAAAGAATTGAATGCTGGAAATATTTGAAGAGATTTTCCCTCTGAGCACCTGACAACTTTTTTGCAAATCTGATTCTGGGAATCATGATCAAAATCGTAACAAGCAATGGTGCTTTGAATGTTTTTTGTTTTGGGGGAAAACTCTGTTGTAGATTAAATGTTATAAATTGCATGAATTTGTCATGTAAATGGTTGGAGTGTTAGAGGTTGGGAGTTAATTCCTAAGAGAAAAGTTTGACAAAGCCCATCTTTCTGAGAAATCATTTAAGGAACCTGTTTATTTCTTTTGTGTTAAATTTGATCATGTCAAGGTGGTTACAAGTGTACAGCCATTGACAAGCTCTGAGATTGTTCTAGAAACTTTCCCTTGATGCATTTAATCAAATTTGAGTTAATCTGTGTTTTATTTTGAGAAAAATTGTGTCTTCTTCATTTCGAATGTCTGCAAATAGTTTTTCTTGTTCCCATTGCAATCTTACATTGAAATCTTTGTGAATCACACAAGATCTTATCCTTGTGATAGTTTGGTGGTATTTAATTTCATTTATCAAAAGAGCTTTCATTTGATAGTGAAATAAACAAATTTAAAATCACTTTACTCCTAGCATGATGATAAGATTGTTTGTTAGCCTTTGAGGGTATCTTAGGCATGATAAAACAAAGGTTGATAATGTTCAATTAAGTTTTTCAATTTGAGCCTTCATTTTGGATTCTTAAAGTTTGTGTGAAAATGTGTTGATCTGGGCCTCCATTGAAGCACACCTTCTGGTTAAAGGAACATTTTAGTTGTTCTAAAGCATTTTGTTGATCAAGCCTTCCATTTTTGTAAAATCTCTCAAAGATATGGCGAATCAAAGTCCACTCTACCTCACCTCCCACCAAAATTCATTTAAAAACAACCAATCCTACCCATACTACCCTGTTTGTCTGTGTGTGTAAAAATGCATAATTTTTATTACCAAAACATGCAGAAGCAATCAGTTTTCATTGTCTTTAGTAGCCTAAACCTTGCTTAGAAAATATCTCCATTATCTAGGGTGACAACTCGTGAGAGTTAGATTTTGTTGTATTGATCATGTTTTCTTCAAGGTCTTCTTAATAACTTTGCAAAGAAGGATATCTCCATCTCCTCCACAAATAGCATGATACAAAAGGTTCCTCTCACCTTGGTTGAAAGGCACAACCATAAAGTAGTGAGGATAGATCAAATCCTCTTAAGGGTGTTACCCATTTCTCCACATTTGAGTGACAAAGAGCAAGTTACATTTCTTCCCTAGCTACAAAATGACACACAACATGATCTGCTTGTCTCTAAGCTTCCTGTCAAATCTATGATGTTGCTTAGATTCTAAGGGAGAATCAATTTGGGTACCAACACCGTTATGGTCTTTATTCATGGACATTGTGATTGTAGTTCATATTCAGACCCTGGTAAACATTTCTTATATGCTCTAAGTGCTAGTACATTATTTCAACATCATCCTGTGTTCAAGCCTGTAAGAAGTGTTCAAAGTTACAAGTGTCGTGTGTAATATTTCTAGTTTCTACATTTATTGCACTAAGTTTCATTGATAAATCTGGGTAAAGGAAAGTCAGATCTTTCCATTTCAGTTTCTAGTGTTGTGAGACATCCGATGAGATCATATTTTTAGTGCATTTTCACAACTAAGGTGGAAATCCTTAGTGGTGAATCCATGTTGATCTGATTTTTGTATAAATACCAGTGTCTTAGCCTCTGTCAAGTGAGATTTGTTACTAATCTTTGCAAAGCTAGAAGGAAGAAGATCTTTCTTTGCTAAGGATCCTACTAGGACATTATTTCCAGAGCTAGGAAAAACAAAGTCAAAAGGAAGAAGATCCTGGAGAGTTGTTGGAGATTAGCAATCAAGAAAAGATATCTCCATTGATGAAAGTGATCAGCCTATCATTGAAGATTTGCCATTCAAGTGCTTCTGAATCAGGTAGTCTTTTTGTGGAATTGAATTCTCCATCTAGAGAGGGGCCTTCATTTTAATTTGAAAAGTTTTCTTCTCATTCTACCCCGTGTTTTCCAAAGTTGATAGGTTTTTCAAGAAACAAAGCCTTTAGGGGATATCCATTTTAAAATTTATACTCTTGTGTTTCAAAGACCCCTTGTCCCTTATCATTTTGATTCTCCTCCAAGGTCACCTCCTCAAAACAACATGGCCCATCCCCCACCTAGACCTCCTTTTGTTGTAAATAATTTTGGTCCTATAAATTATAGAGGGATGGTTGGTTATCCAAATGTAGTTCCCGAGATGTAAGAAATAAACTACCAAAGTTCCAAGGAAATAATGCTATATAACTTGGTGATCGGCACTTAAATCTCTTTATCAACATGATGGAAGACTTTGAGATTGAATTTGAAGATGTATATATCAAATTGTTTATCCATACTTTGGAAGAAGATGTAAGGGACTGGTATAAAGCTTTTGCCAGATAATTCCATTGATTCTTGGACCGAAATGAATAATGCATTTAGATTGTAGTATGGTGATAAAAACGGACCCTAGGTTTCTTTTTTCAGAATTTGAAAATATTAAAAAGAATCCTAATGAAGTCAGTGCATGATTTCAACACTAGATTTAATAAGACATTGAGGATATTTCTGTGAGTTTAAGGCCATGTGATGAATCTTGTCTTATAAAGTATTCAGATGCATTTGATAAGAAATTTTCTTACTATTTGAGGGACAAAAACCCTACCAATTTGAGGCAGGCCTTTACCATGGCTCTGCAAATTGAGAATAACATTAAAGTAATTGGAAAACCTCCTAAGAGGGAAGGTGTGAAACTGGTTAACCCGAAAAACCTCAAGCAAGTAAGGTTGCTGATTTGGAGGAAGTTGTGAAAACTTTGGCAGGGGCTATCAAAGAAATCTCATACAAATTAGCCCAGAAGAGAAAGGAATTGGGTAGAGTTCACAAGGCCAACATAAGTAATAAGGCAAGAAAATTTTCTAATCATCCTAGAAATGAGCAGAGATCTTATGACAGAGGCAAGGGACCCATGGATCTACAAATAGACATCCCCAAGCTAGGGAAAATAGAATGGTGCTTGATCCTTTGGCTATCAGAGTTGTTGTTATTAAAGAAATGGATGTAATTGATTGGTGTGACAGATGTTTCATGCCCCTTATGCTCCGTGTGAAGTAGATCAGAAAATAGAAGAGAAGTTGATGATGATAACATTGATGATGATGCATGCATGATGGAGTGCTCTACTGAAGCTCACAAGTAAGGAGAAACTTCAACCGAGGTGATAAGTTCTAGAAATTTTCTGCTGATTTTTGGGATTGCATTCACCGAGTACCTCTTCTTCCTCCCTCTCATACTTTAGAAATAGATATTGTACAAGCTTTTGAATTGCCCAATAATGACTTTGAATATTTAAGATCTTTAATGATAAATAAGTATGATGGAGGAATCCCATCTAAGGAGGATAGAGTTATTGATGAACGTTGTTGTTGCTCAAGAAAAGGATTATAATACTAGGGTAGAGTTTTCAAAGGACTAGGGCCTCAAAGCCAAACCTAAAACTCCATTTTCTTATTCCTAGAGTAGGTATTTACCTTATCTCATGTTCACTCTAGGTACATTATTTACCTTTATTGTAGAATTTATCCTCACCCACTTATGTGTGGATATTTCTTTTATTTATTTAGATATTAGGAGATATTATCTAGTAAGTGTTAGGTATAGTTCTTTCCTTGATCTATGGTATTGACTAGTTCTTTCCTAGATCTATGGTATTGACTAGATCCTTGATGTCTAGTTCTCTCATAAATCTTTGGACTTGACTAGTTCTTTGATGACTAGTTATTTCCATGATTTATGGCTTAATCTACGACCTTGACTAGTTTTTAGATTTTTATTCCTTGCCTATATAATTTTGTATTTGCCCTTTCTCATCATTTATTTCATTGAGTTCCATAATAATATATGATATTGTTGCTCATTTTTTTGCAAAGGTTGTGTAAAGTTATTCGGTGAATTGCTTTCATTTTATTGATCATGGTGTTTGATTAGCATCTATGTTCTTAGCTTGCAAGTACAATCTGGTTATCATTCCTTTTACTTACTAGTACTCCTAAAGAGGTTCCTAAGAAAGATACACCTTCCAAAGGCCTTGTTGTCCCAAACAAGATTCATACTTCTCCTCATGCCCAAACTATCAAAAATCCCATGCCATCTGATGAATTTGTCAATCTCCCTTCCAATGTTTCCTTGCCAAAGTGTGTTCCATATGATATTTCCCAAGTTTTGAGTCAAATCAAAGTTAGTGTTCCAATTGTTGAGCTACTTAGGATTCTTGAGCACAAGAAGAGAGCATTTGAGTATTTGAGATTGAAAGAAGAGAAGATTACCCCAGGTAGAAACATAAAAATTGTGGAGACTCCTCCAAACATTGAAGAGATAGAAACACCACCAAGTATTGGAAGAACTAGGTGAACCACCTAAGGTTTATTTGGGAACATCCTTGGTAGAGTCTCAGCTAAATGTAGATCCATTCTTCACTACTCTGATCATTAAGGAAAGATTGTTACACAACTGTATGTTTGATTCAGGAGCATCATGCAATGTTATGCCTCTGGAAGTCATGAATGAACTAGATATCAAAGTGACAGAAGCATATGGAAGATGTACTACCATGGACTCTAGAGAGGTCCTAGTTGTTGGATGTGTGAAAGGTTTGGTGGTACAACTTGCAGCTTATCCGGGTAGGAACTTGAAACTTGATGTTGTTATTGTTGATTTCCCAGCCAAGTGGGGTATGTTATTGTCTAGAAAATGGGCTACAAGTGTTGGTGGGAGTGTTCAAATGGATATGTCCTATGCCACCATCTCAATTGAGGGCAGCCTTGTCAAGTTGTATGGAGAAAAGAAAATGTTGCACCTCATTGAAGATCCCAACAATGCATCTTATGAAGTGTTGTACACAAGTGTTGATGCTGATAACTTTGTTGGATTTGTTGATGGGAAAGAGAACAAAATGGATCAATGTAAGAGTCTTGAACAAGTAGGCTCTCCATGGACTTTGTTGTTTGATGGAGCTTGCTCCAAATTTGGAAATGGTGTTGGTGTAGTTTTGATTTCTCCAAGCTTGGAAGAGTTTGTTTTTTCTTTCAAACTTAACTTTGAGTGTACTAACAACATTTTTGAGTATGAAGCATTGTTGTTAGGTTTGAGAATTGCTTGGAAATACTATGTTAAAGACATCATTATTAAGGGAGATTCAGAACTAATTGTCAAACAAATCAGAAAATTGTATGCTACTAAAAATCAGAGAATGAAATAGTACAAGCATGTAGTCTGGGACTTGATTGAGATGTTTGATTCATTTAATATTGTGCATCATGATAGGAAGTTCAATTTTATGGCAGACAAGCTTGCATTATTGGGATCTCGGTTTGATAATTGTGCAATGTCCCCATATTGTGAATATGTTGTTGAAGTGTTAACAAGGCCATCTATACCTAACAACATTAAACATTGGCAATTTTTTGATGATGATGCTCAAGTCAAAAGATTTCTGCAAAACAAAGGGAGTTTGTTGATCAATGTATTGATTGGGAGCCAATGGTGTGCAATAGAAGGTAAAGAAACTTTGTTTGGCAAAGACATCATCCAACTGAAAACTAATACCATTCCTAGAGGGTTGGTTACTCTTGAATCAAACTTTGATAATGTTGATTACATTATTAATAGACATATAGCAGCCTCAAGGGATGTTGAGGAGCATGACCTTGGTACAAAGGAGAAACCAAGGAAGATCTGGTTGGGAAGCAATCTGAACAAGGAGGAAAAATATTCCTATGTCCAATTGTTGAAGAAATATCAGGACTGCTTGGCTTGGTCTTATTATGAGTTAAAGGCATATAGAGAGGATCTGTTTCAACATGAAATTCCTTTGGAATCTAATGCAAAGCCATTCAGAAAAAATAGAGGCCGATCAATCCACTCATATCTCTTAAAATGCAAGAAGAACTGAAGAAACTGAGGGATGGAGGGATCATTTAGCCAACAAGGTATTCTTCTTGGGTTGCAAACTTAGTGCCAGTTAGAAAAAGAATGGTGATATTAGGTTGTGCGTGGATTTTAGAAATTTGAACAGAGCATCAATGAAGGATAACTATCCTTTACCAAACATGGAAAACATGTTGTAATTAGTGACTAGTTCTGAGATACTTTCTACCTTGGATGGTTTCTCTGGCTATAATCAAGTTGTTGTGAAGGAATCAAAAAATTAAGATAGCCTTTACCACTCCTTGGGGAACTTATGTCTATGTTAGAATGCCCTTTGGTTTGATGAATGTTGGAGCAACCTTTCAAAGAGAAATGGATGTTATTTTTTTGCTAGTTACATTAATGATTTTATTTTTGTTTACCAAGATGATGTGATTGTGTTTTCCAGAAAGAGAAGTGATCACTTGCAAGCACTTGGAAAAAATGTTGATAAGATGCAGAGAGTATGGCATTTCACTCAATCCAAAGAAGTGCCATTTTAGAGTGCAAAAGGCCAAGTTGCTTGGTCACATTATATCAAAGGATGGTGTCATGATTGATCCTAAGAGGGTAGAGGCCATCAACAAGGTCCCAATTCCAAGAACCAAGAAGGGAATTCAGTCCTTCTTTGGGAAAATAAACTTTATCAGAAGATTCATATCAAACTTTGTTGAGTTGACCATTCCAATTACTTGCATGCTAAAGAAGGACCAAGTTATCAAATGGGAAGAGGTTTTCATTCAAGCTTTCAATGGGATCAAAGAAGCATTAAAGCATGCCCCTATTTTAGCAGCTCCAGATTATAAGAAGCCTTTTCAAATGTTTTCTTTTGCTTCAGAGAACACTATTGCATTTGTCTTGTTGTAGAAGGATGATGAAGGGGCTAAGAGGCCAATTGCCTTTTTCAGTAAGGCATTGCAAGGGGCTGAGTTGAAGTACACCATTATGGAGAAGCAAGCATTTGCCTTGGTAAAAGCAAAAAAGGTTTTAGACCTTACATTTTGAGCTCTAAAGTTGTTTCTTATGTTCCCCACACCATGGTGAAAGATGTCTTATCAAAGATGGAGGTCTCAAGAAAAAGATGCAGATGGGTGAACAAGTTGCAGGAGTATGACATGGATATCCAAACCACGAAATTGGTAAGAGGTTTGGGCTTAGCTAAGCTTATGGCTGAGAGAAACTTGTAAACTATTGAGGTGAATGAAGTAGAAGAAGGAAGGGTGGATGTCCTTGAAAAGTTGATGAGTTCTGAATGGTACAAAGATATAATTTTTATCTCAAACATCTATATTGCCTTGAGTATTTAAGTAAAAATCAGAAAAGAGCTCTTAAGTTGGCTTCCCAGAAATATGTCATTACTGATTTTGGGTTAGCTTGGAAGAACCCTGAGGGAGTTCTCTTAAGGTGCATTACTAAAGATGAAGCCCCCAAGATAATTGTTGATCTCCATGGAGGAGTTTGTGGGGGGAATTTTGTTGGAAGAGTCACATCACACAAGATCTTGAGGGTTGGTTATTGGTGGCCAACTATTTTCAAGGATACAACTTTTTTGGTTAGAAGATGTGAGAGTTTTCAGTGTTTTTATGGAAGACTGAAAGCTTCAGGCTCCCTTCCTTTTGCACCTGTATCAATTGAAGCCCCGTTCAAACAATGGGGAATGGATTTCATTGGAGATATTTCAGACCTTTCAAGTGTTGGCCATAAGTGGATTCTTGTAGCCACTAATTACTTCACTAAATGGGTGGAGGCAATCCCCACCAAGAGAGCAACACACCAAATTGTCATGGACTTCATGTTGAACCATATCATCTGCAAGTTTGGAGTGCCAGTTAAAATTGTTGTTGACAATGACATGAGCTTCAAAGCTAAACCTTTAGTGGCAATGTGTAAAGAGTATGGGATCAATTTGACATATGCCTCCAACTATAACCCCCAAGGCAATGGACAAGCAGAGTCTAGCAATAAAAATCTATTAAAGATCATTAGGAGAACCTTAGAGCTGAACAAAAGGAAATGGGGTGAGTAGTTGAAGTTTTTTGTTTGGGATGATCGAATTACTATTAAAAGAGCTACTAGAAAAAGTCCATTTGAATTGGTGTATGGAACTCAAGCTCTGTTTCCCTTGCATATGCAATTATCCTCATATCAGTTCATTCAACAACTAGAAGATCAAGAAGTTAGTCCATATGATGCTCGCATTAACCAGATTGTTGAACTTGATGAAGAAAGGAGGGCATCTCACCAAAGGCATGTGAATTTCAAAGAGAAAAATTGAAGAAGTTATTTGACAAGAAGGTCACTCCAAGAGCTTTCAAGCATTGGGGATCTTGTGTTGTTATGGGATAAGTAGGCATGAAGATAAGGGAAAGCATGGTAAATTTGATGCATTATGGATGGGCCCTTACTCCATTGACATTCAAATTGGTGAACATACCTTCTTCTTGAAAGACTTGGATGGGGAATTGCTCGAATTTCCTATTAATGGCAAGCATTTGAAACATTTCCTTGATTGATTCCCCAGAATCAAGGTGAGCATCATTTGTATAGTGTATAGTTCGTTGGTTGTTTTTTGTCTTTTGTGTTTTTGCTCGTTCTGGTCCTTGGTGACCTAGTTTTGTTGGTTTCTTGGTTCATTTTTAGGAGATGGTTTTGGTTTTCTACTCTGCAAGCTGAATCCTTTTCCCAATGGATTTTTTTGGCACTTGGTCTATTATTTGGTTCTTATGGCACTCACAGGAGTTCCCATCCCCGATTCGAGCCGATGTTGGTGCTCAAATTAGTCTCACCCCATTTGTCATTAAAATCCCTCAATTTGTGGCCTCTATCACATTTTTATCTCCCCGTGTTGGTGCTTGAAGACTTTGTCCTCCATTTGGTTGCATGATTAGTCCCTTCCTTGGTCGAAGATCACTTAAAAATCTAGAATTTGTTTTTCATTTCTCTGTCCATCTGAAGGTGTCTATAAATTGGGCGTAAAACTTAGGTTGTTCCTTTCCTTCCATTTTCTACAATCGTGTGTTGTTGTCCCTATCACTTTTTGTCCCAAATACCTGAGAAAAAATGTGAATGGATGTAGCTCTGGAGGATCATGTTTGAACCTTACAAAATTTCCAAATTCTCTATCCTTGAAGAAAATTTCATCTCCGAGCTCAAACGGTGGTTTCCCTACATTTTTATGGTTTGATGGGTGTGTTTTTCCCGTCAAATTTATATCTTTACATCAGTGGAAACGTGGCCCTTTTGGTTGGGTGTGGCTCATGGGGCACTCTAAAAACTCTATGGATCGTTTTAACCCAAAACTTATCCACGTGGAGGAACAGCACTTGTTTGAAGACTTACCTTTTGGTTTGTCCTTGGAGTTGCACCAGGGGGACACGTGGAGGATTCTGCTACTTTTCCCGGACTTAGAAAAAAATTTCATGTAGACGTATAGTTTGGTGGGCCATGGACACGTGGTGGGCTGACACTCATTTGAGGATCTGCCTTAGGGTCCCACCTTAAAAATTGTGACAGAGGGATAGGTGGAGGCTTCCGCCGGCTCTACTTTGTACTTAAACTTTTTAAAGAAATTTTCTAAGGCCTGGGACATGTGGAGGGACTGCACATGTTTGGGGACCAACCCTTAAGTTTTATTTTAAAGAAGCGCTAGGAGGACACTTGGAGGCTTCCGCTCACTCTTCCTTTTGCTTAGACTTTTCAACGGCCAAAGGAGATTGTCTCAAACCCTAGACACATGTCGCCTTCCATTGAACCTTTAAATTTTTAACAAACTCTATCGGATTGAGACATGTGTTGAGCCGTGCTTGTTTTGGGTCTCTACTTTTGAGAACCATCTCAAAATGCGCCATTGAGACACGTGGCAATTTGAAAAGTCAAAAGGTAGGGAGGCGAGGCCATCGGAGGCAACTTGTATTTTTTTCCTCTTATTGTCAAAAAGATTAAAGTCATCAAAATGACCCACAATCCCGATAGAGAATAGTCAAAATTTTCTTTGAAAAGTCAATAGCGGAGGTGCAGACTTTTGGGGAAAATTTGGAAAAATTCCTTTTATGAAAAATGGGGTTAAGGTGTAAAAAGGAAGCATAGTTCCATTGGGACCCACATCAGAAACTAAAGGTGGAAGGGCGGAGCTATGGGGAAAATTTGGAAAATTTTTCCTTTCTTCCAAAGATAAGGTAAAATAGTAAAATCAAGCCACGATTCCTCCTGGGACCCACATTGGACACGTGTCAAGACCGTTTTCAAAGGCGGAGGGGCGGAACAAAATGAGAAATTTTGCATTTTTTTCTAAAAGGTGTAAAAAGTAAAAGGAACCCCTGGGCCTATCTTAACTCGGATCTCCCACGTGGATGGTCCAAATTCAAAAGGAAATCAATGGCAACTATGCATCTGTATCTTATTTTCTCGCCATTTTTGCTCCAAAGCTCCTGGGGATGCAAATTTTTATGGTTTTTATCATTTCTTGGTGTCTCCTACATGCTAAATGAAGAGGAAAATTAATTTGATATCTTGATTTGGTGGGGAAGATCTGAAAACATCTTTTACCATTAAGATGTGATCTTACTATCGAGTTTGATCTGATTTTCTAGTCTTTCCTTCCTTGGCACGCAAAAAACCAGATTTGATAGATTAGAGGAGGAAGTAGTTAGCGTGTGAGATGAAGAGTGACTTACTAGATGAAAGAATTGAATGTTGGAAATATTTTGAAGAGATTTTCCCTCTGAGCACCCGACAACTTTTTTTGCAAATCTGATTCTGGAAATCATGATCAAAATCGTAACAAACAATGGTGCTTTGAATGTTTCTTTTTTGGGGGAAACTCTGTTGTAGATTAAATGTTATAAATGGCATGAATTTGTCATGCAAATGGTTGGAGTGTTAGAGGTTGGGAGTTAATTCCTAAGAGAAAAGTTTGATAGAGCCCATCTTTTTGAGAAATCATCTAAGGAACTTGTTTATTTCTTTTGTGTTAAATTTGATCATGTCAAGGTGGTTGCAAGTGTACAACCATTGACAAGCTCTAAGATTGTTCTAGAAAATTTCCCCTGCTGATGCATTTAATCAAATTTGAGTTAATTTGTGTTTGATTTTGAGAAAAATTGTGTCTGCTTCATTTCTGAATGTCTACAAATAGTTTTTCTTGTTCCCATTGCAATCTTACATTGAAATCTTTGTGAATCACACAAGATCTTATCCTTGTGATAGTTTGGTGGTATTTGCAATTTCATTTATCGGAAGAGCTTTCATTTGATAGTGAAATAAAAGATTTAAAATCACTTTACTACTAGCATGATGATATGATTGTTTGTTAGCCTTTGAGGGTATCTTAGGCATGATAAAACAAAGGTTGACAATGTTCAATTAAGTTTTTCAATTTGAGCCTTCATTTTGGATTCTTAAATTTTGTGTGAAAATGTGTTGATCTGGGCCTCCACTAAAGCACACCTTCTAGTTAAAGGAACATTTTAGTTGTTCTAAAGCATTCGTTGATCAAGCCTTCCATTTTTGTAAAATCTCTCAAAGATCTGGCAAATCAAAGTCCACTCTGCCTCACCTCCCACCAAAATTCATTTAAAAACAACCAATCCTACCCATACTACCCCTGTTTGTCCTGTGTGTGTACAAATGCATAATTTCTATTACCAAAACATGCAGAAGCAATCAGGTTTTCATTTTCTTTAGTAGCTTGAACCTTGCTTAGAAAATATCTCCATTATCTAGGGTGATAACTCGTGAGAGTTAGATTTTTGTTGTATTGATCATGTTTTCTTCAAGGTCTTCTTAATAACTTTTCAAAGAAGGATATTTCCATCTCCTCCACAAACAACAGGATATAAAGGGTCCTCTCGGCTGGTTGAAAGGCACAACCATAAAGTAGTGAGGATAGAAAAATCCTCTTAAGGGTGTTACCCATTTCTCCACATCTAAGTGACAAAGAGCAAGCTACATTTCTTCCCCAGCTACAAAATGACAAACAACATGATATGTTTGTCTCTAAGCTTCTGTCAAATCTGTTATGTTTCTCATCTTAAGGGAGAATTAATTTGGGTACCAACAGTGTCACTCTTCTTGGCATAGAAAATTAATTTTAAAATAATCCAAATTAAACCACGTAGTTTTTCCATGTACAATGTTTAAATATATATAGGAATTTAAGAAAAATAATGGTTTTGAACACTAATTTAAATAATGCATTATTCTTAACTCACTTTCACTCATCATTTGAAATCTATTCAAATGAACAATATTTCAATTTCATCTCACTAATTACAATGTATCACACTCTTAATCATTATTGTTCGAGGTACCTACAAAGAAACATTGTGTCGATCCCCTAGGAATGGTATGGAAAACCCTTATACTCTAGCACCAAACCAACGCATTCATCATTTTCAAGAAATCCAAAACCAAGTAGGAGAGATATAGATAGGGAGAGAGAATGAGAGATCATTTCCTCACACATTCACAATTCAACATTCATTTACACTTTTTTTATTCAAGAGACGAGTAGGAAGAGAGAAAAACTAGAAGACCCCCTCCTTTTATTCACAATATCATAACTATTTTAAATTTAAATCCATTTTCATTTTATTTCAACCCATCTACATTTTCAAATCATTTACGTTTTCAAGATCAACTAACATTTCATTTTTATTTCTAGAGAGAGAAGATGGAGGAGAGAGAAAACATTATCAATTACCGATTCATTCATAGAAATAAATTTTATTAAATCATACATTACACAATAATGAAACTATATGAAAAGGATTCACGAGTATTAACAAGTCAAATGGGAGCCTCATGAGGAATGTCTAGCTCAAGTTGTGAGTTTGCAAAAAAATTCCAAAAATAGCTAAAGTGCTTATAATTTGGGTCCGGAAAACACTTTTTTAAGTTCAAACATAAATTTCAATAATTCCTATTTACTCCCTTATATGAAAAGAACTCATACATATTTGTGAGAAAGTCGATTCACGACAAACGAGCTTGAAATAGAAAGGTGACTCTGAGACCAATTATTGTAAACGTGTCAAACACTACTATTGTAAAACAACCGGTGGGATCCAAAACTCACTTGAAACTCTAACTTAGGAAATCATTTTCACAAAAATGAGAGTTGGTTTCAATTTTCCTAATGGAGGTCTAGAGGTACATAAGATTAATTTTCAATTTTGACAAATCAATAAGACAAACCGTAAGCCAAAACCAATCGCATTTTCTTTAAAACGGAGCTTCACTCCAAGTGACTAAAATGTAAAATGGGAATAGAAACTAATTTTATTCTCTCGATAAATTATTTTGAGTTATTTTATATGCAAAGATATTTAAGCAAAGGTTAGTTTTTGTGATAATGTAAGCATTTTAATACAAATAGAACCATTTCACTATTTTGAACATGTCTAAAGAAAATTCTATAGTTTTCCTTTTCCAATATGGGTTTTCACACAATTTAATTGGTGTGAAGGAAAATATGTTATAACAGTATTGTACAAATTTTAGGTAAACCAAGATTAGGGTTTATGAGACAAGGTGAAAACATTACACTAATTTTTGATCTACTGAGACATTCATTTATACATGTTACGGTCCAATAGATATTTTGAAATCATCTAGCATCTCAGATCTATCCAAGTTCATCTTTGGTTCTATCTTATTTTATTTTCACATGTCTCAATCAAGTTCTAAATGTGTAACATGTTACATTTGTTATTTCTATTAATGTGGTTGGCATGTTTTTAGATTAGTTTTGAAGAATTTTCTTGACAATGTAATATTCTTGAAACCCTTCATATTATCAAATGAAGAAGCTTCAATGTTTATAGACATTGAACAAATATAACAACATCCACAAAAAGTGGATCAAATATACTAACTATGGAAAATATGCAGAAATAACATATTGCCCCTAACTAACCACATTCATGAACATTCCAAAGTAGTAAACTAACAATAGTATAGCCCCCACTAATCTAGGGATGTGATAACTAGATAATAGCTAACTAATAAATAACTAAGTTAAAGTAATAAAATTTAATTACTTTAACATTACAACTTAGTAAATAATGAATTAACCTAAGTTTATTCCTAACATTCCCCCTTAATTCATCATGGTCTAAAGTGAATAGGAGAGAAAAAAACTCTAAAAAAAAAATATGTTTACATGAGGTAAACATTTATTACCACACACATGCTAAAATAAACCTATTCTAAGGTGAATCAAATGAATTTATCATTCCCCTTAATTCAGTATGGTCTCTCTGGATCTCATTTGAACAGGAGTAGTTGGATGAAGGTACTTCCTCTGAACGGTGCAAGAGATGGAATAGGCTCAGAACTATCTCTGGATGTTTGAAACCTCTTTTGGGTTAGCACGTGTGCTCGAAAAACAAACGAGTAGCTCTAAACGTTTTGAAAACCTCTGTTGGGTTGGATCTTGGCTCAATAAAACCTCTATTGGGTTAGCTCGTAGCTTGAAATTGGAACTGGCATGAAAAACTTCCCTCCATTCACTTTTCTCTAATCATAAGGAATACCATTGTTGAGAAATCAATGAAAAATTTGCAAGTATTTCATCTTTTCCCCCTAAATTATGAGTGAAAAGTGAAGACAACTAGCTCCATGAGAATGAAAAAAAAATTGGCACTTTATAATTATAGTGTGATTACAATTTTGTCTCTTCTTCTATGGAAAATTTTCCTTTTGGGATACATTGAAAGCAATGAACCCTTAACCTTCTGCAACACACTCTCCTAGAGGATGAGGGATCCTCGCAGAGACTGGGATCAACCAGCTCTAATACCAAATCTTGAAAATGTAATATTTTGGAAACCCTTCATATTATCAAATGAAGAAGCTGCAATGTTTATAGACCGAAACAAATATAACAACATCCACAAAAAGTGGATCAAATATACTAACTATGGAAAATATGCAGAAATAACATATTGCCCCTAACTAATCACATCCGGGAACATCCGGGAACATTCCAAAGTAGTAAACTAACAATAGTATAGCCCCCACTAATATAGGGATGTGACAACTAGATAATAGCTAACTAATAGCTAACTAAGTTAAAGTAATAAAATTTAATTACTTTAACATTACAACTTAATAATCTTGATGAATTAACCTAAGTTTATTCATAACAAATTCATTGGAAACAACTTCATTGAGCTCCAAATTCAAAATAGTTTGCATCCTTGTATTGAGGCACTTGGCATTACCATCGGTCTTTGAATAAATTTACTATATTTTCATTGTTGCAAAGTGCATTTATCCCACCATTCTTGCCCTCGGTCTCAAAATCTACATGTGGTTTGAAAAGGTTTCACTCAAAATACATTCAGTGGATTTTTCAATTAGACTTCAAATATGGTATAAAGTAGTGTGTTGTTTTAAGTCCTTCACATGTAATATTTTTGTTATTTTGTCCAAAATTTACTAATTCTAGTTTATTAATCATGAAGTGTTCGAATATTTAGGATTTGTTTAAATATTTTAAAAAGTAATTATATATTATTTTTTAATATTATAAGTCAAAGTATTGTCATTTATTTTTCATCTTGACATTTATAAATAGTCTTTATCTTCCATTGTGTTCTAGTTATTGTCCTATCAATAGTGTCCTGGTAATGTCATTGTAAAATTTGTAAATTAGTCTCAAGCCAATTGTTTAGTTGTGGTCCTAATGTCTATTTCCTACCTCTTAGGAATCATTTGTGTGTATTATCATTAAAATTGTAAACTTTTTTGTGTCATAGTCAGTCATCCAAAAGTGTCAAAAAAATTGCCTCACGAGATGCATTTTCGGTGTTACCCGACGTCCAATTTATGGGGGTGCTTCTTAAGTCTCATGATCAAATTCGACTAAGTTAAGTAGCAAAGAAGATGGAGGAAGGAGGAAATAGAGGAAGGACGTGTTTTAGCAACCTCTCGTCAAGCACCATCGACGAGGCTGCAATCTTGCTTTGGTGACCATGATTTTTAGTTGTGTTCGGTGTGTTTTCTTTCAACATGTGTTTTAGTAAATAAAGAATAGAAAGATAATTCATGTTCCTAGTTAGGAACATATTTTCCTATATATTGTTCTCTTTTTTTAAAATGTGAGTGGGGAAACATGTACGTTCTTTATGGAGAGCTTGGTTGTTCCACTAGAAAATAAATTTGTGAGTTTATGATCTCTTTGAAAACACATACTGATGGTGGTTTATGGTTCCCGATTGAAAGCAAGTTTTGAGTTGGTGGCACTCTCTGAAAACCATCATTTTATAGATCATGTAGGTAATAGATAGAACTCACCCATGTTCACACTAAGGGGGTGATTGTTAGGAAAATCATGTTCATAGTGTGAACATTAGTGTATTAGAATAATAGTATTATTTAATATTTAAATAATACGTGAGTGTGCATAATTAGTTGTAATGCACAACTCATAGAGATAGGGGTGTGGGAGTGTTCCTAGGGATAAGAGGAGATATTTGTGGATCGGTGATAGATTTTTACTCCTATTCTAATGGAGATTATCAAACCTATATATTGTAACCTCTAATCATAATTGAAGCTTGCATGAATATAGTTCAATATTTTTCATATTATATTATCAATGTTCATGTGCTGAGTTTTATTATAAATTTGTAGCAAAGTTAATCATTTTACTTCATATGATACTCATGATGTGCCTCAACTTTCATATCATGGAAATCGATATTCATAGGTGTAACATAATCCTAATATGCATCAACGGTACTCAAGTGATATTCTTGAGGCTGACATTTTTGTTTTATAGGATACAACAAAAGGAAGGAGGTAATATTGTTTCATTTTATTTTATTTAATAATATTTGTACTCATGATTATAAATATATTTTTATAATTTATCATAATTATTAATTTAATATATTTTTAATGTATCATATTATTGTAGATCCTCCTCTTTATTTCCATTGAATTTTTAGGCCATTGCATGCGCATTTGTGCCTCAACATTCAATGTGATTTCTTGCAAGAAACACACTGAAAATGACCAAAAAGGTCAATTTGTAATGCAAAAATGACCAAAATATATTGTTATTTACAAATTATGTAGTAGGACATCCACTTACAAGGAATGTGTTTGTCATGTCAACATCTCTATTATTATCATAAGCTATAGATATTTTGTTGGGACTCTAAAAAAAAGAAACAACTAAAGGATAGAAAATGAAAAAATATAATTTCAAAAGAGAGCTAGAATAAAGATTAAGACATCATCTTCTATCGACAAGAGAAATTCATGCCGAGTAAAGGGAAACAGAAGGATAATTAATCTCCTTTTAACATTATTAATCAAATGAATAAGACCAATGTAAGCATTTCTATGTGGGAATCATTGAAAATTTCGAGCCAACGGGATTTGTTACAAGCAGCCATGGAGAATTGGTCAGCATCAAATGAGTTTTCTAGGAATCAAGAGAAGGTGCTCACTAATGCAACTCCAAAAGAGGGAGTTCATGGAGGTCAGCAAGGTAAAATCATGAAGCCTCCTCCATTCTATATATCTTTGGTTATTGGGAACAATCTTGTACACAACTGCATGATTGACTCGGGGGCTAGCAATTCGGTAATGCCAAAACAAATTGCAAATCAGTTGGGCCTAAAATACAACCTGGTTTCCAAAGGAGTGGTACAATTAGATGGGACAGCAGTGGGGACTATTGGGATCATAAAAGGTTTAAACCTTACATTACACACATGTCCTAATGTCACAATTCAGCAGGATATATCAGTGATTGACTTGCCACCACTCTTTGCAGTGTGCTTGTCAAGAGACTTCACCACCAAAATTGGAGGCTACTTATCAGTTGATTGGTCACATATTCTCTTCAGAACAAGGTATGGAGTTAAGGATACAATCCGGTCTAAACCTATTGCAAATTTCCATATTGAGTCTCATGTACTAAGCCCAATCAACGTAAATTTCTTAGCCTTTGATCAAGTGGATTACCCAAACACTCGGAAATAGATACCAAATTGGGGGTATCCCAGATTTGACTCTTGATGAATGGGAAAACAAAAGTCATGGATATGATCCATACAAAGAAATAGAGGATCGTTGAGTTGAGATTTTATTGTTTTCACGAGGAAAACACACCCCTTCCTAGCCTCACTAAACCGGATGATAAGGGTGATAATAAAATATGGCATATACTATTTGATGGCTCAAGGAGTAGGCAAGTCGCTGGAGGAGGAACAATGCTTTTGTCACCACAAGGTATGAAGTACTACTCAGCTTTCCATTTTTAGTTTACTTGTTCAAACAATACCGTTGAGTATGAATCTTTGATACATGGATTGAATTGGGCAAGAAAGAGGGGTATACAAAACTTATAAGTGTTTGGGGATAGTGAATTAATTTTCAACTAGGTTAGGGGAAAGCATGCTGATAAGAATGATCTTCTCAAAGCCTACAAGCATTGGGTATGGGATCAAATTGATGATTTTGAAGCATTCAATATTCAAGTCATACCGAGGAAGAAGAGCGAAGTTAATGACATGATTGTGGCAATTGGAGAAACATTTAATGTGGTGGATAATATTAAAAAAGATAAATCATAGCGACATATTCATGTAATTATGAGGCCATATGTACCGTATAATAACACAATCTGGAAAGTATTTGAGAATGATCAACAGATCAGTAATTTCTTACATGAGGAGGTTGATTTCTTGATTAGAAATCAGGATAAATTGGAGAAACAATATGGTGATCAAGTGGTTCAACTGAGGACAAATAAGCTACCAAAGGGGTTAGTGACTCTAGAGTCCATCTTCAATCCCAATGATCAGTTCTGGAGGGAAAGAGCAAACATTCAAGTCAAAGGTGAGGATTTAGATCCAATTTCAGTTGGAGAAGGAAAAACACTTCAAATTGGCAAGGTAAGCACTGAAGAAGAAAAATATGAATTTATACAAATTTTCCAAGAATTTCCAAATGTGTTTTCTTGGAGCTATGAAGATTTGAAAGGATTTAATCTTAAGTGGCATAACACATGATTAAACTAGATTCGAGAGCTAAACTCATCGGGAAAAAGTAAAGGCCAATCAATCCTCATATCGAGCCTCTCATGAAAAGAGAACTAAACAAACTCATTGAATCAAGCATCATCTTTTCAATCAAGCACTCTTCATGGGTAGTGAATGCGGTACCGATTAGGAGAAAAATAACGGGAAATTAGATTATGTGTGGATTTTTGAGACTTGAATAGGGCCTATCTCAAGGACCACTACCCACTTCCTTCCATGGAGTGAATCCTGCAGGTTGTAGCGAGTTCTAAAAGGTTCTCATTCTTGGATGGCTACTCGGGATATAATCAAATCATGGTGAAATAAGATGACCGGTTCAAGGTAGCCTTCACCACGAAGTGGGACATATATGCTTATAGGAAGATTCCATTTGGACTATCAAACACCGTGAGCCACTTTTCAAAGGGTGTTGGATATGGCATTCTAAGGACTGATCAATAAGATAGTTCTTATGTATCTAGATGATATTACTTATATTCTCCAAGAATGCAGCAAGTCATCTCTTCACCTTAGGAAAGTGTTCCAAAGATGTAGGAGATTTGGAGTGTCTTTGAATCCAAAAAAGTGTATATTCTTAGCCCATGAAGGCAAGCTCTTAGGACACATCATGTCTAAGGAAGGGTTGACAATTGATCCAAAAAGGGTAGAAGCCATTCAAGCATTGTCATTTCCAAGTCACAAGAAGGCTCTCCAAAGATTTTTGGGGAAAATTAATTTTGTTAGGAGGTTTGTTCCTAACTTTTCCCATCTTGTCAAGCCACTAACAATGATGTTGAAGAAGACCATGATTTTCAGATGGACTTGAAGGAAAAGAAAGCTTCAAAGCCATAAAGTAGGACATTACACATGTGCTCCAACCCTCATAAATGTAGATTTCACAAAGGACTTTATTTTATACACATTTGGGGGAATGGATGCAATGTCCACCATACTAGTATAACCAAATCAAGAATGATTGGAGATGACCTATCACATTCTTGACCAAATCCTTTAGGATTATGAGGTGAGATATTCATTCATTGAGAATCATATCCTTGTTGTGATTAGAAGTCTAAAGAAATTCAAACATCTAGTGTCAAATAATATAATTCATCTATTAGTTTCACATGTTGGTGTAAAAGATTTTCTTTTGAACAAGGACCTTAATGAAAAGAGAGTTGGTTGGATAACCAAGGTCATGGAGTATGATATTGATATAAATGTGACCAAATTAGTTAGGGGAAAAGGGTTGTGTGAGCAGCTAGCTTCTAACCAAAGTATGTTGAATCAAGAGAGGAGGCGGAAGGCTGTTATGATGTTGCAAGAAAATCAAGAAAAAGCAGTGTACGGGTTGTATACCCATTCCTTGTTGGACTCAAGATATTGTATATTTTCTTCAAATGGGTCAAAGTCCTCAGGGATTGAGTAAATCCAAAAGGAGATATTTTAGACTTCATTGCATCCCATACGTGCTTGTAGATAATATTTTGTTCAGAAGGGATGTGAATGGTGTCCTCCTAAGGTGCATCAAGATAGATCAGATAGAGAGGTTATTGCATGATTTTCATGATGGAGAGTTAGGTGGTCATTTTTCCCCAAAAGCAATAGTTATTAGAATCATGAGGGTTGGTTATTACTGGCCTAATATTTTTAATGATTGCCACTCATGGATCAAGAAATGCAAGAAGTGTGCCTTCTTCACAGGTAAAGAGAAGCTAGCAGCCCTCCCACTCCATCCTATCTCAGTTGAGCATCCTTTCATGCAATGGGGTGAGATTTTATTGGGATGATCAATCCAAGTTCAGCCGAGGCCACAAATGGATTCTTACATCCATGGACTACTTCACTAAGTGGACAGAGGCAATTGCACTTAAGAAAGCAAATGAAGCTAGCATTCTAGATTTCTACAAAGGTATTGCAATAAGGTTTGGTGTTCCTTCCACTATAATTACGAGATAATGCCTTAAATTTTATTGGAGCAAAAATATCTAATTGGGTTGTTAGAAATGGCATATATTTGAGCACTTCTTCTAACTACTACCCCCAAGGTAAAAGGAAAGTAGAGACCATGAACAAAAATATTCTCAGGATCATAAGAAGAACCCTCGATGATAATCAGAGGACTTGGCATACCAAACTGAAATCATCCTTGTGGGCTAATAGAATCACTCCCAAAAATTCAACTGGTTATTTCCCTTTCAAGTTGGTTTATGGAAGGGAAGCAAGGCTGCCAATATCCTGGAATTACCTAGCCTTGGATCTTATTAAAAAGCTAGAGTTCTTTGATTTTCCAGCCATGGAAGTCGAGATATGTAGAGCTCATGGGCGGAAGAGCTAAGAAAGCAGACCATGAAAACGGTGGAGAAGGACCAAGCTCAAATCAAGGTGAGTTTTGACAGAAAGGACAAAGACAAAACTTTTTAAGAAGGAGACCTAGTTCTAAAATGGGATGTAGATAGAGCCAAACCAGGAAGGCACTCCAAATTTGATGCAATATGGAGTGGCCCTTACTTGATTTCAGGGTGTAAAGAAAACAATGCTTTCCAATTAACAATGTTGGACGGAGAAAAATTGTAGATTCTAATCAATGACATCTATCTCAAGCATTATTACTGATGGGAGTATCTTTCTTGTAAATATTAGTTTAGATTTTGTAATTCCTCTAAGTGCTTGTAGCACATTGTTCTATTGTAACTAAGTTTTCTTTTAGATAAGTGCTTGTGCACTCTCTGCATGTTCCATTTTGGGATATGTATGATTTTGTTATTTGTACATGGTTGTTCTTTGTTTCTATTACACTTTCCAGTTTTAGGAAAGATTTGATGATAAAGTAATGCCTCATCGTGTTCTAGATAAACAAGAGGTTTTGGACATCAGACCATTTTCAACAATCGAATGACTCCATGCCTAATGGATGCAAAATCACTAGTCTTTCAGATCTAGCAGGTAGATCACCCCATAAGTTGCCAATTGTTATCCATTTTTGTACCCCCTTGTAAAATGGATCAACCTACAGAGTTTGGGAATATATAGTTAAATGGATTAGTTTACAAGGTATCTCGTAGAGAGCTTGCAAGCGATGGTGAAGGTTTGGAGTAGGATTTTCATTAATGGTCAAGCCGAGAAAAATATATGGATTTTTGTCTCCTTGACACGGATCAATGCCCCTCTTCTTTTTGTGCATCAACCATTCTTCTTCTCACACATTAACCATTCTCCTTGATGTGCGTCAACATCCCTCTTCTTGTCATGCGTAAACCATGCTTCTGTCACACATCAACGCCCCTCTTCTTATCATGTGTTAATCATACTTCATGGTGTGCATCAATGCCCCTCTTCCTATCACATGTCAACGCCCCTTCTTCTTGTTCGACATCAACCATTCTCCTTGACATGCATCAATGCCCCTCTTCTTGTTGTGTGTCAACCTCCCTCTTTGACACGCATCATTCTACCTTCCCCATCACCACCACCTTCTCGTCATACGTTATTGTCACTCCATGTCACACGTCAAACACTTTTTGTTATCATGCGTCAACCTCCCTCATTGTCGTGTGACAAAAGCATTTCTTCTTGTCATGTGATAAGTATTTCCCTTGTTAGCAGTGACTCTTCCCTTCTTGTCGTGCATCAGCTAGTGGTTTGTTGGGTGACAACAAAGAGTTTTAGATATGGCCAGACATTAATGACACCGTATAAGGTAGTTCAACAACCATTTGAATGAGGTATGCCACCCATGTTCGCCATGTAAGAATAGTAGCATTGAAAAGTGAACCACCATGGCTACCCATACCTACGTACAGGCATTTAATGAAGGATGTTGGTTTGTAGCTCCTTTTCTCTATATATATGTAAATTCCCCTCATTCGAAGAGTGGGAGAATTTTGAAATCGTAAAGGAACTCTGCCAAAATTGTTCCAGCACTTTTGTGAGTTGCATGCCTCAAATTTATGCATTTTGTGAAGGATTCTTGCCTTGTGGCTATACTTTAATGGATTGTGCATCATTTTAAGCAATAAAATTAGTGTTTTGTGGCTTTTCTTTCCCTAGCTTTATTTGTATTACATTTCTTGCCTTCAATTATATTTTACAGGTATATTGTGCATATTGTGTTCCTTTACAGGGTTTAAATTTGTTTTGCTCCACGAAATTGGAGGTTTGAATGTGTTTTGGGACTGTGGCATTTTATCTTCCCTCTTCTTCCCCATTTCCCTCCACTTTCACTCACTAGGAATCTCTCTAGTCTTGTTTTGGTGTTATCACCTCTCTTAGTTTAGGATTTACATTTTATGTATTTCTCTCCTGGTCCCTTGGAATTAATAGTTTAGGAGTAGGTTAGCATTAGAATAGGTCAGAACCAGCCTTCTCTGGAGGTTTGTCTCAATCGTAAGGGTCCCACACCTTGAGATAATCCCATGTTAGTCAAAAGTAGGGTTTTGTAATGTGCAAATCCTAGGGTGCTACTTTTCCGACATAACAAGTACCTAACAAAGTGCTTTGTACCCAATTTAGGTGTTGATGTTGTTGTTGATGTGAAGAATTATTTTCCAAATGACCAAGATCAATGAACAATTCTCCTTATAGCTCATATTTCTTGTGTGAAGATTCTTCATGCTCATCATCTAACTATGAGAGCAATCTGTGAGAGGAGGTTAGTTACTAACTCTTCTTTGTGTGGGAATGAGTCAAATGATGACTCATCACAAACCACATCTCAAATCTCATATATATTTTATTTCTCAGGATCCATGAGATGATATGCCTTTGAGGTAGTAATGTACCCCCAAATATATACACTGGAGTGTCTTTGGATTGATCTTCTTCCTCTTCTTGGCTGGGACATGCATATATATTGTACATAACCAAACACTCTAAGATGGGAGATCAAAGGCTTGTGATTAATCCAAACCTATTCTAGTGTCTTTTCCTATAATATATTTGTAGGTTATCTATTTAAAATATATATGGCTATCTAGAATGCTTCTACCCAAAACAAATTCTCAACTTGGAATTGAAAAGCATGTAATGCTCCATCATTATGAAATTCCAATTGTGATGTTCTACAATGCCTTTTTCGGGTGTATAGGGGAACTCAAGTGATGTGTGATGTCATCCTCTAGGAATGCCAAAACTTTATTTGATGTTAATTCCTCCCTCAACGAGAGGAGGGGACAAGAAGGGGATATCTAGTCGGCTAAATAATTCCCCGATTGATCTAGAGGATTTTGAGAATGCAGATCTTCCCTAAACTTACCTAAACACGAACCACGTTGAAGAGCATTTTGAGACCTTTCCAATGGTATCATGAAACATTACAAAAATAGTAAAAGGTGAAAAAGGTGAAAGTTCGTGTTTTAGCACCTCTGGTCTTTGACGACCAAAAATTTGGTCGGCCCCACTTTTGCTAGTTGGGGCCCTCAGCTAGGTTTGGCACACTCTTTTATAGGAGGGTGCCTTTTTCACCTTTGTATTCACATCACCAATATTGATTTTTGATTTTATATGCCACATATTTTCTAACTCTCCCAATGTGGGACTATTGTTATCAAAGAGTTATATTTTGCATTACAGGACTCTATTTGTGCTTTGCAGAGCTCGGGTAAGCTACATATTAGCTCGGTGGGGTGATCAACTCCCCACCAATTTGATCACATATTATTTCCACATGGATCGAGTCTAATCCCATATGCCTCGGGATTATCTACATTATCTCAATCGAAGCCTACACACTTACCTCCCACAATAACTCTGGGGATTCGCAATATATTATAACTTGGCGGATCAATATTATGTTGGCAAAGGTCAAACTTAGCACACATTTTGGCTGCATTGGGTTGATCAACATGTCAAGCACCATAGCTCGGGTGGTTTTACCAATGACTTGGCCCACATTTTGGGCGATCAAACAACCAAACATAACTCGGCCCTATATTGGGCGGTCCCGATAATGCACATCTCACAACGTCACCATTCAAACACAAAAATCACCCCAACATCATGTGCATCAACATTTGTGTGGCTAAAAATTAATGGTGTGGCTTAAGCCACGGAAACATAGGCATATGATCCTATATTTAAACATTCAAAACCGCCCACGCACTGCAGTAAATGTGGGATCATACCCTGATTAGGCAAAGCAGTCGGCGGCAATATGGGTATAAGGGGACTTGAACCCACAACCTCGTAGGTCTAAAGAAATCCACCCAACCAACTCACCGATGGGCTCGATGGAGTTAACAATGAGCTCGGCTCTATTTAAAGAGCTCTGTCAAAAATTGTGTATAGGCAAAACAGGGTAGTTTGGAGAAAAGCTTAATTGTGGAGCATTTAGAGGTGAATCAGTCTTACAAGAAAAGAGAAAATGTTCATAATTTCATAAAAATTCTATAAATGTAATTTTTTTACATGAAGTTGTTTATATTTACCATTTTAGGTGTTTAAAGGTGGCATTTGCACGGGAATCACATTGTGAAGCACCTGTATGACCCATGATCGATCTTGGAGTTGTTTTGGTATTTTGAGTTCCTTGGGTCATAGATCAGCTCATATGTAGGTATAAAGGTCTATTAGTCATTATTGAAGGGTTAATTATACTTCATTGGATGTTAAATAGATCGATTATTTTTGAGGATCAGAGGCGTAGCCTTCGGGTGAACTCCATTATCAATCTAGTTTTGTGGATTTATTTTAGTTTTGTGAAGCTTTTGATTAGATAAAAATCTATAATCTAGATTAATTTGATTAATTGGATTAAGCAAGCACTTAAAAATAGGAAATTAAACTTAATTGGAACTTTTAGTATATGTATTCCACAACAGATAAAACTAAATGCACAATTTCAATTTTTGGAATCTAGAATTCAGATTGAGTGCATGATAAATTCAACTTGTGATTATTCTTAATGGATTTGTAATAGATTCAGTTAAATCATGGAAGTTGGATATTAAAATGATTAATTGATCATTAAGGAAGAGTTGTGATATTAGGGTTTCAAAACACCCAAAATTGGTTCAAAAAGTACTCTTGATCAATTTGAAATTTGTTAAAATTTAGAATCTAGAAATTTTGATAAGTATAGTTTAAAACAAGTACCATTTTTGGATCAAGTTGGTATCAAAGTTGGTTTAGCTCTTTATTTTCTTTATTGATTTGGTTTAGTTTGGTTCTTGCATTTTTGGGCTTGATCTTTCAGTTGCAGTGTGCAAAGTTAGAAGTACAGGTGTGCAGGAAACCATGGGCAAATTGTCTAACAAGACCAAGTTTGAGGAACTTGAAGCATGCAATCAGCAGATTCAAGAAGAAAATGCCTTCCTAAGATGTCAATTATTGACTCTTGAGGAGAAAATTGATAGTCCGAAAAAGAGATAGAATCTAAGGATGAGCTCTTAATGGTGTTATAGATTGATGGACCTAAGAAAGAGGTACCAATTACTATTGATGCATCCACTAATACAGATGAATTCATAAGGAAATACCTTGTTATGTAGGAATGGGGTTTGTTATTACAGGGAAAAATGAAATTGGAGAGAACTCCAAGACCGCTGGAAGAAGACAAGCTTTTAACAGCAAAGAGGCTTCCCTAATAGCTTCAGGTGATTCATCCTTAGTAGGAGGATCTAGCAAGAATTCACCACGGAGAGGTATAGAAATCCCTCCACCTTCAGTTTACCACTAGCGTAAGGGAAAAGGTAAACTAAATGATCCACTTTCTACATTGGAAAATTTTGATTATGATATGCAAGAAATATTGTATAGTTACCCATGCACATTTTGTGGGTTATCTAATCATTGTGTGGCCAAGTGTAGGAAGTATAAATCCATGTTGGAAAATATTGAGAAAGTTCATTCTCCTAAACCTGGCTCACTAAAAGCAATCAAGGTAAATTTTCTAACAATATGGATCCTAAAAAAATGGATCAAAGAATTTGTGGTCACTGTAAGAAAATAGGTCATGTCATTGACAAATGTTGATAGTTACATCCAGAACAAAAAAATTAGTTCGTTAAAAAGGATAGCAGTATTAAACCAACCATTATGACCCCTTCAGTGAATCAGGTGAAAATTGAATTGACTCAACCACCTAAACAGGAAAATGTGTTGAAAAATGTGGGTAAGCAATTTATCAGTTTTATGTTTGCATAGTGTAATTGTTTAATAATATGCAAACTAACAAAGCGTTTTGGATAATTCCTATTGATTGTGAAAAGGAATAAACTCCATATTTATTTTTCTTTGGTGTTGGTGAAGTATCCTGAAGAGGAAGATCCAGGTGACATGTTTGGGTGTATTTCTCTTTTAATGGTTTTGAAAACTTCATTTTTACAGCAACATGTACAATTATTTAAGGGGTATGATCGGTGATAGGATGTCTATTTTTAAAGTTATACAAAGTATGTTGTTGTTTATAGAACTATGTAGATGTATCATGTAGGCAATGTTTGTGTGTGCACAACTTATAAAAACTCTTTGTTTGCTATGCATGATATTTACACATGTGTAAGTATTTTTATTAGGCTTAATATTTGTAACTGTTAGATATAGTTGCAAATAGTATGTACAAATTTTTCACTAACAAGCTATGAATGCATGATACATTTGCATTATTGATGGTGGTGTAGGATCGGGATGTAAAGATGAGTATGGAAGATTCAATTGTCATCTCAATTGTAGTAATGGTCATGGGTGAAATTACTATTAATGGGTTTTTTTATTATTACAATTTTAAATAAAATTACCATGCTATAAACTAGGTTATGTGTTTGTGATATGCAGAGAACGTGTGTACAATTTAGCTGGGTAAAATTTCCATTTTGAGGTAAAAATGGTCTTACTGGGGAGGAGTGATCTAGAGGATTTTTGAGAATGCATATCTTCCCTAAACTTACCTAAACCTAGACCACGTTGAAGAGCATCCTGAAACCTTTCCGACGGTATACGTAACTTGAAATGGAGTCTGTATGCAAATTTTATCGTCGGTCAAAGATTGGGGTCTTAAATGGGTCAAACAAAGTCAACAGTCCAATCAAGCGTGACATGTGGAGAAAATGGTAAAAGGTGAAAAAGGTAAAGTTTCATGTTTTAGCACCTCCAATCTTTGATGAATGAAAAATTTGATGGGCCCCACTTTTTTTTTGGTTGGGGGCCCTCAGCCAAGTTCGACACACTTTTTATAGGAGATGTGTCTTTACCACCTTTATATTCACATCACTAATATCAAGTTTTCGATTTTATATGCCACATATTTTTCTAACTCTCCCAATGTGGGACTATTGTTATCAAAGAGTTATATTTTTCATTGCATGACTTTATTTGTGCTTTGCGAGCTCAAGCGAGCTACATATTAGCTCGGTGGGGTGATCAACTCCCCTCTGAATTGATCACATAGTATTTGCACATGGATTGGGCTAATCCCATATGCCTTAGGATTATCTACATCATCTCGGTGAAGCCTACACACTTACCTCCCACAATAACTCGGTGGATTTGTAGTATATTATAACTCGGAGAATCACTATTATTTCATGCAGTCAAACTTAACAACCATTTTGGCCACATTGGGTGGATTAACATGCCAATACCACATCTCGGCGTAGTTTTACCAATGACTCGGCCCACATTTTGGGTGATGTGAACAACCAAACATAGCTCGACCCCATATTGGGAAGTCCCTACAATGCACACCCATGACATGGCCATTCAAACACACAACTCGCCCCAACATCAGGTACATCAACATTTGTGTGGCCAAACAAAATGATAGGTGTGGCCTAAGACATGGAAACATAGGCATATGAGTCTATATTTAAACATGGAAATCGCCCCACACATGGTAAATGTGGGATAATACCCTGATTAGGTGAAACCGTCGATGGCAATACGGGATAGGTGACTCGAACCCGCGACCTCGTGGGTCTAAACACATCTTCTCGGCCAACTCACCCAATGGGATCGATGAAGTTAATAATGAGTTCGGCTAAAAATTACAGTAATATGGCAAATAAACGTAATTATAATGTGAGTTTAATTTTTTGGGTCCATATTACAAAAATGTATTGTAGTTAATATGAATGTTGTCATGGACCCACGAAGGGGTTTTAATTGATATAATGCTTCTTGTTTTTCAATGGTCATAGACCATGGAAATGTAGCATTTTAAATAATTATTGATTTTGTTAAATCTAGCCACCATGTGACTTTGCATGAAAAGAAGATAAGTTTAAAATTTGCAAAAAATAAATGAACTTTAACATGGACAAAAACAAAACTTACATGAAAGAGGGAATGCACATGGCTTGAAAAGAAATTTAATAAATTTATTAAGGGCACAAATTTTGGAAAAAGGAAGAATTTTAGCTTACAAGAAAAAACATATGCAAACCCTCCATAGTCACATTTCCTCATATGTGGCTATTTTTCTCTGCTTTTGGTGAATGGAGGAAAAATCTAAAGGAAATCTAGAAAAATGGGGGGCGTATTTTACTTCAGTTTCATGCAGAGGTTTTGTTCTATTAAAAAAGGGCATTTTTTTACTTTGTGTGGGGTGCATTTCCTAGAAAAACATGGGGATTTCCTTTTTGTCGTGCATACTAGTTTTCATATGTGGTTTCTCTTGTTGTGACTAATTTTGGGAAGAAGGAATTTGGGGGAAAAGGTGTATTTACTCCTAGGCATGGTTATCTAACTTTGATTTTCTTGTTTTTCTTTGAAATACGTAAATATGGTTTGGGTTTTCTCATATAGCTTTGAATCTGGAAAATATGAAGTCATATCAAGTAAAATATGATAAGGAATCTTACAAGAAAATAAACTCATATGAGTGAGTGGGAAATTTGTAAAATGGTTAGTCTTGTTGATTGAGCAAAGTTTTTGATTGCATTTCCATACTTACGGGCTAGTCACATTTTGTAAGTTCATATAGAAGTAATAGAGTATGGTATATAGCATAAATATAAATGCAAATTGGGGAATATGTAAAGGTGAATTTTCCTTGTTGTTGCATAGCTATTGTAATCAACCTTGAATGATTTAAATAAGAAATATTGTTGGTTTTCTATATTGGTTTCTTATCAGGGGAGATATGATGATTAAATCAACATATTTGACTTCAAAACTCTCCATAGACTCGTCTATTCAAGAGGGTATTTTGTAAAAGGTTTATTCTCACTGAAAACCATTCTTGGTTTGAGTGCATTGATTTTTTTGAATCTGTTATATTATCTTAATTGCATGAAAAATAAATTTGGGTACTTGCATTTGGGTTTTGTAATCTTTTGTGGTGTTGTTTGGATTTATTTCTATCTACCCACTTGTATAAAATGCAGAAGAGGCTTTATTTTCAGGCTTTGACACCAATTGATATGGGACACATATGTCTCTTTCTGAATATATTTCCAAGTCTTCTTACATGGGAGGAGCTTGTATACTAAATTAATGATCTTATAATGTTATTTGTGTAGATGTAAAAAGATATGTTAGTGAAAAATGCCAACAAGAACCAAAACAAATTGATTCCTATTCTAACACTCTAAAACACTACCTCAGATTGAGCAAGATGGAAAGGGAATAGAGTGCAATACCTTCACTTACCAAAGTAGAGATCCCTTTGATTTATTTGATGTGCTATTGATGGTGGATTGGATGTGCTTGCTTCATATTTGTGGATTCATTTAGATAGCATCTCCCCTTGATTGCTTGATAATTGTTATGGATTAAGATGAAGGATTGAATGATTGAAGGAGGGATTGAGTGATTGAAGAAGATGAAAATGGAAAAGGTTTGTTAACTTGTTTCTCCTTAGTTCTCATGGAGGAGGAGATTTAAATTTATAATTTTTGGTGGAGGATTCAATGGCTAAGATGAAGCCATGTTGGATTTTGATCGAGCGTGGAAAATGCATATGAGGATTATACAATTCTAGAATGGAGATTTCTATAATTTGAGAGAATTCTCCATTAAATTAAAAACTCAATGGAGTGAGGGAGATATATTTGAATTTTTAATATGAAATAGGGAAATTTAGAGAGGCTTCTAGAAATAGAAGCCTCTAGATTTAGAGGTGAGGATGTGATTAGGATTAGGATTAGATTAGGTTAATAAATGATGATTAGTGTAAGGTTACATGGAAAGGATAGGTGTAGGGTTTTGCAGCAGGCAGGTGGTAGGTGAGATGTAGGAATATTAAATTCCTAGAAAATGTTAATGAAGGATTAAAATAGGATAATATGATATAATAAGGAAATTAAAGTGATTAATGATAAAATGGGATAAAATGATGAATTTAAAGGATTAATGAAATGATAGGATAAATGATAAATGATAAAGGGTAAATATGATAAAATGGATTAATAATAATAATTAATCTTGTAATTAATTATTATATGGATGATGTTGGGATATTTTTGGGACAGATTAGTCATAATTAAGCATGTCGACATTTTAGATGTCTACATTTTTCCCCTCTTTGAAGTGTTATTGTGAAGCGTGTGATTCGAAGAAAAGAAGAGAAGGTGATATGATGGTGATATGATGCCCCTCGAGGGGTTAGGAAGGGAGGAATGATTCGGGTAACCTCTTAAAAGAGGAAAGGCCCAAATTAGTAGGTAGAGAAGATAAGAGGATAAGAATATTAAGGATTGTAGGAGAGGAGAGCGGAGTTAGAGGATTAGAAGATAGGAGAGAGGACTAGAGGAGTTATGAGATGAGAGGAGGATTAGAAGATATTGGAAATAGGATTAGAGGAGTATAATATTAAGGATTATAGGAGAGGAGAGAGGAGCTAGAGGATTAGAAGAAATAAGAGAGGATTATGAGATATTGGATTTTGGATGTGAGGATGCCCTACCAATGATGTATGACAAGGGTGAATATTTAGGATTTAGATTTGAGATGATGCCTCGGTTAAGGGGTTAGGTTTTGAGGATTTTAAATTATAGGATGCTAGATTTGAAGATGTTTATACATGATGATGTGGGAGTTGAGGATGTTACATTGCATGTTTGATTGATTAGATAGGAAGATCGGGAGGTTAGATAGCTAGTGAAATGATGATGAGGGCTAGATGTGGATGATGATAAGATTATGATATAAGGGGTGTGATACCATAAAGTTCCCCCTTGTTATCATCATTAGCAATGTGATTAATGATAAGGCATAAGGAAATATGTATCAAGGTATAAAGACCATGATGATTGAATTTCCAAATTCCTCCTGTCCTCATATCATTGGGATGATTAATACAAAAATATGGTCCTCATATCATTGGACCGTTTAAATAAAAATAAATGAAAGGGGCCTCATATCATTGGCCAAAATGCAAATGCAGAAATGTAAACAAATACACATAAGCAAAAACACAAACATTTCATTTTTGTATTTTATGGATTTTTGAATGTTTTGATTTTTATATTTTGGATTGTGGATGTTTAGATTATTAGATGTTGATATATTTAGATTTTGGATTTTGGATGTTGATATTATTTGATGTTGGATGGTGATGGGTGGTAACTTGGATGGGTAAGATGAAAGGGTGAAAGATGGGATAGGTCATGAGGGGGTGGGAAGGATGTGACTTTCTCCTATAAGTCCCAAAGTGTGTTTGGGTAGGATGAAAGGGAAGGATTGAGGGAAATTGGATAGGTTGGATAGGATAGGGATTGGTTGATAAGTTAGGATTAGATGGGATATGGGATGGGAGAGATAGATAGGATGAGGCATGTGGTATAGGAAAATATGGGGGATATGGAAGATTATATGATATGCTCTCTAGTATAGAGGGGATAAATTGAGGGATAGATGTAGTGTGCCCCCAAGTTGTGAAGTAGGGTGGCATGTGTGGATGGATGGATGGGTTTGATTTGACCCTAGATGAGGGGTATCTAAAATGGATGATGCCCCTAGTGGATGGTAGAAATTTGGCCCCAATCATGAACATATCAGTTCAAAAGGGACATGAGGCAGATTGAATGAAAAGGAAGGGATCAACATCTACCCACGATGTTCGATCCACATGGGAAAAGGATTTGGATGTGATGGAAGGAATAAAAAAACATCAGTGATGAAAAAGATGAGCCAAACAGCACATGTTCTAAGGAAAAAGTTGGACTAAAACAAAAGTGTGACTAAGTTCTAAACAATACTTGTAAATATGTGAGCGATATGTCTCTGCAAGATAATGTGTGCTATTTTGAGGTTTAATTATCACTGCTTTAAGTGAAGACTTAATGGGTAGTGTGTGAAGAAAAACTATTCAATGTATAGGGAGTGATTAAATCAAATAGGTGAATAGAGAGTGAATCGGAAGGCTAATATGTGAATTGTTTCGTTGCCAACGAGGCATCCATAGCCCCAACAGAGATGGATCGATTCTTGTCACAACATTTCTCTACTACCAACTAGGTATACATAGCCCTAGTAGAGTTACTAGAAACACCCATAGAGAGAGTCGTGAGGTGGATTTTATTTAATATTTTTAATTTTGATATGATTTTTTGCACTTTTATATTTGGATTTTTTGCATAAAGAGATTACACTCTCTTGAAAACTCTCAAGGAGTTAAGAATCACTAGTGGCTTTTTGGGGGGATGGAGATGAGTGTGAATATGACATTGGCTAGAGTATCACAGACATGCCTAAGGGTCTTCACCACAATTTGATTAAAGTGTGTTAAAGTGTGTGGATATCTAGGAGGAAAATTGTCTTTGGAAAGTTGGAGGTAATGATATACTAAGGTCACATGGTTATAGTAAGTACTATTGTCTTACAACATTGTGAGTAAGCTGATATAGTGTTAAAATGAAGGGATTGGAAGAGGATATGAATGGATGTGATGATAAGAATGGATTAGATGTAAAGGGATTTAGATGTTGGATGGAAGGAGCATGGATGGGAAGGAATTAACATTCGATGCATAAGTGACGAATTATGTACTAAATCCATTTTTAGGTATTTGGTATTGGTAGGGGATTAAATGATTTTTGATGGGTTGATTGGCTAAGATGGTAGTATCAACAAGAGGAGTGGTAGAAATGGGTTGTGATGGCGTAGTGGGAGGGATGTTATTAGTGTTAGGTTTATATCTAATCCTAAACATCTTGGATTTTGATGAAGGGAGATGGGTTCATGAATGCCTTGTTCATGGATTCCTAAGCCTTTGCCTCAATGTTTCATATTAGCAAACATATTTTTGGATATAGGATATGAATTGGATGGGGAAGATGATGTCATGTGGTCATCATGAGACTGGGGGGTTGTAATTTTTCATCCACTAAGAGGTCGGACTTAACAAAATATGGGAGGTGAGATTTTTTTGGTTTTTGGTTGGTGAGGGATGTTTGGATGTACAATGAGATTTGGATGGTTGACGATATTTTGATTTCGAGTAGGATTTGGATGGTGGGAAATGGTTATGGATAGGATTGGGATGGAAAGGTGGTGGATAGAGAGGTACAAGGATAAGAATTCCTTAGTTAATGAGGTTTTGGACATAAGACCTAAATTGCATGCAATGATTGGTCGAATGTCCATGGGTGTGATGGAAGTCACAATAATAGTGTTCCCGATACCAAGATGGTTTGGGAAGGTTTTGATCACGTGATTTTTTGGGGGATGGATGATCATGTTGAAGGTTTTTAGACGATGGAAGATGGTGGTCAAGGATTCTCCTAAAGGAGTGAAGTGGTTTGGGTTAAATGGTTTTGGGGGAGTAGGAAGTAAATTTGTAGGATTGAGTGGATTATGAGATGTTTTGGATTAGGATTTGGATTAGAATCATGTGGCTTAGAATCTTTACTCAAGTATAACATGTCCTTGTACCATAGCACATTACCTTTCCACTCAAATTTGTTAGATGTTATAGATCCTTGCTTGATATTTTGTATTAGAGATTGTGTATCCTTGTCCCGATCCCATTCCAATCTTGCTTCATCCACCAAATCGACCTTCAACATGGACATTCCACATAGTAAGGCATCTACATATGTATTCTTCTCGTATAATGCATCAGCTACTAAATTTTCTTTACCCTTTTGTATATGATTTCAAAATCATAACCCAACATTTTTGTTACCCACTTTTTTGTTCCTCGATGATAACCCTTTCTCCAAAAACTATTTGAGACTATCATGATCATTTTTACCTTTAAGTGTCTACCCATGAGATAGGGCTCCATTGCTTGACCGCATGAAGAATAGCCATCATTTCTTTCTCATAGACATGTTTAAGCATATCTTCTCCTTTGAATTGGTGACTCTAAAATGTAATTAGTCTTCCTTCCTACATTAGAACTACTCCCAATCCCGATCTTGAAGTGTCGCATTCAACAATGAAGGTTTTTGAGAAGTTGGGAGTAGCCAAAACTGGGGTGTTACACATGGCTTCCTTCAATTTGTTCAAAGGATTTAGTGGCTACTTCTATCCAATGGAAAGGCATCCTTCTTTAGCAATTCAATGAGTGGGGCTGTTATTCTACCATATTCCCTCATAAATATTTTGTAGTACCTGTTAGTCCTAGGAACCCATGAATATTTTTGAGAGTTTTGGGCTTTGGCCATTCCACCATAACTTTTATCTTCATAGGATCAACTTTGACACCTTCATGGGATACAATGTGACCCAAGTACTCTACCTCTTGTACACCAAAAGAACATTTGGATGGATTTACATAGAGAGTATGTTTCTCCAAAACTTCCAACATTGTATTTACATGTTGCAAGTGTTCTTCCCATGTCTTACTATGAATCAATATGTCATCAAAGAAAAATAATACAAATTTCCTTTAAAATGGCCTAAAAATAGTGTTCATCAAGCTTTGAAAGGTTGAGGGAGCATTTGTAAGACCAAAAGGCATTACCAAAAAATCATAATGGCCCTCATGAGTCCTAAAATCTATTTTATGAACATCTTCCTCTCTTGTCCTAATTTTATGGTACCCTGAACGAATATCTAATTTTGTGAAATAAATAGCACCATGCAATTCATCAAGTAAATCATCAATTCTTGGAATAGGAAAATTATCTTTGATGGTGTACTTTTGAGTTCTTTGTAATCTAGACACATCCTCCATGTTTCATCATTCTTACAGACCATGACCCTTTGGTGAAGAATATGCACTCTGGCTATGCCGATGATACCGCCTTCAACATTTCCTATACCATTTTCTCGATCTCATTTTTTCGAGAATATGGGTATCTATATGGTTTGATGTTAGGTGTTTGGCTCCTGGAATCAATGAATGGCATGATAATGATCCCTAACTAGTGGTAGTCCCTTTAGAATTGCATCAAAAACATATGAGTGAGCATCAATAGTCTTCGCAGATATGGTGGCATTGAAGACTCTATATTTTGTACTTCTATGGAAAATAACTTTGTTATAAATCCATCTACTCATTTTCCGATAACCTTCGTATCTAACACGAGTCTTGGTCGTTGATCTTATTAACCCTAATCATTCAAGACTGTCGATTGATGGGGTGGTTGGCATTGGTCTTTGCGATGTAATCTTGTGCATTGATTTCATTCCATCCTTGATCTCCATCATTGATGTATAACCCGACCGAGTTAGGGTTAGTCGGTGAGTTTGGCTTGGGTATTAAGGTAAAAAAATGAGCCCGAGCTCATTATTCTTCTGTGATTTGGACTTACGGCAAAGCCCTGGAAAAATTTCTCCCCACCACCATTATTGATCTTTGTGAGCTTATTTTACCTCTATGATTGTTGGTCATTTCTCATTTGATGGTCTTCTGTGTAGAGTATCTTGGAAACTTTGGCCATTTAATCGTCTCTGTAATTCATCATTTTTGTTTGGCCATCATGTTTGAAGGTATATAAACTTTAATACTTCTGGTCCATTCTGTATTGAATGAGTTAATACTTTGGCTATATTCTCAGTCATTACCTTGGTGTGGAACCACTGGTTCATTTGTAACTCCTATAGTTTCCTATCTATGCGTGCATAATATGATTCTTTTGGGGTGTATGCTTTGATTCTTCTGATTCAACTTTTTCCATGAAAGGTATACAAAGTTCTATTCTGGTTTCTCTATATCGACTCAGTCGTGGTACGCTTTGAAGCCATTATCCTTTTGTAGGCATTCGCTGATATCCTAGAAGCTGCAATTCTTGCTTTCTAAGTATGTATTTGATGACTCTGACTTGTCGTTTCTCTTCAACCGCCATTAACGATTTTTTGAGCTTTACTTTGGCTACGAAGAACCTGTGAGCATACTATAAAATAAAACTTGTGACTGTGAAAGAGATTTTGAAATTTTTTATTCTTCTTCTTATCACTGTGACATGCTTCTCGTTTAAAGCCATAATGAAGTATGGAGCTTAACTTTATTAGTTCCTATTATTTTTCTGTGGTTTCCTCCATTCTCACAGTCATGTTATACCTTGTAGCCATTGTTCCTCTAAAAGAACCTTATTCTGTGACTACATACTTTAAGATAAACATCACACTGCAACTCTTGGGTCTTCTTCTGAGATGTATACTTGAGATCTTCTATAATGGTATCTTTGACTATTATGACTCGCATGCTTTAAACTCAGCTGGTCCATCTGAAACTCTGTATTTTCTTTTTCTATTGACGATGGTTTTGTTGAGGTAACTCAGTTTCATCTCAGCTGCAAGTATGAGTTTGTTTCAAATGGCCCTTTGCTCTTTGGATGGAATTTCACACTTACAATCTCCACTGTAAATTTTTAGAGACTTGGCTCTGAAACCTGTAGAAGCTGATCATTTTCTTCTTCATTAAGAAGTTTAGCTAGAAGCTTTCTGTAACTGTAATTTTCTGTGAATAATTTCTACATGTTGTTATAACTTTATAAAACTTCTTTCTGAGGCCCTATATCTTCCTGATAACGTTTATAGAAACATCATGGAATAAATTGAAGAATCACATTCAGAGATACATAAGAGCTTATCATTTCTCCTTTGCTTTGATAATGTTATTAATTTGTAGCTTAACTTTCTCTTGTAATACATGGCATATTTCCTTAATTTGGCCTGAAATGAACAATAAGTTCCTATAATGAATAGTGAAATCAATATTTATAACTCTTATGTAGCATTACTTAATAAGTTATGTAAATTGAAAACAGTTGTAGCTCTCTTTTCGCTCTTATAAATATGAATATGCTACATTATTCTTTGTTCAATCTGAGTTGAATTTCTACAATACTTCTCCTTATTCAGATTACTATTTGATCAGTACAGTAGTTTATCTTTTGTCACAGCTTTCAAGCATGTATTAGTTGTGAAATAACATGATGGAAAGATGTAAAATGTCTATTTTACATGGCAAAGCCCTATCAAAATTTTCTCATATTTCCTTTTCCATTTTGTTTCAGCTACAATTTCATCTCAATTTCTAAGTTAATCCTTTTAATGTGAGCATGGAACTTGTATTCCAAACCAATGTTGAAGCCATATACTTCTTCTGAAAATTACTTGATCACTCTATAAGTTTCTACTTCTTTCTTTTGATACTTCTTGCATTTAAAATTGAAACCTGGATAGGATCACTCTTTTGTTGTTTGACCTTGACATTGAACCCTTTACCTATTTGATAAGGTATGGCACCAGTGATGTAATCTCTCCTAAACATGATTGTTTCAAAGCTTTTAGACCTTCAATTAATTCTGCATTTTTAGAAATAATATATCTTCTATTTTAAAAAATTAGTTTTTGTATTCTGTTTGATGAATGACATAGCTTCCTTTTTGTATAAGTCTGTTGTCCGAAAATATGTTCCCTTTTAGCATGCATTATATCTAAAACCTTCCATATCTCTTGTTCATTTCTTTTTTGTACTAAATTTTCTTTTTGTCCTTGCTTGACATGATTAATTTCTTCCTTTGTTGCAACATGTACCTGCACATCTTAGAAAATAGTTAGAAAAGATTTAGGCTATTTGGCCTCTCTTGTATTTCATATTTCTTCTTTTCTCTTCTCTTTCTTCAGTGATTATGGGGACCACATGTGTTATTTACGAAATAGTATTCTTTATCTGCTATGCATTTATCTTTTCTGTAATCATACCTCCTGATATCAGGAGATTCATTTACATGAAGATAGATAAAGACAAGAACATGATTTAATCATGAGCTCATGACTGATAGTCTCTTCTCTGTTTGTTTTTCAGGTATAGTGCAATGTTGAATAGCAAGGATGAAGATGGAGCAAAAGTTGGAGCGAAGATGGAGCAACGGGACAAAAAAAAGGCAATGATGGGTTCCTTCATATTCTTTTGCTTTTATTTTCATGCACATGCACCTTCTATTTCAGTAGTTATGATGTTTACTTGAGTCACATCCCATAGCTTGTGTGGGAAACATTTGAAATTCCTTATGAATAAAACATTGAATTCTGAAACTGAGTTGCGTACTTCCTTCTGCATTTCAACTTTGTATATGGATTGTATAATGAATTAAACAACTCAATAACATAATTGAATGTATTTAATCATAAAGGAAATAACTTTAAAATACATATAACCTTAGTAATGAAATTTGATTGTTGCAATCTGCAACCTTGGTTGTTGTTCCAAAACTCAACTTTTCGCCTATTCTATAATTCTGGTCTTCCTCAAGCTAATACATCTGTCCTTAGGGGATTTTGTGTTCTCTTGCTTTGAAGATAAACATGGAATCGTAAACTATGTGATTTGTTATGTTTTGTAACAACACACATAGCTGCAAATCACACGTAATCATTAATTTGTTGGTATTGAAAACATAATAATGCTTAATGTATCCCCTTAGTTAGGTTCACTTCACCAATGCCATCCATCGTAATGAAGTTTCGAGTTGCCTATTTTTGCACAAGTGTAAAAATGTCAACAAGATACTAATACCTAACAATACATGGCAAAAATTATAGGTTGGTGATCCTATACTTCATCTTCTACTAGTTCCTCAACCTCTCTTATAATTTTAGCTTCCTCGTTATCCTCGTTACCTCCTTCAATATAGAACAACTTCTTTCGGCACATTTTTGTCCTAGTCCATATTTGGTGTGACAATTAAAACATAATCATTTTGCTCTCTTCTCTTCCATTTGTCGAGGAGTTCCAAATTGGCCTAGCTAATGAAGGGTAAGAGATACTACGATCTCTAGTGTTAATGAAAGGCAACCTCCTACGCTTAATAAATTTTTCCTCTACTCAAGTTCCATGATAATAGAATCAAAAATCTTGAGTGGATTAAACATATGTACCTCATGCTCGATGTGGTCCTTAAGACCCCAAGAAATAAATCATTGATTCCCTTCGGAATATTCTCCACCCTTAAGGATAGGTTCGGAATTGATGTACATAATCTTTCACCGATCATGTTTTCCGTAATTTTCCAATTGACTAAATTAGTTCTCTAAAACATTGGAACTATAGTGCAAATGCAACTCCTTGGTAAAAATTATCCAAGTGACACGAGACCATTCTTTTACCTCTGAGCACATAACCATCGATACCAAACGAATTGGTCTGGTTCAAGATACAGGATACTAATGTCACCTTTTGTCTTGATGGTGTTTGATGTAACTCAAAGAAGTTCTCCATTTGATTTATCTAATTCAAGGGATCTTACCATCAAATTGCACGCATATCCACTTTCGACATCATGTTCGTGGTTACAAATAAGTTGGATTTCGATTGGGATGGAAAAGTGATCTAACATGGTTATTTTGTCCATTATTTTAAACTAAAGATCCTCCTTTGTTGATATGGGGAAAATTTGGGCCATGTTATTTACCCTTTACATGTTGCATGATATCATCTAACTGACTGATTGATTTGGTATATGTATCCTTTAGAGGCCATCTTAGATTGTACATTTCTGCACTCATACTCAAGTTGGACAACCTTATGATCAACTCGAGATAAACTCTAGTGCTTTGAGGAATCTATATTTACCCCTTCCGACTCCAACTCTTCAATCACTACCCCATCTTTATCTAGGGTTTTACCGAGTGACCTGTGATTCTTTTTTACTCTTGTGGAAGGCCCCGCTATGATATCAAACCTTAGGGTTTAGGGTTTCAATAGAAATTCGGCCAAATAGGAAAAAACATAGAGAATATACTAATACTATTTTTTTAGAGATTTCAACAAAAATGTAAAGAAATCTAAAAAAATTCCACAAATTTTGGTCTAGGAAGCGTTTTTATCAAACAACTAAATTTCCAATAACTTTTGAACTCCAATAAAATTGATACCTGATGGACAAGATCCGAAGATGTAGACGGATAAGGAGGTCGATGTAGATAAGACGGGCGCACACGAGTAATTCGCACAATAGATCCGAGTAACCTGCAAGACACCGATGCTTGACAGAAAAAGACCACGTTAAAAGGTATTTAGGTGGACTGCCCGAGAAGCGGGTCCGGGAAGCGATAAGCTTCCTCGGCGGATGTCAGTCCACGTTTTCAATTAAGTAAAGAAGCATACATGATAAAAGATGTACATATAAGACTAGATTTTCTGATTACAGTAATGAAACCGAATTTAAACAGCAGACAGAAAGCTACAGAAAATAGGAAACTATGAAATAAAGCTGGATTTGTGTTACCTGTGTCCTTTTACCTGTCTGCAGGATGATCGGCGTCGATTATGTAGAATCGGCGTCGATTTATGTGATCGGCGTCGACTGATGTGATCGGCGTCGACTGAAAGCAGATCGGTCAATCGGGGACAGTGCGAGAAGATTCAGAAATTGGAAAGTGAAGGACGGATCGTCAACGTCTGCTGGATGTGCCGAAGTTGGTGAGATACTGGAACAGAGTCACCAGAAGATCGATGGATACGTGATGTTGATGTGATAGGAGCAGAGTAACGGTGCTCCTCTCAGGGATTGATTCGGACAGGATCCTATCTCATTTGATACACTTGATGCTAAAAGATCTCTCTTTCTTACAACCTGTGTCTCTTTCGCGATCTGTCTCTTTCTCTCTCTCTGTTCGTGCGCGTGTTCTTCCTCCTTTTTTCGTTTTTTTTTTTTCGTCCCTAGAACTGAGTTCTGGGTTTGTATTTATAATCGGCGCCGCTCCTAAAAAATCGGCGCCGACCGTATAGGTCGGCGCCGATCGCGGGACAGACTCCCGAGATGGCCAAAATGAACGATTTCTAGAAAGGTAAGAGTTACCCCAAATACGGGAAATATCCCGCTTGGGGAAGAGGAAAAAATAGGGGTGATACATAGATAGAATAAATTTGGGGTAGATAAGTGATTAGGATACATGGGAAGAGGTGTAATTAAATATTTAATATTTAATTACTCACGGGTAAGATACAATGGGGTGAATTAAACTTAGGATAGGTGTTTAAATCACAAATCGGATAATATCCCAAGGGGATAGTGGTGACGTAAACGTGCCCCAGGCTACCTGAGCAGGTAAACGAATGTGAGGGACACTAAATTGAGTAACCAATTTTAAGTGTCTACATTTTGCCCCTTTTTGTCAAGTAACTTGCGATGAGCAAGGTTATGAGACAAAAACAAGGAGATGGAAGAAGGGAAGAAAAAGTGATGATGTGATCCCCCTCAAACTAGGGATGGGATGGATGATAGAACAGACGATCCCAAGTTTGAAAGAGGTAGATGAAAACGCAGGATGCCCCAGTCGGATGTCTGGAGTAGATCTGATCATTAACGATGTACAAAAATAAATAAAAAGGCAGCAACCTAAGGAACTCACATTGGTAGGGCAAACTAGACGGTCTCCTCATGAGACGACGTTAGTGCCTACAGACCCGCTTAACTCTAAGTTGCCAAAAAGTACGAGTGTCCCACGCAAAGGGAACAAAACCCGAAATAGACGGTGATATCGAAAAGATGCGCCGAAAGGCAATATTCAGTGCACAATAATGATCAGATGGATAAATAAGCCAAGCATCAACACTATGGCAAACAGATATGGAAAATCGACGGCGATCACAGTAATCGGCGACGACCAAGATAAACGGCGTCGATCAAAAAAATCGGCGCCGACCAAACGTAGCGCATATAAATATGCGAACGGAAAACGTAAACGATTTATTTTCATCGTGACGATTGATTCAGAGAGAGTCAGAATTTGGATTTGAGCACCATGGAAGCCTCTGGGAGCGGTCAGAAGCGCAGGAGGACACGACCTGGGGTAAGTGGTTCTTCTTGAACCCGTTGTATTTCATTTTTTTTTTTTTTTTGATTTTTTTTTTTTGTAGGAGGCCAGGGTCCGATTTATGTCCGGACAGTCAATCGGCGTCGATTGGTATAATCGGCGTCGATTGTTGTTTGAGCGGCGTCGATTGGTATTAATCGGCGTCGACTAGAAATAAACGACGCCGATTTTATTAAATCGACGCCGATTGGAAGAGATGAGATTTTTGTTGTTGTTTTGGATGTTGTGATTTGGGTAAATACGAGACTAATATTGCTCTTGATGTCGTGGGTGCAGGCACGAGAGGCTCTACACATGAGGGATGCTATTCCCGAGTTACTGGAGACTATTCTCCCTGATGTGACTGATGCAGATTGGCGGCATTTAGAGTTAGCCGGGCTCGGGGGCTTTAGATACTACAGACGAGTGCCGCGAGATGTAGAGCTGATGCGGGCACTAGTGCGACGGTGGGACAGCCATACGTGCACTTTTTGGTTCAGGACGGGTGAGATGACCATCACCCATGAGGACATATATAGGATTTTGAGACTGCCGATCACTGGGGACCCGATCGAGATTACACCGCGAGAGCAGCAGCAGAGGGCCCTAGTTCGATTATATAGAGATAGGGCAGATGATTCAGAGATAGTGTCTGGGGCAGTGCGGATAGCCTCACAGTATAGACAGGATAGCCCCCGGAGCAGACGGATAGTTCTGATTCAGATGGCGATATCCTATTTGCTCTGCCAGATTCAGGAGGTGGGAGATTCCCACTATTGTTATTAGACTGCGTTTGCGACATTCTGCAGTTCAGACAGGTGTTTGCCTTCGCTGATGCCTTGATAGCTCAGATATATCATGAGCTATGGATGTACACCACAGGCCGGAGGACAGGTATCGATGTCAGTTTTGTGCTCCATTGCTGGGCATATGAGCATATAGCGGTGATCAGGCCATCCGGGCTTCCTTGGATGCCAGCAGCAGTGGGAGGTATCGATTATGGATTCAGGCGATGGCGGGCTGACATGGCCGCTGGGGATACAGGGAGATCGGCCGATTGGTACACCGAGCGTTTCAGGACGCTGACACCGGATCAGGTCATCTGGAGGCCATATCGGGTATTTCCGACATGGGCGGGTCAGGATGCTCACTTGGTGGCACTGAGACGGAGCAGGGTGGTTAGGGGCCGCAGGCCGGATATGTGGGAGCGAGTCCCGTTTGTGAGAGTATTGAGACAGTTCGGCCTAGTGCAGACAGTGCCGACCACTTACACGCCTTATAGGCGAGATAGCAGGGAGACTGATCTGCCGATTTTGATCCCGGCAGATCCATTGAGAGAGGCCCCACCCTCCACAGACAGCGATGATGACGCAGGGGTGGATGAGGGTTATGCAGCATGGTATGATACAGAGCTACCACGACATCTCCCGGCATCTATAGATGCCGACGAGGAGGACATAGCTGCGATGCTGGATAGACTGGAGGGAGAGCATGCCACCCTGACACAGACACATCAGGTAGCTCTTGAGGAGATCAGGGCTCTGACAGAGGAGAGGGATGCCCTAATTTTGGAGAGAGACACCGCTCGCCAGGAGCGAGATACAGCGATCCAGCAGAGGGATCGCTATTATCGACATAGGGAGGCCCTCAGGGCCAAATATGGGGAGACAGGTACCACGTCGGAGTCTGGTACACAGGGTACGACCCTAGGAGGAGCACCACCAGCGCCAGCAGCCCCAGCAGCACCAGCAGCACCATTACGAGCACCGGGTACCGTGAGCTTGAGCACATATCAGTCTCTCCTCGCTGAGGTGAGATACTATGAGGATGCCTTAGCGCAGCATGCCCCACATGTGCCTCGGTACGGGGCGAGGAGGAGATCAGCGACGGCCACAGCGAGCGGGGCCTCAGGTGGAGGGAGCACCGGGAGAGACCGAGGTGTGCAGAGACCTCCAGCAGCAGGTGCGTCTAGCTCGATAGGCGGCGGCCAGGAGAGACAGCCTGGTCCAGAGGAGGGTGGAGGAGATAGTGTCCTCCATGCATCGGATTTTACTATATAGGGATTGATAGATTTTGTATCCATGTAGTGATGTAGCCTCGATTGGAAGGCATTGTATAGATGGCTTGATTGAAAGCCTCCCATTTTTGTTGTACAGATACACATGTATATATAGATTCATCATTTCATTTGTCATATAATTGTTCTCATGCTTTTGATTTTGATATACATGGATAAATGTAGCGTAATTGTGATGGATATAGATATAGACTGATAGATGATGAATAGATGTGATTGGATAAATATAGACTGATAGAGGATAGAAATAGATGTGATTTGATTTGATGTGATTGATATGTGGATATAATTTTGATGAAAAATAGAGATAGATAGATGTAATGTAACTTGGATGTGCAAGTTTTTAAATATTTTGATGGATAAATAGATAGATGTGATTGATGTATGGATTTTATTTTGATGAAAAATGGATATAGATAGATGTAGTGTAACTTGGATGCACCAGTTTTTAGATATTTTGATGGATAGATAGATAGATGTGATTGATGTACTCGGCATGTTTGAGATGTTAATTTAATTTTGATGAAAATAGATGGCCAGATCCACATGTGTTGATAATAGATGCTTTGATAGGTAAGATGATATTAGACAGAGGATAAATTTTGATTGAAATGTGAATTTGACTGGATGAAAAACAAAGAATAATGGGGAATACTCTTTGCGAGAGCCAAGGAAGTAATGAAAACGACCTTGACTAGAAATAAAGAAAATATGCCCGGATAAGAAAGAAAATGATAAGTTGGACTCCCAACCGACCATAGATAGAATCCGGATAGGAAATCACAATATCATGCATGTAAGGCCCTACATGAGGTTAAAATAAACCTGACACTAACTAGCCGCAAAACAGATCTAGGAGGGAAACGAAAGGAACAGTAAGTAAGTATCTTATCGGAATTTACAAGGGACAGAATACATGTCCATAGTGGGAAAATAGGATTCTCCATATGATCGACAAAAGGTCTTAAATCTCAGCTTCATGATTTTGGCAGAAGAGCAAACTGATCAATGCGGGAAGTTTGCTTGATATGGAAAGACTGATCAATACGGGAAGTCTTTCAGTGATGCTAAAAAGTGGATAAACTGACTGAAAGGCTGATTAATTGCAAGAAGCCTTGAATATGTCTTTGAAAAACAGCCGTCCTTCCAGGGAGCGGTCTGTATTTTGAATTTTAATGATAGCCATCCTTCGAGGGTATGGTCTATATTTTTTCTTTTTGATTTTTTTGATAATGTATGGATAGCTGTCCTTCAAGGGATCAGTCTATCTTTTTGGATAGCATCTTTTTTTTTTTTTTTTTTTTTTTTTTTTTGAAAATCTTTTTGGAAGAAGCTGAGTTTAGACCTAGATAGATTAGATGGAGGGGAAGAGAACATAAAGGAACATGCACTCATGCCCCGAGTAGATCCGACTAAGATAAGCACTTGGGACAGATGAAGTGGTGATTAAGGTATTCCTACCATGAGGAGGAACATATCCAAAAGAAACATGCAATGAGTAGAGCCGCGATACTCATATTTTAAGGTAAAAGAGGCAATAGGCGGAGAACCACATAGTTTCGAATCACCATGAAAGTATATGACTGGTTGTTTTAGACGGATGAAAGATCTGTGTTGCGACTAGACTTGTGTAAGATAGATTTTAACAGTAGAAGGGCCGTAGATGCAAGGCATTAAGAGGTTCCGCTTCAGGTATACCATCCATGGAAGATAGACGATAAGCCCCAGACCCATATTTATGAGTGATAACGTACGGGCCCATCCAGTTGGGAGCAAACTTACCACGTTGACTTCTTTCGAGTGTAGTGACATTTTGATTTTCTTTAAGAACAAGATCCCCAATTTTGAAGTCACGGTGCTGCAAGTGCTTGTTATAAGCACGTTTGACACGCTCAAGATAGACTTGATGATGTTCAAGAGCGTTGAGACGCCGCTCATCTAATAATTCAAGTTGTGCTAGACGATTTTGACGATAGTCCTCATCGGAGACAAATTCTCTAAGAGAAACACGGAGAGATGGGATTTGGACTTCCAAAGGAAGGACAGCCTCAGACCCATAGACGAGGGAAAAGGGAGTAGCACCAGTAGGAGTACGAATGCTAGTCCGATAAGCCCAGAGAGCAAAAGGGATATGTAAATGCCAATCCCTACCAGCTCGACTAGTTACCTTTGCGAGGATATTACGCAAAGTTTTATTGGAAGCTTCGGCCTGACCATTAGCTTGAGGATAGTATGGAGAAGAAAAACTGAGTTTGATATTGAAAGCTTTGCAGAGGTTCTGCAAATCAACGTTCTTGAAAGACTTACCATTATCTGTGATGAGTTTGTGTGGAACGCCAAAACGACAAATGATGTGTTGATAGACGAAATCAACTATGGGTTTAGCCTTTGTTGAAGAAAGAGGGATAGCCTCCACCCACTTAGTAAAGTACTCAGTGGCAGTAATGATAGAATGATGACGCTGTGAAGAACGGGGATTGATGAGACCAATAAGATCAAGACCCCATTGCGAAAAAGGCCACAAATCCGCCGTGGGTTGTAAAGCTTGACTAGGGATGTGTGTGAGATTGGAATGTTGTTGACACTTGACGCATTTCTTAGTGTATTCACAACAATCTCGATTAAGAGAAGGCCAATAATATCCCAAACGTAAGATGCGTTTAGCTACAGCTAAGCCACTAAAATGTCCACCACAGATACCATCATGGACCTCCTGGATAGCTTTAGATGATTCATGGGTTTTGAGGCACCGAAGCAAAATGCCATCAAAGCCGCGTTTGTAAAGAATCCCGCCTAGGATAGTATAGCGATTAGCGCGTTGGATAAAAGATCTTCTACCATTGGAAGTTAGATCTGGAGGAAGCACCGAATGAGATAGATAATCAACAATCTGTTGATACCACTCATCCTGAGTATGGGTTGTGACAGCATGGATTGAAGTTAGTTGCCTAAGATGAGATGGTTGATCTAATCGTTGTACAGCCACATAAAGTCGCGAGTCCTCGGTAAAAGGTGGGATAAGTGAGGCTAACGAAGCCATTGTATCTGCGAATCGATTTGCAGTGCGAGGAATAGCTTGGATAGTGAATTTATCGAAAGATTGGAGTTGAGCAAGAACGATGTCACGATATTTTTGAAGGATATCATTCTTGCATTGATAGACACCCGTGACTTGATTAACGATGAGTTCAGAATCACCAAAGATGTCAATATGACGAGCGCCGAGATTAATGGCATTTTGAAGACCCAAGACAAGAGCTTCGTATTCAGCCATATTATTGGTGCACTCAAAGTTCAATTTGTGTGCGACTGGGATAGGCGTACCCCAAGGAGGAATCATCACGAAACCCGCACCTCCCCCTTGCTGACATTTGGATCCATCAAAGAAGAGCTTTACTTTAAATGGAGATAGACCAAAATCAATTTGTTGGATATATTCATCGGGGAATTGAGCAAGGGGGTCTTGAGTGTCCGGAAGAGGAGCATCAGCTAATTGATCTGCAATAACCTGACCCTTGATAGACTTTTGCGGGATAAACTCGAGGTCAAATTCTGTCATAAGCATGAGCCAACGAGTGATACGATCATTGTGATAAGGCTTTGCATGAATTGTCTTGAGTGGATTGACACTTGTGACAATGTAAGTTTTGTGATTAAGGAGGTAATGACGAAGCTTAGAAGTCGCGAAGAAGAGAGCACAACACAGCTTTTCAGCTTCGGAATAACGTGTTTCATACTCATGGAGGGTGCGACTGATGTAATAGACAGCTTGTTCTTTACCACAAGTGTCCCGATGCGAAATCATGGCTCCCAGAGCATGGTCAGTCACAGAGATATAAAGATAGAAAGGCTCCCCCTCGCGTGGAGGTGTAAGCACAGGTGGAGAAAGAAGATAAGCTTTGAGATCATCAAAGGCCTTTTGGCAATGTTCATCCCATTCAAAATGAACATTCTTACGGAGGAGATGGTGAAAAGGTTGACAACGGTCCGACAATTGTGAGATAAAACGACGCACTGATTGAAGACGTCCTTGGAGACTGCATGGAGTTGCTTTAAGTTAGAAGGGGGAGGCATCTCAAGGATAGCTTTTATTTTTGCGGGGTCCACTTCAATACCCCTGATGGAAATGATAAAACCTAAAAGTTTACCAGTGAGAACGCCAAACACGCACTTAGATGGATTTAGACGAAGACAAAAGCGGATAAGCCTCTCAAAGAGAGGTGCAAGGATGAAAAGATGATCCTGACGACGTTTGGATTTACCGAGGAGATCGTCAACGTAATCTTCCACAGTTTTGTGTAAGAGATCATGGAAGATGTAGGTCATTGCTCGCTGATAGGTTGCTCCTGCGTTCTTAAGACCGAAAGGCATGACGCGATAACAAAAGGTCCCCCAAGGAGTTATGAAAGAAGTCTTATGTTGGTCTTCTAGTGCGATGAGAATTTGATTATATCCAGAGAAACCATCCATAAGAGAAAGCATCTCATGACCCGTAGTTAAATCCACGAGTTGGTCGATATTAGGTAAAGGAAAATCATCTTTTGGACAAGCAAGATTAAGATCCCGGAAGTCGGTACAAATTCAAATTTTCCCAGTAGCCTTTAGTTACTGGTACTACATTGGAAACCCATTGTGGATAATCGATGGGTTGGATGAAGTTAGCCGAGAGCAAGCACTGTAATTCTTCTTTAACAAGAAGGGCTACTCTAGGGTGCATTTTACGTAATTTTTGTTTAACTGGTTTGATGTTGGGAAGAGTAACGATATTGTGGACCACAATATCGGGATCGAGTCCTGGCATATCCTCATATGACCAAGCAAAGGCTTGACGATGGTTGGAAAGAAAAGTGGTAAAATCTCCTAACTCCTGTGGATTAAGGGATTGGCCGACCTTAATGATGCGAGGGTCTTCAGAAGTCCCTATATTAAGGTCGACAGTGGCTTCGTTGAGAAGCGTAGACGTGTCAGAAGGAATAGTCTTGGGAGATATGAATCCTCTGCCCCCAGATAGGTGAGGACAGAATCATCATCCGCACAGTGGATAGTGTTGATAGTAGGAGAGTCGTCTCCAACTATTTCAGGGAAGATTAACGGTATGGAAGTGGACCGGTTGTTAGTCTTATAGGCTAGCGGCCCTAAGGAAATGGTATTGAAAAAAAAAAAAGTTAGGTGGGATGGAAATGTCATCGTCCACATCGAGTGATGCTTCTGACTTAGCGGGAGAAGATGGTTCCTCAATAGGAAGAGGCTCATCGAGAATAGTGATAGTGGCTTTTGAAAGAGGTTTAAATCCTAAACCAAATTTTTGATGTGGCATGAGAGTAGGAATGGATGTGAGGTCATGCACACCTTGTTCATATTTTCCTAGGCCAAAACCCTTCCACGCGCATCGATATAAATAAGTTTTTGCAAACGTGGGATTCTGTAGATAATCGAACCCTGTTAAGTAAGGTTTGGTCCTAGGAGGAGAATCGGGTGATAGTGAGGTGTATCAAGACCACCGTAGATGAAATTAGTCTGTTGATTGGGCAGACCAATGGTGACGATGCGACCGAGACCTGGTTGATATTCAGGTTGTTTGTCTGGTCTACCATACTCACTAGGTTTGAGATGGCGTCGAAAGAAAAGAGAGGAAGCTCTCCCAGTGAGAAACGCTGCAATGTCTCTTCTAGATTTTGTAAATCCGGTAGTTTGGTTGCAGGTATGGAAGAAGATGAGGCCCCGTCAGGAGAAGAAGTATTTTCCTTTAGAGGGGCAGACCTTGTGGTCATGTCGCATTGTGCGGAAGGAAAAGGATCTCCTGGATGAGTATATATTTTACCCTCATATTGATATTTTAAGCATCGATGGAGGGTGGATGGGACACAATGCATCGCGCGAATCCAGGAGCGTCCGAGGATCATATTATAGTGGAATTTTCCTTCGACAATGTAGAAGAGTTCGTGAAGCAGCTTCTTACCTACTCGAATGGGTAAGACCACAGTTCCTAAAGTAACTGCTAGCTGATCGTTAAATGATCGAAGGGCGAAGGGCGGGGGTGACACTACGTTCTTTGGTAACTTAAGTTGCTCGAATGTGTGCGAGGAGATGACGTTGAGTGCAGCTCCACTGTCGATCATAACGCGTTTTAATGTAGTGTTGTCGATTTGGACTGTGATAAAGAGGGGAGTCTCCAAATCCTCTGAAGAAAGAGGAGGAATTTCCGAATCTTCAAAAGAAATGGCGGTTGATGGTCTATTCAATCCAACAACCAACTCGAAGGGTTGGGGCTCATCTGAATTTACTGCGATGCGACGCAGATTATCAATCAGAGCCTGGCGATGTTGTGGAGAGGATTGGATGAGGTCAAAAAGAGACATTTTGACCGGAGCCTGGGTGAGTTGTTTCATAACACTCTCCTCAACTGACACGGGAATTTGAGCCCGAGGTGCAGCACGAATAGAGACCTTAGGTCGTGGGGCTAATGAGGAAGGAGGAACTCCTTCAGGGGCTGCAGAAATGACAACGCGTGGTCGAGATGTTGTAGATGAAGATGGATTATCATAGTGTTGGGTTCTAGTGGCGATATGGATTGTGTCAATTTGAGAAGGTGGAAGATCAATTGGAGTGGAATCACTAGAGGTCTGAGTGGATCGTTGGGGCTCAGATGGGGCTAAGATGACAGGAGATACTTGTTCCTCCTCCTCCAGCAAAAGATCACTTTCTTCCAAAAGGTTGTTGACAACAGCTTGAAGAGCTTTACATCCCTCAGTATCATGACCCGGGGTACGGTGGTAAGCACAAATTAGATCAGAGTTAAACCAGGTAGGTTTAACTCCTTTAGGGTTATAGGGTTTAATCGGAGGAAGGGATATGGATGAAGATTGGATAAGTTGGCGAAGGATTTCGGTGTAGAACCCGGTAGACGAAGATGAGGACAGAGGTGATGAAGGTGCCTCTTTTACTTTAACAGACTGCCGAGGCAAAAGAACCTGCATGTCAGGTTTGACAGTCTTTTTAGGGATCATCTTATTTTTTTGGACACTTGGAGGAGCAGTCTTGGGCACTTGAGATGGAAGTAAGTGAGACATGATTGATTTTGGTGGAGGGGGAGCCCCTAAAATAGATTTTGAAGATGATGGAGATGTGACAAGTGTTGTGGTCTTCAAAGATAAAGGAGGTTGCTTGGTCGAATTTACTGATGATTTAGATAATGTCGATTTAGATGAGGAAGAAGCTCCCAAAGTAGGTGTAATCGGAGGGACATAGGGTGTCCTGGCTTTTGGTAATGAAGATGATGATCCTGATAGAAGAGGTGACGTCCTTTTAGTAGGTAAGTCGGCTTTTCGGGGTGTTGGTGAAGGATGTGTTGTAGAAGAAGATGATGGTTTTGATAAGTGTGTAGAAGAAGACGCCTTCTCAGCGGACAAATCCAATCTTTTATGGGGCGTAGAGAGAGATTTTTGTGGGAAAGCACCAAGGGTCTTGATGGTTCGAAATATGGGCTTTCCTTTTTCAGGGATGGTGACAACTTCAACGGCATAAGGTGATTGTAACCTTTTCGGGGGAAGTAAATGGGGAGGTACTGATGGCGCAACGTTAGATTTTGGTTGTCTCGGTTTAAGTTCAGGAACCGAGCGTATAGGTGTTGGTGCTACTTCTTTTGATTTTCCCTTAATAGGTGAAGTAGCATTAGTGGTGGAAGAAGTGAGTGATGAAGAAGCAGTTCCTTGCGAAGGGACGACTTCTGGTGCAGTAATTATGGGTGGAACTACTGTAGGAAAAGAGACGGGAAGAGTCAAAATCGAAGACGCTTCCGTCGGAGTCGGCACAATTATAGGTACGTTCACCAGGGGCATAGTTGCAGCGAGAATGGGAGCAACAGAAGTAGATGTATCTGCAGTGGAAACTCGAAGGGATGTAATTGCCTCGAGCATTGAAAGAATGTTTGACGATGAGACAGATGAGGATGACACTGTCTCGGGTATGGATGGAAGGTCGGACAAAGGAGCGGAGAGAGATGAACCCGTATCTAGCGATGTAGGAATATTCAAAGACGGGCTATCTGAAGATGGTGGAATTCCAGTGATTGACGAAGTGGAAGGAGGTTCTAATCCGGTTGATGTGTTCGCAGATGGCTTGGTTTCAGAAGAAGATTCTTTAGTAGAGATGAAGTTGATAGTATGAGTGTTTGGTTTTTGAGACTCTGAAGCATTATGGTTTGGGGAATGATTGGGAAAAGGTTGTTTAAAAACATCCAGTGCCTGATTTGGGGGAGCATTTGGGTTATCCAGAATGAGCTCGCCTTTATCAATGAATTTCTGGACAAGATTTTTAAAGGTCTGACATCGTTCGATGTCATGACCTTTGGTTCTATGATAATGACAGAAATCATTTTCCCTATACCAGAATGGACGTTCTTGGCTTTCATCAATATTCCTAATGGGGGGAAGTTCGATCATGCGAACTTCCAACATTTTCTCTAAGATAGAGGCATATGATTCCCCCAATGGAGCGAAGGATCGAGATGATGAAGTCCCTTTTCGAGAAGATGAGGGGTCTCTTCGTGGTGTTTGATTAGAAGTATTATCGACTCGTGATGTTTTTAATACGATAGCGTTGGTGGATCCCTGATTCTTGTCTTTAGAAGGGGAAGAATTTGGTTTGGTAAACCGAGAAAAATCGGGTTTAGATTTAGAGCGAAGTTTTAGCTTCCCTTGTTCAATGGCGCGAGATTCAAGTTTGCGTGCCATCGTAAAGGCTTCTTCAAAGGTATGAAAAGTTTGGATCCTTAAAGTGGAAGAAATGTGATTAGCACAAGATCGAGTAAACAACTCGATTTGTTGGGATTGAGGAAGGGAGAAAGACAATTGGTTGATTATCCCTCTCCAACGAGCGACAAAGTCTGCAATAGACTCATCATCGAATTGACGAATGTTATAAAGATCTGTAATCGAGATCTTATGCGCGATATTTATTGAAAAGTTTTCAACAAACATCTGGGCCAATTGAGAGAAAGAAAATAAGGAATGTTGAGGAATGTTATTGTACCAGTCTAAAGCAGGACCTGCTAGAGACATAGGGAAAGTACGGAGCATAAGCTCCTGATCCTGGACTATGAGGTAGCAAGCATGTTTGAATGCTCGCAAATGTTGTTGAGGGTCCTCTCGACTATGAAATTTTGAAAATTTAGGAAGTTCCCATTGGGGAGGATAAGGCTTAAAAGCCACTGAGGGGTGAATGGGTTCATTACACACTTCTTCAAAGGAGTATGAAGGTCGAGCCCCTTTTGTGGAGGCTTCCAAGTCTGTGATTTTCTTGAAAAGAATTTGAACCACGTCAGATTGAGGAGGAGGCACACTGGCATGTCCTACATAAGAAGCAAATGGTGGATGTTGTTGAGGTGTCAACGGGGGATTCATCTGTTGATTGGTAGGATGATAAGAGGAGTAACCAGGGGTTCTGGGTGACACCTGGTGGGGTATTTGCTGTGAAGTAGCTTGTGTATAGGCGGGCTGTGAGATAATAAGTGGTTGAGAAAATGAAGGTTGGATGACGGGTGGAGCCTGTGATTGGTGGACTCCTATGCTTGTTGATTGAATCGGGACAGATTGAGGAACATGAGTGCCGACTTGATTGGACATATTGGGGAACAAAACCTGAAAGGGGCCTTCTACTGCCGGATTAGGCATTAAGGGTGCCGATGCTAGAGGATGGGCGAAGGTCACTGTTGCTGGAACATTGGAAGAAAGACCCACTGGAGGACGAGAAGCAGGAGCCAACTGACTATTCGGAGGGGGTTGGCTCATAAAGAGGTACTGACCTTGGGACACGATGGAGGGCATAGATGAATTAACAGCAATATGCGGGTGCGCAGACGCATTCATTATAGCCAGGGCAGAGGACCTCTCAGAAGTAGGTTGTGGAATATTCGAGGTAACTGCGGTGTTAGGAATAGGTAAGGCTATTTGAGAACTAGTCAATATGGTCGGTGGAAGAGAAAAGGGAGGCACAGGGGCCTCGCCCTTCTCCGTGACTCGAGGCAAGAGAGATGATGCAAACTGTTCTACCAAGGCCTGGGATGGTTCATGAGAATAATCGTACACTTGCTGGATTGGTGGTCCTTGATCAGATATCTGAATAGACTTGTGTACTAGGTAGTCCATGAGGGCTACCGGATTGCGATCGAGGAGCGCCTGAAATTCAGGATCCCCGCGAGGAACATACTCTGAGTCAGAAGTAGATGATATTTCTGAAGGACTAGGGGAAGCTGGACGTGATGGGGTTACTTTGGCTTGATAGAAAGGATTATATGACCAGGATGGGGAACCAACTAACAGCGGTCCCGAGGAAGATTTGGGGGGTGCCGAAACATCCACGCTAGTGGTAATCTCGGAAGAGGAAGGGGCCAATTGAGCCATTCTTCTAGATTGTAACCGAGTGATGACCGTCATAAACACACAGAAAGAAGATTGACCTAACTAATGCACAGACAATTCAAGCAGCGCAGGTGATTATCTCCTTTAAGTTTTGATGCTTTTAAGAAAGAAAATATTAGGGAAGGCTTTTTAGAACAGGAACTACTCAGATAGCCAAACTAAGGATGGTTTGGGGAATGTTTGGTGAGGAGTCCCGAAGGCACTTCAGTAAAAGACCGGTACGTGGCTTGATATAGGGGCCTACCCCCGCACTTCACACACCGCTGCGATAAGGGAGTCGGGTGCTTTGCCAATATATACCAGAACTTCCGTGAATTTATAGCGCGGCCCGAGTACCGCGTAGGCTCTTCCTCTTGGATGTCACTTCCAAGTAGGCGAGGCCAGGGAAGGAATTTTTGTTTAAATGCTTTATACCTAGTGATTTTGGCTTTGTGTGCAAGGGTGAAAAATAAAAATCAAATAGTGTCACTACCGATTTTGATCAATTTTCCAGCCTAATTAAAACTAGATGAAAACATGCAGCAGCAATGACAAAGAAAAGGTTCTTTTTAAGCACTTAAAAATGAAGTGTTTGATTTCGATGAAGACAAGTCAAACAGATTCTTTCCCAAATGCGATTAAATTCCTTTTAAGCACCAAAAATTGAAATGTTCGAATGTGATAGACAACAAACAAAGAATTTTTTTTTTTTTTTTTTTTTTTGGTTCCTAAAAAGGAGAAAACACCGTAAAAGAGAAATACCTGTAGATTTAGCTCTCCAAGGTGTGTGGACTTCAAAAAGCGCGTTGTTGAGCTCTTCCCCTCGAACAATCCCACGAACAAGCAAAGTGCTCCGCAAGAAGAGGTTAAGCAAACACCAAACAAAACCCAGAAAGATATATCCGGATAATGGTGAAACGGAAATTTCTATTTCAAGGAACTAGAAAATTTCAAGGAAATAAAAATTTCACAAAAGAGCAAGATTAAAACGATGAAAGGAAATGCTCAAGCAGAACTGATAGAAATCAGTGAAGAAAAAGAACAAAGCTCAAAACTAAAAAAAAAAGAAATGAACTTGCCAATAAGGGACTTTGGTTAGGTCCCACCGGGCGTGCCAGAATGTAGATCAAGGATTTCGCGCTTGTTACCTGTCCAAGTTAATGCACCAAACTAAACACAAAAACCCTGAAAAACTCCAATAAAATTGATACCTGATGGACAAGATCCGAAGATGTAGACGGATAAGGAGGTCGATGTAGATAAGACGGGCGCACACGAGTAATTCGCACAATAGATCCGAGTAACCTGCAAGACACCGATGCTTGACAGAAAAAGACCACGTTAAAAGGTATTTAGGTGGACTGCCCGAGAAGCGGGTCCGGGAAGCGATAAGCTTCCTCGGCGGATGTCAGTCCACGTTTTCAATTAAGTAAAGAAGCATACATGATAAAAGATGTACATATAAGACTAGATTTTCTGATTACAGTAATGAAACCGAATTTAAACAGCAGACAGAAAGCTACAGAAAACAGGAAACTATGAAATAAAGCTGGATTTGTGTTACCTGTGTCCTTTTACCTGTCTGCAGGATGATCGGCGTCGATTATGTAGAATCGGCGTCGATTTATGTGATCGGCGTCGACTGATGTGATCGGCGTCGACTGAAACAGATCGGCGTCGACTGAAAGCAGATCGGTCAATCGGGGACAGTGCGAGAAGATTCGGAAATTGGAAAGTGAAGGACGGATCGTCAACGTCTGCTGGATGTGCCGAAGTTGGTGAGATACTGGAACAGAGTCACCAGAAGATCGATGGATACGTGCGATGTTGATGTGATAGGAGCAGAGTAACGGTGCTCCTCTCAGGGATTGATTCGGACAGGATCCTATCTCATTTGATACACTTGATGCTAAAAGATCTCTCTTTCTTACAACCTGTGTCTCTTTCGCGATCTGTCTCTTTCTCTCTCTCTCTTCGTGCGCGTGTTCTTCCTCCTTTTTTTTTTTTTTTTTTTTTTTCGTCCCTAGAACTGAGTTCTGGGTTTGTATTTATAATCGGCGCCGCTCCTAAAAATCGGCGCCGACCGTATAGGTCGGCGCCGATCGCGGGACAGACTCCCGAGATGGCCAAAATGAACGATTTCTAGAAAGATAAGAGTTACCCCAAATACGGGAAATATCCCGCTTGGGGAAGAGGAAAAATAGGGGTGATACATAGATAGAATAAATTTGGGGTAGATAAGTGATTAGGATACATGGGAAGAGGTGTAATTAAATATTTAATATTTAATTACTCACGGGTAAGATACAATGGGGTGAATTAAACTTAGGATAGGTGTTTAAATCACAAATCGGATAATATCCCAAGGGGATAGTGGTGACGTAAACGTGCCCCAGGCTACCTGAGCAGGGAAACGAATGTGAGGGACACTAAATTGAGTAACCAATTTTATATTTAATACTTTACTATGATTTTGAAGGAATTATTGTGCATATGTTTGTTATTTTTACCTTGTTAATTCTTCTTCAAGAAATGGCTTAAATAGATCTATTTGTGAAACATTAACTACACTTTTGGAAGAGTATGTGTTGAGTTATCACAGGAGCACATGAATTAATTCATGCAGCATGTAGGACTCTAATTGACGTGTGTAGGACTCTAAGGACATGTTGGCATAGGACTCACCTCACGTTAATAGGGAACTCAAAGTACCACATCAAGATCATCCAGGTCATCGACCCTGATTCTCCAAAGTAGGAAATTCACACATACATGCAGATAATTCAAATTATTGGAATCACATAACTGAAACACCATATCTTGGACATAGTGACACCATTAACTCAACAAACATTCCACCCAACTTTGAGGATGAAGTACTCCAAACTAAAGATTTGTCATCACCAAAATTCTCTTCAATCAAGTTAATGAGTTGAAGAATCTTCAATGATGATTGACTCCTTCAAAGGATCCAATCACGGATTTCCTCTTCAATTGTCAAGAATGATTCCAATTCAAACACTTTAAGGACTACCCCTTTCATTAATGTATTTCCCAAAATAGATAGCCATGCTTCAGTTAGCATTTAGTTAAGTAGACTTAGTCATTTGGAATAACTAGTTCTCTCCTAAAAGAACTAGAACATCTCTTGTATAAAAGAGATCATGTACTTAGATTTAGTGGTTTGATTTTTTTAGTCATTTGATTCATTGTAAAAGTGCATTTTCAATTCAATAAAGATAGCAGATTCAAGGGAAATTTTTGTTGTTTAAATTCAAGTGTTAAACCTGATCGAAGGGAAGGAGCAAGGGCCACTCCTAACCAATGAAAAGGGAGTTTACATTTATTTCCTTTTTCTTTGTGAATGCATTTACTATTCCAACATTGATTTCATTACTTTGATGCATTTATGTTTCCATGATCAATGAATTTAAGAATTTTCCAATTTTATATTTCATTTTAGTTTTCCTTTCAAGCATTTTATTTTGTAATCATGATTAGTTCAACAATTTCTTAGTTTTTGTTACTAAAGTATGTACTACAAATTCATTCCTATTGTTTCCTTTGTTTGCAAACAACCATGGACACCACCTGGATTGATAGAATAATATGATTAAAGTATGAGCATCAACAACACTCATCACTTTTTTTTGCACCATTTTTTGGGGAATTCAAGGTGTTATCAAAGGTTAAGGTGCTAGCTAAAGGTATTACTTGTTTTTCTGGTAAGTTTCCATTCGAAATATCATTTCCATAACTCTTTCTTTTTAAAAGATCAGAAGACCTTGTAGTGATGTAGTGACAACAAGAATCCTCTGAGTTTGGAGTATGTGGAACACACACAATTAAGTTTAGTACTAATAGTTAGGGAACCATTTTCAGTATGATAGGATTGTATGTTTAGACCTAGAGACCATAGAGGTAGATTTGTTAGATTAAATCCTCAAACCCCCCTCAAAACCAGCATGTGGAACAACTTTTGACCAAGGAAGAATGGATGATGAAGTACATAACCCCAATGGTGCAAACAATGGAAACCCTCTAAGTTGGAAGGACGTTTACCTACCCTATTGAATTAGATCCTAATGAAGATGCTCCTATGAAAAATATATCCCCATCAATTCTACCAAATTTTTGGGGATTAGTTTTAGAGGACCCTGACCAATTCCTTTTTGAGTTTAAGGTTTTATGCCAAACATATGACTACACTTCGATACCCAAAAGCTTAAACTATTTCCCTCTACTCTAAAAGATGCAACTATGAGGTGGTTTATGGGTTTAAGCCCAAATTCCATTCATAACTGGGAAGAAATGGAATAGGCCTTCTGGACAAGTATCAAGGATTATTGTAGAGTGAGGGATAGGAAAGAAGAGCTCTTTCGAATTCAACAAAAAAGGAAGATGAAAGTGTAGAAGATTACCTAGATCGGTTCCTTTTCCTTCACAGAAGGTGTGGTACTGGCCTAGATATTAACCTACTTAAAACTTTATTTCTTAAAGGGTTGGATGAAGACACACAAGAAGCATTCAATTTAATGGGAAAGGGAGACATGAACAAGTTAGAGTTCACAGACATTATCGACCTCTGTAGGAATTACTCTCAAACTCACCCCAATCTGAGAAGACAAAAAGGAAAAATGGCCAATGGGGACCTATCCAAATTAAGGGAAGAAATTAAAATTTGAGAACAGACCTCTGGTTCAACTCAATACAACTATGGATAGAGAAAAGGCTAGGAATATAGAGCCTTTGTTCATTTACTACCCAAGATGTAGAGCTAAACATGGACTTAAGGATTATCCTTTGGATAAGACAAAAATTTGTCTTCTCTGTGAACTCAAGCATGCCACAGATCAATGTGGACTACTTCCCTTGCTAAAGAATCACCTAAAACAAAGCAACCAAGAGGAATCTGAGCTGAACTATATGGCTCAGAGGCAAGGAGGAATTTTAGACCAATCAAAATCAGCCCTACATCCCAAAATCACAATGGACTCCAAATCAATGGAATGCACCATGGCCATATCCTCCACCTTGGGTTCAACAAGCCCCATAGAATGGAGCCCACAAGTGGAATGCCCCACCAAATTATTATCAACAACCTTGGGCTCCACATCCAAACATTCCACCATATCAACAAGTTTAATCCTAGTACCAACAACAAGTGGAATGCACCTCAAGGATCTGGGAAATAATACTATAATCAAAGAAGACCTCAAGGCCAACAAGCCCTATTGACTGGACCCACTAATGCTGCCCAACCTGATCAAACCCCCAACCACAGATCCTGCACAAACTGTGGCCAATCCCAAAAATGTGAGGCAGGAAACCCAACATATACTTGTGGAATCGATAGAAATCCCACAGTAAACTTGGTGGATTGTAAGAATATTTTTCTATGCGTTTAGGGAAGGTTGCCTCAAAACCTTCCTCTCTGTGATAGAGGAAATTCTGAAGAAATAGAAAAACTAGAAGAAACACAACCTAGTTTCATTGAAGAAACTCCTCAACCAAACAAAGACATTCCTTTTCCATCTAGGCTTTTTGAGAAACCAAGTATTGTAGTTCATGAAAATCAAAGTCAAAATTAATACAAGGATTGAGGAAGTTAAGTATTGGCATTCCCCTATTGCAAGCTCTTAAGGAAATCCCTGAGTTAAACAAAACAATTAAAGAGCTTTGTTTCAAGGCTCTCAGGAAGAAGGAAGAACCAACCTAAAACCATCCATGTTGATGGAAAGCTAGCTAGTATTTTGGAAGGGAATATTCCCCCTCCTAAATATGGAGATCCTGGAAGTCCTCTTGTAATAGTTTGCATAGGAGAGGTCAGATTCCTAATGTTTTGATTGATCTAGGAGTTGCCATCAATGTTATGACAACAGATACTACTCTGTCCACTTTAGCACTTCCTGAACCACATAGTCCACATCTATAGTTTTGTAGATGGTAGACCAATCTGTGAACAAACCCAAGGGAATAATATAAAGATGTTACCATTACCATCGAATCTGGGACTATGCGGTAGACTTCATGATCATAAAAACAAAGAATAGGAAAATTGGATACCCCATCATCCTAGGATGCCCTTGGTTAGCTTATGCTATGCCTCACCCTTATTGATATGCAGGATAGGAATATGGTGATCACTAATGGTCAAGATTCAAAGAAATTGTCATTATACCCTGTTGCTAAACCATTTTCCCACAGAATAACAAACAAGGGTCTAAAGATGATTCTGATGATTCAGATGATATCATCTCCTCTCTTTCCATGGTCATAATTCAAGAGCACTCAAGATCAAATTCAATGTGATTACCATGAACTGGTGTCAAGACATAGTTTGAGTCTACTGAGTCTTGAGTGCTAGATTCAATTCAAGTCAAGTCTGCATTGAACTCCTATGTTGATTGATTCTTCTTTCTAGTCCTACACTACAACTTACATAGAAATAAGAAATGATTTCATGGATGGAGATAACAAGCCCATTATCTGTCCTTTTGCAAAAAATATAGATATGACATAATCTATTTTCCAAAACATAACTTTTGTTCACAAGTTGTTACCACATAGGTGTCCATTAAATGCACTCTTAAGAGAATACCCTGTTGTAGATTTGATTCACCCTGATACCAAACAATTACCTATTCTTCCTAGAAAAACATTGACAATTAATAGTTGGTTGACTGATCAGGAAGAAAATACCTTGTTCAAACTCCTCTGCTCTCATCCCCAAGATTTTTCTTGGGAGTATAGTGACATGAAGGGTATTCACCCTAGTATTTGTACACATCACATCTATACCACTGATTCTAGACCAAGTCAAGACAACCTCAAAGAAGAATAAACCCTACTCTAAGAGATATTGTGAAAACTGAGATTGAGAAGCTTTTAAATGTAGGATTTATTTATCCAATCTCAGATAGTCAATGGGTTTCTCCTTTGGTTATAGTGCCTAAAAAGAATGGGAAATGGAGAGTTTGTGTGGACTATAGGGAATTGAACAAAGCCACTCATAGGGATTATTTTCCATTACCTTTTATTGACCAAGTTTTAGACAATCTCTCTAGTAAGAGGTACTTTTCATTCCTTGATGGATTTAGTGGATACAACTAGATAACAATGGCCCCTGAAGATCAAGATAAAACAACTTTCACCTATCCTTGGGGACATTTTCTTACAGAGTGCTACCTTTTGGGTTATGTAATGCCCCTGCTACTTTTCAAAGAGCCATGTTGGAAATATTTTGATCTCACCCATGATTGTGTAGAAATTTACATGGATGATTTCATGGTTTATGGAGCAACATTCCAAGAGGTGGTCAACAATCTGGATAAAGTCCTTGCTCGATGTGAAAAGCATCAGTTATCTTTGAATCATGAGAAATGCTTATTCATGATGGAACAAGGTATAGTGTTGGGCCATCATGTCTCAATAGAGGGAATTAAGGTTGACCCAGACAAAGTTAATATCATTGTAAAATTGCCATCACCCACAAACCAAACTGAAGTAAGAAGCTTTCTTGGTCATGTCGGTTACTATCGAAGGTTCATTTCAGATTTTAGTAAAATTCTTCTCCATTATTTCTCTTCTAACTAAGGATTCTTGAATTTAAATGGACAAAAGCATGTCAACAAGCTTTTGATGCAATCAAAGACAAGTTGATAAGCACACCAAGTGTTGAGAGGTCCTAATTGGAAGCTACCCTTCCATATTCAAATAGATGCCTCAAATGAAGCAGTAGGTGTTGTCTTGGGACAACAAGAGGAAGGAGAACCTATGCACACCATTTACTACATTAGTAAAAAATATTTCCCCTGCTGAAAGGAACTACACAACAACTGAGAAATAATTTTGGTAGTAGTTTATGCAATCAACAAGTTTAGACATTATATTATAGGATATGAAGTGATTGTTCATATTGACCACTCTGCTATCAAATATCTAATGAATAAACCTTTAGTGCATGGCAAGATTGTAAGGTGGTTATTGTTACTACATAGGAGTTTAACATTAAAATCATTGACAAACCAGGGAAATCAAATGTGGTAGCTGATTTTCTCTCCAGACTTACCACTTTAGAAGAAGAAGAGAAGTCAATGATGAATTTTCTAGATGAGCATTTGTTTGCACTTTCCACTACCTCTCCTTGGTATGTAGATATGGCTAATTACTTAGCTACAAGGAAGTTTCCAAACTTTTTCACACCAAAGAAAAGAAAGCAACTAATTAAACAGAGTGTGATGTATACTTGGTTAAATGGAATTCTTTTCAAATGTGGGCTTGATCATGTCTTACGCAGGTGTGTAGCTGAAAATGAAGTATTTGACATACTTAGAGCATGCCATGATGAACCATCAAGAGGGCATTATTCAATTCAAAGGACCATTCACAAAGTTCTTGGAGCTGGTTACTTTTGGCCTTCCTTGTTTAAGGATGTCAAAAAGTATGTGTGGAGGTGTGATCAATGCCAAGAGAATGGGGAAACCAACATTTACATCAGAAATGCCACTCCAACCATAGGTTGTATTGGAACCATTTGAAAAATGGGGTTGGATTTCATTGGACCCATGGACCCAACTTCCCAAGGAAAAGAATACATCCTAGTTTGTATTGATTATGTTACTAAGTGGGTTGAAGTTCAAGCACTGCCACATGCAAGGGATGAGAAAGTTACAGATTTTCTTTATGAGCGTATCTTTCAAAGGTTTGGAGCACCAAGATCCATTGTGTCAGATCAAGGACCATTCATGTTAGGAGTAATAAGTTCTTTTGTAGAAACATATCAGTTGAAGCATAAGAATTCATCTCCCTATCATCCACAATCTAATGGCCAAGTGGAAGTTACTAATAACAGAGAGCTGGAGAACATACTAACTAAGACAATGGACATCTCAAGGAAGAATTGGGCTCAAAAACTACAAAAAAGTATGGGCTTATAACACTACTTGGAAAACAACAATGGGATTTACTCCCTATGAATTAGTCTATGGTAAGAAGCCAATTCTACCTATAGAATTTGAGATTCAAACCTTAAGGACAACAACTGAAGTGGGCATTGATTTGACAAAAGCACAACAAGCCAAAATTATTCAATTAAATGAACTAGATGAAATTAGACTTCAGGCATTACATCATACTTGAGATCATCCAACAACAAGAGGAAACTTTGGCATGATAAATAGATAAAGCCAAGGAAATTTTAGGTAGGGGATTGGGCTTTTTCTATTTGATTCAAAGTATAAAGACTTTAAAGGGAAATTACAGATGAGATGGATGGGCCCGTATCAAATTGTAGAAGTATTTGACAATGGGACTATCCAATTGGTTCCAATAGATGGTGAAAGGAAGGTAATGTTGGTTAATGGGCACAAATGAGGTTGTACCATAAACCAACATCTAAAGAAGAGTTTCAAAAGGAAATTCAAGAGGATTCAGATCTGAACTATGTGGGAAAAGTTTCTTTTCCCAACACAACTCAGACTTGATCAACCAACTACTAAGAAATAAAGAGGGGTGATTGAAAACCAGATGATGGTGGTCATCCTCCTCTGAAGCATTGGTTGAAAACTAGAAATGGTGGCCAATGCTTCCAAAAAAAAAAAAAAAAAAAAATAAATACAGAGGACCGAAAAACCAGAAATGGCGGTCATACCCCCAAATGATCATCAATAAAGGAAGTACCACATATACGAAGGAGCATTACACCAGCATGGGAATGATGGTGGAGATTTGAAAAGTTTTAATATCAAGGTATGCATAATTAATTGATTCTTAAATGTAGGAAGGTTTTAAATTATGAGTTGTTAATTATTGAACATCGTGCACCTTGATTAACCACTTCATTTCCACTCACTTCACATGCTTCTCAAATCCCAACTAAATCCATAATTCATTTCCCCATAATGTTCACACACATCCAATCACCTCCATTACCACCTTGGGATACTAGCATAACTTTCCAAATAGTTATATTTCTTGCATGCTAAGTTCATCCCATTTCCACTTTCCGAATTAGACCCTTCCATTCCTCCACTGCTCACCTCTCTCTTCTCACTCTATCACTCTGCAAAATTTTCCACTTCCAGTCATGTGCCTTCATCCATATTTCCTATCTGCTCAAGCTTAGACATGGGGCCTAGGTTGCATGATGAAACCAACAAGTTTTGTTGAGCTTTTGGATGATACAAGGGTATTGAAATTTTTGAAAGTGTGGGATGGCTAGATTTTCTATTGGCATATGAAGAATTTAGTGTTTCAATGACTAAAGAATTTACAAGGAATATGGAAGAAGGGCACTCCACTATCCATGGTAAGAAAATTCCCTTTTCTCCAACTATAATCAGTCATCTTTTTGGTTTACCTAATGAGGGGTTAGTAAGTAAGTGATAGGACCATGTATAATGAGGTAATTAAAATATTTGTAGTTGGGAAGAAAGAGAAACTACAATGGTCATAGATAACAAGGGAAAAGCAAAAGGGGTTAAAAGAATAACTATACCGAACCTTGGGCTGAAGTGGCCAAATGGTTGATTAAATATTTTACATGTGAGGGACAATATGAAATTGTATTGGGTCATGTATTAAGAATGTTAATCCATCTTCGACATGGTCAAAGTGTGCCTCAAGTATAAGATTAATTTTCCCAATTTCTATATGAATCCATTTGTGTTTTCTATAGAAAATTTTCATTGGGGGCTCCATATTTGAAATTCTAGGGTTTGATCCACTTAATATGCAAACATCAGTTTGTCAAAAAGAAGCATGGGGTGAAGAAATGGTTAAATTTTCAAAAATAATAATGTGCCCTTGAATCCTGTGGTGGTTGTAGAACAAGCCCCCTCTACCTCTGTGAGACCCAAGAAAATGTCTCAAACTTCAAAGCCTACACCTACCCTTCATGAGACACCAATTGATAATCCCTTGTCCCAAGAGGAACAAGAAGCAGCTGAAATAATGCAAACCCTAGTTCAAACCCCACCGAGTCTCCTAGCAATCCTAGTGTCCCCATCTACTCCTGACATAGAAATGGAAATTGAGCATTCTTTTCCTAAAACAGAGGGTCACCTGATAGAGATAAAGGAAGGCACCTATGGAAGAGGGAGAACCTAGTTCTCCCCCTGATTTTGATACTATCATGCCCCAAGTCCTCTCCTTGTCCAAAGTTCAGTTTGAGCTACAGATAGCTCAAGAGAGAATAAACCAACTGCAATCACTCTTGGAGGCCAAAGAAACTCATTTCTCCTAAAAAATAGTTGTTAAGGATCAAGAGGTTCAACAACTATAGGGAATAATAACACAATATGAGGAAGCCACCCTTCAGTTCCAAAAGACTTTAGAGGAATGAGAACAACAGGTAAACTCCCTTCAAGCTAGAACCGAGGAGCTTGGCACATCTCTTGCACTATTGCAAGAAAATAGAAGAGAGCAAGAGCCTGTGGCCATGGAAGATCAAGCCATTCAAACTGATTTTTTTTTCCTCATATTATTGTTTTAAGAGGTATGGTTAAGTGGATGGAAAGAATGCTAAGCAAGATTAAGAGAGCAAGTGGAGAGGAGAAAAAAATTTGAAAGAAGAAAATAAATTGCTAAAAGAAAATGTGTTCTTTTGATAAGTAAGTCGACTCTATGACCAAGTTCTTTCTTGCCGACCCCCTTCAAAATTTTATGCATTATTTTTAAAAGAACAGTTCTCAAATGGAAAATATCTAGGGCTCGTGAAATGATGGACATAGAGTTTGAGGATGATACAATTTTGTAGCTGCATATACTACAAGAAATGATGTTGAGAAAAAAAATTTTTTTGTGTGAATTCTATGTTCACAAGTTTCTTCTCCAGAGAAAATTGAGATTCCAATCAATCTTTATGTGGGAGAAGTACAATTAAGGGATTTCATTTCCACACTCAAGACATCAAGGTGAATGGAGAGATCAATGAGTAATTTTGTGCAGTCAGAATCTACCATTGGCCTCTTAATGAGGCATGATTTACCAGCACCACTTTGGTTTTTCAATAGGTTTCATTCACAAGTGTATTGTCTACGTCTAGTAGACAAGTACACAGATATTCTTGGAATTGTGTCAAGAATTTTAGAGAACATGTGATCCCCACATTCAATGTTAATTTCCTTGCTTCCTAGGTCCGATATCAGCTACTTGCATAGAGCCATATAAAAGGAAAGAGGTCATTTCACCAACAAACCTCAAGATGGTCATTAAAACGAGAAAAAGATATCTGCAAGATAATTTTGGACCTCAAAGAACAATGGATTGGTATGAGATACAGCCCCCACTGGTCCTTGCACCTATGCCATGATGGAATTCAATAGATGACCAACTAGAAGGCAACTACAAGACCTGGAGGGATAATGTTGTTGATCATTTTGGATTCTCTAACACATCTTTGGATGAAACTTGGAAAACTTTTTCCAATGAATATAATTATTCTAGAATTGTAGAGCAATTGAATGTTAGGTAGTAGGAGGACCTGCTAAACCTTTAGTCCTGGGGGAGTGATGAACCCCATTTTGTGATGTTTAAGCCATGTTTATCCTTATACCATTTTGATGTCATAGTGCATGATGAACAATGTTAACTTCTTATATTTAATACTTTACTATGATTTTGAAGGAATTATTGTGCATATGTTTGTTATTTTTACTTTGTTAATTCTTCTTCAAAAATGGCTTAAATAGATTGTTTGTGAAACATTAACTGCACTTTTGGAAGAGTATGTGTTGAGTTATCACAGGAGCACATGACTTAATTCATGCACCGACACATGACTCTAATTGACGTGTTGGTGCAGGACTCACCTTGGCACAGGACTCCCTCCGTTAATAGGGAACTCAGAGTACCACATCAAGATCATCCAAGTCATGACCTGATTCTCCAAAGTAGGAAATTCACACATACATGTAGATAATTCAAATTATTGGAATCACAGCTGGAAACACCATATCTTGGACATAAAGCAAGTGCCATTAACTCAACAAACATTCCACCCAACTTTGAGGATGAAGTACTCTCGAACTAAAGATTTTCATCACCAAAATTCTCTTCAATCAGTTAATGAGTTGAAGAATCTTCAACAATGATTGACTCCTTCAAAGGATCCAATCACATGGATTTCCTCTTCAGTTGTCAAGAATGATTCTAGTTCAAACACTTTAAGGACTCCCCTTTCATTAATGTATTTCCCAAAATAGATAGCCATTGCTTCAGTTAGCATTTAGTTAAGTAGACTTAGTCATTTGAATAACTAACTAGTTCTCTCCTAAAAGAACTAGAACATCTCTTGTATAAAAGAGATCATGTACTCAGATTTAGTGGTTTGGTTTTTAGTCATTTGATTCATTGTAAGAAAACCCCGAAATCCCAAAACCCAAAACGTGAAACCCGAAACCACGAAATCTTGAAACCCAAACCCTCAAAACCCGAAACCCCAAGCTCCCGAAAAGGAAAAAAATCTAAAACTCGAACTCCCGAAAAGGAAAAAAATTGAAACTCAAAGTCTAAATTTAGGACTTGAAGCTTTGGAATTTTGAAACCTTTTTCTCGAACAATGAACAGTGTCACGTGATATGGTTTCAAAGTCAAACTCCGAAGTCTGAATTTCAGACTTCAAAGGTTCAACATTTCAAAACTCTCAAGCTGACTTGAGGATGAACAGTAACCCAAACTTTAAAATAAAAATTCTGAAGTTTGGAATCCTTAAAGTCCAAAATTTTGGATTTCGGAGGTTGTGATGCAAGTTCAGAGTCTAGTTCGAAAAATAGAGCAAACCACTCACATTTATTACAGTATGGCACCCTCATCTTTAGATGGCCATAACTATTGACTGGAAGCTCAAATTTGGACAAAAATAGACTTTTTGGAAAGCCCTTAGTGTCCTCTACACAACTACAGCTAGTTTTCTTAATTTTAATAAGACTAAGTGTTTAAAAATGAATAAATACAGTCCACCATTTTAGATGAGGTTTCCAAATTTCTCACCTACCAAAATGATGAGGTATGGGTTTCCTTTATTCTCCAACAATGTAAATTACATGGAGGCATGGGTTTTATAGTGACACCCATCATTGTTGTAGGATATTTTAATGCATTTTTGGGTGGTTGAAGAAAGATTTCAAATTCTTCTCTCTCCCTTCTCTCATTCTTCCTATATATTGTAAGGAGGGGCTCATTTCAAAAGGTTGGACACCTTGTATATGCCCCTCCCTTCTTCTTCTTGTCTATAAGAGATTTTGTGGAGATTCCAAACCTCCCTACTAGACATTGTAATGCAAAATATATGCCTTTGGCCATAAATGTGATGTATTGTATCAACTTGAGAGCAATAAAATCATATATGTGGATGTTTCAAACCCTCTTCTTGTGTTCTATTGCATCTTCCTAATCTTTCATTGCATGCAAGGTTATTGTGTATTGTTGTGTTTTCATTGCAAGATTCTAGTTGTGTTGTGTTTATTGTGCAGGTTGTTCAACACTCCTTGGTGCATCACCTTCCCTTAGAGTAGGTTTTAATTTTCATGCATTTTCTCTAACTTTGTCTCCTTGGGAAAACATTATATTAGTGTTAGATCTGCAACTCTCTGCACTTTGGAGTAGTTGGCACTAGGATAGGATAGGAAGTCGGCCTTCTCCAGGAGGGTTATCCCGATTGCAAAGTCCCACACTTTGGGATAACTCCATGTTTGATGAATCACACTGACTGCCTCAACCATTCACTACAAGCAATCATGGGTGTTGTGATTACACATCAACATTTCGAGTGTAGATCTTATTTCTTTGATGCATTTACTGTTTCCATGATCAATGACTTTAAGAATTTTCCAATTATGTATCTCATCTTAGTTTTACTTTCAAGCATTTTATTTGTAATCACGATCAGTTCATCAATTTCTTAGTTTTTGTTACTAAAGTATGTGTTGCAAATTCGTTCCTATTGTTCCCTTTATTGCAAATAACCATGGACACCACCCTGGATTGACAGAATAATATGATTAAATTACAAACATAATGACACTCATCATGATGATTGATAAGGGATTTTGAGATTGATGATTGTGTGGGCTTGGGATTGGTGGCTAGATTAGCAAGGAAATAAAGGAGGTCCTCTTGGTCTAGGTATAAGTTGGTGAGATGGTCAAAGTCGATGAAATTGGCTTGTGGGGATAGTGGTTAATGATGATTAGGTCGAGTGTGGATTGGGATGATTTGGTTTCCTCAAAGAGGAAGTTAATAAAGTGAGGGTAGGGATCTTAGGAATGGAAAACTTTGGATGTGGTTGGTTAGAAGATGATGGTTTAGGGGTGATTGATTGATTGAAGAGTGAAGATTGGATATTTGTTGATTAATTTGTTGAGTGGTTTTTAGGATGTTAGCATCAACATGAGATGGTTGATTTGGATAGCAAGGAGAGGATTGATTGAGGTAGAATGTGAGATTTGATATTTGTTTGTTAATGTGTTGGATGGTGTGTGGGACTTCATGGTTAAAGCGAGATGGTTGACTTTGATGGGTGGGGGATGATGGGATAACTTGTTTGATGGATTTAGAAAAGAGGTAGGGATTTAGATGTTGGTTTAGAGAGGATGGGGATTAAGGATCAAAGGCCATGGTTAGATAGGATATATGGGGGATTAGATTTGGATTGGGATATTTGATTAAGGATGGTTGATGTGATTTGGGTTGGGATCGTGTGATTAAGGATGATTAATTATGATAATTTTTTATTGCTTAAAATTTTAAGATAATAGGATGGTCAAGGGTGTTCACAAGCACACAAGAAAACATGCAACACACACCCTAACTAGTCAAGTGGGATTACAATCAAGCTATAGTTCACTTTCAATACCACATATTGATGATCGTGCCATAATTGGATCTCTACCTATATGTTAATGTGGTAATGGATAGCGAGTGATCTTAAGGAGTGTGGCTTCCTTACACTATAGCTCAATATGCGGCCAAGAGGGCTACCTAGACTAGGATATATGGGCTCACTAGGGGTGTCCACGATATACCTTGCAATATGCGCGAGGCCCAATTCCATGTTTTAAGGATTTTTTTAAGGCACGGCTATTGGGATGTAAACGCCTCACTTCACGTCGCTCTTAAAACAAATAGCACTTAGCCAATAACAACATCTTTCCTCAAATTTGTATACCCCGCCAAAACATGGGGTGTCTCTACATGCGTGGAGATGAAGCCCCTGATCCACAAGACCCCTAGGACTATGACAAGTGCATGGATATCATTTCCATGTCACATTACCCCTACAAAATAAAAATGGGAAGGCTATCCACTTTGATCCTCAAGATCGTTTTAGGGCGAGAGGAGAGCATACACGTTTTTTCCTCCGGGATGAATAAGAAACAATACAAAAACACAAGGATGGTGATAAAAGTAAGATAAACTATGATAAAATGAAATGATAAAGATTATTATATTGATGATTGGGTCTTCAAGAGTGGGCCCTACAAAACAAGGATTGGTAATTTGATTTTTGAACCCAAAATCTTGGACTAACGAGCTGCAAAACAAAAGGATTAGTAGCTTTTCAATTCCAAAATCACATGCATACTTTTAACTCCAATCCCCTATCATAAACCTAGTACTAATTAATTTCAATCCCCTATCATCTATTCCCTCTTCTTATTCCTTGTCCGCTTCTATCCTCTTTCCAATTCATTCTCGAGTTCCATGAATCTTTGTGTACCCTCTTTTCACTTTTATCCTCTTCATTTCTTTTCTCATATATCTTTTCCTCCTTCCTCATCCACTCTACCTACTTTACTCCTACTTATAGTTGGTTTATAATTCCCACCGTAGTACTCAAAAATCCCCATGTATTACATTATCTTGCTTCTCTTTGCAATCTTTCTAATCTTATTTTTTCTTCCTTTTGATCCTTCTCGGACCCTTCATGGGATTTCCTTGATTATGGCCCTTTCTCCTTAATTTCCCTTCTTCTCGGGACTACATACCTTTGGTTCCTAACCAACTACTCCTTTTCATGTGGAATTAGTACCATGTCCTTTTCCACAACTAACATCTTTACCAAGAAAGGGGATTGCTTTGAAAATTTTCCTTGAGTCCACTAATGAAGTGTTCTTCCAAAGAGTTAAAAGAAAAAATATTTTGTATAAGAAAATTAGTTACATAATCATCAATTGTAGTTCACATTTTATGGTCTATAACCCTAGTGCATTAAGTATCTAGATTGTGTAGTTTTTTTGTCTTCTCTTCCATCCATACATACTCCTTTCTTCATATTAAAAGAGAAATATTCTAGTCTAGATAGTCAAGTGGTTAGTTCTATGGAAGCTATATTTTGGTTGTATACACTAATCTTGTGCATGTTATGATTCCATAAGCACATATTCTCCATATAGTATGTTTGTTGTTATGATAACCATGAGTGTAGGAACTACATCTTAGAAACCAACATGAGAAGGAGCACTGATAGGTTTGTGTGTGCGTCGGGTGATCATCTAGATCTCATTCTAGGTGAAGGGCATGTTAATGAAAATCACAACACCCTTGAATGGCCTAGTTTTTGTGGGGCATTCGGTGTGATCTGCACAACATTGTACCATCTCTCAAGTGTGGGAATTGTAAACCGAGATGGACCTCCAGAGAAAGTTGGTTCTTGTTCCTAAACTACCTGCCACAATCTACTCTAATGCAGGCAAAGCTAATCTATCCTAATCTAACCATTCTAAGGAACCAGAGAGAAAGAGAGAGTGAAAGAGAGCCTACACTAAAGCGCGATACACCAGAGAAGGAAAGAGGTGAGATACTCTGCTTGAGGGAGGATGAAATAGGGAAAAAGAGATGAGGGAGGCCATGTAGATGTGACACGTAGACCCAAGTCCAAATCTACCATTAAAACTCCATGAAACACAACATCCTACACTGCAAACGTGAAATACATGCACAAGAAGAAAACATGAAATGGAGAGGCATAGAGAAACAAAAACATGAGAAAGGGTTGAAGAACACCACAAAAACACAATTTTATTGCTCTATGAGGTGCACAGACCATTACACGGATGTTCAGAAGCATAAAATCTTCTTGTCAGGTGTAGGGGAAGGCTTATAGCTCAAATGGAGTTAGGAAACAAATTTGACAGAGTTTCCCCACACCCAGAATGTCTCTCCTTCTCAAATGAGAAGTGTTTACAATATATAGAATGATGAAAACTAGAGAGAAAGAAGGAAAAAATGGATTCTACTCTGAAATCTCAACCACCAACCATCAATGCCCCGAAAATCTGCCTCTGATCACATCGATCTGGTTCCCCATGTCTTTGGCATGTTGGAGAAGAAAAAATGGCAAATCAGATCAGATCGGGTATTTGAAGCAATCGGATCATACATTAATGGCATGAAAGACATTTTTCTATTTTACACCCACCAAATCCTACTAAGAATAATATTTTATGCTTCCATGCCGTATAGGAGGTAGATATCTTTCCAACACTACCAAATTTTTTGAATTTCGAGCCTTTGGATCGAAAGTTATGCCCATTTGAATATTTGAATCGAATCCATACAAAAATGGTGAAAAAACCAATTTTGCAAAATGGATCCATGGGCCCGAAATTACAACTTGTGCCTTTTGCACAAAAATTACAAAAGTGCAAAAGTTCCCCATGAGCATGAGCTGTAACTTTACATTTACATTTGGCGAACAAACCTCCTGGGCTCGTAGGCCCGATTGTAAACCATGCCTTTTGCAAAAGTGCAAAGTGCCAAGATATCTCCCACCGCCCCGTCGGTCCACAATTTACCTTTGGTGAAAAGTCTTCCCAGGCTGTTGGCCATAACTTACAAAATATGAGGAGTTAGAAGGACTTCTTTATATTTCTTGAAAGGGGAGGAATTTCTATCGATGGAAATGCTTTCAAGGGACCTTAAGTGCTTAAAATATATAAAAATTTAGATTGAAGCACAAAAGGGGGAAATGGTGTTAGTTGACCAAAAATAAGTGTGAGCTTATTTTGGTCAACAATTTGGCAACTCATGGGGATATCTGCCTTCTAGATGAGATGATCAGTGGCCTTGAAGCATCCATTAGGCATGGAGTCTGCCTGGTAAACACAAATCTAATCTGAACTTTGAAAATATGATCCCTGAGCCACTTGGAACACCACTGAAACTGGAGTTGATCTCACCAAATGCCATTTTCAATGCACTGTGCATGAGCAACAAAACACCACCATACAAACTATGTACAAAACTAGAAATCATACACACCCCAAGTGGGATATGCAGAGTGTGCACAAGCACTTCTTCTGCTGAAAGCAAACCTACCTACTCTACTCTAACCAGAGAGATGGGAAATTTCAAACAAAACTCTTCTTGGTGATGAGAAATGTTCATATTATTTGATTGATTATCAATGGGCTCCGTATGGACCCATTTGATAATTCAATTTTTGGAATCATCCCCCATCTCTCACAAATAATTTAATTCAAAATGCACCCATCGACACTTTCTTTTAAAAATGAAATCTTTATTTCACCACCCATTCAAATCATGTCCCCCACTTTGCCTAATAAGTCAAATTATGGGACCCACATGATCACATCACATCCCTAACTCAGGTTACTTTACTACACCCTGGGTATCATCTAACCTGCAGTTAGTCTCATATCTAAGCTATAAATATGGGGTTTTCCCCATATTTCAAAAAAAAAAAAAAAAAAAAAGAAAGAAAGGGGAGGAGACATTTTCAAAGACCAAAATGGAAGACTTAGAAAAGAAGGATATATTTTTAGACAAAAGAAGAAGAAAGCTCTGACAGTGTCTCCTATCTTGCCATCTGGATGCCCGGTTCATTTCCATAGCAGGACATGAGCTAAGTACTTTTGTTATTCCATTTGCTTGTCATTTTTACTGTTGTTCATGATCTAATTATCTTGTCTGACACATGGGGTTGACATCCTCCAAGGGAGTTGAAATCCTCTTGGAACTAGCACTGTCCTGGGAAACCCCCGCATATTGTGTTCTAATCTTATCTGGTTTAAGTTTTTCATAGATCTAACTTCTTGATATCATGCATCTGATTTCTTTGTGCCCGTATCATCCATCTCAATCTCCAAGGTACTAAGCCCTTGTATACTCGACGTGGTCTCGTGTTTCTTGATTACTCATACACTCACCTGGATGGAAGCAGGAAATGCAGATCTACATTTGGCACGCCCGGTGGGACCAGACCCTAGATCTGGTTGTTTTGTTTGTTATTTTACTTATTTTATCTAACTTGCTTGTTTGCATGGTCTTAATATTCGTTGATCTCAGTTTAGTATAATCCATCGTTTAAGTCACCTCGGAGGTACGTGCTCTTTGTTTTCTGTTTACCCGCATGGGATATGAATCTCGAAAATTTAACCTTGTTCTTCTAGTGCTCGTCATATCTTATATTTTGCATAAATATATATATTTTTGACTTATTTCACGCTTTGTTTAGTTTATCTTTTTTTATATGCGTAAATATCACGATTAATCCTCAATTGATTAATTTTAGAACTTTCTAATTGGGATAAAAGTTTATATATTAATTAATATTATACATTTTATTTATATATTATATTAATAGTAATTAAAATTGAAGTTTTTTTTTTGTTTATATTATCTCCTATAGATAATTAATTTTTATTATTTAAATAATTAAAAAAGAGACAATTAATATTAAATATAACAATTAATAAAAGAAAAAATTAAATTGGAATTAAAATTATAAAAATAAAAAAAAAAAATATATCCTTATCCTCATCCCCCTAATTCCACTAGCTCACCAACTTAGCCAAACTAGCCACCTCACCTCCCCACTCCACCATTGAAAATTTCTCGAAACCCATTCCCACCCCCACTCCATCCTCCATCCCTCCATTCCCGTTCCGATCTACCCCATCATCTCTCCCTCTCTTCTCCCTCTCTCCTCACCCTCTCCATCTCCTTTTCCACCATTCCCACCCTCTCCTCTCCCTCCACTGTCCATCTCCTTCAACTCCTCTCAACCTCCATTCCCTCCTACCCCCCCATGCTCCGAACAACCCACCTCCTCACCTCCACCCATCTCCCTTCCTTTCTTCTCTCACATAGATCCCTTAAATGAGCCACTCGACTCTCTCCCATCTTCCTTCCACCACAACACCCCCACTCCCTACTCCATCTCTCTCTGCTCCTCCTCCTCTCTCGAACTGAAACCCGATTCTCGCCTCACCCCATCCTCTCCTTCCTCCCCTCACCCCCTACCTCTCCACATCCTCTCCCTGCCACTCCCCATCTCGATGTCTCCCTCTCCTCCCCCCCCCTCCTCTCCCCTCACTTCTCCCTTGCTCGCCTTCCACACTCCCCACCACATCTCCTTCTAACTTCTCCCTCCCCCCCTCTTCCCGGCTCTCCCTCTACTCCACAGTCCTTCCTCCCTCTCCCACCACTTCTTCCTCCCTCTCCCTCTCCCTCTCCCCTCTCCCTCTCTTCCACTACTCGAGCTCCTCTCCACTCCCCTCTCCATCGTCGTCCCTCTCCACTTCTTCCATCGAGCTTTTTCCTCCCCCATCCTAACTCCCCGACTCCACACCGAACCATCCTCCACACCTCCATTCCCCTCCACCCACCATGATCCTCTCTCGACCCACTCTCCATCTCCATCTCATTCCATCCTCCCACCCAATCCATCTCTCTTCATATCCATTTATGTCTACATATTCCACCTTATTCCACTTCATATGCCCTCCACTCGCAATACATTTCTAGCTTCCTCATCTTAATCCCATCTCCCATGATCCACATCACTCCCCCATATCCCTTCTCTTCATTGTTGTCCCTTCCATCCCATCCCATGCCTACCACTCTCATCACACACACACTCCAATCTCCCTACCTCTCCATCTCCTTCCAACCACCATTCTTACCTAAACCCACCTCCCCTCTCTTCAATTCCCTAATTAACCTAACCATCAATTTCCAAATCCTATCTCGATGTTTAAAATGAATGAATTGGTGTCCGAGAAGGCATCATTTGATATAAATTCACTTTATCACTTTGATAATCATGAAGTTTACACTCTATTGATAAACGTATCTCCTTATCCATATGAGCTTTCTTGGAATATTGGCTTATAATTTTTTTAAGAATTTCATATTCCCATATTGATTTAACATTTCTGGCTTGTTTAATAGCCACGATTAGACTTCGATCATATCGACTATGGTGTTTTGGCCATATAAAATAGATCCACCATTCTTTTCAATACACTTTGCTTTGATAATATTTCCATCCTGAAATTTAGATTAATGTAAAGTCTTTTGTGCATAATTCTATAAAAATGTTATCATGAAATGAAAATTATTGACTTCACAATCTTAGTATAACGTTTGGTAATTTTAAACACTTGTGCTTAACACGTATATATAAATATATTTTCATTTATAGTTTTGTGATTTCCTTATGTCATTATCAATTGTTTCACTTTATTTCAAATTCATACAAGTATATTTCATTTTTTAATTTTTGAATAATAACGAGTTTCTACTCAATTTTTTATTATATTGAATATTCGATTCACGTTGTTTTGATAATTCTTTAATAATCTCTATAGAAAAACATGTTATAAATACATAATTTTTAACAACATAGTAAGAGCACAACTACATAGACAATTCATCGTACATGTCTACGGAATATGATCCAATTAATCTTCCTCCATTTATATTTTTGGTAATTTTCATTTTGTCATTATGTGAAGAGCCATGTCCATATGCAACATAACTAACCGGTTTCGATCTACCAGTCCTAGATCCAACTTTTGACTTTGTTGTTCCTAAAAGCACACATTAGATTTGGTTTGCTTTTCCATCAAATGATCCATCATCTTTATAAATTGATATGTCTTTTGGAAACACTCTTCCCCACATAGAATGACCCCTTGGTGGTGGGAAGTCAATTTGTTGGTCCCGCATATGTGGGTGATGTAAAGTTGAGACACTTTTTTTTTGCATGATTGAACATTCCTCATCTCGAATCAATTTTGTATCAATTAATCTACTCCAACTTCTTTTCGTTAGATCCATTCCATAGTTTCTTTTATTATTATTATTATTATTATTATTATTATTATTATTATTATGGATAGTTTCTAATATATCTTAGCATTTAATCATTCATTTGCCATTTGTTTTAATGTTTATTTAATTCATCATTTCTTTAATCATTTATTTTAATGAGACAACCAATTTTTAGTTTATAGTCTATTAATAAACTATAGTTTATAGTTTATAGCATTTAATCATTTATAATTTATTAATAGCTTTCTATAACTTTTTAATTAGTTGCATTATTATTATCTTGCTTCTTTTTGATGAAGTAACTTTTGATAACATCTATATCTTCTTTCTTAACCATATCAACTGATTATATTTGTCTTATTTTCTAGGTGAAATCAACAAATTCACAATCATCCAACAACGTCATCGATATCATGTGCTTTGCAAAAAAAAAACAAACATAAATCATTTTCACCAACTCCTCATCTACAATGGTCATAAACAATGCCATTTCAGGATACCTAGGTGTTTGAGTCACTAAGTGCTTCTAAATACATCACTATCAAACAGCACTTAAATAACCATGATAAGTGATTCTCTAGGTATTTCTCATTTTTCTCTATTTTCTCTTTTTTGCATCAAATTTTCCCTTTCCTGAGTGTTTTTCTACATCGAATGTCACATTTCATTTTGGTCTAAAATGAACCTTCTGCATCCTACCTGATCACATAGCTTAAGTAAAAGGATTTAACTCTCTACATTTCACTTATCACACACTGCCTAAAACTGCACAAACATAATTAACACATCAAAACATTCCTCTCACCTGGTTAACTGTTTGGGACCTAAACACCCAATAGGAAACCATCTCAGACATCTCCCAATCCATAACTGCCTAAAACCAGCTTTAGACTCCTTTAGGTACCTTTATTGCTATTTTTCTTTTCTGTTCACATCCTCTAAATTAATCATGATGCTAAAAAAATTTGCTTGATTTGTTTGTCAATAATATACATAAACAGATGTTTCTTTATTTCACACCTATTGTCGCTCTCTCCCAAATCGAGACAAACAAACAATCTGCTCTATCTAATAAAGTTACTTCTTCTGATGATCTCACCCAAAAGATTCTAAACTCAAAACCACGTCGCTCATGGTCACCCAATCTCCAGTCTCCATGGTCTCACCTCATGAGAACCATGTCATACAAAATTCTCCCCACCTTGACACCAACCCTCCTATCCCCCGTCAAGCCAATCTTCCTAAATCAATCGCACCACCATCTCCTGCTCCTCTAGATACACTTGAATCTCCTCCTAACCCCATATATGACTTCTTACTCCAAAAATCCCCTACAATCTCTCAATCCTCCCAATCTCCTCAATTGGTGGATCGCATTCCACCCACATCCCTTTTTTTCAATTCTATTTCATCCGCCACTAGTATGCCCATCAAACAATCTCATCCTTTGAATACCTACATTCCTACCCATCCTATGCTCCAATAGTCTCAACCCCTTAACACTCATATCCCTACTTATCATCTACCACAACAACCTACCCAGCTTCAACAAACACACCATATTCCTATTATTCAAAGTCAAACCTATCTCAACCAAAAATCTCAACCCATGACACATGTTCATCTTACTTACAAACCATTCCGCAAACATCCTATCCACAAACTTATCAACCACCTTATCAGATGCTTCCTCAACTACCCACACACCCACAAACACATTATTTGCCTTATCAAACTACTTTTCAAACCACACAACCAATCCAATCTCAACCTTACAACACCTCGAGTGATTCAATTTACACCTTAATGAATCGGTTAGCCAATTTAGAAACCCTTACCATACCACCCAAGAACACCTTATCCTATGAACAAATCTGTAATGAACCGATTCATCCATCGGTTCCAATTAAACCCTATCCCCCTCATTGGAAGCTTCCTGCATTTAATAAGTTCAACAATAAAGAAGATCCCCAACAACATCTCCTCACATTTAAACACATGTTGTCTCATTGCACATGATCACGATTTACTTCTTCACACTTTCCCCATGTCTCTGTCTAGTCCCGGGCTGGACTGGTACCACAGTATCCCATGACATTCCTTATTATCTTTCACTCAACTTGCACAGTTGTTCTTAGAACACTTTTCTATCAATATCACATGTAAGACCACTATTGCTGATCTATATACCATTGAAAGTATGAAAATGAGCCCATCGCCGACTTCGTCGCACATGATGGCATGTTGTTATAAATCAACTATCCTTCACTATCCCGCAAACCGAACTTATCAACTTATTCTCGCATTCATGTGCCAAACATATATCATCCACTTTGCAGATCCAATCATTTTGAACCTTTGATGAAGCTTTCACAATGGCTCACAAGCTCAAAACTTGTGCCATTGAGTAGGGTCATCTTAAATTAAGTTCAACTAAATCAAAAATTGAATCCACTAAACCATTCACACATAATGGCGAGTTCAAGACTGTGGCCAACACTGTGGTCATTGAACCCTCATCCCCATCTACACCAAGCACATGGTCTCAACAAAAATCTTCTCAATCAACATCCAATTACATTCCCTTAGGAGAATCATATAGTTCTATATTTGATAAGTTGATGAGCGTAAACTCTATCCAACTGCCTCCCATACGACCCATAGACAACTCGCAAGCCAAGCCTATTTGGTATCACGAGGCCCACTTTTGTAAATATCATCAAGTCAAAGGTCATGACATTGAGAGATGTCATTCCTTCAAAGATCGTGTCCAACAACTTGTAAATCAAGGGGATATCCAAATTGATACCTCCACTACACAGACTAATCAACCACCAACAAATCACGTCACCCCTTTACATCTCAACTATCAAACGCTTGTATGGTTGACATTGTCAATCAAGATCCCATCTTGTCATCAACTCCACATGTTCCCCCAGTGGACATTATTCCCATCCCTTATTTAGAACCAGTTGCACCTACATCAATTTTCACTACCTGTCCTGAACCTGTACCTTCTCCTATCCTTGCCACATCCACATCAAATTCAACTATATCATCCATTTCCGCCGCTTCAAACATACCCCAATCTATCACATTAGATTCATCCTTAGCACTTATTTTGGCTCCACTCGTATCCACACATATCCCTACATCTCTCACACCTATTCATTCACCGACATCTTCATCAAATACACCTATTACTACACCTATATTACTCACAACCATCCCAACTAAACCTCAGTTCTACAACATGCACCCTTGCAACCCTATCTTTGACATCAATCCCTTTATCAAAATATCATTCTTACCCCTCAAAACATTTATGAAACAACCAGTCCATTCTACTTCTACATCCTGAAAATGTCCTGCACTTGCTACATTACCCTTACCCATAAGGTCTACTCCATCGGTCATCACGTCACTCACATCTCCACATATTCAAAAAATGTCTACATCTTTATCTATCCCAGCTACCCCTATACATATCATATCAACAAATCCACCTAGCTCTACCTTGACAACCTTTCCCATGGCCACATCACCCAGTCTACCCCAATATTCTTTACCCAATCCTCCTATCACATCAATCAAATCCTCTCGATCTACAACCCTATCAAATATACCCCTTGAATCACCTACTATACCAACACCTCTACCTAAATCAAATAAATTTGCTTTATCTTCTCCCTCTAAAAATCATCTCTTTCCATGCCCAAATCGAAACAATCCATGTCTCACATAGATATCATTAATCGCATCATACAAACACCTATATCTTCATTAACATCTTCATCTTGTTTTAGGACATTTTCTCCATTAATAACCACACCACCACTATCAGATCCTCCGGTTGAAATTATTGTCATCCCTGCTAGAGGTAAATCTTCTCGGTCAAAGTCTAAGGCTGGGAAAACATCCCCGATAGTCCCCTGCGCATCCACGGAAACATTTAGATTTTCCCTCTCTCAACAATCCAATGCCACAACATCCATGTCAGGATCAGTTTTTCCATCTACAACATCTTGCAATAATCAATCCACATCCAAACAATACCATCCTTCAACCAAATTTGATTTGTCCTCCAAAACATGAAATTCACACATCCAATCTACATCTACATTTTCTCCTAACTCCAAGTCGAGACATCCTATCAAAACCCACAAGAGTTACCTTCCCCATGACACTTCAATGGGGACATACGCAGACATTTTTCGACATTTAACTCAAACATCTGCCATAAAACTTCCTCCTATTAAAGCCTTTAATCCCTATGGTCCCAAGCCATCATGGTTCAATCCTAATTGTAGTTGTGCTTATCATCATACCCCAGGTCACGACATCGAACATTGTAAGGCCTTTCGGTCAATCATCCACAACCTTATTGAGAAAGATGATTTCCTCATTCAGGGAAAGTTCCTTCTCTATCTACCTTGAATCCAATCCATATCCCATCTAGCAGATCTCCCATTATCCCTCCATCCACATCATCCCTTAATATTCATCCAGCCCATGTCATTCCTCCTAAGGAATACCCTCCATTGTTCATCAATACCGCTTATCTTGTTAAACACACTAATGGTCTCCGATCATTTACCCCATCCAAATCTAAAACAATCTCATCTAAGATCTTTTGACATCCTTTACCTCCTTCACATTTAACTCATTGGGGAAATAATCTTCCCTCGCCCTTGAGCATCTCATCTGTACAACCCCCTTGTTACTAGGGGACTTCACTCTTTGACATTGTTTTATCTACCTTTCTTCACATCCATCCAATCTAAATTAATTATATCCAAATCCCCATCTCATTCTAAGCCCTCATCTGAGGCCATACTTGTTCTTTTATGTTTGTGCTCCTTTTAGGGGTATCATCTTTTTCATTGAAGCCCTCCTTTGAGGCCATGTTTGTTTCTCCATTGAGGGACCTTTTTCTCCAAGTCCACCTTTGTGGCTATATGTGTGTCTTTTTGGGACATCATTTATTTCATCAAGCCCTCCTTTGAGGCCATTATTATCCTTCCATATTTGTGTCTCTTCTAGGGCACCATCTATTTCAAAGTCCACCATTGTGGCTATATGTGTGTCTCTTTTGGGACACCGTTTATTGCATCAAGCCCTCCTTTGAGGCCATGATTGTCCTTCTATGTTTATGTCTCTCTTGGGGCATCATCATTCATTTTCATCTAAATCCACCATTGTGGTCATATGTTAGTTTTATTTCTTACTTGTCTATCATCTCATCTTATTGCAACTTCAATGTCTTCCCTCTCGTGGTGGTAAAACTAGAGACGTAACCTCTTAATGCATTGCACTTGCGACCAATCTACTGTTAGCATATTTACCAATGAGAAATTAGTTACATCCTTAGATTGTTCTGCCATCTTTATCCCCTTCCATTTATCACTATAATAATCTGACTTATGTGATCCACCTTCACTACTTTAATGTGATCTCATAACCATTACATCCATTACCTTCTCATTCTCCTATTGCAGCCATGCAAAGGGTCCAGGGTGTCTCTTGTACATTCCTTATCCCCTCTTAAGTGGTTTACTTAGCTATTCCCAGCTCTCCCCCATGTGAAGCTCAAACTCAAGTATGTAAAAGGAAAAATCAAAGTTATAAAAAATAGACTGATCCCTCGAAGGATAGTTGTTCATGCAAATAAAAAAAAGTATACAAATCAAAATCAAAAGAAATAGACCAATCCCTTGAAGGACGACTATCATATTATTCTTGCCATCCATATTATGTGTAAAGTAGACCATTCCCTTTAAGGATGGCTACTCTGTTATTATGGCATCTGGAAGGTTTTCCACATTGATCAACCTTCATTTTATCAACATTTTTCAAAGCTTCCTGCATTGATCAGCTTTCGCTATTGCTCTTTCCTTTCCCAGCTGGGGCATAGACTTAAGGAACACCACTTTTGGAGATCACTCTTCCACGCATACAAGTCACATCTTTGATCCCTATGTCATGTCAATATTAGGATTACAAGCATCCTTTCATCCATATTTCCCCATGATCTTTCGATATAACTAACTATCATTGGTTATGTATTAACACCATGTTATTGGATACAAGTGCAATGCTTGAGTGGTAACCTTTCTTGTTTATCTCAATCCAATTCAAAACATAGTTTCCTATACACCCTTGCTATATAGCTATGCTCCATTCATCTCATCCATATCATCTTTTATAAAATCACATCAAATTTCACACTATGAATTTTATATCTATCCATCATCTCCATGAATGTGTTTACAAATACACTCTTCGGTTTGTGAATTCTACTTGATCACCATTGCAGTTTGCGAATCCTACTTGAGGGTCCTTCTCAAGGTGAGTTCATTATCCTATAGCTCCTTATCTCTCAACATGTTCAACACCATCTTTGATCCATTGATCCTCACTCTCCATGTCCACTTATCACCATTTGTCTCCACATCATCCTTCTCACCTTTCTGTCCCCTTGCACGACGCCAGATATCTTACATGTTTGTCCTCTTGAGTTTCTCTTTTTCTCTTCCACTTTCGGTTTGACAATCTTGCTTCAACCATCCATATAGCCGAGAGAACATTAGTTAAGGTATATCTTCTTC